>JAMBUR020000004.1:1200000-2400000 GCA_023721895.2 Talaromyces albobiverticillius
GAGCAGTTTTGCATTCAATATCCATCCCCGAATCCAAAAGCAGCTTGATAATCTCTTTGCTTCTAAACCCACAAGCAAGATGAAGCGCATTATATCCCTGAATGTGATACCCACCTGTCTTTTCTTCGAGGTTTGCGTTATTTTTAATCAGAATTTGAGTGCCAATAACATCATCCTTAATAGGTCGCGCTACACTGACAGCTGCATGAAGTGCAGTTAGACCATTTGCCATTTTCGCATTGGCATTGGCGCCATGTTTGATTAGAAGCTTCATAGTTGAGTAATGCTTGCCTACAGTGGCAGTATATAAAGCTTTGTCTTTGTCTGCAGGGCTTGGATTCATGCCTAGAAGAAGCTGGATGTGGTGTAATTTTTGCTCATATGCGCATTGAGAGAGGGTAAACACATCTTTATATTTCTGAATAGAAAGCCGATAAAGGGTAAGATTGAGAGCATGGTAACTTCGATAATTTGTTTGTGCAAGTGCATTAAGGTGTTTGAGCTCTGGTATATAATTGGCGATATGAAGCAAAAGCTCATCTGGTAGATCATGGAATGGCATTGTGGCTTAAAAACGATAATATGCGCTATTCGACTTGTGATCTCAAAATGCGAGAGAAAATAATGGCGAATTCGAGTAGGCAATATTTATCGTATTGCTACCTAGATAGGCAGCAATGACTGTTGACTCCTTAGGCATACATACTATTCCGGTGCGGAGTTCACCTATTCATCGAAACTCGGAAATTAGGTTAGGTATCTATATTCTCTATTCATATATGAAAATCTTATGTATGTACATATCTATATGTACCGCTAGCTAGCTATCCATCTATTGTAGATAGCTTGCCATGAATTTATTCTTCAATTGCAACAACCACAAGCGCGCTGATATCATCGACTTTTCCTCCGCGGTACCAGTGACCGGGATAATATCGCTGAGCTTCCTTGGCGAACGGTCCGTCGCGTCGCATGTCGACGCTCGCCCGTTTTGCCTCGCTCACTATTGACGCTGCTAGAAGTGCCTGGAGGGAGTGGGTGTGTTGTGGTGTTGTAGATTTGGTGGGTGATGATGAGGAGGATGAAGATGAGGAAGAAGGAGAAGATGGCGATCCAGGCGGCGCCAAATCCAATGCGCCAGGTTCGGTCAAAGCTTTCAATTGCTCAGACGCCTGAATAGCGCCATTGTTGGTCGCAGAACCTTCTGTCCATGCGCCAGTGAGCAGCATTCGTGCCGTGACGATCTTTAAGATTTCAGAATTGTTGATGTTATCGAATACGCCGTCCGTTGCGAGCACAAGGATATCGCCGTGCTGCATGGAGAGCGTTGATACTGCGGCGTCGCGCGGGGTGTCTTCAAAATAGACGCCGCCAAACATGTGTGCTTGTTCACGCATGCGTCGCGGGATTTTGTTTAGTTGATAGGGGGTGTTGAAGGCATGGGTTTGTGGTGTAGAGTATTCGTGGACGGCGGCGAGGCGGAGAAGAACGGATCCAGAGTCTCCCAGGCTATATATAGCAGTTAGCAGGATAACTCACTTCAAGAGGGTGAAAGAGAGAACATACTTGGCTAACTCGACACTTCCATCCGGCTGCGCGATCCCAACTGACGCCGTAGTGCCGCCCGCGGTGATGCTCTCATCTGCCACTACATCGTCATATCCTTTTTGTAACAGCTCCTTTGCACGTAATTTCTGCTGGGATGATGCGTCTGTCGACAAAGCATGCTGTGCCATATACGTGCATAACCCGTGTGAAACGTCGGCCGGATCAACCTTTTGCTCAGCCCATCCTCCCACTCCGTCCGCCACTGCAAATGCTATACTCCCAGTATCTGGTGTGCCTCCAACTCTGCTTGCGAAAAAGGCGTCTTCACCACTTCCAGGTCTCTTCTTCGGGGAGGTGACTTTCTGTTGCTGCTCCCCACTGTTTAAAACGACTCCAATCGCATCCTGCACTGTAGGATCTAAGACGTATGTATTCTTTTCGAAATTGAACCGGCGTCCCTTGGCCGAGCAGGACGCGGCGACTCGGTAGGATAATCGAGGTTTGGACGAATGCGACGACGAATAGTTCCGAAGAGAGCCTGTCTCAAGCGCATTATAGAATCTGGATATGGGTGCTGCTATTTGCACAAGAACTGACCGCGCAGATCGCACCGCGCAGATGTGTGAAACCACGCAGGGGCGTGTGGCTAGGATCATCCTCGCTGGTGTGCTGCGCGCAAAGGCAGCTCTTCAATTTTTCTGTCTTTCTCTTTGCTTTCGTTTCTCCCCGGACTAACACTCCAATAACAATGTGTTCTCACTCAATTCGCAAGCGCATGTTTCGCCAGTATAATATCGTGACTGAGAAATTGCACCTTGGCTTTAGGTGTGTCGTCGGCGAGAGTTGCTGTATTTTCTCAAAGGGAGATAGCTGGCCGTTCGCAGCATCTGTGGTGGAAAACTCTTGAATCTTTCGTTGTTGCCAACATTTATATGTCGTTTATTGGCCTCTCTCCCTCGGTGATTGTATTCGTGTCGATTGAGTATATACAATAACAGAAACGAGGGGACAATAAAAGGTGGGACTCCTGACGGGGTTTCCTGAGATTGACAAGGTGAAGCTACCGCCGCGGCATTCCGCCGCTTGTCCTTATCAGAGCTCCGCCGCATTGACAGGTCGCCGCAACCAGACGTAGACATGAGATGAGTCTACTTGAGATGATTTTACAATTTACAGGGATCTTGAGAAGAAAAATTACATGAAAATAGAGAAGGTACTTGGTTGTCCTTAATGAATATGCATCAATGACTATTGTGATGTATGTACAAGCTTACGCCTATAGCCCGACAACGCCATCCAGAGTAATGTCACATGGGAAAAGCATTGAGAAAACGAACATATATAAAATCTTTCAACAAATTTACTCAGACCCTTCAGGCAGAGAGTGAATCGTGTCTTGAAGGAGCTGGATGAGCTCGTCGATATCCGGTCGATCAGCAGGTTCGACTTGCAGGCATTTTCTGACAATTTCTTTGACAGATTCACTGATTCCGCCTTCACTGGAAGTCTGCGATGACGATCCAGATGGAGATTGTGGGTTGGATTTACCCTTTCCTTTGGCGCTACTAGAGTTTTCATCGGGGAATCGCCAGTCACCTCCGAGAACACACATGCTCAGACTGCCTCCAGTCTCCTCGCTTCGGGCTTCAAATGGACTCTTGCCAACTAAGCAGGCATAAAGCGTGCAGCCGAGAGACCAAATATCCACTTTGGTGTCAATAATGGAGCCAGTCTTGACATCGAATAACTCTGGGGCCCGGTATGGCATGGTGCTGTGTTCTGCTGCGGTATCTTGGACTGCCAAGGCGAGAGAACGCGATGTGATTGCAATTGGGCTGGGGGCTAAAGAACCCAGATCCATCAGGATTGGCTTCGTGCCGTCATCGTCAATCATGATGTTGCCTAGAAAATATTAGCTAGAGTCCATTATCGACAGTTAGATAGAGTCAATACCGGGCTTGATATCGCGATGGGCATAAGGTCGGAATTCTCCTTCACCAACGCCTTCCTGACTTTGAGTCACCTCGTCATCCATCAAGGGCTCTTGTTCGATATCGTCGTCGACGCCATGCGTATTCCTTCGCTTTGGTTTCCCGACCTTCCTCGCCAGCTCTTCGTCTGCTTGTTCTCCTTCTCGTCGCACACCCCTGGCTTGACGAGAAGCCGCCGATCCGCTTTTGACCCTATATTGATGCATAGCCTTTAAAGCTTTCGCAACCCCAAGCATCAATGCCATCAATTCTTTCTCGGGGAATTTCGTGTGGTTGACGAGATTGGCGTTGATTGCATCTTGTAGGTTTCCTCGTTGGTAGTATGGGAGAAGAATGTAGACCGTCTTCGAGCTCGAGTCATCTCCAGTTCCACGGAATTTGGACCCGGATTCTGTCACAACACAATGGTCGAAAGATCGGATGACATTGGGATGCGGCGAAAAAAGACTATATGCCTCGACTTCTTTGAGCGCTTGCGACACCGACTCCTGTCCAAACGGACATCGTATTTTCTTCAATGCGAATAGCTCCGAGGTCGTTTTGTCTTGGACAAGATAGACATAGGAAAAACCGCCCTAGCCGTAGAAAATAGAGTTATTAGATGAAATCAAGAAGCAGTGCTAGGGTATGCATACCTCGCCCAGTAGTCGGAGGAGCTTGAAATTACGATTGTTGATTTTTAGCTGCGGAGAGCTAGGAAAGCAGCAGAGGCAATCCGTGAAGTTATAGAGGAGGTCGAAAAAGTATTGCGCCATTGTTGCTTGGGAATCGTGCGGATTATCACGTTGGATGATGGAATGGATAGTTGTCCACTCGGACCGGACTGCGACGGGAGCTCAGGTCATACAATGAAGTTGGCAGTAAAGTAATGTGGCGTAAGTGAGATTGTACAGGATAAACAAACAGTAGCACGTCAACGTATATATCAGAATATGAAGATAGAAAGGCAGGATTGTCGACTGGATGTTGGATTAAATGTACGACGTATGCCAGCCAGCGATGGGGCTTAGCCGGAGGCCACGCGCGGCTCCCATTCGCAGAGCGCCCAGCGACGGCAGGAGCGCTCCCATGGTTCCTGCTGTTCCAACGCGGTTAAAACAAAACAGAGAGAGCATTTTGGCCTTGTGCTCTTTATTTGTTTCTACGAGGGTCGTTTCTTCTCATCCCCTATCGCCTTCAGGTCAATATCTGCTGGCATCCTCTTTACAACACATACATGCATGCGCCGTCCTTGCCTGCGCTCGTCGATACCCCCTTTCTCAGGCAAGAAAGGAGAGAAAAAAATTACTAGAATGAGCTCCGCTCATTGGACAAACGCCGCCACATAATCGTCTCTCGGACTCCCGACAGCCACCCTCGAGGCTTCATCAATGCAAGGTCTGCCCCTCTGTCTGCGCTGGCTCCTGAGATCTTCTTCATTGCACATTGTTTAATTATAGTTCCTTTGTTAATTCGCTTTTCGCCTACAGCATGCATACAGTGCCACTGATCAGCAGCAGCCTGTCCTAATTACTTAGTTTTAATCTCGATCCCCACCATTCTCCAGCTTGTTGGGCTCCTGAAGTTTACATTTTCTTCTCCCCTTTTCACAAAAGACGACAACCACGCTCCATCGTGACTGATTCTTCCCGCCTGATAACTGTGAATCCGTTTACCGTACAGTATCGATTCCACTCATAGCCCCAATACTCAGTCTCGCAGCAAGTCGGTCGCCCGCATTGTCACACGATGGCCCCCTCCGACGATATCAGGGTCGGAGACCAGGTCAACGTCCCCGGGGGCATGTATGGAACCGTTAAATTCTTGGGATCCGTTAATGGGAAACCAGGTCGTTTTGCAGGAATCGAGCTGGCCGCCGAACATGCCGCCAGGGGGAAGAACAACGGAGACGTCGAGGGACGAAGCTATTTCACGACGAACATCTCCGGTGCTGGCATCTTTGTCCCCATAAATAATTCGAAATATGTCACCAAGAGAAATGTGGTCACGCCGCCAACTCCATCTCGTCCGTCGGTTTCGACAAACTTTAGCAAATCCGTTGGTCCACCCTCAATGCCACGACCTCGGGTTCGCCGTCCGTCCTTGCCTCGTCCCGAATCGCCGCGAAGTGCACCGCCTGCTAAACTAAACTTCGCTGCCATGCGGAGTCCGTCTGCTACAGTTGCAAAACCCACGTCGGCTAGTTCTCTAGGCCCTAGCGGCTCTAACGGCTTCCCACGCAGTCCTTTAAAGCCACCATCAAGATTGTCGGATCGGCCCCCTTCTAGATTCAGCGTCGAGGATGAAAGTCTACCTCCCGCACTGGGAAGGTCTACATTTGGGAGACCAAGTACTAGTGGCGCTGGCATTGGCGGTGGACAAGAGACCCAAGAACTTCAGGAGAAGGTCAAGAAGTTGGAACAGGAACTACAGGCCCGTGATAGGCAGCTTGATGACCAAGCATCTGCTCTTTCCGAGCTACAACAGAGTATCACGGAACTAGAAGGAGTCGATGGCGCCTCGATGCGAACTCAACTGCGAGAGAAGAACGAGAAGATTGCGCAGCTGACAGCAGAGTTCGACAGTCACCGCGCTGACTTCCGCAGCACCTTGGACACACTCGAAGTTGCCGCCACAGAGACCGAAAGGGTCTATGAGAAACGGCTAGATGAACTTATGCAGCAGAATCGGGAACTACAGGATCGCGGGGAAGACGTGGAGGCGGTAGCCCAACAATTGAAACAGCTGGAAGACCTGGTTTCCGAGTTGGAAGAAGGTCTCGAAGATGCACGTCGTGGCGAAGCAGAAGCACGAGGCGAGGTGGAGTTCTTGCGTGGTGAGGTAGAGCGAGCGCAATTGGAACTGCAACAGGAGCGGGAGAAGTCGGCGGCTGCCTTGAGGGATGCTGAAGGCCGCCGGAACAGCCGAGAGCTAGACCAAAAGGATGATGAAATCAGAGGCCTGAAAGCTATAATCCATTCACTCAGCCGAGGCGACGTGAACCCAGCATTGCTTACTTCCAATGGAGCTTCGCATGCCGAATCGAGCTCCCGTGATGCCGAGAAGATTTCTCAGCTGGAAGAGCGGATAAAGGAGCTAGAAGGCGTCGCGGAGACTCGGTCGACTCGCATAGAAGAATTGCAAAAAGAGATCGGTCAGGATAACTCAAACCGAAACTCGGTAGGATGGAATTCTCCAAAACGCAGCTCTTCAGGGCGGAACTCTATGCAATGGATGAATGGGGTGAATGGAGCAAGGAGCCGTAGCGGAACGGTCACCATCGCTCCGCTTAGACAGATGAAATCGTCGCATTCCGCCAGAGGCAGTCGCAGCAGCAACCCAGTGAGCCATGGTCACAGCTTATCAGACAGGACTGTTGTGCCTCCAGATTGGCAAGAGTCTGGTGACAGCCCGTCGGAGCAAGGACCTTTGCCAGTGAATACGTATCAAGGGTTGACTAGTCATCGTGAGGACAATGATGACTCTCATGATTCTGATATCCAGTCCTCCGAAAACGGTTCTCTGTGGTGTGAGATTTGTGAGACCAAGGGACATGACATCCTTACTTGCACGACATTCGGTGGTGCAACTACAAACGGCGATTCTACGAACCAGGAGTATGAACAAAGAGATCATGACTTCGAATCACCAAAGAAAGAGGTGACAACGACCGCCTCGGCAGAAGCTCCAGCAAGGGCAGAGTCTCCGGTGAATGGGTATTCGCACCAGGTGAAAGAAGAGCCCGCCGAGGTTCCTTCTCCGACAGTGAAAACGGGCCGTGATGCGGTGCTTGAAGGGTTGACATCTTCCACCGGTCCCGTGGCTGGTAAAGCTTCAGGTATTGTTGACGAAAGCAAATGGTGTGCACTATGCGAAAGGGATGGCCACGAGAGCATTGATTGTCCGTTTGATGACTAACTGCTACGGAGGGAGACGAGTTGTATGTCATGATGAGGACAAAGATTTATCTTTTTCCATATGAGCTGTACTAATATGATGTTGGCTGTGGCATTATCATACGGTTTCTTTCAATCTTTTCCAATCTTTTCTTCTTCTGTTTTTTTTCTCTCTTCTATTCTTGTTCCCGATATCCATGATACGGTCCAATTGTCTCCTGTACAAAATTAATCTATGCTTCATGTTCGTTTGACACAGCCTTGTCAGATTGTTCTGGTCCTTGACCTATTTCTTTTCCATTCGTTTGTCATGCTCCTGAAGGGAGCCTTTTACAGCATACCTTTTATCTAACTAGATATTTATTGTATTAATACATAATGAACAACATTCGCATCATCTTGACGAGTAGAGACTGACAAAACAAAGCCCCTCCCTTCAAACTTAAACAAACTTGAACAAAACTACTCATCCGGAAACCTCGATGGCTGCACAACCTGTCCATCCTCATACCTCACAGCCGCCACAGCACCACAGCTCGGACACGTCCTATTCTTCTCATCGGCCGCAAACTCCTCCACCACAGCTTTAACCTGCGTCCCCAAATCCGTGCACACAAACCTCTTCTGAAACACCACTGTCCCCTTCCCCCGACACTCCGCACTAGGACAATACCAGCGCATAGCGTCGTGCGCACCATCCGGCCGCGGCTGCTCCATTACCACACCAATCGTATCCTTGAAGCGAACGGGACAGTGAGGCGTGTTAGCAGGCAACAGGAATATCGACCCTTCGTGTATGGGCACGTCACTGAATGTGGGCGGCGAGGTGCTTGTGTCGACGGTTTTGAGGAGCATGGAGCCCCGGTATTGGTAGAAGAATTCGGGCGTGGGATTGATGTGGTAGTCTGTTCGCGCGTTGGGGCCGCCTACGATCATGACGGTGTAGCCGGCGGAGGTGGAGGGGTGGTAGACACAGTAGTTATTGATGGGGGGTTGGAGAAGGTGCGAGTTGGCTTCGAGCCTGTTTTGTTCAGTCAGTTTCATGGCGCATGGAGGATGGGTTTTATCGGAGTTGGGTTGCTTACCATTTAGGAATGTTGAGGGCTGGGGGGAGCATCTTGGCTGGTATCTCCAGGCGGATATTATGATAGACTGGTATATTGCTCAATTCTCAGTGTGAAATCTCAGGTATTGAATTGAAGAATGTGTAGCTGGAGTGTCAACGGCGTTGTCTCCGTTGTATGTAGTCATTGACTGAGGGGAAGTCCGGTGAGGGGTGCCCGGGTTTTTCCTCTCTATCTATATACTTATACGGCTGTCTAGACAGAGATAATTAATAATCACGATAATTCCCAGGGAATTCAAAATGATACTAATTAACTAAATTAGGACGTGCAACTATGTCTTCTTATATATATTTGCGATCGACTTGCATTAATTCCATCGTGACTCATGTGGGCATAGAAAGTTAGAGATGAGCCTTCAACGCCCACAATTTTGCTTGAAAATAGTTAGATTGAATATAGAAATATACACCATAATCGCCGAAAGAATATGTCTTTTTTCCCTCTGAAAATATCCAATATTTGTCGAGCACCGACGTTTGCATCCTTGTCGAGCCCCGGACTTATCGGAATCAGCTTATCGATAAACCCGCACGTGACCATCATTATCGCAGCGCGCCTTACCCTTTTCGAAATTTTGAGCATCTCAAAATTTTCTGAGGCTCAACAACATCTTTTATTTACCTCCAATTCGTTTATGCTCCCTCGACAGCCAGACACAATATTTTCTGTCTCAAACAAATATTCCTAAGAGGGATAACATAATATATAATGGCGCTCTCCCAGCCCCCAGTGCGGCTAACATCGCAAAAGAATTTTACCTACCGTCTCATCCTCGCAACACTGACCGGCAAACCCGTGCACATTTCCCAAATACGCTCCAATTCACCTGGCAACCCAGGTCTTGCGTCGCACGAAATTTCCTTTCTCCGTCTCCTAGAAGCAGTCACCAATGGCTCGCAGATGGAGATTTCATACAGTGGTACGATAGTGGTGTACAAGCCGGGTCTCATCACAGGCAGCGCCGCAGGGTTAGGCACAAGCAGTAATAATGGGACGATCACACACGAAATCCCTTCGAACTGTACGCGGGGTATTAGCTATTTCTTGATTCCGTTGTGTCTTCTTGCGCCGTTCTCAAAGGCGCCTATGAATGTGACTTTCACGGGACCGGGGGTTATTACATCTGCTACGCCAACGGGGGATATGTCTGCCGATGCGGTGCGGATGGCTATTCTGCCGCTGTATAAGGCGTTTGGCATTTGGAATAATATCGAACTGCGCATATTACAGAGATCGAATCCTGGACATCATGGAAGGGGTGGTGGAGGCGAGGTTCAATTGGTCTTTGGACACCAGGTTCGTCTGCCCAAGACGCTGCATTTGATGAACCCAGGACGTATCAAGACTGTTCGTGGTGTGGCTTATTCGACGGGTGTATCTGCGTCGAATAATGCGCGGATGATTACGACGGCGAGAGGGGTGCTCAACCCTCTTGTGCCAGACACTTATATAGCGTCGGATGTCTCCTCGGCGCCGCTTATTCCTGCACCCGAGAAAACCGGCATGGGCGGAAAGAAGAAGACGGGACTTGGGTTTGGTCTCTTTTTGGTCGCAGAGTCCTCAACGGGATGTCTGTTTTCTGCGGATATCGCTTCGCCGCCGGAGGGTGGCGTGCCGCCTGAGGATATCGGTAAACAATGCGCATATCAACTGTTGGAGAACATTTCTAAAGGCGGGTGTGTTGCGCCGGCGGCGGCACCGACGATGTTGATGCTTATGGCTATGGGGTCGGAGGATGTGGGACGATTGCAGGTTGGACGGGACATTATTGCGGACGAAGGCATGATTCAGTTTGCGCGCGATTTGACGAAGTTTGGGGCATCTGGATGGGGTATTCGAGACGCTGCTGATGAGAAGCATGAGGGTGATGTTATTGTTAGTGTTGTGGGAAGAGGCATTGGAAACGTGGGACGCAAGGTTGCCTGATTGTGTTCGTTTGTATCGAAAAAGGACACTCAAAAGACATTCAAATCAACAGAAACCAAAGCGATCCAGCCGAGGCAAGCCCTGTCCAGACAGGTATTTACACAGCATTGCAGACTGCTGGTTGACTGGTCGAGCCTGGCACAGTGAGAAGTACCTTGAAGGTCGCTACGTTGATAGACAGGCTGCTGAGCCAGGCACTTACAACGAGATACCCATTTCATTTCATGTACTAGACAGGATATGTACGATTCTATGTAAATATTTTCTTTGATATATTTATTGTTTGCATTTGGCAGCTGCCCTACAAACGGAATAGAAGCCTCAGGTGTCTGCTAAGATGATCACGTGTGGACGCCCCCCAGCGCGTTCCTTCCTGCTTTCCACTTTCTTTCCTTTGTTTGTCTCATCTTCTTTTCCATTCTTTCCCCTTCTTTCCCCTTCTTCTCCTTCTCCTCCCTCCTTCTAACCCAACAGAAAGACATCAAAATAACTCATCGAACTGTACACTTCTTCTTCTCCTTCAGAAATAGGGGTAGGATGGAGGGCATGGGTGCTAGTATTCATATTTTTCTTTTTTCTACGCTACTCAAAGTGTTCATCGAACTGTGATCTCACAGGCAATCGAAAAGAAGCCCATGCAGGTCTCCAACACACCATATTGTGACCGTCCTACAATCTGGTACTTTTTGCCCCTCTTCTTCTTTTCTTCCTTCCTTTTCTCCTTATGACTACGAGAGAAATCACATGAAGCCATGGTCTGATCCCACTAGTAAGTCTCAATGCTATCCAACCGTTGGTGTTGAGAAAAAAAAGAAAACTAACTCGACATTATAAAGGTTGGCGGACTCCTGAGAAGCCCTACTGCCATGGTTCGACAGCGAAAAAGCGAAGTCTACTGCGCACGCTTCGCATCTTGCGTTTCTGCTTGTCTGAATTTCGAAGAGAAAACAAAAGCATTCATGGCCACGGCAAGATTGACGGTTTACTCAAAACCGCCCATTACTGCAGGCTGTCATGCTAAATCCCGAAAAGTAAGAGCTTCCTTGCCCATGAGAAAGTGCGGGTATACTAACAGCATTTTAGAGCGGATTGGGAGCTTAAAATTAGAGAAAAAAACGGTCCTTGATCCTGGCCAAATCGCGTCCATGCGCCAATTACCGCATCAAATCCGACTACGTGATGGGGTCATTGCTACTCTGCACGGCTGCGGTCCGGCGACGTACTACCAAAGCCCCAAGCATCCCGGTCAGCTTCCAGGCCCTGATGTGCTACAGGCCAGAGATAGCCTTCGTGGACAGGGGCTATTAGACACTCCAAGTGACAATTACGAGCACTGCTTCAAGTCAGAGCCAGGAACCCATAGTTTCAGCATTCCGCATGAGATGCGACTATGCTCAGGGTGCCATACTCATCAGCACCGGCACGGCGGCAAGCTGCCTAGTGCTGGGTGGCGTGGAAGCATGTGCTGAGGCACATCTACTTTTCAGCAGGGGGGTTGAGAAGCAGACAAAGAATCCCCCTACAGATGTTTTTTATCTCCAGACATCGCCGACAAACGGGGATTGTATTCTCGACAAGGTTGCTCACATTAACATCCCTTAGTCTAAGTGAGTCTCTATTGCCATCCCACGCCAACCGTTGGTGATTAACAAAAAAACTAACTCAACATTATCCAAGGTTGGTGGACCCCTGGTTGCTACACAAACTCGCACCTCGATAAATATATTGAGATCTTACGGGAGCACTCTACGCGAACCTTGTCAGCATCAACAAGTATGAAGGATCACGATGCCAAGGTTGGCAACACCTTTCACAGGCATTGCGCGACTATCTGCCCAAAGAAGGTGGTTTTAAAAAATTTCTTTGCCAAACAAATTCCTGGCAAACGTATCGCCCCTCCGCAAACTACCGTGTTGGACATAAAGTTCGAGCTTCGTTTTGAGACTGGAGAAGGTCGGAGGAGGATCAACGCCTTGCTACACGAGCTAAAATCGTACATTGATATATTATATAACTGCTCGCAATCACATCGGACTATGACTATGAGCATGACTTTGTCGGCCAAATACTTCAGCAAAATCAAGGCGCATTCGCAAACTACAGTGTCAAGAACCTCAAAGCCAGCAATGAATTCCCTCCAATCCATGTCTGTTGATTCAAAGCTGTTACCTTTATCGAGGGACTTTGTTGGGAACCCAGTCGATAAGAAAGGGATCAACTATGTCATTTGCGTGGGCTTTGCAGATTTATTCTCACGACATCCCCTTATGGGCAGCTGTCCACCAAGGAAAGCGCGAAGTGGTCGAACTATTGCTTCAAACGCCAGGGGTTGACCCCAACATCGAATTCCTCGCATCAATGAGTCTGATGACAGAAGTCAAATTTATTCACAGATCCCCACGGACGCCGCTCTGGCCGGCGATGATGAGCAGTTCGTTTAATATAGTTCTACTGCTTTTGGCTCATGACGCCATCGACGTACAGATACTACTTAAGCAGACTCATGCTGTCCCTATACGTTGTGTTGCAATCGCGGACGTTACAGTTCCTAGTACTCGTCACGGAACGTGGACTTTGACCAATTGCTACAGAATGACTGCAACTGTAAGTCTTAACGATGATATGAGAATTGCAGAGTTCCTAACAAATGAATAGCCACCTTCTTTCAATTCGGTCCAGCCAGTGGCTGCCCAAACACTCGTTCAGGTATGGGACCGTCCAGCTCCGGTCAGGGACCGGAAAAATACTATCATGGCACTGCGTACTCAATGGACTGAAAGTACATTCGTTGAGATGCCCCAGGACGCATACTTTGAGAACATGGCAGCGGCAAATCCCGTCGTACTGCCTGGTCTGCTTATCTGGCCTGGGAACGAAGGAATTAGCGTATTTGAGTGTTTGTGGGCGCTGGAACCCATTGTTAGATCCGTCGACTTGATCAATGTAACCACTCTCGCCCAGTTGGCAAGCCGCACTCAATACCGCCAGGGCATCCTGGTCATCATTGCTGCATTACCCAACATCGATATTACTATGACACGCGGGGATGGGCAACTGCGAGCACTCATAGCACTATCCTCTGGAAATCCATATGCTTTTGAACTACTCCTTCAACGGTGTGGTTTAAATCTTGATCTCTAAGCTGAGAGCGGTTACACGGCGCAAATTTTAATGGCCGACCTGCACGCACCATTTACCACGTTCAACTTTACAAATTCATCAGATATCCTTGAACATGTCTTTCGGCGACTTGACCAGCATGAGACCGCTACTGCCATGCCATTGTACTCCTACATGACTCAATGTCTCTCAGTCCATCGTCAGGGGTGTAGCTACACCAAGACAGATGCTGAGAAAATTTGCAACATTTCCAAATGAAATTATACCGCCATTCAACAATCTGCTGGAAACTTTTGGATTGCCATGTCCAAATGGATCCCCCGAAACAAGTAGATGGGGATAATACACACAGTTTGCCGGCTTGTATGGCAAAGCAATTTGAAAAAAGCCTGCCGGGCATATACCTGTTCGGATGGCTGGCTTGATATTAGTCAAGTCGCCAACAGGCTGAAGAAAGCGGGTGTAACGCCAGAGACGAAATTTGTCGCCTGGGCTATGAACAAGAGCGACCTCAGAGTTTTGAAAAAGAAGAAAATGGAACTGGAGGGCTTTCTTAGCCAGTATCCGGAGAATCGACAGCGTCATTTGATGATCAACTATCGTCCATACAACGCCAACCAGGTCAATCCTCCTCAACACTGGACTCGTGAGAGACAGCCACTACCACAGAACCCAAATCGCGGTCGACCGCGTATGTAGACGCTCCGGACCAATTTGAAGTGAACATCGACGATTCTTACGGTCCCGCTGAGGGTAACTACGGAGACTGAGGAGGATACAAGATTATGTGGAGCGAAATGCCCCGATTATTGTGAAGAGCGTGCAGGAATTAGAGTCAAGAATAAATCATTTTTTGTTGCTTGAAGATTTACTCAGGGGCTTGAACCAACTTCTCCAAGACTCGAATATACCATTGCCTTTGTGCACACGCCAACTTTAGCATCCACTGCTTATACCAAGCATCACTATCTCCCTAGTCGCCGCAGCGGGGTCAAGTTCCCCGGGTTATCAGCTCCCTAAGCTTTCAGCCGCACCGATGAAGTCAATAGGGCTTTTATCTTGGCGTGGTTTGCATCTACGTACAATTAATTTGTTCAATATTTTTTCGTATTGATAACATTATAAGGGTATATAATATAACAGGGGTCAGTCCTGGGGATACATTTTTCCACCGATATTTATTGATTATTCCCTCGAGCAGTCGACGGGAATTTCGTATCCGAACAAAGCGAGCAGCTGTTTGGCAATCTATATGATATTTATCACACAGCTTAGACCATTTGCGAGATAATGGATAGTGCATATCATTGGCCGGATCAATCGACGATCCCGTTTCACAAGATTCGCATATCTGCCATTATCATGTAACTATGCGCCCTGGCCGAGGTCGAGCGCAGCTGAGACAGACGTGAGACGTCAAATTTGACATCGGGGACAATAAAAAAGCATTGTGTACGGCAGTCACGGAAGGTATTAAGGATGAATTGCTGGATCTAGAATAGTTCTATGCATACGCCCTTCTCACTATACTGGGATGAACCAATCGGACGAAAAAAGATGCGTCTAGAAACAGGGATCCGTGCTGGTGTATATTACCCCTCGTATAACCCTCCAGTCAATGGCAGTCACCTGTCAGTGCCAAGTAAAGTAAGATTCTTACTTGGACAAAGAGGAGGTGTGCCCGACGTTACATTAGCAAGCATATTAGCATACAAGCGGCGGAAATTGTCGCGGTCTGTTGCTTGTCTTCTGCCCGTGCTGCGGAGGCTTGCAGGTGGCTTTTGCATGACAACAACTCATTCAGCTATAAGGCCTCCATAGCAATTACATCCTCGAGTTCCTCAATAAGCCCTCGCCTTGTCTAGCCGTGTATACCCTGTTGGCTTGCATCCAATCACATGCTTGTAGTTGATATACGGACGATGGCGGATTGGCTTCTGTCCTGGCCAGGAGGTGAGAGGCTGATGGCCTAATATCACACAATCTACGAGCCATGCTGCACCTTCTACATACAGTATACTCCTAGTAGCTCCTGCTTTATCTAAGGGTCCACCAAAGTAATGGCGTAAATGCAGGACTTTCCTCTTGGGGAAGGGCTAACTCAAGCACTGGAAGGTAGAAAAGAACGCGGTATTTATTGTCATTTGTGAGGCGTCTCGAGAGTCCAGCAACTTCAGACTAAATACTTATTTCCCGTCAATATTGGTTCCCTAACGACCCATGTCTCGTGTTACTCTGCTGCTAATGAGGACGCCTCCTCGGCGACAGCAAATCATGTTGGGGTTGCGGCTGCAGCTTGCCATGGAATTATGTACATTTGCTGAAAGCTTGCCTGAGTGGCTGAACCGTGAGTCACTGGCTGCCAGTGACAGGCTGAGAGGTAGTTGGCAATGTCAATCAATGCCTAGTTAGCTGTGCATGGATAGTCGCGTGGTTTGTATTTAAGGGGACTGTCGATCCCTCTCTTTTCTTCCGTCTCAGCCTTGGAAACCTTCAAAAAGTTGGCGATAAAAGAGAAGGAAGAGTATATATATACTTACATTAAAAATGGAGGAGAAACAAATCGCCACACCAATAGAAGAGGATAAGCAAGTCGCAACAGGCGGCGAAACAGGTACTCCTCCCAAAAATGCAGTCACAGCAGGAGGCCCTATCCCACCTCAACATCGAAAACTGCACGACCCCGACGTGAGCTTCGAAGAATACTACTACTATGCGTGCCAAACCCGCGCTGAGGAAGACACCCTCGAGCCTCCACAAGTAGGCAAAAATTACCTGGCCTATATCATTCCCAATTTGCAAAAACAGAAGGATGCGGACGGCGCCAGCGCCGCCGCCATTCCGGAGGTCAACATCAACGATCGCGAGAAGCGTTTTCAGATTACCGATGAGGAATGGGCCAATGCCTCGCGCGCGGCACGCAATGCGTCGGCTGGTGGTGTTTTCTATCTGATCACGACTGATATTCTGGGTCCGTTTGCGCTGCCGTATGCTTTTGCGGTGACGGGATGGGGGTGCGTTCATGCCCTAACTACCTCGCTGTTGAAAGGAGATTACTGATTCAATTGCTAGACCTGGAATAGTCCTTTACACGGTGTTTGGCGGTCTGGCTGGGTTTTCGGGTTATCTGCTCTGGGATACGTTTATGGGTATATCTCCTGTCTTTTATGTCTCGGTTGATGCTGATCATGTACAGGCCTCGACTCGTATCAATTCCCTACAAAGGTCTTTGGTGATATCGGCTATCGCTTGTATGGGCCCTGGTTCCGCCACGGCGTCAACATCCTCCAGGCCATCCAACTGGTGTGCAACGTCGCTGTAATCATCATCAGCAACGGCGAGGCGCTCTCCGAAGCCGCCAAATTCAAGCTCTGCTATGCCGTCTGCTGCCTGGTCTGGGCTCTAGCAGGCTTCTTCTTTGGACAGATCCGTACTTTACAGAAATTTGGTTGGTTGGCCAATACCGCCGTGTACATCAACTTGCTCGTGATTTTTATTACCATGGGAGCTGCTGCTCACTCTCCTCCGCTCTATTCTGGATCCGTCTCGTCCGCTGGATACTCCATCAACCCTGCTATCGTGACCCCTAATGCTGACGGTGTGTACCCCAAGGTCCAGCATAGCAATGGCATCCCGAACGCGAGCAACTTCGGCTCTGCCGTCAACGGTCTCATGCAAGCTGTCTACTCGTACGGAGGATCGATGATTTTTGTTGAATTCATGTCGGAAATGCGTCGTCCGCGCGATTTCTTGAAGGGCATGTGGGGTGCCCAGTTCTTCATCTACGTGGTCTACATGATCTACGGGCTGTACATGTACCACTTCCAGGGCCAGTACGTCCAGACCCCTTCGTATCTCGGTATCTCCTCGTACGGCTTGCAGACTACTGGAAACGCCTTGGCCATGGTCAGCGCGTTGATTGCTGCGTCTCTTTATGGCAATATTGGGTTGAAATGTTAGTATCTCCTCCTCCTCCTTGTGCTCCTCTGCAGGTGTATACTGACTTGGCTAGGCGTCTACAACAACATCTTCGTAGACCTCTTCAAAGCACCGCCCCTCACCACAAAATCCGGCAAATACTTCTGGATTGGTCTCGTCCCCATCTACTGGTCCATCGCCTTTGTCATTGGCGCTGCCATCCCAGACTTCGCAGGCTTCACAAGCATCGTATCAGCAACTTGCATCTTGCAATTCTCCTACACCTTCCCGCCGTTGATGCACATTGGTTACAACATCAAGAAATACGCCATGCAACCCGGTGAAGGCTTTGATCCTGCCACGGGTCAAGTCACGCTCTTTGATCATGGACCAAAACGCTGGATTCGCGGCTATTTCTCAAAGTATTGGTATGTGAATGTGTTTAATACCATCTATTTCTTGGGTGCGCTGGTTACGGCTGGGTTGGGTATATGGGCTGCTGTTGAGGGGCTGATTGCAGTATATGCTGTGCCGGAATTGAATGCGTTTGGATGTAAATCGCCGTTGGATGTTTCTGCTTGATTTTTGAACATTGGACTATTCAATTTGTCGCAAGCTGTTTATGAGGCAGGTTGATTTCCTACCACTTATTTTTCTTCTAAGAAACGTATCTGCTTCATTTTGGAGAAAGCCTTACTATCCTACTAGTATGCAATCATTCATACGTTAGCTACATATTAATCAAATCCAAATAATACTCTTCTATGGACAGACTCTGATCATATTCATCCTGTGCGTTATAATATGGTGTATTGATATGGACTTGAATTCGGAGTTAGGGCAACTGCATTGTAACCCTACATACCCTAATTCTCCGTATATGTACAAGTCCGCTCTAATTATCTATCTTATTTATCACACATGAAATAAATACAATTAATACCCATTGCCAACCTTGTAATCACGCCCTGACGACCATGCTCGATACACAGGATCCGCACCCTTCTCCAACGCCTGTTTCTTGAGCTTCGCCAACTGGGCCGTCTTTTCCTCCACCTCAACCGTAAGCAGAATACCCTGATTATCACCATCCGCCGGCTTTGCGTCTGCCATCTCATCCAGGCTCAACCTAATACGAGCATCCTCGTCCAGTGTGCCTGTTGACTCTGCTTCATCTTCCCATCGCTCGAGTTCTGCAGTCGCATCACGGATTCTCCAGAGCGTCTCATAATAAAATTTCACTTTATCTTCGCCGCCAAAACATATCCCGAATCCATCGCACAGACAGGCATTGGGTGATGGACAGGATACTTCCTGTCCCGTGAAAACAACGTGCCAGAGATACTCCCATACCCTTCCAGACACGACATCGCGCAGGCCCGTGTGCAACAACCACTCACGATAGTATGCATACCTCTCGCGTGGAATTGCTCTAACTCGCTCTCGCGACAGCGCGAATTGCGCACAACACGGCTGCGAAAGCACTTGGGGCACGGGCATATCCGGGAAAATCTCGCTCCACGCCCTCGCGATGATGATTTCTTCCTTTTTGGTGCTATCCTCGTTCAATGTGCCAGGGTGCACCCAGCTGGGACAGCCTGGTGACCATAGACAGCGCATATTCATATATCCTTGACGCACAACTCTGTCTAGACTTAATCGGCGCAGCATCTCGGAGGCGTCATAGTCGAAAATGTCCTCGTTATGCCACGCGAATTGATGTGCGTGCATGAATGCCATGATGTCAGGCAGATTATCATAATTGTCGATTATATATGTTAGATAAACCATTGCTTCATGGCCCTTGTTTTGTGGGGGATGCAATGGCGCATGGGGGTCATCGACCACATAGGCGGCTACATTCCAGCCGCTGCGAGTCATTTCTTCGGATCGCGTCCATGTCGTGTTATCTGCTTTTAGTTGTGCGATAACCAAAGTCTTGGAATAGTGTGACCCTGGTTGTGGGATGCCAGCTATGAATTCGCTGGTGTTGAATGGCGGGGCAGGTAGGCCATCTGGTTTGAAGTATTTGTAGGTAGTAGTTGATGTTTCTGATGTTTCTGTATTATGTGTGGATTGGAGTATATCTCCTAGACCGACTTTTTGCGGCATGCTGCGCCATTGATTCCCAGACGAAAAGAAGAGGTGCCATGCTGCGATGATGAGCGAGAAGCTGCACACTGCCACGCCGAGCATGGGCAGCGAGATGTTTGCGCGACGTATCATATTGTGCTATGTCATTTTTCAGCAGTTGCACGAGGGAAATTACAGCAGATAAAAGAGAGTTATTTGATCATGGCGCCAGAGGATGATAGAGTCTGACGTACATGGGAGGTGTAAGTTTGATGTTCAGTGCATCGCCTCGTTGATCAACCCTCTTGAAACATGATATCGAGGCTTAGAGCCTCTTCTGCTTAGTGCTGACTTGTTGGTTATTTCATGGATACGCGCAAGTCATATTGGTTCAGAAAGTTGCGCAGGCTCCATAAAAAATACGAGAGGTCGAAGGTCTGGCGATCCCGAGGGGTTTTCTTCAGGCTGACACGGGCGTCTCTCCGTGTCGGCAGGGAAAAGGGGGAGGCGCACAGCCACGTACTCTCCCGTCCCGACGGGCCGATTGCACGTTTTCACGGATATATACGATAAGCTTAAAATTGAAGGAAATGTAGAAAGAAATATTTTTTATATAAAAATCGTCTCTTTAGCATACATGTTGAATATTGAATTGTATTTTCGGCGTGAGAAAAGGGGGAATAAAATATAAACGGGGTATGATATGCTCGTATGCAGGGTCAATCAGAAAAGAGCGAAAAAGAAGTAAAAGAACAAGAATAACGCCCAAGATGATACTGCAATCAATAATCAGACACAGGGAAGGATCGTGTCATATCCTATAATCAATCTCATACACAACGAGGATTTTTTTTATTTCTCATCTTCATTATCATTGACGTCTTCTACAGTTGCTGCTCTGGCTTTGCCTTTGTCGTTTGATGATGAAGATGCTGATGCTAGGTTATCACCAGCAGATTCAGTTGTCACGTCGTCCCTTTTCGTAGTATCATGATTGCCATCACCCCACTGGAAAGAAGGGCTGATTCGCTCGAACTCGTTTCGCGTCTGTTGCTCATTTGAATTCCGCGCGCCTGAGGGACTAGTAGTGCTAGTGCTTATTTGATTGTCCTCTGCGGGTCGGGGTGGGAGAGCCTCGAAGAGTTGCGGGTCAAGGACTGATGTTGATGGCGGGGATACTGAGGTAGTGGCGGCAGCAGGAGCAGGAGCGGGTGTGGCTGTAGGTATGGCGGACGGTTCTACACGACGAAGAGGCGTCAATGTCCAGCCCTGAGGGAGTAAGAGTCCTTGTGGAAGTCGGCTGTCGCCGGCAGGAATTGGGGTTTGGCTGGTAAGTTGGTGGATAGAGGGTGGTAATGATGGTGTTGCTGTCGTTGTTGTTGTTGCAGCTGGAGCTACAGGAGGAAAAGCAGCAGATGTCGGTTGCGATTCAGCAGTTGCAGGACTCTGTTGCGCTGTTCGCAGTCTTTGAAGCTCCGTTTGCAAAGCACGCAAGACATGCAACTGTTCTGCCGTAGCTCTTAGGCTCTGGTATTCTTGGGCAATCTGTAGTTCGAGATTTGCCAACTGGTTCTGGATATTGGCCAGATTTGTTTGCGCAGTCTCCGGTTGCGTGGCGTTTGCGGGTTGAGGGACTTGCTGAGGTCTACCAAAGCCAAAGCCAAAGCCAATTTGTTGAGCTCCAGCAGGTATATTCACAGGTGCTGCGTTGTTTCCATGAATCTGTTGATGCAGATTCCGGAACATATCTCCCCTGCCAGCGCCGAATCCAACACGGAAAGGCCCTAGCTGGTATATGCGAGCCTGGGGTTGACCATCGCCAGCGACGTTATTCTGTCCACCAGGCTGATTGGCCTGTGGCTGTGCTCCCGGAGCAGCATTTCCACGGCCGTCGTTGTTAGCATTATTATTTGCCTGATATTGTTGTTGTTGGTTTCGTGGTACAACTACGGGTCGTCGGCAGGTTGGACAATTCTGCTGCCGCTCTAGCCAGCTCCGTAGACAGGCAAAATGAAGAATATGACCGCAAGGTAGCTTCTTCGGTCTCAGTCGCTCCGGTACAGCTCTCCTGTTACCACCCTCAGCCGGTTGTTGCCATGCCACCATTTCCTCACGGCAAATAATGCAGACATCTTCTCCTATGTCGTCTGCTGTCGCATCGGGGTATCTTTCATTCATGTCTCTTGTGGCGGTGCGGTACCGCATGAAATCAATGATTCGTCGGCAGAATGAACGAATAGTAACAACCACGTCTCTAAGAATGTGGATGGGGAGACCGTAGAACGTGAAAAGGATGGCGAAGAACGACAAGTATACAACAAGTTTGAAGAAGTCGGTTATCAAGTCGAGATAGAATACCCAGCGGCCCTTTTCTTCCCAGCCGGGAATGTCGAGTTCCATTTCATCCACATCGTTTTCATCTGGAAGAGTAGCTGGAACCCCTTCGGCACCGGATTCCCGATGCTCGCGTATGGCTTGTTCTCTGGCTGATCGAATCTCGGCTCTATGCTCAGCTAGCCTGACGGTCTTTTGGCGGTATCTAATATATATTTCGACAACTGAAATGCAGTAGCGTGCCAGCGTCGATGTGGACAAGATGGTGAGGATAGCAAATTCGAAGCCAAACATCACCATCATGTCTGCGCGAGCAGTTTCCAAGACAGTCCTCACCGCATAGTCCAGCATAAAAGCATCGAACAAGACTGATAGCACGAGGGACGATGCGAGGCGGGTGTGGAATAGTCGCGGATTGGCTGGTGGTTGTTGTTCCAGGATTTCGACTCTACCTTCACCAATCCAGCCCCATACCTTGCCTACAAGGAGGCAGACAAACATGACCAGAAACCAGCCACCCATCTCTCCGCGGAAAATCGTCATGGCAAGGCATGTTTCGGTGACGGCGAACCAGGCCTTTTCGTAGAGTTGTTCGGTCTCGATGGGGCGCAATCGTCCGTATAAAAGTCGTTGAAGACCATAGAGAAGGTATCCGGTAGTAACGAGAAACAGATTCGTCAATATCTATTGTTCGCATAAATTAGCCTCGAAGCTTAGAATCAACGTGGTCAGCTTACCATCAGGTTGGCGCTACTCTGGGAAAGATACACGGCAGCTGCATAGAAGTTGGATCGCTGATGCAATGCCTTCAAAATAACACCGGCAGCCAGGGTCGTTGAGACCTGAATAATGTTTCTGTCAGTATTCGTTCATAAACTTGCTGATAAACAAGTGGTGATGCTCACCCCAGCATATGCGGCTAATCGCATGCTTGATGAGTGACCCCAACAATCAGGGAATCATTTGCATGCAGGCTGCGAAAAAGAAGAAAAAGACAGCCTCGGCGCTAGGAAGGCATTCTTTATGGCAAGTAGTTGGCACAAAGGCGATGAATCGCAGGGTGTGCTGATGGAGGTAGCTAGCTGCGTCGCGTGCAGTCGAACAAGCCAGCTATCACCTTGGCCACGCATCTTAGCCGGCGCTGTCAATTCCCGGCGTCTCCGCAACCATCTTACCCCGCTTATGTCAGCGACCCCTTCTCTCACAGTTCACTTCAATGTAGATAATCCATCTATGGATTTCATACGATGTGGCAGTTTTATGCACAGGAGTAATAGTTTTGGAAGAGATGTACAAGTCTGCAAATACTATATCGAAAAGGAAGGCTGTGTACCAAATACTGCATTAAGATGTGCCATAGCTTAGACCTCTCAGGATAAGGTAGCTAGGTCCAAACACCGACCATCAAAAGTTATTCTACCAATTCAACTCGCATCTGTCTTGATCATATCAATTTACACTCTGCACAAACAAATCCGACGAGTTCTTGGGTAGAATGTAAGTCGCGTGCAAAATGTTGGGCACGTGATGCCGATTACGCGACGAATGTAGACAGCCCCGAACCTATTGAAACACAACATCCCTTGGCTTGGAGATCCCCGTCACGACCACGAACTGTGATGTGAGACAGTGCGAGAACTAAGCTGTTTGGCTTTGAGAATGAAAACAACATGAGGAACAGCACTTGACTGCATCTTAATTTTTACTATCGCATTGGTTACATTGAACGAGAATATGGCGCCGCTTTTCACCGCCTCTCGTCTGCAGACGGCAACCTACCTCCTCGGCGTATGCCCTTTCTCCATTGCCTTTCTGGTATTTCTCAATTCTTCCGTCTCTTTTGTGGTGACGGATTTGATTGGGCTTGAGAAAGGAGAAGGCGACGCTGTTGGATCACTCGGGTTTGCCGATGAATTGTTGGCATTGATTGCTTGTCCTGCCTGGGGGTTGCTTTCGGACAAAATAGGTGTTCGATATGTGAGTGCACGGTTTCATCAGGCGTTGATTAATTATTTACGGACAACTGACTTGTATGTGTCGTTAGGTCTGCACAATCGGCTATACGATCATTGCTCTGGCATTGGTCGTCTTCGTACAGGCCTCCAATGTCTACCCGCAACTTCTTCTTGGACGACTGCTATTCAGCCTCGGAGGCTCGGCTGTTTCGACTATGGTGACGGCAATACTACCTACAATAACAGAAGGCAAGACTCAGCAGGGAGGTCTGGGTCATCAACGTCGCTCATGGCACGCATGGAGACCCTCTCTTTCATCCGAGGTGACAATTACGCCATCTCGCTTTGAACGACATCGTTCCCAGCAGATCGAGGCGGAGCAAGTGGCGGCGCAAGCTTCTTCTGCTTCCTCCTCTCGACTAGCTGGATTCGTGGGATTTTTCGCAGGCTGTGGCGCATTGATTGCGCTCGCTGTGTTCTTACCTCTTCCTGCGTATTTTGAGAAATCCGGCTCATCCCCAGCTCAGTCAATCCGACAAAGCTTCTATGTCGTCGCTACAGTGGCATTCTTCGTTGCAATTGCTTGCTTTTTTGGGCTTCGGGGTCTGTCCGGAGAGGCAGAGAAGCCTGTTCACTCACTGTGGCGAGAATCACCAGTAGATGAGGAATATCCTGGTTCCCGGCCGACGACAACCTTCAAACATGGAAAATACATTCTGCGTGCTTTCTATATTGGATTCCAATACCCTGAAATCTGCCTAGGCTATATCGGCGGCCTCGTTGCTCGGGCGTCATCAGTCGCCATTTCTCTTTTCATTCCATTGTTTGTCAACCACTACTATCGAAAATCCGGACTGTGCCATACGTCAGGTGTGGAAGACACGCCTTCAGGCGGGCTCGGCGACATCAAGAAATCGTGCCCGGAAGCATATATACTAGCTTCTATCCTGACTGGCGTGTCGCAGTTGGTAGCTCTGCTTACAGCTCCGATATTTGGCTATCTCTCAGAAAGATCGCGCAGATACAACCTGCCACTACTCTGCGCTGCACTGTTTGGTGTAATCGGATACATTGCTTTCCCACTATTATCAAGCCCTGAGTTCAAAGGACCAGATGGAAACGGTTTCGTATTTATCATTGTGTCTTTCATCGGCATCAGCCAAATAGGAGCCATTGTCTGCAGCTTGGGTATTCTCAGTAATGGCGTCCTGAACATCAACCCTCACAGCAGTCGCCGTGAAGAGCCACATCTAGGCCATGACGAAAACGCTGATGACATCAGCCCAGACAACACTGAGCATGACCCACTCATCACAAAACCAGGCGAGAGCCTTGAATCTCAAAGTTTGAAGCCTTTGAAAGGCTGCATTGCGGGCATATACTCACTTTATGGTGGAGCTGGCATCCTCCTGTTGACTAAATTGGGCGGGTTGCTCTTTGATAAATCATCGACTGGGGCACCTTTTTATATCATGGCTATTTTCAACGGCATTTTACTTCTCTCAGGAATGGGGTGTATTATATGGCGTTACCGCGAATAGCCGTTTACATAGAACTCTTATATATTGGAATGGAAGATTGCCTAGTACAATGACTGTATCAAATAGGATGCTCGGTGTTTAGAGAGCTATCTCAAATCATTTTAAACGAAATACAACTGTGATTGATAATAAAGTTGATTTTCATGTTATCTTGCCTGTAGATTGCACCCAATAATCCATCTATTCACGCTAAGCCCAACACAGCACATCACGTGCCGCAGCGGAAGCCAAGCAGAGTTTGCATTGTCCTGACCTTCAATTTCAATCAAACATCCAAAACGAAGCAAACATCCCATCATTTTGCAGATCGCGATAGCATCATAGCTATCAACAAATTCCACTCCAAGGCCTTTTCTGCCTTTTCTACGCCACCGAATCGAGCTTGCTGAGTTCGATTCGGTATTACCATTCATTGACTCTTCTCTTTGACGTGGTGGTGTGCAGCAGCAATTTTACGCAGTGCGCGTTGAGAAGTTGCGCGTGAGGTGGAGAGCTTTCATGAATTGTTTGAGCTTCTAATCAGTTTTCTTCTCAATAGATTTATTAGGGGATAAAAATATTGGGATCATCCGCTCTATTCTTTGTTACCTATTGTGAATTGGGCTATGGCTTCAAACACAAACTCTCAGCAACAACAGCAACAGCAGTCCGATTTCCATGCTGCTTCCAACCCGCACATGGATCACACCAATTACACGACAAGCGAAAACCAACTAGCTGGTCTAGTGCAAGCAGCTACGGCGGCACAGCAACAAGACGTTTCTGAATGGGCAACAGCTGCCGCCGTCGCCGCCGCGACAGGCCATCACCACCTCGAAAATTACCCGACAGACCTACATTTACCAGATGATGGATTTGGGGAGGCGGAGTTTGGAAGCTTGACCTCCCCACCTCCTGCGCAGAATACTGGACGACAAGCTCGTGGTGGACAAGGGTTGTCGCGCGCTGTTTCGAAGAAGAGGAAGCGTGGGGATGAGGCTCTCGACCCGGCGCTGGCTGGAGTAGGCGACCAAGGCGAACACCAGACACAACAACTGCAGCAGCAAACATTTGATGACAGTGAATTGGGCATTAGAGAATTGGCGCCAAATCAGTCGCTGACCGATGCGCGAGCTGCGGGTGTGCATTCGGCAGCTGCCCTGTTCCGACAGCCGTCTAACAATAAGAAATATACCCGACCGCCGATGTCCCGTTTATTCGCTTCACTCGAGCTATCACCCGAAAATTTTCTACACTTGCAAGCGGCCGCTAAGAATTATATGTTGGACGACAACTATCCCGATCGGCGCGACTGCGTTGGTCAGCGAGGCAAAGGCGATAGCGAGATGGTCAAATTACGACTGTGGAATTGTGTTCGCGACTTTCTTGACCTCGAAGGATACGGCGAGCGATTTTTCGGCGAACACATTGTCAATGACGGCATGCCACCGCGACAGTATATTTGGCCGCGCGATCAGCATAAAATTATTTCACTTGTGATACCGTTACTCCGACGCATGGTGACCAATGAACGACAGAGACAATATGCAATTGAGACTCGCAAGGGTGGCGCAGGAGGAACTGGTGCTGGCGGCAGTGCTGAAGACCGTAAGCGACGAAAGACAGAAGAAAGCCCTGCGAATATCAGTGTGACGGATCAGACAACTCCAGATTCGCTCCAACACCCAACACCACAACAACAACAACACACACAACAAGCGTCGCAAGTACAAGTGCAGCAGCATGCTCAAAGTACGCAAAGTCATTATGCGCCGCCGCCACCTCCTTTACCGCAACCAGACTTTTCGACGTCTGGGCCAGATATGGGCATTGGACTATCGTCAGTGGTGTTGGATGGCTATCAGACCGATTGGGATGCCGTTTCAAGGTCCTACAATATGTATAACCAGGGATATCAGCTAGATAATCTTTGGGGGGTATCCGGATTGCAGCAGCCTGACTGGTGGGGACTCGTTGCCGCGGTGGACAGTCATTACCAAGTGTTGCACGATGGAAACCCAACGCAGTGTGTACCGGAGTGTGAGGCGCACCATATGGAACACATCTTGACATCGGACGAGATTTCACAGCTGAGCTGGCGAATCGGATCATCTAATTCCACGGCCCAAAATGACTTGTAAGTTCGCATCACCATCCATCTCTTTCATTTCATCTCTAACAGAGTCTTTCGTGTACAGTGCAAGCAGTGTGACCCGTGACCTCGACCGCATCATCAAGGAGAGCCTCATCCACAAAATACAAGGCACCGAAACACAAACCCAAGAGGAAACAAACCGCCTCGCAAACGAGCACAATTTATTAATGGCGATGCAACAGTCTTCGTACGGTTCTGGGAATCATCATGATCATCACCATCACCATGATCATCACGGACATTCAGACGACACATCCCCTATTACATTACGCATCAACGTTCTCCACGACGGCAAGCGCGTGGTGCCCAGACTCGATGTAACAGCCGAGCAGTGCCCCAACCTGGCCAGCGTGCGCGACCTGCTTGTTCATCGCTGGTCGGGCCAGTTTCCGGTGTCAACGTGCGACAGCAATGGGAATGTCGATACGACAGGCTGGAAGATCCAGGTCTGGCTGCCCGAGGGACTGGTCAGCACGGACAATGACGGCGACTGGACGATGGCGCAGTTGTCGGCGGGCACGATTGAGTGGATGGATAATGATTTGCGGGTGGTTATTGACATTGGCGAGAAGCGTGCGTAATTTCTTGATTAATTGGTTAGATAGTATGATACCCTGTTTGAGTTCGGAATCTCTGGAGTGTGTTTGAATATAATACATATTTTTTCCCCATGTGCTCTCGAGATTTGTGTAACCATTCACGCCGGCACATAGTAAATCCGCTCCGGGCTCGCACCGCATCTGTATACAACATCTCACAGCATATAAACGCACCTCTCGATAGACTCACACTCTAATTTTTCGATTTAATATCTTTTAGAACACACCATTTACCCCGCATTAATCTTTGTTAATCTTCAAGGCTTGAGGCTTCAGCCATGCCGGGCGGAATAGGTACCAGGGACGAACATGACAGGCTCTACGGAAACCGCTTTCCGTAGAGAGCAGCCAGCGCAGTTCGCCATTGGCTGCAGCATTCAAGCATGCCAAACTAACGTTACCCCGTGGGGTTTGTGGCAGGTGATTACCTTAATTAAGGCTGTAGATCATTTTGAAGACCCTGGCAGTGGAAAAGGGAGTTTTTGAGGCTGTTGAGCGTTATTCTGAGGGCCAGCAAAGTGATTCTGAGGTGGTCGGAGTCTTCGGCGATGGAATTATGCGCTAATCTGTTTGCGGATAGATGGGTGGGATTTTTGTTAAGCGAGATTTTCATTATGCAACGAGACAGGAGAGGGGGGAAAATTCTGACTGTTGGTGAGTGATTGACTGGCAAAGACGGCATATTGCCAAGTTTTAGCTCTTAGTAGTTACTAGTTGGTATTTTTGAATAGCAGCGTACAGACTGCAGACGCACATAATGCCATTGTCTGCATTCAGATGGAGGCTGATCTTATCTTTGCATGCATGGCCAACGAGCTATATCCTTGTAGGTACTACATAGCCAGCCGAGCGAACGAACAAAGGAATTGTCTATAGCCTCTTTCTAGGAAGTAACCAGTCTGTCTCTTATCAAGGAGCAAACAGTAAGACCAGAGACCCGTATTTACGCTAGTTTCGTGAAGTCTGGCTCCCTCCTCACGTTCCCATCCCCCCACTCTCGCAGAAATCTCCCGCATTTATAACCCGTCTTTTCCCCCGTGCACTCCCTCGCACTTTTCCAAACACTTGCGGAGAGGCGAGCAGAAAAGATAGAAAAAAAAATTCCCCCGGACAAAACCTTCCCCAGACCAGGGAGAAAGACACACACACAATGTCCACTCACCTGGAAAAGGAAGCTTCAGCCTTCCAACCTTCCCCCAACAAGGAAGAAGAAGCCGCTGCTGTCCGCGTCTCTTCAAACGTCGACGACACACTCGAAAAGCCCACCTCAATGGACAGGCTGATTGAGAATGCTCGCGCGGCCACCGATAAAGAACACAAAATGACCCTTTTGCAGGGCGTCAGACTCTACCCCAAGGCCGTGTTTTGGAGTATGGTCATCTCGACGTGTATTGTCATGGAAGGGTACGATGTCAGTTTGGTGGGTAATTTGTACGGGTTTAATGCTTTCAATGAAAAGTATGGCGTGAAGGGGGCCAATGGGGAGTATCAGGTGCCGGCCAGAGTAAGTTTGCCCCTCTTTCCCACTCACAACATGCCGAAAGATAGAAGGGAAAGGGCTAACAGCCACAGTGGCAATCAGGGCTTAGCAACGGCGCCGCCGTAGGCGAAATCATCGGCCTGTTCATCAACGGCTACGTGTCCGAGAGATTCGGCTACCGCTACACCGTCATGGCCTGTCTTGTCATGGTCGCCGCGTTCACGACCATTTTCTTCACGGCGCAAAACGTGCAGACTTTGCTAGCTGGCGAGATCCTCTGCGGAATCCCCTGGGGCGTCTTCCAGACGCTGACCATCACCTATGCATCCGAGGTCTGCCCTGTGCCTCTGCGCAATTACTTGACGTGCTACGTCAACACGTGCTGGGGCATCGGCCAGGTCATTGGCGTGGGCGTCATCAAGGCCATGCTGAACAAGAATGGCGAGTGGGCGTATCGCATCCCGTACTCGTTGCAGTGGATGTGGCCCTTGCCGCTGTTTATCGGTGTCTGGTTTGCGCCTGAGTCGCCCTGGTGGCTGGTGCGCAAGGGCCGCGTTGAGGACGCGAAGAAGTCGCTACTGCGCCTGACCAGCCTCAATAGAGAGACGGATTTTGATGCCAACGAGACCGTGGCTATGATGGTGCACACGACTGCGCTAGAACAGAAGATTACCCAGGGCTCCAGCTACTGGGATTGTTTCAAGGGCACTGACCTGCGCCGCACGGAAATTGTGTGCATGGTCTGGGCCATTCAGAATCTCAGCGGGAACCAATTCTCGAGCTACTCGACCTATTTCCTGGAACAAGCCGGTTTGAGCTCATCAGACTCGTATTCCTTTGCTTTGGGGCAGTACGGGATCAACATCGTCGGCGTGTTTGGTGCCTGGGGCCTGATGTCAATGGGCATCGGCCGACGCACTTTGTATCTCTTTGGGCTCTGCGGTCTCTGTTCCATGTTGTTTGTCATGGGCTTCCTGGGCCTCGTCCCCGAAGCGCACCGCACTCAGGGCGCGCTCGCCACGGGCTCGATGATGATTATATGGGCTCTCTTCTACCAAATCTCCGTCGGAACCGTGTGCTACTCGCTCGTCGCTGAACTGTCCACCCGCCGACTCCAAATCAAAACCGTCGTACTAGGCCGGAACTTGTACAACGTCGTCGGCATCATCACGGGCGTGCTTACCCCGTACATGCTCAACCCGACGGCGTGGAACTGGAGTAACTATGCCGGCTTCTTCTGGGCGGGTCTGTGCTTCATGTGCATTATATACACTTATTTCCGCGTCCCGGAACCCCGTGGTCGCACTTTTGCCGAGTTGGATGCGCTATTCGAAAAGGGGGTGAGTGCGCGGAACTTTGCGACGGCGGAGGTTGATGTTTTTGGGGAGGAGGTTGATAAGGATGTTGTTGATACGTATAAGGAGGTTTATGAGCACGATGCTGGGAAGGCATAATTTTTTTTTTGTTTATATTTTGGACATATTGTTTTTGTTGTGTACTTAATGTGTGGCTCCTTATTGGGAGAATGCTGACGAGATCATGAGTGATTTATGTTGCATGTGAATAGAGTTTTGTATATAGTACATACATATCTACATAATCATATTGTTTTAATACGAACTACTCATAAGTTTGTTGTAGCTGGTATAACTACCGCGCAAAAACTATATCTATTTGCGAAAGATTTTACTCAGACCATCGAGCTTCTCCCGTAACCACAAAGCATAAGGAGAACCAATATAGCTGCCCTTGACTCCAAAATATGGGTTAGGTATCTTCCGAGTGCCAGTGTCAGGGTCATAATAGGAACCTTGAGCCGTTGGTATCCAAATATCATCTCGCATGATAGTTCTCCTGGGCGTCGGCGGTGACGGTTCTTGCTTCGACTGCTCTGACGATCGCAGGTACATTTCGATCATGTCAATTGCACCATTTTTGGCTGGGGCGTCGGGCTCTTCTGGTGACTCTGCAGGTACCTCCAAATCCAGGGCACGCATTACCTTGCTTATCATGGAAATTTGCTTCTCGGACGTTGCCTTTTGTTTTCGAATCTCATTGATAATCATGCTGGAGGCAGATGTTAGATTACAGCATCAGCCAGGTGGCTTTTTCTTCGTACCTATTCAAAAGTACATGATATGTGCCATCGAGGGTAGCCCTAGTTTGCACCATCCCTTCGAAAATGGTATTCAATTCGTCCTTCCCAACGATATACGCCGCCCCTTCACTCATCATCCGGTTTGAGCTGGTTTCGCCTAAAAATTCCTCTCGATACTTCAATTGCCACCTTTCTGCATCAGCCAGCAGCATTTCAATCTCCTTGCTCATAGGCAGTTGAAACGTCGAGAAATACGCTTTGAGTCGCTCCTGCGCATCCACAAGAGAACTGTGCGCTCTCCGCGCCCGTTCATCGAAGATATTCTTTTCGTCTTTGGCGGTGGCCAAGTCTTTTGCACGATAGACGAATGTGATCACGATAGCGTAGGCCAGAGTCAAGATTCCAATCACATTTCCTGTGATGGAGAGCGGGCTGTCTGAGCAGTTGAGGACTCCGCATGTGGAGAGTTGAGACATGGCTCGAGGAGGTGCTTCAGAGAAGTAAAGACTACAGAAAATGAGGCCGTGGAATGCAGATAGAAATATTCAAGAGGATTGATTCAGAGATAGGCTATCTTCGGTGTACCCATATTTGGACTGTTCAGCCTTTCAGGCTATGTTGGGGTTGAGGCTGTGGTTGGGGCTAATGCAGGCCATCCCAGCATCACTACCAAAGTCGGTATTCACATCTAGGGCAGGTTCCAGTATCTCATGTAATATCACAGGTCAGTTTCACATGCGATTTTCATAATGAGACATCTATTATGTTCACAGGACAAAACATCGTACGCTGCTGTGCATTGTCAGAGGCGATCGGCGCTGGCGGAACGGAACAACTAGCCCTGAAGGCCTCCAGGCTCTGGCAACTAATGCCGTTATAACGGAAAGGAACAAGTTGATATAACGGCATAGCAAGGATCTATCTAGTAGAAAACGAATCTATGAGGGTCATATTTGTTAGGAATATCGCGAGAAATGCTCTTCAGTTTGATGCCTGAGGTCAACATTTACACGTGGTTTTGCCAAGCTGACCAGCCCCAAGGGCCACGCGGCCGCTAAACCAGGAGAGGCAATAGATAAGATCTTTTTCTGATCTTATCTCTGGTGCCCCCCGTCGAGACTTCGCTCTCTTCTCTCTCTCTTTTTCATCAAATTTCATCCTAATAATCAACTACATTCGAACCAGTTGCTTGCCAGACAGGTACTAAACTGTCACATGAAGCTCGTCGCAGGAACCCTCGCGGGCCTCGCGCTGCTGGCCTCTGCGACCCCGGTCGACGGCAGTGGTTCGGGCTATGATAATAACAACAACAACAAAGTTACCTCGCACGTCCGCAATGCAAACCACATTTTCAACTCCATCCACTCGTCCATGCGGCAATGGGGCTCGGCATGGCATCACAACGGCATGTCGTTTTTCTTGGCAAGTGTCCCAGCAGGCACGCACTTTTATCACGGCACTCGATCTGAGTATCGAGTCAACGGCACGGAGTGGCTTGCCTTTGAGCCTGAGCATGCCTTGAACTTTGCCAGGATGGGTCCCCCTGGTGGTGGACCTGGCGGTCCTCGTGGCCCTGGTGGTGGACCTCCTGGAGGCCCTCCCGAAGCTTTTGGACATTTTCCGCCTCCTGATGGGTTTCCTCCAGGTCCTCCACCTCCTGGCGGTTTTCCGCCTGGTCCTCCTCCTCCCGGTCATTTCCCTCCCCATGGCCCTCCCCCTGGTGCACCGAGGAAGAGGGGCAATCAAAAGGTGATGACTGCAGACGACGACGAAAGTGCCTACGCTGAGGAACAAAAATTCGGCTATCTTCATACATACTCGACCAATAAAGATCTCCGTTTGTTACTTATCGACGGTCTTTCAGCCGGAAAGACAAATATGGGAACAATGGACTCCCAGGATAGGATCCTCTTGGGTGATCAGGACCTTACCCAGGTCAACACTGCCGCCGCCGACGACGACGACCGTAAAAAAAACCATGGCCCCGGCGGTGAGTTTGCACGCGCAGTGGTGGGATGCGAAATTGCCAAAAACAACTGGAATGATCGCATCGACGGCTTCTTGCGAACCGAGGCCGGATTCGAAATTATCCTGTGTGATTTTGCGCGCGATCTTGATGTTGTGCGGATAAATGCCGTGGCGAAGGAAGACGACACGTTCCCTCAGGGTTTCGGAAACAGTGGATACTTCTACCTTTCGATTGCCTCGCGGTTTCATGGGATTGGCGGCGAGCGCGTCAAGGTTAACTATGACAATTTCGTCACGGCGTTCACATACGAGGACTTGGATTTGTTTGATGGTGGGAAGAACGAGATGCCGAGATTGAGTAATTTCTCGACAGAAGAGCTGCGGCCCATTAGAGATGATCTGACGAGGCTTGTGATGGAACATGAGACTGTGGAAGAGCCCGCATTCAACTGGCAGGCCATCGTCGATATGGTAGTGACGAAATACTCCAACCTGCTCATGTTTCTGGTCTCGGATGAGATTGAGTCTCTGGAGAATCTCCAGCAAAACGTCACCAATGTCTTCCTCTCCTTTATCGACGGTCGCCAGCGAGATGCAGCCGCTGAAACCGAGCGATGCGCAACGCAATTCCTTCCATCTCTCGCTTCCAACCTCGACGATCAGACTTCCCTCGCCGGCAAGGTCGTCTACGACATTTCGCACACCATCTGCTCAACCCTGCGCAGCACCCTCGACGACACCTATTTCAGCATTGCCAGAGCCCGCATCAACAACCTCATTGAATACCTGGCGTGGACGACATGGAAGGACTGCAAGACCAAATGCGGCTATAATCAGGCATGCTTCATCCCCATTTGGCCCTTTGGTACGGTTGAGGATCGAGAGAATCCGCAGTGCAAGGACGGGACGATGAGTTTCAGGAATGGGGGTGAGGGGTACTGGCGTGGGGGTCCAGGGGGAGGAAAGCCTCCTCGTCGTGAGCATGGGGGTGAGCTGTAGTTTTTGATTACTCCTTTATCAAGGTTTTGGTTTTCTTTTTTTTTTGTATTTATTTTCTTTACAGCTTGGTTTCTGTATTGATATGTTGATATTTGCGTAAATTCGTTGTCGTTTAGCATGTGCTCTTTAGTCTTTCTTTCTACCTATCTAGATGATATGTGCGACGCGAAAGCTCATTTTTTAGCCCAATACATCTTGCGCTCTTTCTTGATCTTGTTCATCATCATCACCATCCTCACTTTTATGCGGAATCCTCAGTACGCACACAGAGCACAAAGTCAATGCATAAAGCAACGTGACGAAAAACAGGGGGGCTCCAACCCAGATCCCACCCTGCTTTAGACCCCAATCGAACATTACAGCGATGACCGGTCCAGCAATCACCGCTCCGAGAGATGCGCTTACATTCATTGCAGATAGTAACGTCCCCGCCATTGCTGGCGGGCCAAAAGTCGTGAGCAAGCTCTTACCTATAGTGGTAAAGGCGTTTCCGAGCGCAAAGATGATCAAGGACAGAATGGCGAGAGAAGATATCTCGGAAACACTTAGAAGCAGAGTACCAGCGGTGAGTAATGCGGCGCTAACGCGGACAAGGAAGAGATCTGTTCGGGCACTCGAAAGTCCAAACTTCGCCATAATGGTCTTGCTGACAAGTGGAATGATGACTAGGAGAACGACAAGAGTGATGGAGGGCCGTATGGCTAGGATGGAGCTTGCCTATGGAAATATCAGGTTTGAGCCTTGAATTTGAAGCAATGTAGACCGAGGGGCAAAACTCACATATGGATAACTCCAACCAAACCGCTTGTGAGTGTATTGCAGTTCGAATCCGGCGGCTATGGTGCCGACGGTAGCTGCAAAGAAACCAAATAGGAGCAGCCCGACATTTTTTATGGCGAAGAGGGAAGCGAGAGATTCTCGAAACACTGTCAACATTGCCGTGATCTGATCTCCTAAATTTCTGGGTTTTAAGGGGGCTTGTTCAAGTGCATCTCCTGGCCGTGGCCTCTGTGCCAGTGTCTCTGGCACAAGCGCGAGGATCGCCGATGCGCCCACCAGGAGCGTTGCAAATCCAAGAAGAACCGGAATCCACGCGTTCTTTAGCATGAGCACAGAGCCAAGGAGGGGCGAGAAAAGTTCGCAGGCAGTCGCCATTGATGCGACTCTTGCAAAAACGGTTGTTCTTACTGCAGTCAGCCTCTTGCCCGATGTGCATTTCGGTAGGGGAGCGTAGCATACCGATCCTGCCCCGTGTAGACATCCGCCAATGTCGCCAGGACCATTGTTGCAGCGACAGCATCACCACCTCCAACGAGCCTGAAGAGAGGCGCTAGCCAGATGGCCCTTAGGGGGAAAATATTTGGTTGCCACGCTTGCTTTGTCAATTTGATGCTGACAAGAAGATGATGACAAGGATTATCACTCACTAACGAGGAGTTTGAAAGCGTCGCATAAGACGATTCCCACGACAGAGAATAGGAGAACCTTTCTACGGCCGATCCGATCCGCTATAGTGCCGACTCAGCAGAAAGGAATAGAATTGACGAAGATACACATACCCAGAGCTCCATAGGGAAATGCAAGGAGAAACCCTAATTAGTCCAAAAGGTCAGCATTTTACACACGCAAGCAATGCTCATATCTCTATAAGACGTAGACTGATGCTTACCCGGTAGCTGTGCAATCGTAACATACACCTGAGTGACCAGACTCAGCTCTTTCTGCACGGCGTCCACGGTGCAGTCGCGCTCAATCAAAACGTCGTCGCTATCGAGCCCGTCGTAATAAGCTTTGCAGATGATGTTTTCTCGAATGCTGACCTCTGGTGCAAGGCATAGGTACACATTAAAGTAAAGTACACACACAAATAATATTACCACAAGTTGGGTTCTCACTCGGGGGACGTTGTCTGTTGCAGTCGCAACCTCGGTCGTCGACTCATTGTTAAGCAATCGTGTGTGCTCATCAGCCTGAATGGACGTTGATGATGGCATATCTATGTCGATATTGTTGACCAAAGCAGAGGGTGAAGTAGGAAGCAGAAGCGATCTGAAGACTTAGAGGGGTACTTAGCAACCCCTGCACGCACTGCCACCGTAGTATCCCTTAGATTAGTGACATACTGTGATTGGTCGGGCCGTCTCATCAGATACTTAGGGTTAGGGTTGGGTATATTCATAGAGAGGACCCTGAGACTTGAGTACAAAACATGTTCATCCTGTGATCCCTCTCGATACTTCGTTATACATACATAACGCTTGTAGCGTTGTTACATGCAGCCAGTCAACTGGAGTATCCGAGGGATCAGGGAAGTATCTTCTCCTACGGTGGGTTTAATTTGTGTTAACAGCCCTGCAGAAGGCCTTCCTATAATTTATATCATAAAAACATAATATTTCTATGAGAAGGGCTCTAGATGTTTATAATAATTGTTGATAAATATAGTGTACCTAGCCTCTAGGGGAGGGCATTAACACATGAAAGTGAAACCGCACTGTAATAATAACTGGACACTGTCCAATTGGCCTATCTTCGCTCTAGAATGATAGGCTGCATTATGTAGCACCATAACCCAGCACACTTGGCGGCGTCCCCGGGCGGGGTCCCTGGATAATTATAGACGTACTCCCCCCAATCAGGGGCTAAAACGTCAACTTTAGTCTTTAGGCGTCATGCGAGAAGATTAGTCGTTAATATGTATTTGACTTGGCGTCAAATAATTATAGACGTACTCCCCCCAATTAGGGGCTAAAATATCAACTTTAGTCTTTAGGCGTCATGCGAGAAGATTAGTCGTTAGTATGCATTTGAGTTGGCGTCAAAAAAAATTTACCTAGTTTTTTTTTCTCATTAATGTGTCCCTTAACTTCCGTCAACTGGGGGCCCTGGACGTCTCAATCCCAGTGACCATCTTGGAATGTTGATTTGAGTGCCATGAAAGACAGCATGGCCTCCCTGCTAGGGAATCATCTCCAGTCAGTATTCTCCCGCATGCGCTATCAGCAAACGCCCACGGCTGAAGTCCAAGACGATGAACAACCCGAGCAGTTGGAACTGTCAAACAGATCTCCCGCTGTTTTGCAATCATCGTTCTCCAAGCTACCAGAATCGCAAGTAATATTATCTTCAGACGCGGGCCCGGCTACTACTTTGCTGCGTGAAGAGGGTGAGGCCGCTGAGAATACTGGATTAGTATCCAACAAAAAGCGACATGAATGGATCAACGGCGTTTACCAGTGCGCTCGAGTTGGAGCCTGTATAACCGCTCTCAATTTGATTTTTACAATCGTTGCTGCGGTACTGGCAAGCAGGAACTCTGATGGAAGTTTCGGCTCGGCGGTTATATACTGGGGCGACTGCGCTCTAACAAAACGATGGGAGTTTGCGTTGCACTTGGTTATCAACGTTTTGAGTACCTGCATGCTTGGTACCAGCAATTATTGTATGCAGACGCTTGTTGCCCCGACACGCGAGGAGGTGGACTCGTTCCATGCTCGTGGGCAATGGCTTGATATCGGGGGTGCGAGTTTCAGGAATCTCCGGGCAATTGGAAGATATCGGCTCACGTTATGGATTATTCTCATGCTGACAGCAACACCGTTTCATCTAATGTATGTTGGCTGACCTGGATCACATGGTCTACACGTCTACACTCTTCTCACAATTCTAGGTACAACTCGATGATATTTTACTCCTTCGGTCAAAACTACCCTGACGCCTTTATAGCACCAAAAGACCTGAATTCATCCAATGTTCACTCTTTTACCACCCCTGCCCTTGAGAAATGCTTTGCATGCCCCAACATCCAAGATGCGTCAACTCGCGATGGGCCCTCATGGACAGCTGCCCTCAATTGGACTCAGATTGCCTCGGAAATTTCTAGTGGAAATTATGAGCGAAGCTATGACATGGAAAAGTGCTCGCTGACTCCTAACCAAGGAGTGCGAGCAATAGTGATGCTCTCCGACGATTTAACGACCAATAATAATGGGAACAACAATGCATCACTGCGCTCAACATCTCTCAATTCCTTCTCACCATCCTACATATCAACATCGGCAACCACGGTTCACGGGTTTCCATTCTTTAATGAAAGTACGGGGTACGGTACTTCCGCAGAATGCTTCAATGGACCTATAGATTCTGCCTACAACTTTGACTCTGACTTTGAGCAGAGGTCCATCGTCAAGGAATATAACGTGACAGAGTGCCTTTTGATAAAAAGTAGAGAGCACTGTCAACTGCTTTTCAGTCCATCAATCTGCCTTGTGATTCTTCTAGCCAGTTTTATCAAAGTCTCCGCAATGTTTCTTGCTGCTCGAATTGGGCATATGCGATCCCAACCACTCTTGACGTGCGGAGACGCCATTTCATCATTCATGTCCAACCCGGATCCCACAACAAAGGACTTGTGTTGGTTATCAAGTCAAGATATTCGACAAGGGTATTGGGGCGCATCAAAAAGAACCTCCTATCCCAGAACATTGAGCAAAAGACGTTTTTGGTTCCAGGCTGCTACCACTTGGAGATGGCTTATGACTCTTTTAATGTATGTCTTCCAAGACGACGTGAATGTTTTTGGTACTGATCACTTTCATCTAGATGCGTTGTAACTATTACGACCGCTATTTATTTACTATGTATCGCAACCCCTATGGATGTCGATGGCTACACAGGATATGGAATTTCTTTCAGCTCCTTCAAAGAGGCCCTCTCTTTTGACGAGGAGTCTGCGGCGATACAAACATATCTCAATGATGGCAGTACGCTATCCTATGTTGTGGTTGCTAACTGTCCGCAGGTAGTCATCACCATATGCTATTATTGGTACAACGCCGTGCTTACCAGCATGCTTGCTGCTGCAGAGTACAGCTCTTACGGTGCTGAAAGCAAAGGCCTTCGCGTCACCTGGCCAGTCAAAGGAAGTTGCCAAATGTCGACGTATTATCTGAGCATACCATACCGCTACTCCATCCCCGTCCTTTTGCTCTACATCCTTCTCCATTGGATGGTATCGCAATCTTTCTTTTTCTATTGGAATATATCATACTCACCGCAAAACAAACCCGATCCATTCTACGAGGCTACCAAGGCCATTGGGTACTCCATGATATTCATCCTCTTTGCCATCATCATCGGCGCAATTATGGTATTCCTATTGTGTGCTCTAGCGCTCAGACGCTTCAAGTCAAGTATTCCTTTGGATGCTTCTTGCTCTGCAGTTATCAGTGCCGCTTGCCATCCACTCAGGGACGAGGCTCGAGATACTGCAGCCTTGGGCAAGGTGAAATGGGGAGAAATTATTATTGTGCCGGAAGGACAAATGGAGATTGAGCCTGAAGTTGGGCATTGCAGCTTTACCTCGCTGGATACAGTAACTCCCACTTTGTCAAAGAAATACTCCTAGCTTGTATATAAATGGAAGTATCTCCTAGTTGCGAGATTCATCAGCGGAACTTTCGACTGACATATATCATTAAAACAAAGCAACGATGGATTCGATTTATAGACATAGTTTTACTCATTTATCATTGGATAATCATAAACTCAAATTCAGCTAATGGGCTTCATTTCCAACCACAGCGGAGCACAAACCATAGCTACATGATCCTCACTTTCACTAACCACCTTGCAACCATCTTCTCCAGCTCCTAACTGAAACTCGAATCGACTGACCAACTTGGCAATCACATGTCTCATCTCCATATAGGCAAACGCCTTGCCCACACAGTTAAAGGGGCCAGCACTAAATGGAATGAATGCTTTGGGATTATGGTTTGCTGGGGGGTTGGACCACCGGTAGGGATTCCATGTGTTGGGGTCTGTGAAGCTTTCGGGGTCTATAAAGTGTGTTTTGTCTGTCAGTTAATGTGGAGATTCTTGATAGGAGGTGCATTGTTACTAACCATGTTGAATAGTCCAGGTTGGACAGCTAACGGTGGTGTTTCCAGGGATATATATGTGTCCAACTTGGACCCCCTCTGGGGGAGTCAAACGTGGTAGTCCAGATGGGACAGCGGGATGAACTCGGAGTGTCTCATTAATGACACCTTCCAGCAGGGGTAGATCTTGGAGTTCTTCACAATAAAGATAGACACTAGCTCGAGTTTCAATCTCCTTTCGCAGCTCTGACTGGATTTCTGGATTAATCGCAAGATGATACATGATGAAAATCAAGACCGACTTGGTTGTATCACTACCCGCAATCTGCAGCATGACGGTATCCTGAATTTCCTCCTCGTGGGTCAAGGCGACTTTACCCTGGAAGACATAGGACAAGACGTCTGGAGATTGGATCGTGGCTTTCTTCCGCTCAGCCAGACTGGCGGTTGCAAAGTCTTGAAGACCCTTCATCGGTGCAGGCGCGCCGGGGATACTGGTCATGATTCTCACGAGCCAGGGAAGTGCTCCAAGTAATACGCTAGCCGCCATGAACTTGTCCAGTTCGTTGATTGCTTGAGGAACCTCGCCGGAATCCAGACATCCGTATGACTTGCTATAGCTGATTTCACCCATCAAATCAAAGACAAAACAAGTCATCCAGTGATTGATCAAGACAGCATTGTCACTCTTGGCTCCGGCTTCAGCAATACGTTTGACCAGTAGATCAGTCAGGCGATACATGTTTGGCAGATACTCCAGGGACTCTAGATGAAACTGTCAATCCTTTTTTTTTTTTTTTTTTTTTTTCTGGTGGTGGAAAACTATCCATACGTACTTTTGGCGCTCAACGCCTTGTCCCACGGTACTCTACGCGCTCCATGCCTCTTTATACTTGTCTCTAACTGTAGACTTTTTGAATCTCTCATTCCATAGAACGTGTTCGATTTTCCACACTTGGTTCCCGCTCCGTAAATTGCTGCTACTCCATCCAAGCTATTCACAGATAAAAAGTTGGGTGCTATTTTGTTTAATGGTCAGCTATCATCAGCAATAATAAGTAAATTTTAATCCATACCAATTCGCACAATCTTGCCATGTTGCTTATGCAACTCGTCATGAAGCTCATACTTATTCGCCCCAGTCGCAAGCTTGGCCACTCCCCACCAGGATGTCAACCTCGCCAGACCAGGACCGGGGAATGATCGCAGCGGATGGAAGTAGAGTCGATAGAGTGATATACTGGCAAACAAGGGACCGAAGAGACTTGCATTGGCTAGGGAGAGCAGAATGGCCGAAGAAATAACCCCCCCCTCGTAAATTTGCGTGGTGGACAACAATAACCAAAATCCGAATTGGATGATGAGGAAAGGCAGAAAGGTTTTTCCTACAATCCGATCAACGTTGCTATGGCGAACGAAAAAGATGTGGGATGTTAAGCCGAGGCAGGCGAGAGAAAGGAATAGTTGAGTGTTGCTGCTACTCGTTTCGGCCATTTCGGAAATCAACAATCCATATGTTTCAAGTACAGACTCGAGAAGAAAGTAACTTTAAATTTTAAATAAAACCAGGGAAACCGGGGGGTGAGGAACTCTGCAGACTGCCTTTATGCGATATCTACTCCTTGCTATATGCCCTCTTTTTTATTTGCTTCTTATTGGTGTTCTCTACCTTATTTTACGGGCCTACAGGGGTTGTCGGGGCATTGAGACCCAATCAATAGTACGCAGAAGTCACATGCAAACCGCGACACGCAGAATCATGGCGAATTCCGCTATAGATGGAACGACCATGGTTTGATGCACGGCAGCACGGGCCCTACGAAGGAATCATTATAGACGGGTCTGGGTTTTTGATCAGGGATGTTTATTCGACGGTCGTTTTAGTAAGAATATTGGCGACTTTACTATTTCCAGTATGTATATATAGCAGGTCGAGCGGGGCATGCAGACAGACGTGCATAAGCAACAAGCCTCGCGCTGAGAGTGGTTGCAATTATGCGCCGCTTGAGAGACGCCGAGACAGAGGCAGATAAGATGTCTAAACAGCCGAGATCTTCCAGTTTCTTCTTAACGACTCTGTCCAGACATCAAACATAGGCATTAATAAAGTGCACAAAAATGGCAAGCAATAACACGCCTCTCTCAGCAATAGTAGCCTCCCTCCTCTCCGCATTCGATTCGAGTCGACAGCTCTTCCATCGAATCAAAAACAGCGCCCAGAAGAAACAAGCAAAGTCGAAGTTGAGCAGGAGAAATGCAGGCCAAGGCTTGGCCGATAATGATGATGCCGTGGCTCGAGAAGAGCAACTTTTACAGCTGCAGCTTCAGCGTGCGCCGAAACAGATAACGGAAGCATTTGAAGGAAATGCCGGGCGGTTTGGGGAGAGGTATAGACGTGGTGATGGTATGTTTTATATCCTTCTAATTTTCTTGATCCCGATGGATCTGTATCTAACTGACTATAATCAACGCCAATCAGAACGAGCGAAAACATCTCTGAACCACACCCTCCTCGTGCTGAACACCGGCTTAACGAAGATCATCTCAAGTCTTCTGGGACGAAACGACAACACTGTGTCAATCCGAAACGAGGCGCGAAAATCACTGCTCAGTTTATCGGAAAAGTCGGCGAGAGACGCATTGATGGAGTTGGAAGGACTGAGGGGACGATTGGAGAGTATGAGTTCGTTGCAATTGCGAGATGCATCCTTGGCCGCGCGACAACAGCATCAGCAACGGCGAAGGCGGAATCATGAACGGTTAGAAGAGGGCAAGGAAGCAGCCAAAACGACGGCCGCACATCAAACAGAAAAGGGGAGGAAGAATGACAAAAAGAAAAGCGTCGGCGCTGCACCTCCAGGCCCGGTATCAAATAAAAGGGTTGTAGGCAAGACAGCCTCGCCACAGCAACAATCGACGTCAACAGGCAATACTAGAAAGGACAAACGTCAGCTCCAAGAAAATCACCCCGTATGGGTACGCTCCAAAAACTCATCCACAATAGCACTCGACACGAGACCAACATACAAACGTGCAAGCTCTTCTGGCGATAATACCGTGACAAAAGTACCATCAAAGCCGAATCATTCAGCAGCAGCTTCTTCCCCAAATCTGGTCCTGTCAGCGAAGACTGCAAGACCACCGAATCCGCCAGGACGGCCTTCTTCTCGTCCTCACCATACTGATACAATACAACAACCACTCATCGCCACACAACGCATTGGAAACAACTACCCACCACAGATCACGCAACAGCAACAGCAACAACAACAAATCGACGCATTCAATATCAATAAAAGACTATCCATTCTCTCAGGGAGTTCTGGAAGCACCAAGTTGGGCGAAATCCCGCAACATAAATGGATCAATCCGTGGATTCCGCCTGTTGAAGTAGATGATGACTATGACGATGATTATGAAGAATATATAGGCGGACAGATGCAAAATGGGGATAACCAGGGAGATGGCGGTAGTAAGCGAGGAGGGTTGCGGTTTTGGAGGCGGTTGGGTCGGACCAAGGATCATGTTTAGGTAGGTAGTAACCCTACCGACAGTTCCTGACTAGCTACGGCCGATTTTTCTGACCAAATAAACCGTAGACGCTCTGGCCCTTCTGCCCCTGCATTGATGGCAGCTTCTTGATGTTGCTGAGCTCCAAATTTCCATGGAGCGCCGTTGATGCTGAGACCAGCTTGGGGAGGATGGTTGTCCGACATGACTGCTACTTGAGTGCTTCGAGGATGTGGATTGATTTTGTGCTGAGAGCTTGCTATGCTTGCCAAAGAAGAAAGATGATTCTTGATAGACTGCTACATAAGTAGAGAGATGAGGAAGTTCGAAAATGATCATGGTCTGGCGTTTGATGTCTGGCATAAGCTTGTCCATAAGAGTCTCAACACTATAAACGCACAAAAGAACAAAAATAATGAAAAAAATAACCCGGTTTGCTGTCCCACCAATTGCTATATACTCCGATCCCTCGTCTCATGATTCTTCTTCTTTTAACTAAAAGTGTCGAGCGGCTGCGGTCTGCAGAACCACCCATCCGCCAGTCGCTTCGCGCAACATTACCGCCTTCCAACGTTTGAATCAAGCTCAAATAAAACGAAAGAGAAAAAGAAAGGAGGAGAAAAAAACAAAGACGTAGAAAGGTTGTGTTTGGACTTTGCAGTATCTAGATCAGGGTTAGGGTTTTATGAGGCAAGGACGGATAGCCTAACCTATCTAGGACTAGATCATCCGCCCTGATAGTTATTGCTGTAGCGATTGATTTTCTTAACGATCATGCGAAAAATCGACACCCCCTTCTGGCCGTCGCTCCAGACTCAACACCACCACTTTTAAGTGCTAAATCAAAAAAAAAAAAGACATCCAATTCCAATGAAAAAAAAAATTTGACGTTGTCGGTGCTCTCAATAGGATCAAGTTCATTAATGAAGTATAAGTCCCGAGGTAGTGTCTCAAGTTGCTTGCGGGTCTTAGCATCAATCACTTTCACCCGCGGACTTCCAAGTATGAGTATGGCTCGTCTGAAAGTAGCGATTGGACATCCATGCCATGGCTTTGGTGAGGACAAAATTTCCAGTATGCCAGGGACTTGGGGAAGATAATGTTTGAGAAAAATTGGAGCATATAAGCCACCAACGGCGTCGCTTGGGATTATCCCAGAATCCCCTTGATGCTGTTAGTACGTGGCTGCTGTTGGTACGACTCGATTGACGGTTGTTCCATTTTTCTGAGCCTCGCGTCGGCTCTGTCGGTCACTCAACTCGAAATCAATGAAGAACTGTATGTCCGTATGCATGAAAATAAAACCGGGATCCTCGGTCTCGGTAATTTGGAAACGGCAATTAGAACATAACGGAACAGCGTTGTTGAGCGATGTCAGCGATGTCAGATCAAGGCTTGAGTCTTCCCATAGTAGCATCTATTATACAACAAGGATATCAATAAGGATCTATAAGAAGAGATCTGGAGATGGTATTTTTTTCACACTTGCGGGTCTTCCTTTCCAAATACATGGCATAGATTGACAGGGCTACTTATACATGCCCGACATCTGTCGCCGTAGATCTGCTGTATTGATCAACTTGTCGCCTATGAGAATGGTTCTGACATATTGTGCTTGGACTCGTAGGTAGAAGACGTGCTCATAGTGGTAAAGGATCCAATCAATGACTTTTTGCTACTCGAGAGGACTATTTCTTGTGCCGGTGACGGTGGTGTTGACAGCTTGACTTGGTCAGTCATCGTGTCTTGACTAGTCACTGTATCTTGATCAGTCGTTGGAATCATCACGTCAATCATGTCTTGGTCAGTCGTGTCTGCTGGACTGATGTCAATAGAAGTGGCCTCTTGTACACAAAAAAAAATAACCCTTAATATTACCTATTAAGTAAACTACAATTGCAGTCGTGATACAGCAAGGATTGAATTTATTTTTCATTCCCCCTCGCCGCCCCCGCTCCCCTGGCGGTTTTAAAATTACCAGAGAGGGATATGTCGAAAGGAATTTAATATATATTATATACACGCGCCGGTATATAGCACCCATGATTTTAAGATGCTTTGTTCCACGATAGTAACAACGTCGGAAGTGTGGTCTAGTGGTTATGTAAGTCAAGCCAACTCTAATATCACAAACATTTCCTAATACGGTATCAGGATGCTGGCCTTCCATTAATAATAGCTAGCGACCGGGTTTCTCGTCCTCGCCATGCTGATACAATACAAAAGCACTATCCACAAATCACGCAAAATCAGCAACACGACGCAACAATAAATATCAACAAAAGACTATCCATCCTCTCAGGCAGTTCTGGAAGCACCAAGTTGGGCGAAATCCCGCAACATAAATGGATCAATCCATGGATTCCGCCTGTAAGAAGAAAAGAGACTTCGGGACGCAGAAGGTGACGCTGCGCTGATTCGGCAAGTGCTAGGTCTAAAAGACTCCTGGTGGAACTTTGTTTTTGTCGAGGTGCGTTGTAACAGTTTGAAATCGGGACACTTCGTTCATTAGCAGCGTTTTTGCCACGTCCCAGGGCGTAAGTGGGCGGGGGATGTGCCTGTGTAGCCTTCACGTTTTGAAAAGACTTGGAAAAATCTTTGTCCTTTTCTCGCATTTCGTGATGAAGACGAGCGCGATGGCTCTGCACGAGTGCGATGGCTCTGCCCATTCATAAGCGTTGGGATGTCCTTTTCCGTGTCCTCGACAGTCTCACCAAAGCCAGACCATGCCGCGAGCAAAGGTTGATTCTCTTTTTAAGGTTGGCAATTGGAGCAGGCTTGACAGGAAGGTTGGCAATTGGAGCAGGCTTGACAGGAAGGTTGACAATTGGAGCAGGCTTGACAGGAAGGTTGACAATTGGAGCAGGCTTGACAGGAAGGTTGACAATTGGAGCAGGCTTGACAGGCTGAGTAGGTTTATCAGACTGGCTTGACAACCTTTGTCGGGCACCTTCCAGCTAATAACCCTAAGGGTTGAAATCGAGGCCCTTCTGGATACTTTTCTGTTAGTGAGGGGCATGAAAGGAGATAGAGAGACACAGTTAGACTTGCCGTTCATTCGAGCAAACGTTGATTCTTTTTTGGGGTTGAGTCGTGTGCGGATTCTGAAGACGAGCGCGATGGCTCTGCACGAGTGCTGGCTCTGCCCATTCATAAGCGTTGGGGTGTCCTTTTCCGTGTCCTCGACAGTCTCACCAAAGCCAGACCATGAACGGATCGGCCTTATCCTCAGCAGTTGTTATTTCAGATCTCCTGATGATGCCAAGAATCGCCAGCTGCTGGTTCTTCTGAGCGATCGCCATGAGCTTGGCAATTGACAGGAGCTTGACACAGAGTCACGATAGTATCTTCTTCTTCCAAATAAACAGGAATAGAACGGAAGTCTGGAAACAGGTCAGCTGGAAGCAAAGGGATGGATGATAAAAAAGGATGAAGAGAGGGCGATGAGGATGAGGAACAAGAAGAGACAACCATGCCGGAATGCCTGAATGAAATGAAGGGAAATATCTGCTGCCGGCGGGAGACGGATTGGGAAGGCGGTGAACGAGAAATGTAGGGGCTGCAGAACCACCGGTGCATCTGCCATTTGCTTATCACCACCCAATGTTTTCATCAAGCCCAAATAAAATGAAAGAACCAAAAAAAAGTGTTAAAAAAAAAACAAAGACATAGAAAGGTTGTGTTTGAACTTTGAAGTATCTAGATTAAGGTTTTATGAGTCTTGAATCGTCATCCGCCCTTAGATCATCCGCCCTGACACTGACATACTGTAGCGACTTCTTCATGCGAAAATGACCACCCCCTTCTGCCCGTCGCTCTGGACTCAACACTACCACCTCCCAACGTTTGATTGAAGCCCAAATAAGCAAAAGAACAAAAAAATATCCAAAAGTCTAACGTTTTGCGGATTCAGGGAATCGAACCCTGCTCTGTTCTTTGGAAGAGAACAATCATAACCACTAGACCAAATCCGCTGGTGTTAGTAACGGAGCCAGAAAAGTAAACGAGAGCCAAGGAAAATTACAGGATACGCTGTTAATTAGTGATGTTTTTTTATTCAAAATTAATAGGGCTCAGCCCTTCCTCTTTCTCCTTCTCATCTTTGGATGTCCATTTTCTCCCCGAGAGCATTAAAACAAAAGCGATTTCTTTAGAGTTGGCTCTTTGATTAAGAAATGTGTCACTTGACTATTTATAATGTATTATTTGTCACAAGACAGCGAAGACGCTTGACGGCACGCTCCACAGAGGCCTGAGGCAGGATTAGGGCTTAGGGCATAGAAGCCTTGAGAGGTTGACTGGGAATGTTCTCACGGTTCCCTGATGTTGGAAGTTCGAACTTAGATTGCTATTAGGTGTAGGAAGCGGCAAGCAGATGAAATAGAAGGTGATTAATAAATAGAACTTCTATAGTTACCTATAATTAGATATAGAAAACTAATAAAATAGGAATCTATATAGGCTCTTATATAGAGTCTCTAGATATAAACTTAGAACTTATATATTCTATTATTAAATCTTAATATTATCTCTTCTCACTTTCTTTTTTCATTTGAAATGGGTTTCTTTTTTTTTTTTTTGTTCTTTAGTTTATTTGGGCTTCATTTAAACGTTGGGAGGTGGTAGTGTCGAGTCTGGAGCGACTAGCAGAAGGGGTCATGTTCGGATGATCAGAAGAAAATTCCATCGCTGGCGTGAGCAGATGATAGACTAGTCCTAGATATGTTAGGCTATCCGTCAGCTTGAGCTCAGCCTTGCAGTCAGAAGCCAATATGCGTAGATACTTCAAAGTTCATAATGACAAAGGTTAATCTAAGGTTCCTGTTTTATTTATTTTTTATGACCTGATTTAGCATTTAGAAGTAGTGGTGTTGAGTCTGGAGCGACGGACAGAAGGGGGGTATGCTTTTCGCATGATTGTTAAGAAAATCAAGCGCTATTATGTTAATCTTAGAGCGGATAATCTACATAGTCCTAGATCCTAGCCCTAATTTTTATCTTTCCGATTCATGATAGCCCGACTCAACACAAGCTTTTAAATGCTAAATCATGTAATCATGTAGGATGTCATGATCTTTCTCGTAAATGAAGTGCAAGCGAAAGGGGCGTACACCTAGTGGTTCCTTCCCATTTTTACAATGGCCGCGGTCACGAACAATGACCACTGTTTCCCCCAGGCTCCAGATTCGGCCTCCACACATTCAAATCAAGCCCAAGAAAAGAAAAGAAAACGCAAAAGAACAAAAAAAAAATATTTGAAAAAAATAAAACATTTTGCTGTCCCGCCGACTGCTATATACTGTAATCTCCGAGCTTCCTCCTCCCATGATTATTCTTTTAACTAACAGTGTCGAGCGGCTGCGGTCTGCAGAAGACCTTCCTATGTAAGCACAGTATCTAGGTAGATCAGAATAACCAATAAGTACAAGTGTAGCGGTAGCATAACACTCGTGAGACACCTTCGTCAAATTACTCTACTTAGACAATTCAACTAGCAGTCGAGACAGTTCCATTTCAGATAATTTAAGATCTAGGACCGTTCTACGGAGAGTTTCTGTCAGTGATTAGCGTTGAGCGGCAGATAAGGAGAGCAGAGGAGGGTCTCAAAGATTACTGCGAGCAATCTATATGATAAAAGAGGCAAGCAGGCCTATAATGATCACGCCGAGTCGGGATTGACTCTGTGCTCCCCGTGCAGAAAGTGGTCTACAGACCACCAAGGTCAGCTTCCACCATCTGAAAGATTGCAGATAAGGGCAGATGGCCGGGCAAGGAAAGAAGCTGGGAACCCAAAGTGTCAACATGAACAGTGCGAGAGATCAGGAGGCAGTGACAACTCGTATTCTTACAGCAATAAGTAGAGGATGACTCTATGCACCACTTGCTGGCCGCGCCCTGACCCAGAAAGAAAGAAAGAAAGAAAAAAAGGGGTGATAATCCATGAAACTTGTTCGATTTGTAGATGTCATATAAGTAAGTCGATATAGTTAAACTGCATATGGCAATATTTATACATGGTAATAGTAAATAGTCTGTCCTCCTGGCATCTCTTCTAACGACCTAACCCTTTCATGCTGCCCATTTCGCCTCACACTCTAACCCTAACCCTATTTCACAGTAGGCAGGTCGCCGCCGTGCCTGAGCTGCCACATGCCACAGGTTGAGCACAGCCTCATCTCCAGCGCATTATAATGCGAATATGAACCCGGGCCTGACTTGCCACAGTTTTCGCAGTTGTCTTTAGGTAGATCGGATTGTCTCCGCCCACGGAGCCCTTCTCTAGCCTGTAGGATATCGGGGCCTGGAAGCTGACCAGGATGCTTGGGGTTATTGTAGTATGTCCGATCCGCAGGACAGAGCCATATTTTGGCCTTGGTATTGAAACTGTATTGACTACATCCCTTCTTATCCGATGGTAGAGAGCCATCTCCGCAATGGTCACAGAACCCGGTTGGATGATAGGCGTTTTTTCTGGTATCTGCACCTTTCTTCGAATGATATCTCTCGATTATATCCCTATCTGGAAGCACATCATATGATCGTCGCCAATCATAGCAATATCCACAAAGGAACCCCTTTTGAATGTCCCTCGTATCCATTAGAACCCGCGGACAGCCCTTGTCCATTGAGGGTTTCGTAAGCGCTCCACAGACTGGGTTTTGGCATGGTAGCTCCATAGATCGCATTGGATGCGGGCATGGTTGGGCCAATGGTGAGATGGAATTCAGACCGTAGAGAGGTGACGGCAATGGCATATCACACTCTTTAGCAATATCGCGTAATAAGCTTGGTGGCCTCTGGACTGATGAAAACATGATAGCCATTAATCCTTCGAATAGATTCATATAGTCTTGCTCCATAGTCGGGCCATATTCTGCGAGAACTTTGAACTCTAGCTCATCGACGATAAAGTTTTTGCGTAGATAGTTATAGAGGTAGCTCCCATATTTGTTATGTTTTAACTCCCGATCATTATAATGGCCAATATGTTCGCCTCGACGCTTATGGAAACCAACGGTGTATCCAATATAGCCTACTAGTGCAATCCAGGCCTTCTTCTGCTGCGACTGATTCTTCTGACCGAATATGCCGTAGACGCCCTGGTCCTTGTTCTCTTCCATTGATGGCAGTTTTTTGATGTCGTCGAGCTCCAAGTTTCCATGGAGCGCCAGCTCGAAAGCGATCATTGTCTGGGGCCTAACTCCTGGCATGAGCTTATCCATAAGGGTCTCAACGCTATCCGTACGAAGTATATCTGCGAAGCCTGGGTCCATTACGTCTGAGCTATAATCGTTGGATTTGGCATAGTTTGCCAGGGCCACTATCAAAGACCGCAGATGCCGTGGAAAGGCATAAGTTTGCGCCTCAATAGCCAAGGGCTTTATTGGCGTTAGAGATATGTTGGTCAGAGAGGGTGCTGCGATTGGGCTCGGCTCCGATTTCTGTAATGGTTCTAAGGCCAATTTAGCATTCTGCAATTCCTTAGCGTTAGGTTCAGCCTCACCAGATGGTTCAACCTCCCTAGGCATTTCAGCCTTGATGGAAGCTACGGCTTCCGTGGCCGCTTCGGCCTCAACAGGTGCTTCGGTTCTCTGTTTTTTGAACCCCCATTGGGCCCACTGCTCAAGCGAGCGTTTCTGCCCCTGCCCCTGATGCTTGGATGCTCGTTTTCCCTTCATCTTCACAGGTGACTGTTTGTGATGCTCTGTGATAGTGTGCAGGATGCAATGCAAGAGTGTTTGGTGACAATGCAAGAGTGCTCGGTGGCAGCAGTGGTGTTACCGATGTTTGAATTCCAAGTAGTCGCTCCTTCCTATTTGGGTCGCACCTTCTCTCTTTCCACACACCCGTCACCCGCACCCTCCATTAGTCACCTGCACCTGCAGCCTGTTGCCATTACCGCAATACACTCATTCCTACGATACATTTAATTATTACCATAATAGATTCAGGTTCAGAGATTGGCAGACCGCGCAACTCTAATCTCATCCTGTTCCTCCATCATGTCGTAGCAAATACTCTTGCATTGCATCCGGCATATAATCATAGAGCATCATAAAGTGTTGACTGTGAATACGATGGGTTGCCTTAGGCACTCTCCAGGCATCTCGGCTCTATATGTAGTCAGCGGGAGTTGCTGCAGCCCTTTATCAGACCTGCGTGAGCTCCCTCAGCTTCTTCTTCTCTCAATATCACTCTATGACCTCTATATGAGGAATCTCTTCAGTAGATGAAGGGAAAGCGCAGATGTAACAGCCAGGGGCAGGGTTAGAAACGTCTAGTTGAGCTTGGCCAGATTTGCACAGAGGTTCTGGAGCAGCCTTTGCACCAGTCTTACTTGTATCTTCCACGAGTGAAAAGATGCAAACAATACCCGTAGACTGTCATTATTCCGCTGATTTGGGCTTCGAGATAGCTCAAGCAAACAACCTCGAAACACGCACAGCATAGCAATACCAAGGAATACGATCTTTCCATCTCTCGAGGACGAGCATCCGGTTAATAACAGCTACTGTACCTACACTTGAACCGCCTATACCCTAGTTTTCTAAGCACAACGTTTCTGTTTTTTTCAATATTTTTTTGCTCGTTTGCTTATTTGGGCTTCATTTAAACGTTTGGAGGTGGTGGTGTTGGGTCCGGAGCGACTGGCAAAAGGAGGAAGTCATTTTCGCACGATCAGATGAAAACTCCATCGCTAGCGGCGGCTATATGATCAGACTACATACTAGTCCTAAATGGGCTAGGCTATCCCGCCAGCTTGGCAGACTTGGCAGAACCTAGGGTTAGGGTTGCCGGCTGACCTCATATAACCCTACGTAGGTACTTCAAAGTTCATAATGATACTTTACTAGGAAAAGAGGAATCATCAATATAAAGACGAGGAATAGTAAACGGGCATTGAAATATCTAGTCCTAGATAACAACCTATCAACTCTTACTTTTTAAATATCATTTTTCTCTCTCTCTCTCTCTTAAACAACTAATCTAAGCCTCCAATCGAAGCTTCTCCAATTCACGAATCTGCTCCTCAATCAAGGCAGCTTCACCTTCTGCGTCACGAAGTCTCTTTTCTTCCTGCTCTTGGATTTCAGGCTTCACCTTCTCCTTCCATCCAGGAGCGCTCATCGACTTCTGTAGCTTGGTGACCAAATCGGTCGCCTTTTGTAGATTGGCTTTGGCCTTCTCTTCCTGCTCAAGGGCGATCTGCTTGGAGACCTTGAGATAGACGGCGGCATCGGCGCCGACGGGAGCAACGACGCATCCGGCGGGACGGGTCTTGTTGTCGGGACCCAGAACCGAGATTTCGCCTGCATACTTGCCGCCTAGGGACTTGATGGCGTTTACTTCGTCCGAGACAGTCTTGTAGCTGACCTCGTTGTAGGTGGTGAGGATGAGATCGCTCTTCTCCTTGACATCATAACCGGCTAGGAGGGAACGAATGGCCTTGGAAGTGTCAAGGACAAGCTCATAGGCCTTCTCGGCGGCTTCGTCGTCGAATGCAGCGTTGTATTCGGGGAAACGGGCGATCATGATCGATTCAGTTTTGTCTCCCTCGCGGCGTGGAAGTCGCTGCCAGAGATCTTCGGTGATATAAGGCATAATTGGGTGGATGAGGAGAAGACCTCCCTCGAGAGCAGTGTACAGCGTTTGTTTGGCCGACTCTTGAACCTCGGCAGGGGCGTCTGGCTGCAGCAATGTCTTGGAGTTTTCGATAAAGACATCACACAGCTGGGAGTAGAGATAACTGTAAGAACTGTTTGCTGAGGTAGAGAACTCTCGTGTCTCGATAGCGGTGTTGATCTCTTTGGCAGCCTTGTTGAACTTTTGCAAGATCCAACGTTCGGAGAGAGATTCGTGCCCAGTCTTGGTAGGCTTGGCTAGTGGTTTGAAATCAGAACCCAGCTTACCGAGAACGAACTTGGTGGCCTGGTAGATTTTGTTGCTGGAAGAACAATTAGCAAAGTTTGAAGCAAAACCAATGAGTATCTGTTTTCACTTGCCAGAAACGACGATATGCGTAAATCACGTTGACATCGAATGCAATATCGCCACCACCAGTGGTATATGAGACAAGAGCCATGCGTAGAGCATCGGCACCGCACTCTGGGATACCCTTGGGGAACGCCTTCTTCTGGTACTTGGTAGCAATCCCAATTTCTTTCTCGGCCAGATTACCCTCCTTCAACTTTGCATGCAGCGCCTCGAGAGCGATACCTCTTTGAACATCGAGAGGGTCAATGACATTGCCCAAGGATTTACTCATTTTGCGACCATCGCTATCTCTGATTAGAGAATGGCAGTAGACCTCCTTGAATGGAACCTTTCCTGTCAACTTCTGACTAAGCATGATCATTCTCCTGTGAGAAAGTTAGCTTAGCTCGCTTAACAACCGCCGGAAATGCGCAAGAATACATACGCTACCCAGAAGAAAAGAATATCCCATCCGGTCTCAAGGGTACTGGTAGGGAAGAGCTTTTCGAGGTCTAAGCTGTCAGTATTTGGCCATCCCAGTGTTGCAAACGGCCATAGTCCCGAGGAAAACCAGGTATCCAAAACGTCTCCGTCTCTGGTGAGGGTGAATTTCTGTCCTGGGAACTTTGCAGCAGCCTTGGCATGGGCCTCCTCTTCTGTACGGCCAGTTACCCATAAGTCGCCGTCAGCGTCATCTGTAACCTTTCCTTCAAGATGGACAAGGTATGCTGGCGCTTGATGACCCCTATATATTTCGCTGTTAACCAGAGCCCCATTCTTGAAACAACAGTCAAGGATTATTGACATACCACCACAGTTGACGGGAAATACACCAATCTTGGATGTTTCTCATCCAATGGAAGAAGTTCTTCTCTGCAGAATTTGGGGCGATGGTGATCTCCTTCTTTTCGACAGCCTCCATGGCTGCTTGCGCCATATCATCCATCTTCACCCACCATTGTGGCTTAAGGACAGGCTCAATAATATCCTTACTCTTGCTGCAGCGAGGAATAACCATGGGGTTATGCTCCCACTTCACGTAGAGGCCGACTTCCTTAAGTTTATCAACGACGGCGTATCTGGCGTCGAATCGCTTCATGCCTGAAAAGGTGCCGCAGTTTTCTTTGAGCGTACCGTCATCGTTCAACTGTTACAGAAATTAATATCAAATAAAAGAAAACGAAGCTTCGGTTTACTTACAATTGAAACAAACTCAAGTCCATGTTGTTTTCCACGGACATAATCGTTGGTGTCGTGAGCGGGAGTCAGCTTAACAGCACCAGTTCCGAATTCCATGGAAACAGATGGTTCGGCAACAATTGGAAGAAGACGGTCGACGAACGGATGTTTCGCCTTCTTGCCGATCAAATGCTGATACCTCTTGTCTTTATTCCAGAGTTATATTAGCAAGACTGGCGGGAAAAAGAGCACACATTGAAACCTACCATCAGGATGTACGGCAATACCGGTATCACCAAGCATTGTCTCCGGTCGAGTTGTGGCGATCTCAATGCGTTCTGTTGAGCCATCGACTTCATAGCAAAAATGTGTAATGACACCGAACTCAACCTTCTTGTCGTCTAACAATATGTCAGCTCTGAAAACCCCTTTCGTGCAGTGAAAAATACTTACATCCTGGGACATCTAGCAACGTCCGGCCTTGAATTTCCGAGTTGTCTACTTCCAAATTGGACAGAGACGTGTTCAAAGCGCAGCACCAATTCACTAGTCGATTTGCACGATAGATTGTACCTTCCTCATGAAGGCGGCAGAAGGTCTCCGTGACAGCTGCTGAGAAGGTTGGGTTCATGGTATAAGCTTCACGAGACCAGTCAAGCGAAGCACCCATTGATTTCAGCGAAGTGAGAATAGATCCTTGATATCTGTCTTTCCATTCCATGGTAAGATCGACAAATTTCTCTCGGCCTAGATCATGGCGAGTTTTCTTGCTTTCCTTCCATAACATCTTCTCAACGACGCTCTGAGTTGAAATGCCTGCGTGGTCTACGCCTGGTACCCAAACAGTTGTTTTCCCCTTCATTCGGTAAAAGCGAGTCATGGTATCTTGAAGAGCCTTGGTGATAAACACGTCCAATTAGTACTGCAGCAAGCCATGTGAGGCATCATCCCAAAACTTACGACCATCAGGGCATGACCCATGTGAAGAGCACCGGTGACGTTAGGTGGAGGGCAAGCCATTGAGAACACGCCGTCTGGCTTGACGTTGCCATTCTCGTCGAAATGGGGCTTGAACAAGCCCTTCTTTTCCCACCAGTCATAGCGGCCCTTCTCAATGACCTTTGGATCGTATGCATCAGTGGTCTTGTCGATAACCTTCTCCTTCTTCTCGGCCTTTGGTTGCGCAGGCTTTGCGGAGGCAGCCTTGGCCTGCTTTTCAGCAAACTTCTTAGCCTTTTCAGCCTTCTTTCGCTCCTTTTCCAATTCCTTTTCGGTCTTCACTTTCTTGACCTCGGGGGCGGCGGAGGTGTCCTTGCCGGGCTCGGATTGACCATTTTTGGCGGCTTGCTGAATCTCGGATTTGACATTTTCGGGGACAGCCGGCGGGGCTTCGGTGACAGGAGCAGTCTGCTCACCCACTGGAAGAGAAAACACAATGTCAATATATGCATTGACCCATGGCGGGTTGTAGATGAGGGGTAGGGTCACTCACGAGGGTTCGCAGATCCAGATGTCGTAGCCATGAATGAACGTAGATTAGGAGAAACGACTCTCCAGGGCGCTCGCCGCGCCACAAGACTCCGAATAAGTATTTTGAAGTCGCTGTGGGATTTGCGACAGGAATGGAGGAAGGAACGTGGGAGGAGCTTGGCCGGAGGGGAGCCTTTTTTTTATTCTGCGAGTGCCTCAGGCCGGGTTAGTGAGTCAGTGGACTGCGGGGCCAATTGTGGGGACCAGCGAACCACAGAACTTCTGTATGTATCGCTGCTTCTTTCGACGGGCTGGTTACTTACGGCGCAAGCTCTGCTGTGTGGTTTTGGATAATTGTTTGGTGATGAAAATATAAACACTGCTTCGATCGCCGCTCGACGAGATCTACGTTAGGTGCGTCACGTGGTCCATGCTTCTTCGCTATCGATAAGAGGCGCGAGCAAAGCACGACTACTACAACAAACCAACTGATTGAACGGAGAATTGAATTCGTATAGTAGTAACTAGTAAGTAATCTTTATGCAAAAGCATGTATTCGCCAAGAGATGCGAACGAAAAACATAGGCCATTCCAGATACGTTGCACTGATCCATGAACATAAACAAAGTCAACGTGATACATAAATGTCAATTATGAGCGGGACCGAAACGCCTCGACTACCGTTCCATGTATGTAACGGCCCAGGGGAAGGAAGCAATCAAGAGGAGTATATCGGCTCGGTATAACTTGTGTGGGTGTCTGGGTATAGTGAGGGGTGTTTGCTGTGGGCAGACACCAAAAATGAAATATACTCGTCGGTGATTGCCAACTCTTTGTGCTATGACCGCCAGTCACTTGACATCTGGTGATTAAATTTGCTTCGTCGCCATATCGGTAATATAGAGAGTCAAGTCACAGGTTTCATAATTGTTTGCGAACGCAGGTATCCTAGGCATGTCTTGGTAGACAGACTACCAAAAGTGTCTGAGCTAATTAGGCTATTATTATCGAGAGTTTAGGAGTGTGGTGCGGTGACGTTGTTCTGTCCTGTTTGAGCTGCCCGGACTGGTGCGAAATATGGATGAGCCATTGCTTCTTGTGCGGTGAGACGTTCCTATCATCAAATTAGTTAAATCCCGGACAGAACAGAAAAGGGACTAAAGTATAGTAAATAGAGCATACCGCGTGGTCATATTTGAGTAGCTTGTCGAGGAAATCAATGGCCTCATTGCTAACAAACCTTTGGTTTTCAGCAGTGACAAATGAGTGCCATGGCTTCTTCGGATAACGCGACAGAACATCATCGTATTGAGAGTCTAGTTCAATGTCGTACTTGTCGAGATATTCAAAAAGCTCTTCAGTGCCTAGTACTTTGGCAATCTTGACGAGCTGGTCGGAATTGCTTATCCCGTGGAAGAAAGGCTCCTTGCGGAAGATCATGGAAGCAAACATCGCACCCAGGGACCACATATCGAGGGAGTAGTCATATTCCTGGAAATCAACCAGAAGCTCCGGTCCCTTGAAATAACGCGACGCGACGCGAACATTGTACTCTGTACCTTTGTGATAGAACTCTGCAAGTCCCCAATCGATTAAGCGTAGCTAAAGAGGTAGTTAGAACACGATAGAAAGCTAAAGTCGGGGATCTTAAGTATAAAACAAACCTTGCGTTTCTCGTGATCAATCATAACGTTATGTGGTTTGACATCCCGGTGCATGATGCCCTTGCTGTGGCAGAAGTCAAGAGCCTTGAGGAGCTCAAAGATGTAGTATCGGACATCGTAATCAACGAAGCGAGGGTAGAGAGTGCGGAAGTCGGTATTATTGATATACTCAAAAACGAGACTAGGGGTTTTGCTTTGATTATCCCGGACAACATCGAGAAGCGCGACAACATTGGGCCCCCCGGAAAGGTTTTGAAGAATTTTGATCTCACGCTTAATCTTCTTCTTCTTGACCGGTTTCAAAACCTTGACAACGCATTTCTGATAATTGACCACGTTGATACCTTCAAAGACTTCAGAGTATTTTCCTCGGCCTATCGATTCTCCCAGTTAGCTCAGCTGTTGTAGTGGCATTGGACCGGATGCAGACGCAGACTCCGCCCTTCAAAATCACTCACCAATCTTGCGAACGACCTCGTAGTTTTCCAACGCGCCCCAGGAGATATTCACACCATCATAGTCCCAGTAGGACCGGGGCATATGCGTGTTTACATCGGCGTAAACTCGCGCCATCTTTGCGGTGTTGATGAAGAATGACCAGCCCACAATCGGGCGTGTAGCGAAAGCGGGGTAGACGACTGATAAAAGAGACGAAACTTGACAAACGCTCGCAGGGAAATATTAAGCAAAACACAAAAGACACAGAGCCAACGATCGACAGCAAAGCTACTTGGACAAGGCAGTCCGGGGAGGTCGCAAATGCATTAATTATGTGGGTTTTGCGAAGGATGGACCATGACATTTGGTCTCGCTGAAACGTTCCGGCCGCATGGAGAGTGGCTCGTTCTTCGCAATCCGCAGCGGCTATGCTGATTGGCTCACGGCAAGGCGGTGACCAAGGCAGCAACGGGCTCGGTCTTATTTTTTATTTGGGATTCTGCCGTCCCCAGTGAATGAGACGCTGATATTTCCTGCTCTTCTTGTTTACTTCGTGCTTCTTCGCTTACAGCTTTTTTCATTGACAAGGGAGCTGCACTGGGCGCTGCTAGCAAGATGTTTTACGATCTTAACGTCCCATATGCGGCGGACGATGCCCAATTGGTCAATACCCTGAACTTTCTGGCCGAAGGTAAGTGACTCATTGTTGGCTGCAGACGAGCTTCAAACTGATAAATTTGAACCAGTTGGATATACCACAGTAGCCCTTTCACAGACCCTCTCTGGAAAGCTACCTCCGAACCTCACAGCCCCGCCGCTGCCTCCAAATGCCCCCAAATCACTCACACTTTTGACGCGCCTCAACCTCATTTTCGCCGATCCAGCGCAGAGCCCTCGCATGGCAAATTTGATACCATTATTTGACATCGTTGCTGTGCGGCCCACAAACGAAAAGAGCTTGTTGAATGCTTGTACAAATATGGACTGCGACATCATATCGTTAGATCTTTCCGTCCGTCTTCCGTTCCATTTCAAGTTCAAGACTGTCTCGTCTGCGATCTCTCGTGGGGTGCGATTTGAAATATGCTATAGCCCTGGGGTTACTGGAAGCGGATTGGACGCCCGCAGAAACCTGATTGGTAATGCGATGAACCTCATCAGAGCTACCAGAGGTCGAGGCATCATTATATCGAGCGAGGCCAAACGAGCATTAGCCATTCGTGCACCAATGGACGTTGTCAATCTCGCATGCGTCTGGGGCTTATCCCAGGGACGTGGCAAAGAGGCGATCTGCGAAGAAGCTCGGAAGGTCGTTGCGCTATCTAGTATGAAGAGGACGAGTTGGCGAGGCGTTGTCGACGTTGTCTATGGCGGTGAAAAGCCACCACAAAAGACCCACGATAAGCCTTCAGATAAAAAGACTGGCCAAAAGACTACGGATGCTACCACCACTCCGGAGAGTAACGCAGAAAGTTTGAAGAGAAAAGCTTCGGAGGACTCCACTCGTGAAAGCGAGAAGCCTCTATCCAAACGAGAATTGAAGCGAAGGGCTAAGAGAGCTCGCCTTGAAGCCAATGCCCCGGCCTGAACTATTTATAGGTCATGATTATTGGCTATGATTTCTTTGAATGCTGGTGGGTCTGGCATGTCTAGTCTTTTAGGACTACTTGCCACCTCTCTAGTTGAAAAAAAAAAACTCAATTGAACTAGCAGGATGATATTATTATTCTAGCTAAAACCTATATCTGCGAGTCAATCGCAATGGCAAGCTTTTGGGCTTATGGAACTATCATATTTTCTGAATTTCGACAATCTCGACATCCGACATTATTACCGAAGCGCTATGGTCAACGCGGAATACATCGGAACAGTACTCATATTTATACCACCAGACTGAGAAGAGGCCGAATTTGTGACAGACGTAACGAATGTTGACGATATCTCAGTGGAAGATGCAGAAGTTGCCGACGCTGCCTGAACAACCGACGTCGCAGAAGTCACCGCAGCTGTGGCAGCAACTTGTGTGGCAGCTGATGTACTCGATGCAGCAGCGGCAGATGCTGATGATGCTGCATCTACCTGGCTCTGGTCCGGCGTTGATGACGATGCTGCTTGGGATGCAACTGCAGATGTTCCTGCAGAAGCTGTCGAGTCTTGAATCGAAAACCCTGAAGGACATGCACAAGCACATTGACAGGTGCCTGCATTATCGGCAGCAGCAGAGGCGGCTGAACTAGCAGCTGCAGCTGCAGCGGAAGTGGCCGATGCTGCCGCGGTAACAGTGCTGGTTCCTGCAGCAGCAGCAGTCACAGTTGAACTTGCTGCCGCCGCTGCTGATGTAGCGGGCGTGACAGTTACAGTGCTCGCAGATGACACGATAACAACAGACACAGTAGCAGGGACGGCAGCAGCGCTGCTTGTCGACGCCGCTTGTTGTGCGCCTACCTCAGAAATGATAAACGTCTCACCTCCTTCCGTGACCGTGGCAACTGCTCCGTTTCCACCCGTCACATCAGCAATTGGAATAGTCACCTCTGCCACTGCATCTGACGCCGCTGCACTAGTTTCTTTTTTAAATAATCAGTACGAGCTTATTAGCAGCGACAGAGTCGGAACTCACGGGCAGCTGAGGTAGCTGTTTGTACGGCTTGCGTTGATCCAGCAGCCTGTGTACCCTGGGTACTAGCCGCGCTCGCAGCAGCTGTCGCCGTTTGTACGGCTTGTGTTGATGCAGCCTGGGTACTAGCTGCGCTCGCAGCAGATGTTGCAGCAGCAGTCGCCTGGTCCGTTTGCGCATCTTGAGTACTCGTCGCTGCGACCGTTACGGTACTGGGGTTGATAGGCACAATCACTCCGACGGTTACCCTATGACCAGTTAGTAATCACCGTGGCACAGCTTGCAGTTTGGGGGTATATACTCAGACGCAGTGGTAGTCGTGCCTTGTGCTGCATCACCATTGCCATGCACATGATGATGGCCTTTTCCATGTGCATCGTTGACTGCGACATCGGCTCCGAGTACTGCATGGTTACGAGCAACGACAACACCCTTGACCATTGTCAGCTTTGTATTAGAATTGAAAATGAATCCAGTGCATCATCTTACATTGAGTCCTCCCAGTAATGCGGCAACTGCCAGTAGAATCCTTTGATGCATTGTCGCGATGTCTTCTTTTCTCGTCCTTTGGGGTAGCGATTGACTTTGAGAATGATCGATATTGCTTGCCTGAAGCCACGATCTTGATCCCGCCAGGGGATTGTTTCTCTCAAGGGAAATAAACGAAAGTTCTGAGAGTCTGGGGAATTGAGTGAGTGTTGACCTGACAAAGTGATGAAAAAGGAGATGAACGAGGAGAGCAATCGCAGAAAGGAGAGAAACCCAAAGTAACTAGCCAGAAAATGGAATGGTCTAACTACAATTTCGAACAATAATTACGCCGTATAAACTATCAGACAGTCCTGTTTCAAATACTCCTTTGCAACGGCTTCGTATCCCGACTTGCTATAAAAGACCCCCATTGGTCTATGGAGATATATTCTCCAGGTTTGTGGAGGCAACTAAGGTACGTATACTATTTTAGCTAATCTCTAAATCACTTTTTCATGCACCCCTGGAAATATAATTAGAGATTGAAGCAATAGACCTAAAAATGTGCTATAACGAGGAACTACATAGTAGAGCAGCAGTAGTATGTGCCTGGCGTCTCAAGACTGTCGCAATTGTGCATATTTTTTCGTTCCGGTGGCGCATTGCTGAGACCTAGACCTCCGTACTTACTGCGACAAGCAATTATTGGTATATATGGATTCAGCAGTAGCTTCATCAAGGTCTCAGACGCCCTGGTTTCATTGGCGATGTAGCGAAACGCCTCGTGTATCAGCTAGATGGGAGGCTTGGGCAGGACCTCGGTAAGTAACTGAAAAGTGACATTGAATCGGGATTTGCTCATAGCTTATGAGTGCGATGTCATTAGCAGCTAGACCATAGACAATAATCAAATTATCAAAGAAATTTACCCGTGTTTGGATTTGTTGAGAGCGACAATGGCTGCTGTTGTCGTTGTCGTTGCTGGGTGGAGCTTATCGGGGAAGAGATAAGGTTATCGATAAGCGTTATCCGGCCTGCCAAGAAAAATAATTTTTCTCTGCTTCTCAATTTCTCGACATCGCGAACTCACTGTCTCTCAACCAGATTAACGCCCCAACTGCAACCATGCTTCGGGAAGTGTAAGTGGATTCTCTCATATTTTCTTATTTCGACATATGGTGTTTTCGGCCTGTCAATTCGCAGCCGATTTCCATGCACGCGATAAAAAAAGAAGAAGAAAAAGCTCACTAACGTAAAAATCAACAGAAAACCCAAAAACCCGCGCACTGCGCGGCTTCTCAAAAAGAAAGAACCGCAACTCATCGAACCTCCAAAGCGCACTTTGCTCCTGCACGGCACAAAATGTCCTCACCCACTCAGCTCGGTGTTGAAGACCATTCATGGCTTAACGAACCCCAACTCCATTCTTTTCCACAAGAAGAACGACAACATCCGCCCATTCGAAAATGTCGACAGCCTCGAATTCTTGGCCGACAAGAATGAATGTGGCATTGTGGCTTACGGAAGCAGCAATAAAAAGCGGCCCAATTGCCTGACGCTCGCGCGGATTTACAATAAGAAAGTGATGGAGATGTTTGAGTTATTGCTTTTATCCGGTGAATCGGTTCCAGCACCTAATGCATTGAAGCTTGAAATCGGCGTCGGAATGAAACCCATGATCCTTTTTGCGGGTAGCATATGGGAGGATAACACATCAAGGACATACGCCATGATCAAGAGTGTTTTGCTGGACGTGTTCAAGGGCGAGGAAACGGACAAGATTGACGTCGAGGGCTTGCAGTTCCTCATGATGGTCGGAGCTGAAGAACCCGCCGAGGCTGGTCTTATGCCTACTATCCATATCCGATGGTATAAGATCAATACGAAGCGCAGCGGACACAAGCTCCCGCGCGTCGAACTGGATGAGATAGGTCCCAAGTTTGACTTCAGAATTGGCCGTGTCCGCGAGGCAGATCCAGATGTCATGAAGGAGGCCATGAAGCAGGGCAAACGACCCAATGAAGAACCCAGGACCAAGAAGAACATCTCCATGGACTCGATGGGTGACAAGATTGGTCGCGTGCATCTCGGCAAGCAGGATTTGGCGAATCTGCAAACACGAAAGATGAAGGGTCTCAAGCGGAGGGCTGGTGTGGATACGGATTCTGAGAATGATGACGATGATGAGCCCTCGCAGTACGGATCGGATGTGAGCGAGGAAATCAGCTTTATCGATGAAGACGCCCCCTCGGACGAGGATATGATGGACGTCGATGGAGGAGTGGCAGTCGAGCAAGGGCGCTCCAAAAAGGCAAGATTGGCATGAAGGAATTGAAAATTTTACTTGGATTTTGTTTGCTGTTTGAACATGCTACATATTGTAAGGCGTTGGTTGGGATTGTGTATACATCTATGTTACTTTCGACAGGGGTATATTATCATCGAAATTGATTTTTTTCAACCGAATACATACATATCATTAGGCAAACAGCTACACTAACAGGATAGATATCTAATATCTGGAACTGGTGCATCGATTCGTTTGGTTTGTGGTGTTTGCATGAAGGTGAAAAAGTGGGTCTATGTGTTATCAACCCTCCTCCTCGAGCAGCTTCCTTTCTTCCCTCTTCCCCTCCTCAAGCCTTCCTGGCCTTGCTGCCGTGTAAGTCTAACCCTCCTCACCCCATGCCTTTTCTTCCTTTTGAAGTCATCGATCTGATCACACGCGCACGACCTTACTGAAGCTCCAAGACTGCAATCATATCGCCCTGATGGGTGGTGTGGCAGCTGGATTTGGTGTTTCTCAGAGTCTGTCCTCGAGATTTGGTGTCAGCAGCGGTGTCCATCGTGTGCTGCCTCCAGTTCTCGCTTAGGAGCTCTGGGAGTCCTTCGTAGTGTGGTCTATCGAAAGCTCAGGTCCAACTTCATTCGTACGTACTGACCTTCGATAGTGTATCGTCCTAGCTGGCCGTTGGTTTCGTTTTCTTGCTTGCCCCTCGATTCTGTATTCAAAGGTTCGTGTTGTGCCCCGCACTTGAGTGTTGACTCTCGTCTTCTTTGTCAAGTCCCAGCCGCTAACTGCTCTTTCATCTTTCTCCTGGTCGCGCCCTCGTGGTCTGCACCTTTGCAGAGAGTCCTTCGGTCCTCTGTCTTCCCTTCCTGGTCGCACCCTTGTGGTCTGCGCCTTTGCAGATAGTCCTTCGGTCGTCTGTCTTTTCTTTCTGGTCGCACCCTCGGTCTGCGCCTTCTTTTCTCTGGAGCGTCCTAGTGACCTTCATCTTCTCTTGTCTTCTCTGGAGCATCCGGGTGGCCTTCATCTTATCTTCTCTGGAGCGCCCAAGTGGTCTGCACCATCTCCCCCTGGACGCTCTAGAGAAGAGAAGAGAAGACGAAGGCCACTGACCTGCCCCAGAGAGGAGAAGACGAAGGCCACCGGGCTGCTCCAGAGAAGAGAAGAATTCCCAGAGTGGCCTTGAAACCCTCTGGGCACCCTTTTGTGACTTGCTTCGGCGGGTTGCAGGAGGGTGCACCAGCGATGAGCTCGCACTTCTACGCAGTGCTGGTGACTAGTAACCCTTCGGGGTGAAGCTAAGACGAGCTCCTTTCGATGAATTACACCCCCTTTTTTGCTGTTAAAATGTCCCGTAACTAGAATGTTTGCCTCAAGCAGTGGAAGATTGTAAGCCAGTTACATCAAACAACGAATGCAAGATCTGTATATAAATATAGTACTAGTATTATCCCCTTAAGATTGTATCGGAAGAATCACGGATGGTGTTCTGGGATGTGCACTCAGCTCGGATGTGTGCTGCTAGTTTCTCTTACAAGTTCAAGCAAGATATTATCTGAGATGATCTGTTGCATGATAAGAGGGGCTGATAGCTGGTAGTTAATAGCATGTCCACGGATTACGGCGATCTGTGGGTTTATCCAGATGGCGAGATTTTGTGCCGGCAAACAATATACTACTTTAAACGGCCGTGTTGAATGACAAATTCGTACAAATTGATTTCTTTTTTCAACTATTGACTAACTCGGACAACTCTGATTGACATGCTGGCTTTCTGTCTAGAGCAAAAGCGTAGCCTTGAAGTCTTGACGAATAGAAGAACGCTTGAACTAGACTGCAGATTTGAATGAAACCGACTCCAACTTCTCAATTTCCGTATTTCTGCGACTATTCTTCAAATCATCATCCGTCCACAACAGATCGATTTCTTCGAGCGTGAGATCCTTGGCTATTATAGAACAACGAGGTTAGAAAAGCCACCTCTCCATCAGAAGTTGGAATAAAACTTACTCTCAAAAACAAACATCCACGACAGAATGGTAATAATCCCACCACCGAGGCAGAACCAGATATATATGAGAGCCCCAATATTGGCATACCCAGCAGCCTGTCCGCCAAAGTAAACAGACAAAAAGGAAATAAACCAAAAGACCAGATTCGAGCCCGACTGAACTTGACTTCTATATTGTAGAGTAAGGATCTCAACGGCGTAGAGGAACGCAAGCCATATCCAACTGAAGCCATTGATGAGGTTGAAAATAATCAAAACTATCACAGAGCCCCATTGGACGACCTTTGAAGGGTTGGAGATGTTGGTGAGTCCGGTGTAAATGCACATGAGCATGGTCAGGGCCTAGCGAAGTCAGACTTGTTAGACACACGCCACTTCATCAGATTTAATTGGTATTTGACATACTGTTGCACTCCAGCAGAGTATCGGTCGTCTTCCAACGCGGGGCATGACGAGAAAGCTGACACACATTCCAATGGGAATTCCGGTGTTGATCGCAGCCAATGCCAACGTAACCTGATCGCCCTCGAGTCCAACGCCTTCGAGAAGCGCTTGACCGTAGAAAGTTACCAGAGAGGTTCCAAAAAGGGGGCCTGCGATGTTGATCAAGACAGAGATCCTAATAGTTCCGTTATCAACATTGGAATAGAGCTAGGTAAATGAAGGAATGCTCACCATATACGCCGCACATTCTTCGTTGGGCTTCCGTCGCCGGTGAATAGAACCTTGAGCGACAGAGGCTTTGTCTGCTCCCGCTCGAGTTTCATTGATGTTTCGATGTCTTGCTTGGCTTGGATGAAGCGTTGGTCGTTATCGTCGACGTCGAGAAGCCGTTTGAGAGCGTCAGCGCCTTCGGCCTCTCGGCCGCGAGCAAGGAGCCATCTGTAACCAAATTAAAATTGATATATAGTTTAACGGGGTTTTGCAGCACTGCAGAAGCATACCTTGGAGAATCAGGGCATCCAGACACGAGGACGAGAGCAAGAACCAGCCAAAGTGCTTGCAGAGCCAACGCTACCCTCCATGCATTATGCGCTGGTGCTTTTAGCATGGCATAGTCGAACCATGTAGCTGCTGAAATACCACCGATACCCCATAATACCATGACCATGGTATCGACGGTTCGCTTCTTGTGCGTTACATTCGATTCCTGTAGATAGATTGGCGTGGTAGCAGCGAGTGCTTGTCATCTTGGTCAGGAGACATATTTTACCTATACCTAGGTATATAATGAGAAGTCTAACTTACGCCCATTTGCGAAACCAAGGACAATCCTCCCCACCAAGATGGGCACGGGACCTTCAGTAGCAGTTTGCAGAACAACTCCCACCAAAGCAGTCAAGCAACAAAGAATGACGGTCCTGCGTCTTCCAATCCTCCAGCTCAGCGGGCCAATTATTGCAAGACCCAGAACGTCACCCAAGAGGATGCCCGATGAGATGAAAGATTCGTATCGCGAGTCTGTGGGATTCCCAATTGCGTCGAGGAAATATGGGTTGGAGAGGACGCCGCCAATGACACCTGCAACCAATTAGTAGCTATTTAAATAGCAGGAGGCTGATAAGGTGTTGCTCACCTGCATCCCAGCCGTAGAGAGTAAACGCAAAAGCGTTGGCATAGTTGAGCATTTGGACCAGCCGGGGGCCCCGGCATGACCACTGGTGATTGAACATGATGAATGGTAGTAATATTTACCAGCAATAGATATCCTCTTCTGACAGAATTAGGTAGGTCTTAATGGGGGGCTATTTATTGATAGCAGGCCATGCATAGCTATCTATGAACAGTAGTTACATCTTGTAGGTTATCTAGAGAGTCTATCTTTGTCGTATCGAGACTAGATATGCCGGTACATATGCCGACCCCGTATAGTACAGTATCCGAGATGATAGTACGAACTCAGATAAGACAGGCATTCTTTGACTTTCAACTCGCTAAGCGCGGATTAAGAAGAACAGGGGAACATTTTTTTTTTGCTGGCCCAGGATGGGTTGATTTTTTTGATCCACCCGCATATATAGCTTCGTTACGACAAAGATAGGCCCTCCAGGCAATCTGCAGATATATCGCGTATCACGATTATGCTTCCGGTTGTCTATGGAATTATGGTACTAACACTGCTGTGGTCCTCGTGGTTTGTTTTCCATTTCCAGTTAATTAGGGTTATGCGAATATCACTTGGTTTGCAACCCTTCAAGAACTCCAGATGGACTCGCCCTCTGGCGCTCCAATAATGTGTTATCCCATGTAAACTATAGTATGCAACCAGTTGAATAACATGCAGCGTCTGATCGCGGCCCAGGATCGAATTCGCACGCTCCCATAGATCTTGCTCAAGGGGCTTGCCACCCTTGACGAGTCTCATGGCCAAATCGAATGCGACACCCTCTTTATCACTGAGTACCTCAGGCTTAACGCCCTCGGTGATTTCCCGCATTTGCTCTTCCGTCAAGAGTCCCTTTTTGGCCGTGATTCGGGAGTGCGAGTACGTCAGGAACCCGCCAAACGAGCCAGTGAAGTGGCCCTGGGTCGCGAAAATGGCAACTTCAGTCACTGATGGCTCTAGTGCTGGTAGGCTGAGAACTTCTGCATTCAGTCGCATCGTGTGTGTCGAGTATTCTGGGGTGTACATCATGATGGATAGGGGGCCCAAGAGTTCGCCTTGTTTTCCGCGTAAAGTGAACCTAGGTAATTATATTTGATTTCAATTTTGGAACACCAGATAAGGACTCAGAATAAACGCACGTTGAGCCCATTCCATTCTTAATTTTTTCGTCCATTTCATCGTGGAAAATTTGCTGCGCTGGAGTCAGCTTCTCAGGCGGGATTGCTGGATATCGTGGTCCGGACATTTTTGCTTTGTGGCTGAACAATAAGAGAGAAAGCTTCAATTGAGTCTGCAATGTCCTCTGTAATGCTATAATTAATGATACAAAGCATATCACCATATCTTATCATACCCCAGGTCTCGGTCCGGGGGTGTATGGACGCGATCCGAGGCTCGGGATGGTACCCCAAACGAGCATTTGATAAGGTCGATTGCTGTGTAAATTACGCGTAACAAAATTTCAATAAGTATAACTTCAATAAGTATAAGTTTGTCACTTGCTTCACTTCACATGAGTTTCCTCTATTCAGTAGATTGGCTGTCATGGATCACATCCATATTCCGTTGCTAGTGATATTGTTAGGGCTCGGGCTCAGGCTCTTGTACAGCAAGCGCAAGTCACAAAAGCCCTACCCTCCAGGGCCCAAGGGACTGCCCATCGTTGGAAACCTCTTTGACATTAACAATGAGCGCCCGTGGATTACCTACGGAAAATGGGCCAAGCAGTATGGTAAGTTTATACTATTCTAAGAATGCTAGTATGCACGATTAACTCATTTCCATAGGCGACATCGTGATGTTCTGGGTCATGGGCAAACCTGTTATCCTCCTCGGGAAAATGGAGCATGCCGACGCACTCCTGCAAAGACGCATGATGAATTACGGAGATCGGCCAGAGTTGGTTATGGCGCAGGAGCTGGTCACGCAGAATGGATGGTATCTCGGTACCGCTCGGAGCAAACACAACACGCACAAAAAGCAGCGAAAGATTCTTGCAGAGCGCCTGCGTGCAAAGGCATTGCGAGAATGGGCTCATCCGGCAGAGATACCGCAAATGCATCTCCTCCTGCAGCGTCTGGCTCAGACACCTGATCGATTTGTGAGTGTCATCAAGACTTTTACCGTCAATGTCATGCTGAATACGACATTTTCTTATGGATCGATTTCCAGCCTGGACCATCCTATTGTTCATCGAATCAATACCGCTTCGGATCATCAGTTCATTGCACAGATCCAGGGCCGTTTTTGGGTTGACTATCTGCCTTTTCTGAAGTATTTGCCCAGCTGGTTTCCCGGGATGGGGTGGAAAAGACAGGGACTTGCGTGGCGTGATGAAACAGACACGCTCTATCGCGAGTTATGGGATCAGACAGAGAAGAAACTTGAAAAGGCTCCAGACGCTCATCCGTGTCTGGTCAAGTCTTTGCTAGAAAGAGATATGCATCAACTTGCTGTAGGCGAAGGAACAACGCTCGGGGCAGCTATGGTCGATGCCGGAACAGAAACTCTCACAGGAACGACTGTGATTTTGTAAGTACTCATGTCATCTCCCGCATAGAGAGCAAATATCAAAGACGACCGTTTCTCGTTAACACTAGCTGTCTCTCGCAGTATTATTATTTTCATGTACTTTCCCCGCGTTCTTGAGAAAGCCCGAGAAATCGTAGATGAAACGATTGGAAGAGACCGCCTGCCCACCTTTGACGATGTGCCAAAAATTCCTTTCATTACTGCCATGATTCGCGAGGCATTCCGCTGGCGGACCGTGGCCCCAATAGCCATTCCACATGCTGTCGTTGCGGAGGATACGTATGCCGGGTTTTTTATCCCCAAGGGGGCGACTGTTTACGCATTATCGCATCATATACATCAAGATCCAGAGGTCTACCCGGAGCCTGAGACGTTCAAACCTGAGCGATTTTTGGATGAAAAGGGACAACTGAGCAATCTTCCGCATGCTGGGTTTGGGTTGTGAGTTTGACTCCATATTTGAATCTACGGCATAGTTGAGACTGACAATACCATAGCGGAAGTCGCAAGTGCCTTGGTACGCATTTTGCAGAACAGACATTGTTTCTTCGTTAGTGTTTTCTCCTACCTCTCTCTTTTTTCTTGACTTGCTAACGATATCAAATCAAGTGATCACAAGTCTGGTCTGGGGTTTCGACATCAAAGCGCCGGTTGATGACCAGGGAAAGAAGATTCTACCTAGTCTCGACCCCATGGACTGGGGGGCATTCCTAGCATCGTGAGTACAGCTCGTCTCTATAGAATGCAGACGAGTACACTAACACGACAAAAGACCCCCGCCAATGGATTTTGAAGCTGTCATTACACCGCGTTCCGCCGCCGCAGTAAGCATCATCAACCAAGCCGTAGCAGACGATCTATAGTCTATCCATAGCAATATATATGTGTATTTGAAGCTGGATTGTAAAAGAACGTCGTCTTTTTTACGGAAATGGTCTTATCTTGACCTAACCTTTCCGGGACTAGTTTAGGGCTAGCGTCTTATCTCTCTTATCTCCTCCCCGCTTTTTCCCTCCATGTTCATTCAACTTCATTGTTAGTTACTCCTAGTTGCTATAGTTGATCAATCTATTATATTCATCTCCATGATTCCTACACTCTCATGAGAATGCATTCCGCCTGACGTGTGGCTATGCGAAAATGCCTCGCGCCAAAGTAAAACCCGAGGACCGCAAACGCGGAGTTGCCGCCTGCTCTCGGTGCAAGTTGTCCAAAATACGTTGTGACTCTAAATCGCCCTGTAATCAATGCGTTCGCAGGGGATGCGGAGCCCAATGTGAGTATCAAGGGTTGCAGCCATATTCGAGGTCAGCAGGACGCAGTGTTCCCCAAAGTCCCGCTAGCACGAATGGACCTCGAGTGGATCGTCAGAGCTCTGTGACGAATTCACCCAGCGCGATCACTGTCTCACAAGATTTGAACGTCGTTGATGATGTTGACGATGATGATGTTCCAATTCCGTCAACTAAAAGGGCGCCGGGGCGAGTACTTTTTAGCTCAGCAGGCGAAAAGGGTAGGCTCTGTTGAAAGGAAGAACATAATGCAATGATTAGGTATTGACTGACCGGCTTACCAGTTTATATTGGCGGCTCAGCGTCGTTGTCGTGCTTGCATATTATCAGGCAACTCGTCAAGCAGCATCTGGGACCGTGCCTCTTTATCGAGAATGCGTTTAGTAATTCCATGCTTGAAATGGAGCCATGCGATCCCGTGATGGAATTGACGGAGCCGACAAGGGATGAGAAGCAAGTTCTGCTTGAGAATTACCTCCAAGCAGTGAGTTAGTTCGTTTCATTTCCTACTGCCTGGTTTCTTATCTATTGTTGACCAAGGGTATAGACAGCTGCAATCCTGGACACTTTCACGAGAGATGATATTTACGCCTTGCTAGTCCCTGGGTTTATCCCGCCAGAGCAATGCAAAGTCAAAGGCAGCACGAGAAAAGCTTGCTTCTCTTTATATCATTTTTGCAATTGGTGGCCAGTGTCGATCCATGGACCCAGCGACTCTCCAGCACTCTGCAAGATATTTTGCAATGGCTCAAAGAATTGCCTTTGAAGGCCTCTTGTGTGAACCAAGCATTGCCATGCTACAGGTATTCACTCTAATGGCTTTCTATTTAATGAGTGCTTGTCGAAGGAATGCGGCCTTTATGTACCTGGGTGTTGCTTGCAAAGCTGCCTGTTCTCTGGGACTTCAAGGTCGGGACAGTCACACACCATTTGACAAGAATGAACTAGAACGATTAAAAATGTAAGCTCATCGTAACTCAATTCAAGTGTAGTTGTGGACAATACTGATGTGACAAGCAAGATTCCGTATTTTTAAGAGCCTGCAAGTTCTAGACCTGATCGTCAGCGCCTTACTTGGTCGACCAACGAGCATTTCGAGTATCCACTCACTGCATCTATCCAAAAATAAACATGGCATTGGAGATGCTACTACTCAAGTCATGGCTGCCTCGATTGAAGCGTGTTCTTATTTATCTGAATTAGAACTCAAGAAATGGGAAGGCACCACATCTGATGCAGTGGAAGCCGAAGAATTTCTTCATCGGCTGCAAAAATGGAGCTTGACTCTTCCCAGCAATCTACGCTCTTTCAACTATGATGCGACTGCTCCTGATGATTCAAATACAAGTCCTGAGACCCGCATAAGACTATTGGGAGCAATCCACCTATCATGCATCTACTATTTCACCGTGATGCTTGTCACTCGACCGTTTCTCCTCTGTTACCTTGTACAAAAGCTTCGCAGAAATGTATCATCATCGTCATCAAGAAGATCTAGATTGCAGGATCTAGAGAATTTTCCCATGGCGAATCTATCACATGCCTGCCATGATGCCGCGATATACATGGCCAACATGGCAGAAGCAGCATTGGATGCCGGATTACTCCTTGGAAATATGTGCATTATTGAGTACGACAGATTCCAATCAGAATCTCCATCCTCTGGCTAATAGATGTTTGATTTTAGGGCATGGACATTCACTGCGGGCCTTGTTCTTGGATTCGTCCTATTCGCAGAAGATGTGCAGCAGCAGTCAGATCCAGCGACCAACAAAGCCTTCAAAGCTGCGCAACGAGTCCTCCAGCGGTTTGCTGAAATGAGTCCCCAAGCCATGCTGTACACCGACATACTCAACAATTTCGCCGTGGCAATATCGAATTACAAACAGAAGAATAATAACGCAAACAGACGAAAACCATCGTCACAGCTTGTCAACGAGATTTTCTCGCTGAATTTTGAACCGACGACGACGAGGATGACAAGTGCCAACACTCACGAGACTTCACATTTGAGCCCAGTTTCTAATGATGTACCAGTTACTACTGGAAATGGGTCGGATGTGTACTCGAACAACAAGAATACCTACTCCTCTGATCAAGAGAGCCCTGAAGCTGCAGGATTTGCGATGGATGGAATGGACCTTTCGATGACATGGGACGACTTGATGTTGGACATGCCGCCGTTTGGAACTTTCTTCGATGGAGGATTCATCAATACGGGCGATTCATCATGATGTCGGATCACGGGCAATACCTGTTAGATTACAGACGTGCGTACTCTATGTGTAAGAAAAGTCTGTTCAGATATCTAAGAATAAAAGTAGACAAAAATCCAAATAGAGCTGTGCCATTGAGCTTAATCCGACGGATCCCTGGGTCCAAAACAGGGGATATTCGACGGTGGTGGGATTATTCTTTCCTCTCAGATCCGCGCGTCTTGGGACTCCAAGTCAATTTTCTCTGCCATAGCCACTACTTCTACTATCGGCAGCTTCTTCTCGCTCGGTGCACTTGCTGTTTCCTCCTCTTCCTTCTGTGTCTTCTTCGGATCCTGCTTAAACAGCAGCGGGTTTTCCACTGGCACGTACGCCACCTCCGGATCTAGGTATGGCGTCATGAACGCCCCGGGGGTAATCTGCTCCTTTATAAAGCCGTTGCCAAACCAAGCGAGCGGGTTTCCCTTGAGTTCTGGCCGCAGCTCGTACTCAAAGTCTTCCCAGCGCGGGTTCGCGATGGCAGCAGACCCATGAACGGAGGAGCCCGGCCACATACCTAATAAACGGCCATTAGGCTCACCTTTGTGTTTCCACCATGTACGACACTATAGAGACGAAGGTATTAGATTTCTGCTGACAGGTGTACAAGGGGCTATCCATACCGAGTCGTTAAAGACAGTTGGGTCAAAGAACTGGTCTGCATACTTTCTGAAAGCCTTGACCATCTCCGTCCTGTGTGTATCTGAATGTCAGATTTTTTCTATGTATACAAATATCGAAACAAGGAGGGTACAAACTTTGGCGTTATGCTCTTGATATACTCTCGCTGAATCTTCTGGATGATTTTTATAATATAGCGGACCCCGTTTTCAAGGAAAATAACATTGGAGCCTTGCGCGGCACCTCCGTTGGGGCCGAGGAGGCAGTAATAATTCGGGATGTGTGCTGGGGCGATGGAAAGGTAGGCTTCAGGGAAGTCGTTCCATATGTCTTGGAGGTTGATTCCGCTTTTGCCAATGACTGGGAAATGTTGCTTGTGGACCCTGGGTTTTGTTTAGCTATTAATGTGGTTGTGGTTGATAGAGGGCAAAAAGTCTGTCTTACTCGGCGAATCCAGTCGCGCAGATAATCATGTCTACTTCGCGTTTCTTTCCATCTTCCGTGATTATACCATCTTCGACCACTTTTTGGATCGATGTTGGGATAAAGTTGACATTGTCTTCGACCAGCGCCTCGAGATACTAGACCGAATAAGTCACTTGATGCTGAAACAAAAGGGAAAGGGGATGGATGATCTTACCCCCGGGCCCGGAGTCAGCCTTCTGCATCCTACCGCAAATTCAGGATTCAGCGACTCGAAAATTTCCGGCTTCTTCGCCAGCTTGGTCTTCATATGTTCGCGGACAGCATCTACGGCCACTTTCATAGCGTCGGTATTCTGGTACAGCGCCTCCGAAGGTGTGTTCATGACGTTCTCAATCCGCCGGCGGTAGTCGAGATACGCTGCAGGGTTGTTTTTGAATTTCTCGAGGAAATCCGGGGGTGTGAGGACTATCATCACCGGTAAGTCAACCGCGCAATCGATAAGGAATATTTAAAACTATTGGGGAAGAATATTGGATAACCAACTCACCGGAACCATTCTGCTCAGCGAGTCCCTCTCCCCCGAACCCTACGGGTGGAATCCACGTCCGTGATCGCATGTAGTAATCAATGCTTTCGACCGCAGGTTGAATGTTGGGCAGAATCTGAATGCCACTTGATCCTCCACCGATCAGTGCGACTCGTTTGCCCTTGTGATCATAGGAGGGGTCGTATCCAGCAGAATGGACGAGTTTGCCTTTAAAACTTTGCAGGCCAGGAATATCAGGCCATTGCCACTGGTTGAGCAAGCCAGTTGCTGAGCAGATAACGTCGGCGGTGTCTGTGAATGACTATATTCAGAAAGGTCAACCATCTGCCGAATTTCTGTGCGATGACAGGTCAGTCATTACCTCTCCTGTGGCGATATTCAGCACATCGACCTTCCATTTCCCTTCCTCTTCATCCCACACTGCTTGTTGAATTTTATGTTGGAACTTCATGTATCGATAACCGTCATACTTCTCAGTAACACGTCGAAGATAAGCCTGGATCTCGGAACCAGGGGCATAGTAGCTGCTCCATTCGGGGTTGTTCTCGAAGGAAAACTGGTACGAGTGGGAAGGGATATCGCATGCAACGCCTGGGTAACTTTATTCAACCTGAGTATTAGTTCAATTGATCAAAAACTATTGAATGAATGGCCTACACGTTCTCAAACCATGTTCCTCCAATATCAGTATTCTGTTATCTCCTCGGTTATCAGTCTTTACTGTAGACGACAATGTATATATCAGGGAAAAGAGATGAATAGACCTTTTCATAAATCACTAGTTCCAAGTTCTCAATGGCCCTCGGAAGCAGAACACTGGCTATGATACCGGACATGCCAGCACCGAAGACGATGACCTTGATGGGGCGAGCATCGTTAATTGTTCTCGTCGACAGATTGCTTGGGTCGATGCTATCGAAGAACCCCATTGTTGTAGTATTGTATATATAACACCCGGTCTAGTTATGCTAGGAGTTGGGAATATATGCAGAAATTTTCGCGTGGGCCCTTTTCAGATATAAAATTTTAACGAAAAGCCAGGACCTCTCGCTGCCTTTATTTTTCTCTCTAGGTCCATTTTTGGTTACTTCTACTCTTCCAAGTAGATCTCCACTTCATGTGCTGTACTCCGCACGGTATCATGTCCGTCACACAATTCACGCTATATATTATCGTTTTTTCCTGTCAAGGATTCATTGCGGTGTAGGCCTTGGTAGGCCATGGCTCGATGATAAAAAAAAGGTGGAGTAGAGGGGGCTAGGTGTTTCAATGGACGTTAATCCTCACGTCGAGCGCTCCATGCAGTTGAAGTCGAGTCAATTATTCTCAAGTTTTTAAGCGCTAAGAAGTTCGAAAGCGTTGGGATACATAGTCTTAGCAACTTAACATGCCGGATACCGTTTGATAGTCCTGACACGAAGTCATGACTCGCGCAAACTAACTTAGCTGTCCGGCCAACTACTGCCATTCATTGCCTATATTGGAAATTTGCCGTGAGAGCACCCCCCAAGATGCCTATCATTTAGTCCTTTCCGGGCTCCCGCGTGGGACCCGCGGTGTCAACTGTCAAGGATACGAGGGCCGGCGGGTCCCCGGGATCACCGGGATTCCCCCCTAGGTTTAGAGGCTACAGCAATGCTGGTCCTTGATTAGCCAGGGAGGAAACATACTTTGTTAGGCTAGCATTAAGCGCAACGGTTGTCTCAACAGTTCACTAACTGAAGTTGGATGTCACATCAATTCAAGGTTTACTTTTAGGGCTTACACTATATCCTAGAACGAATTCGAGACCTATTTTTTAGAATAGAACTTGGAACTAAGTATGCACGAAGACAATTATAGGTTATATATGGGGCTTTATTACCTGTACAGCTTACTGAGCGGTTCTTTCCAGGTATTGATTTTTTTTAAAAAAGAAAAAAACACCATTCAAGTGTCAACTCACAGTAATCCGAGAAATACTTATTATCTTCTTGACATCTTAGTACATGGTATACTGACAGGTATCCGGGATATTCATTATGCTGTAGAAATACAAAGGTTACTGAGGGTGGCCTCAGGCAGATACCCAACAGCATGGATGGCTGCCTAGACTCTCACACGCAAGATATGCATCATTTGTCAACTATGCACCCTCAAAATTCTCACTTGTTATTGCAACAAGTTGAAGCAATTCTCTGTGCTACAAATCAAAGTCGTACCTTCTCTTTATGGCCACCCAAATGGAGCCCCATGGGCTTATAACAACGTCGTCTTTCCAAGACCACTCAAACCCCGACGACCCCTTTGAAAAATGGCTGCAAGATGCAAAGAAATATCTTTTAAAGAGGCTCCCCAAAGGCCAAGCGACTACAAGCTTGTCTCAAGCACAGATAACTAGCTTCGTCGACAGTAAGTGTTCTGATAGTTATTGATGCTGAAAATCGATTGTTGCTAATATACATGGAAGATTACCTCAAAGATCTGCTTTTGTCACTCTATGCTTATAAGATTGACGTACCTATAAAGAGGGCTACGTGCGAGAGAAGATTCGATATATTCGAGAGCACACAAAATAGAAAAGCACAGATTAGTAGCCGGGTAAAATATCTACTCTCTCAGATTATGGGTGATGATAAGCCGGACGAGACGATTCAGACTATTTGTTCTACTCTCTATCTGTTAACCCCCTCGTATGTCCAGCCAACGTACTCGTGGGGGACGTTGTTCAACGAACATATTCCGTTCACTCGTTCTCGGGACCGACTGTATAATGCTACCTACCTTGGGAGGATTATTAGTTCCAAGAAATCCGATCCAAAGGACTACTCAAGGAAAAGGACAATTAAAATGACCTCTTTTGAAGATGAATTTTTATAGTTGACTCTGGATTGGCATGTTTATTCTCAGATGGTTTACCGTGTCTGGTTATTGCTTTGGGGATTCTAATGATCATAGATAAGTTATTACTAAGAAAAGTTTTAATAATCATGATCTTATTCATTTGAATATTTTTGCTTTATCATCATGTGAAGAACAAATTCAAGAAATGACGGCAAACCATCTAGAATGATGTATGCGGAAGTACTCTAAATGCTTATGAGCTTTTATATGCCCTGGTATATACTGGACTGGAAAGTATTCAGGATTCTTTTTCAATTCCAGGACAAAAGTGTTAACACCCATGCAGAAGGCCTCCAGAAGTAAATACAACATCGAAACCAGAATAGCAAGATAATTGAAGGCCTTCTGGGACATATATGCAGAAGCTAGCATTGATGCATAATGGTTATCCGAGGGGGACCCCAAAGATTTTTAATAATTGTTAATGGAAACAACATGATGTACAGGGGAGGGTGCACGTATACATTGATATTCCAGTTATTAGCTCCCCATAGCCCAAAGAGCACGTGTATTCCTTCTCCTAGTTCTGCAAAACAGATTCCTTAGAACCACTATCACTCCTATCGTGGTAGATAGCATTGTGCAGTTGGTCTTTATAATGAGACACTGAAATATCCTTGTTGCCTGGGCGAGACGTCTCAACGTCGAAAAACTCCCTCATTTCTGAACTTACATTCATAGCATTTAAACAGCCAAAAACTTCTTCACCATTTCCATGTAAATGGACTGCCCACACAGCCTTTTTATTGCTTCGAGGAACCGTGACAGAAGGCTTGTCGATGCCTAGATCAAAAAGCAAGAAAAGGCAACGTTGCTTTCTCGCGAGAATGGAATCATCTATAATAGGATCAACACTTACTGCCTCTTTCCGGTTTCTGACCTGGACGAAAATAGCGCCAGTCTTTTCCACGTCAAAGGGCTCGTCGGAATCGCCCATATAAAATGGTATTAGCAAGTTAAATAATCTTTGCTCAGGCGCTAGCCGTAATGCAGTACTGCGTCGAAGTAAAGGATAATATGATCGTTGGAAGGACCCCCGTGTCTCATCAGTAAGAAGTTCCTTGGTAGTCGAGAATGATATGAAATTCATTTTGGCATCTCTAATATCTTTGTCGATGCTAGTAAATTAAGTGTGATAGGACTCTGCTTAAAGATGATAGAGGAAATCTTCGACAGTAAAAGTGAACCTCCAATTACCAAGTTAGGTATGATACTTATACTTCATCGCGCCTCGATAGATACTATCATGGGCAAGGGTTAGTATCAGTCTTGCATATACATTACCCTCTGGGCCCTTATATATGCAGCTTCTTTCAAGGAATTCAGTAATGAACGTAATTATAGCAGTCCTCCATGAGTTTCGACCCCATTCATCAGTCCACTCGAGGAGATTATGCATTGCCGCCAGCGAAATAATGGGCTCACTCGGTGTTGTAGTTGATATAACCCCAGTCGAGGGATCAACCCATTCAATCATCCGCATGTGAAGGTGGACTGCAGCCTGTTCCAAGGGTAATGTCTTTGGGGTTGTGAGGTTGAAGTCCAAAGACAATCTCACAGATAAAGCTGCGAATACGTGATTGGGATTTTCAGTATCAAACTTGCCTTTACCGGCAGTGAGCTTGACAGTCGCAATTTCAAGAGGGTTCCTGTATGCAAGCCACAGAGGACGACCAAATATGGCCATATATCCCATTGATTCAAATAGCTCCGTTGACTCTTGTTGTGGATTGTGTTGGAATTTATTTGCGAGATTAATTATAATCTGGTGACGACGTCAAGTGAGGTGTAAGCAAGTTAGGGCTAGCTAGGGTTAGGGTTGATTACTACAAAAATATAGACTAACCGAAATGGGTTAGAGCAGTTTTCTTGATTGTGTGTCACTGGGAAATACGTGATCGATGAAATAATCGTACAATTTCATAACTATCAGTTAGTAGTATGAACATATACAACGTCGTCCGGACTATCACCTTCTGAACAGGGGAACATTGGCCGTGGCGGTCACGTGCCGGGTGACGTCGGTGTTCTTCACATGCCGAGGCCTCGGGATCCCCAGAATCTCTGCGGGATGAGAAAGTACCGCGACGACACCCGAGCAGCAACCATGATGTTTTCACTTCATGATCTGACTCGTACAATCTGACTTCCTTCAATGCTATTCTGGCACGGCATTTGGCAACATCAAGTTCATGACAGTTCCAGTCTAGGGGACTGAATCAGCCGAGTTGGTTGAACCGCTCGAAAGGCCAAGCTTGCTCTCCTAGCCGAGGGCATTGTATGATTGACAGACCATGGATTCTATTATGGTGAGTTTGCAGCCTTATCGGAAAGAATGATACGACCTACTACGGGCGATTACTGAAGACCGCTTGCTACAGGACAAACTCGACGCGATCGCGCTGAATCCCGACCTGAAACCCCTCCTTACGCTCCTCAAAGCCGCTCGCAATGGCGCCGTGTACGGCGCGAAAGTCCGCTTTCCACATGCCTTGGTGTAAGCATCGCAAGAAAACATTGGCCCAACGAAGGGAAAATATGGTTGTTAACGGACGTGTTTGATGCAGCATGATATTTCTTTTCCGGTCCGGAACGTGAGTTGTCCTTAACCCTCGGCTTCACAAATAAAACTAGGCTTCATGCTGACTTATATGGCCGCTTCATAGATTCCGCGAAAAGGTCAAATTAGTCCTCAAAGCCACCCGTCAACATGCGTGGAACCTCGCCACATTCGCCGTTTGCTATAAGAGTGCAATGTTTGCCATGAAATACCTGAACCCGGCGGGGGCCAAAGAAGGGCCCTACGACACGTTTTTTGCCGGTCTGCTTGGTGGATACGTCGTCTTTGGCAGGAATCCTGGCAGTGTCAGCCAGCAGGTACCGTCGATTCATGCCCAAATTTCCACCGCTACATGATTACTGACTTGTTATAGATTGTCATCTACGTCTTCGCCCGAGTCGTTTTAGCCATTGCGAGCCTTTCCGTCCAGCCAAACATGCACTCGCTATCCTCACTCATCACACCCGAAGCCCGTACAAGGATACAAGATAACGCATGGCCGGTATTTGCCAGTTTGAGCTGGGCAACCGTCATGTACGTGTTCCGATGGCACCCAGAGTCGATCGTGAATAGTTTAAGGAGCAGTATGACATATATGTAAGTTCTACATATCTTCCGGTGAATTCAAAAGACAAGAATACCATACTGACAAAGGCAACCAGTTACGTGGACTGCGATCATTGGGATTCTTTCCACAACTTGTTGATACATAACAAATGATAGAGATCCATGGTGCCGTTGCACATTTATTTATCATTCGGCAAGCCAATACTTTGGGACTGGTGTTAGAGGCGCTTTGTTGAATTCTGGACATCCTTAACGTCATAGGATGTCTCTTCTTACTATCTATGCATGTCATTATCGATTATCTTTGTTATCAATAGATTATTATCAATCTAAGTTGCGACTAGAAGAAGAATCATGGCAGTCTTCGATTAAGAATCATCATATTGTAACCGATGCTTAACTGCAAACAAGCACTCAATTCCAACTACGGCGAAATTGATAAAACCGAGCTAATAACAAAGACATACTCCGTACAAAGAGGGGAAGAATAAAAATCCACCGTCCGTTTTTGATAAGAATCGGGGAGTAAGGAAGGGGGTATTATCTAGTTGACAACCTCTGTATATCCATCGAGCACGACTATAGGAGTTTCATTGCGCGTGTTATCAGCTTGATCTGTGTCTGTTGTAAGACATATATGGACCAAATTAATTATATATATGCGGCAATAGTTGCAATATTTATTCGATACACTCACTAATCGGGGATTAATACTGCGTAACTATTCAATTAGGGCTTCGCAGGGAGGCCCGCCGACCACACGGGGGAAGGACTTACCTTACTTATGACACACTTCAAATTACGTAGACCGACACAGTTAACCTAAGTGTTTGATCAGTGTAGAAAGATTATCTTAGACATCTTATCTTTGACCGGGGGTGTCTCTAGCTGTCCGGAAGTTGTCAAAACGATTCTCAAACGCCGCTCATACAAGACCCGTCTCAGAATTTCATTCACGGCGAACAAAGACGGAGAGTCCGACAAAACTGTGTCTTAAAATGGAACGTCAGTGCATTCGGAGCTCTTTGAGAATTAATATAAAACAGTACCTTTGGTCGCAGTTATTTTCATGCAGGAATTGACTTTTTTTCAAGTTTACTTATCTGCTGGCTGGGTAGCTATTCCTCTTTTCGTTATACTTTGTTTATAATTTGATACCTGCAGGACAGGTCAAGGCCAGGCTTGCCTTCACTTTAATCCTTATTCCTTATTACGTGATTCTTTCCAAGTTGGGTCAATCATAATGCGGTTTTTCCAGCTTGTTGCTATGCTTGCTGTAGCCCTGCTGGGCGCTGTGCCGGTACCTGGTGTCGAAGCACTACCTGATGCCTATGACTTTCGTTTTCGGAATAAATACACGGTAAGTTGGTTTCATGTCAAAGAAACAAACAAAGAAGAAAAAAACAAACACTTCATCGGAATGATTAAGATCTAACGCAAACAAACCCCATCTTAGAAACCCGAGGCAAAACTAAACTGGGCATACGCCAACCCGGTCACGTCGCACGATGAAGCTGTCAAACGAGATCCCAGAACGATACACAGAGCAATTCCACCTGCAAAAAGAACTGAGCCCATTCCTTCCACAAGCAAGCTCGATAGTGTAAATGCGGCACTGCAACAACACGACAGAATCGACATCAGCGACAGAGAATATGCGAGCAAGAACAAGCCGATTCGGAGAGAGAAACGAGGGACCTCAAGTAGTAAGAATAGAGGCCTTGCTACAGAGGGGTATTTGAATACCAGAGTGGATGGGGAGATGTTTCCTTCTACTCCGGAGTCCGTTAAGAAGGCACGAAGTGGATGGAAGGTACTTCGTCGTGCAGATTAGGAGGGAGAGGAGTAATCTTCATAATTTACAGTTTGAGTGAGAATAAAGGGAGATAATTGGTCACATTCATTGGAATGGAGAGGATATAAGTCAGATGGACGTTCCTTACGGGCCTTACGGGCCTGTGAATTAACACTCAAAATAACTATCAACACTCCTTACAGCATCATTTCCATTTATAAGTTCAGGTCGTTCTCTTGGACTACTGTCATGTATTTTTCCCTGGGATACACATAGTTATTCCTTCAAAAACTCTTCTATTTTATCTTCAATTGTTGTTCCCCAATTAGGAACCGGCGGCTTCCTTCCCAATGAGGCACCGCAGCTCGCCTTAGAATTGAAGCGCACAATGCACGGCAACTTCCTCTTGCTTTTGGCTCAATAGGCAACTATTACAGAGAGTAATAAGAGCTTCACCTCGCTACGCCTCTAACTAATCTTGATTGAAGTGGCGCAGAACCTCACCTATCGCGTGTTAGTGGCGGCTCATACATGCAGCTTGTCCGCTATCCAACTTCGATCTCTCTCGATCCTACCTACACTTCACATAGTGGTCTCCGTACCTTGCCGTTGCTGCACGTTGTACGCTGCACAATCCACTCATCATGGTACCCAAAACATATGCGTATACTGGACGGTGCCACTGGACTGGAAAACCACCCACAGATCAAATCCCAACGAGCCAGGCTGAGGTAGCGTCAAATCTTGACGCGTGGTATGATGCTGGCAGGCCACAGTTTATCAAAGAAGCCATCCGTAAAATCCAAGAACAGATGGACAATAACCCCAAAGTCGGCGAGCGGATTTCAGTCGTTGGACTGGACGGAGTCGGCGTCGAATTCGAGGTGGAAACTGGTAAAACCCGTGACTACACTGGCCGAACGGAATATGCAGTGTAAGATTATAGCTTCCATCTCTTTCCTTGAATACCTTTGAGTGTTGGTAACTAAATAATAGATATACAGCAAAAAGCTTTTCATTCGCTATTGCACAGTCAAACAGCTCAAATATGATGAAGAACTTCGCAATTTTCAGTCAGCTTATTGCACTCTACAGATTTTAAATGAAGCTATCTTACAAGACGAAGATACCAAGAGACCAATACCTGACCCGCGAAAGACCCTTCAGCCAACAAGAGACCTTTTCAAAAAGAGTAAAACAGCATGGGAGGAAAGTGAAATGTGTGAGGAGCTCAAGGACATCTTGAAATATGATGCAATTTTACCACATGGAATCCGAAAGATAATTGGACTTGCGTTGGGAAGTTTCACTATTCGCGATGCCATGTCGCTTTCACAGGACTCGGCTAGCCAGCATGCATTGCTATTGACATTGTTACATACACTGCAAGAAAAGCACGAGAGTATCGAAGGGGGTGCTACGATTGCTTGTTTTTCCCAAGACCCAGCCCATACAAGCTCAGACAAGAAAGTTCTCCTGGAATATGGTATTCAGCCTCTAGATGATCCACAGGCCATTCTTGAAATCGATGAGTCCTCAGTCGTCGTTTCAACTGCACCGGATCTACCGTTGAAAGAAATAGTAGCCGACATTGCTCGACCAGCGATTCTCATTTGGGATAGAGTCGGAGAAATTGATGAAGAGCCTCCCCTGGTGCCGGGTATTGTACGGTGAGTTCACTTGTTGTTCTTCTTTTATCCTTCGATTCTCCGAGCCTGGTCGTGATCTATCAACTGACTATCGGTATATCCAGATCTAATCATGATTCACCTCGTGTCAGAGAAATGATCAACAAGTATTACGACACATTCGACCTTCCTGCGCATAACCATTTCTGTGACGTGGTTGTCTATGTACGGAAGACGCTTGATGATACGCCATGAAATTGGAAGATAAGATGCTAGGATTAGGGCGTTATTGAGGGTTACGTCTAATAATGGAACGTCATACACTACTAGCTTTGAAACATCCTGGTAAATGGCGCATGGTGGAGTACTCCAAATACTTCTTATCTCCTACATATCTTGGTACAGAGTATACTGGAAGGCAGTGAGGATGATTATTATGATAGTAACTTCCCCTTCTGGACAGTACATGCTCACATGTTACATGCATACATATGCCGGCAAAACTGCCGGATAATACCGTATGTAGGTAGTACAATGATGATATATAGTTCCCTATACTGGCTTTTCCACCACCTGTCTCATCTTTGAATGGGTACCGAGCCCATGGTACAAAACTTTCTGTCTCACCGAAACGAGAAGTGTCACTAAAAAAAGAAATAAAGACCGCAATTGAACCCTGCATGCATCAGTCTTCCCGCTGCATGGCGGATCGCAGAAGACCTATGGCATGCTTCTTCCGCGTGTCACCTTCTCGGCTCGCTGCGTTTATTCCAACGGCGTGTCCGGACTGACGGTTTTCTTCCGTATCAGAGGGTAGACGGACGTGGTCTGGAAGGGAAAACATAACCGAATGAGATATTTCTTGAGGCAAGATTGTATGAGGTACGTTTTGGGTTGCTACCCACGAACCTATGTGTATAACATCCTGGGACAATTCGGATAAGGACTGCATGCTAGGGTAACCAAGACAGGGATATGTCAGTATCATGGACAAGGTAGGCAAGTAAAAATGACATGTGAAGAGGGAATTATGAGCATACTGTAGCTGAACGGCATCTACATCAACACGAACAGGCGAGTCAATGACCTCTGTAGGAGCAGTCACACTCTGGCTGAGACCTTCACTACATGATGCTGCCTGTGAAGGGTTGGCCGTATGTTTGCCGGTAGTCGAAGATTTCGAGGAATTGGTAAGGTTGGTGTCCATGTTGAAACGCAGGTACTTTCAAGCTGAGGTAAGATATGTAACTGTTGAAGTGAAGACGAATATCTTTGGTGCAAGGGTTTCCGAGATTTTATGAAACAAACAGTTCAATTGCAACGATAGAGACAGATTGAATGCACGAAAGTACTGTATATTGAAAAGAAAAGACAGGGGATTGTTTGTCTTATAGCCAGTGACTACCCAGCATAATGAGAAATAGCCAACTTCGTTAGGTACGATAAGGAAAAAGTTAGCATTCAATCCCATACTCTCCTCGTATTTATAGTGAAACTTTGTCATATTCTTTACATGAGCAAATATTGACATTGGTTGAAACAGCAAAAGAGTCTAGGTAGGGTTCAGAGAGAGAAAAGCTATACAGTTAATACCCGTGGGCCGGACCACCATGCAGATATTACCGGATCGGTCCAATAAGGGGGCCCTTTTGGTGGCAAGGTGGTCAAAGCTTCCGATATTTTTACCTGGAAGGTTCCTGGAGCATGGAGGTCAGGTCATCCTACATGAAGAACGTGAGCTGGTTGGTCGGCGGTAGCAAATACCATCAGTGGTGCATGGCAGGCTAGCTACCATGCCAGGACAAGGCTGGGCGGTCCTTCCGTCAATTTGGTTCGCAAAATGCAAGGCAACCCTGGTCTGCAAATGCCATGGTTGCCTTGCATTTTGCGAACCAGCCTGCTGGCTTGCATGTTGCTTACCTGGTTGCCTTGCATCTTTGCGAATCAACCTGCTGACTGACCATTGGTCGCTGGCACCTCCGGGCAAACAAAGAAACGTAAAAGTCTTTCCCGAAACGTGAGTATTCCATACACTTCCAGCGGATTTAGGGCGAAACTTTCTGCAGAGATTGGGAAAGCAGGAAAATTGACCATGAATGATTAACGGGGCCTTATTTGTGTCGTAGCGGTCCATTTCCCATCTTTGTATACCTAGAGGCGGTGAACCGCCATGTGCTTTGATCTAGTTAGGTGGTACAATCACTTAGGGCGTTACCTAGGTAGGTTAAAGGAAAGCATGTTGAATAATGCAGTTGACTGGACTCGAAGATCTACAGCATGGTCCACGAGGTTGACTGAATATTATTACGACACCAAAGAGGAACGGGCCTCTTCCGACATGATGTGCTTGTATTGCAAAGTATATTCAAGTTAGGGGTGAATGTACCCCAATTTTCATCTATTTTCAACTATACTAGTATGATGACTAAAAATATTATAAACTAAGACATTTAGTTCTGGCTTCGCTTAAAGTGTAAATGAATTTGTTTTCACCTATAAGAATCTTGTGCAGAGGTCATTGCCACAAACATATTGATTTGGGGTGGGTTGTACAGTAGCCTGCGGCATCCGCAGGCACCGACACAATTGCCTATTCAGGAATTTTTGCCTATTTGGACATTGTTAGCTAGATAATTTCTGATGCTGAAAATCTTCATACCACAATCAATAATCTTTTCTAGATTAAGCTATTGTTTTATGTGCAATTCCTGACCTGTTGTCAAACCCAGATGCCGCTCCTTGATCTGCCAGACATCCTGTTGCTTCGAATTGCTGGCCATTTGTCGCAACCCAAAGATATTAATTCATTTGCTAGGACAAATCGTCGGAATTATCATGCACTGAAGGACTTTCTATCCATCCTAAGATACGTGAAATTCGGATGGGACGCACTGCTACATAAATGTTCAACCTTTCCTGAACATGGGAGCAATTTCACCTGAAATAGCTTTTTATGTGGCCTGTGTCGAGGGTCAACATGCAGTTACGAAAGCCTTGATCCAGAGTGGCGTCAACGTTAATGCGAGAATGCCAAATGGTTTTACTCCACTTCACGCAGCTGTTTGTGCAATTTTCTGGCGACGAGAGGGAAACATCACCACCATCCAGATCTTGCTACAGAATAAGGTAGATGTTGAGGCAAGGACTCAAGGGATATACGCGGGACACAATGCTCTCCATCTTGCGTCCATGGCCGGAAGATACGATTTCGTGACGCTACTTCAGGATTCGGGAATGGTTCTTGAAAGCCCAACTATATCATCGTCAGATCGCCTACCAATCGTCTTGTGTGCTGTGCGCCTGGCATAACTTTTGTGAGATACACCTGTCCGTTGTTTTGCACAACACGATAGATTATGCTCCAACCGGCTATGAGCCAGCCGAGTATAGGAGCCTGGAGTTGGGGGAGCCTGGAGTTGGTTACTTGTGGGAAATTTTACACCATAGAGATTTTGAAGCTCCGCCCCTATCCATCATCTTGAGACAATAACTTTGATGTTTTGCTAGATGATTCGAGAATAGCTTGTCTAATTGTTATATATGGCTTCATTCTACCGCTAGATAGTCGCCGCTGTTGCTTTCGCCATCAGACTAGAAAGATGTGCTTACTTAGGTATACGTTAGCTTAGGTAGATATAAATTTGTGGATTCAAAAAATGGCTTTAAGTTTTCATAGTCCTCTAAGGTTGGAAAACTATCCACCTCTCTATAAGAATCCAAGATATATATAGTTGATCAAATCTGATGCCGTATCTTTCAGATAGATAATTACCTAGGATTAACCCTGTACAAATGGAATCGTATATCTGGAGTTATCTCCTTTGTTGATATCGATTCCAAGTGGGATTTTTCTAATGCCTTTGTAACCAAGCCACTTTCAAGATTCATCTGTAGAACAAGGCCTTAGACCCGGAACGGGCTGCCGAGGCCCCACTGGATCTGACATATCTCAGCGGGAGACCCGAAACCTAAAGCCAATGCCAACGTCGACCTTCGTCTCCCATCGACGTCGCCAGCAAGCAATTCATATCATATTTGCGACTATAACTGTGAATTGAAAATTACTCCTCTTATTTGGTATCAACCTCAGCGAGCTCCCCAGAAAATGGCACCGCCAACCCTCATATCGTCACCCCCGACTCTCCGCATCGTCCCCGAGCCTCTCACTCCGCAGACATTTGCCCCCTTTGGCACCGTCATAACAACACCTTTCCCACGAGACCTGCTCAGCGCCCCGAACAACCTCCCTGCTCTCGAACTTCCTCACCCCGTTCCTGCGATACCTGTCTATGCAAACCAAGGCTCCGCAATCAAGATCAGCCCCATCGCCCCGCTCGCCAACGGCTACGAGAACGATGTCTGCCCCAGCGGCAAAGCAGCACAAGCTCGCCTGAGCATGTTTGCATGTTTCCCCCGAAAGCCTCGACGAGAACAACAACACCACGACACCTCGCACCAGGACTTTGACGGTCCCGTATTCGATGTGCAAATCCTCGAAAGACACCCCTACACTACCCAGACGTTTATCCCTCTTGATTTATCGAGCCAGAAGCGAGTTCTTCGGGACCGACAGCCGGATAAGAAAAGCCACAATTGGCAGGGGTATGGAGATGGAGATGTGGATTTGATGCTTGGCGGAACTGCGGATCAGGAAGAGGAGATGGAAGAGCCTGTTTTCTTGGTTATTGTTGCGCCGACGTTGAAGGGCCAGTCGGCTGCTGCTACCAATTCTTCTGATACTACGACCATGACCACCCTCTCCGACCCTGTTAATGAAGGCAGTGGCGCGGATTCAAACCGCGTGCTGATTCGCGATCCGCCTGATCTCGAGAATCTGAAAGCGTTCATTGCCCGTGGCGGACAGGCTGTTACATATGGTGCTGGCACATGGCATGCCCCAATGGTTGTGTTAGGATCACGACGAATCGATTTCGTTGTCGTGCAGTATGTGAACGGCGTTGAGAATGAGGACTGTCAAGAGGCAGCTTTCAAAGAAGGCATTGTGATCGATTTGAAATCATTGAGTGAGGAGGAAGATGAGTTCTGGGACGATATGAAGAAACTATCGAAATTATAAAAGCATCTTGATGGTTTTATTTATTATTTTGTAAGATAAAGCGAAGGAAGCGGGTGACCGAAAAGTAATTAATTATACAAAGGGTATCATAATAAAAAGGAAACTAATATACAATCAATATAGTACACACCTCCCTAAAAATGAGAAGCCTTATCCGTTGCTCGCAATCTTCGAATCATGTCCATGCTTAGCCCAGCCGGTCTCTTTCGATGCTTGCATTTGACGAAGTACACCCTCCGCCACAGCGATGGCGCTTTCCGGGAGACCTGCCAGCCGGGCTACCTTGAGGGCATGCGACTGTCGATTAACACCTTTCTGTAACCGATGCATAAACGAGAATGAGCCGGACGCGCTCTCCTTGACGTCTGTGCAATATGTACCCAATTTCTCAAACCCGGCAGTCATGTCTACCAAGGCATGGAAGTGTGTTGCGAACAATGTTCGGCATTGATTCACATTATACAAATGTTGGAGACACGCGTATCCAACAGCAGTTCCATCTTCGGGAGTAGTCCCCCGTCCGACTTCATCCATGATCACAAATGAGCGAGGTGTTGCTTGTTTCAAAATCGCAGCAGTTTCCAGCATCTCAACCATGAAAGTTGATTGGTCTCGGAACAGGTCATCTGCCGCACCAATTCGGCTGAAGATTTGATCGACAATACCGATCTCGGCGTACTCTGCGGGGACAAATGATCCGACTTGTGCTAGGATTGTAATCAGTGCGTTCTGTCGCAAAAATGTGCTTTTACCGCCCATATTCGGACCCGTTATGAGCCAGATACGTTCCTGGTCACCGATGAAGCAGTCGTTGCTCACGAAACGACGGCCTTGTTCTTCAAGCCCCAGTTTGACTGTAGGATGTCGACCACCGACGATGCGATGCGATGTGGAAGTATTAAGCGTGGGCCGCACCATGTTTTGTTCATTTGCTAGTGTGGCAAAGGAACAGGCAACATCTAATTCGTCCATCACGGCTGCATTGCGACGAATCTTGACAAGGTTGAGGATGACCTCACGGCGAAGCTCTTCAAAAATTCGTTGTTCTTCAGCACGGATGTGCACTTTTACTTGGTCTAGGCGTGCACCCAGCTGTGACCAGGCGGGCAAGTAGAATGACCGTGTAGACTTTGTGGAGGAAACATTTCGAGTGACGCCCAGGTCTTCAAGGGCCTGTTGCGAAATTTTGGCTCCTTTGACATGACAGATGTAACCGAGACCAGGTGTCCATTTCAGGGTCAGCATGGAAGAACCCACTTGCTCTTGTAATTTAGTGGTGAGATCGGATTTTTCGTTTTTGAGTCCATCGAGTTTGTCGTGTAACCGACCTAGTGCATCACTAGCATCACGTCGCATGATCCACGTGTCTACATCTCCTCGATCTGACTCAACCGTGATACCTGCTCGGCCCGTCGTCTTGAATCGTACTTTTCGGGGCATGGATTCTACATCCTCAGGCAGCCCTTCGCTCATAACGACATCTTGCGCGAGCCCAGCCGCTTCCGCTGCCTGGCTATCCTCGATTCGATGTTTTTGTAGAAGACCTTCTTCATCGATTGCAGCAAGAATCTTCTCTGCTAGCTGTATCGGACCATCCAGATGTAGTCTACGGATCAGGGTCGTCATACTCTGATGAGTCACTTCGGAACCTGAAGCCGTGCGATGTTGTTGCTGTGATAGTACTTGGCGGACTTCACGCGAGGCTTCGATAGCCCTGGACAAACATATCAAGTCGTCCGGATCCCCTCTGCCTAGTGTGAACTTCTGTACAAGCCGCTGCGAATCGTAGCTTCTTTTGAGGAGCGAAACAACGGTGTCTCGTATTTCTTCGTCTCCCAGAAAATAGGCAACTAGATCAAGACGCTCATTGATGACGGATAAAGATGTTGACGGTGAAGCTTTATATGAGGTCAGTATAATTCCAAGAAATAAATCGAGGGGTAGATATACTCAGTCTATCTCGCAGGAGACGAGCGCCACTTTTCGTAGCCGTTCTGCGGACAGCGTGAAGGAGGCTGCCTTTGCCTAGGCTATCTCTAGCCGTTTCTAAGATCTCCAGGCCTCTGAGACTGTTACGGTCAATTCCCATGCACTCATCTAGATGTCGTCGGCGAGGTGGTTGCAGTTTCATATCAACTCCTTGAAGTTGAACACGGACGTATTCCAGCAGATTAAACCCAGCAGCCACCTCCTCACTGGTAAAAGAGGATTCTACTTCCGGAGCCACGGGTTCCTCCAACATCTGGGCCCATTCTGCCATTGGTTGTGCGGTAGGCGGCCCATCGAAGAAAGTGAGAAGCTGGTGATCTATACCCACCAACATTTGCAGTTCTTGCCCTAGGAGGTTTTTCAGTCGTTGATCAGCAACGATCTCTCGCGCGCCAATTCTGGCAATCGCCGACGGTAGCATCTGCGTTGTGGTTACTTGAGTGTAAAAATCGCCGGTAGACAAATCCATCCAGGCTAATCCAACGTGTTGGGACGAGGAGGATAGCAAATGTGTAATGGAATATGAGCTCTCTTCATCTTCAGACCGTGGCTTGAAGTTATCCGTGTCAACATAAAGCGATAACAAGAAGTTGTTTTGCGAAGGATCGATAAACTTCTCGTCAATCAATGTTCCCGGTGTTATCACCCTGGTCACTTTTCTATCGAACAGCAACCCTCCCGATTTTGACTTCTCCTCGACCGGATTCATAAATTCTTCGCTTATAGCAACATACTTGTTTAAATCTTGCACAAGTACTTTGAGAAAGCGATCGAGTTGGAAGAAAGGGAAACCTGCCATAGGGACCGGTCCGGCGTTCGTCTTCTTGGATGCGAGTTTGATGTTGAGCAAAGGGGCTAGTTCTTCTGCTTGCTCAAAGTAAAGCTTGTTTTGGTCAGGACTTAAGAATGGCAGCAAACAAATAGACATCAACTGCGCAGCTTACTTCGTAGAAGCCCCCTACTCTAGTCAGGACCACGCAATTCTTAAATTTCTCCATGTTGTTCCTGTGCCCTTGCACCACGGTAGGATATCGAGGGGCCGCATCTTCGGAGCCATCGCTGTATGACTCGAGCTTCAACGCGCCCTGTGGGAGGTCCTTGAGCTTCGTTTTCGTCTTTGTCTTTGCACCTCTTGCAAATCCTAGGGTATTTGGTGTAGTTGGAGCTCGTAAAGTGGGCCGTCGCGCATTGTCGCAGATTGATCTATATGCGGTACAGTTGGGGCGAGGAATGGAATCGAAGCTCCGTGAGATGGGCTTGAAGCGCGTCAAGAATTTGCTTCTCCCATGAAAAGCGCGAGCTTGCATGGTATGTTGTGCTGAAATCCATTCGTGTTGTTCTGCTACTGAGCGACTGCCTTCTCTTGTTGCTGCAAGAAACTTATTCGGCGTTCCCCACGCAGCTGCCGGCTGCAGCCAATCAGAACCCAGTCCCGCCGTAAAAAGTCTCTCCACTCAGCGAGCGGAAGTTCATCATTTTAGCCTTGCTTGTCACGCTCTCTTTTACCTCATCCACAAGCTGCAGTTCTGTCCTGCGACTCTTGTTATCTACTATTCCTGGCATTGAAAGTCCCAGGAACATGGTATCGCAGTGAAGGCTGTGATCATTCGCTCCCATTTCCTTTCTTTGATCAGTGGTAGCCCGAAGCTTTGGACGCGCCACTGGTGCGGAGCTGGGGACAAGAAGAGTTTTTTGACGCTTCAGATTCGACATTTACGGGCGACGCACGCTTTTCCGTGTATTCAAACTGACGTTTACCTCTGATTACGTGATATATTTCACGTCGCCGCGTGAAATTTATAGCTATACGACACTTTACAGACGAACGCAGCCCCGTCAAGATGGCGGACCCTAACAATGTGTCGCAATACAAATATTCGTATGTCCCCACTGGCTCTTTGACTATGCGCATAGCTACTAACAATGTTGATACTAGGGCGATGAGCAACTTGGTGCTCCAACACGATCGCCGATTTACAACACGCCCAGGTGATGATGCGACTGGTGACCCGGAGTCCCTCGCAGGGAGAATAAATATACGAGATATGGGATCACGAGTCGCTCGCGATGTTGTACCGAAGAGCAAAAAGGCAGCAGTCACCGAGGTTGACGTCGAGCGAGGTAGCATTCGCGAAGGTGCCGATGTTCTAGAACGCGAACAGCGAAAGCGCAAACGTGGAGAGCAGGATCAACTTCGGGGAGCTGGTATTCTCTCGGCTGCCGATATGCTTATCGAAGGGTTAAAATATCGCCCCAGGACACCGGCTACAAGAGCCACTTACGATCTCATTCTCACCATGACGGCCAACCATCTCGGCGATGTTCCGCATGAGGTCGTACGAAGTGCAGCAGACGCCATCCTGGAAACGCTCAAAGACGAGGACATGAAGGACTTCGATAAGAAAAAAGATGTTGATGATTTGCTCGGTGCCACTATGAACCCTAAGGAGTTCAACGAGTTGGTCAACCTGGGTAAAAAGATTACCGACTACGATGCACAGGATGAAGACGAAAACATGGAAGACGGACTTGATGGTGAAAACGAGGCCGAACTTGACGAAAGACAAGGTGTCGCTGTCGTCTTCGATGAGTCGGACGAGGATGAAGAAGGACTGCGTGGAATTGACGAAGTTCGTGACGAGGACGAGTCGGATGAAGAGGCTTCAGATATCGAAGATCGACCAGGAGCGGAAGAGGCCGATGTAGATCGCACAGACCTGGATGGCGATGAAGAAATGGTTTTGGACGGTGGTAGACTAGGCGATGCCAAAGTGTCTACTGCTGAAAAACACATCATCCCAGTGCGCGAAATCGATGCCTACTGGTTACAGCGTCAAATCAGCGTTATATTCCCGGATGAGTATCAAGCAACCGAAGCCGCTCGAGCTTCTTTGGAACTCTTAGGTGGCAAAGAGGAGGATGGGGGTGAACGCCAAATTCGTGACATTGAGAACGACTTGATGGAACTATTTGACTACGAACATCCCGAACTCGTCGCAAAATTCGTCAAGAATAAAGACAGAATTGTCTGGACAACCAAGTGGAGAAGGTCGGCAGAGAATGATGATGCTCGCCTCCTAATTGAAAATGAAATGGTCGAAGCCGGTCACCGTGACATTTTAGATGAGATTCATGGTCGGGCAGTTGCTGCAGAGGAGGCTCAGCGACCAGGGAAAAAGATAAAAATGGACTTGATGGATGTTGACGTTCCTGCTGCTGCTGGTGGAGTTAAACAGGAAGAAGTGAAAGCTCCTTTGACTAGTCTGCTGCCGACGCGCCTAGTGAATCTAGAATCACTGAAATTCGACCAAGGCAACCATCTTATGACAAATCCAAACGTGAAGCTCCCTCAAGGTTCTACAAAGCGAACTTTCAAAGGTTACGAGGAAATTCATGTGCCCCCTCCAAAGCCCAGACGCGATCCTGGAGAGAAGAATATACCAACATCCGAGTTGCCTGATTGGGCCCAGGTGGGTTTCGGTACGTCCAAAGAGCTCAACCGGATACAGACAAAATGCTATCCTACTGCCTTCCACGACGATGGCAATATGCTTGTTTGCGCCCCAACTGGTTCTGGAAAAACAAACGTCGCCATGCTTACCATTCTCCGTGAAATCGGCAAGAACCGAAACCCAAACACAGGAGAAATCATGCTCGATGACTTCAAAATTGTTTATATTGCCCCCCTCAAGGCTTTGGTTCAAGAGCAGGTCGGAAACTTTGGCAAGCGCCTAGAGCCATATGGAATCCGCGTATCTGAGTTGACCGGTGATCGCCAACTCACGAAGCAGCAAATTGCTGATACTCAAATCATTGTTACGACACCGGAAAAGTGGGACATTATCACTCGCAAAGCGACAGATTCAAGCTATACGAGACTTGTGCGTCTTGTCATCATTGACGAAATCCACTTGCTGCATGACGATCGTGGTCCAGTATTGGAAGCCGTTGTCAGTCGAACTCTTCGCCAGAACGAGACTACCGATCAACCCACCAGAATTGTTGGACTTTCGGCGACTCTTCCAAATTACCGCGATGTGGCTAGTTTCTTACGTGTGGATACGACCAAGGCACTGTTCCATTTCGACGGATCGTATCGTCCTTGTCCCCTGAGGCAAGAATTTATTGGTGTGTCTGATAAGAAGGCGATCAAACAGCTCAAGACTATGAATGAAGTCTGCTACAACAAGGTTTTGGAAAATTGCGCCAAGGGTCACCAAATGCTCATTTTCGTACATTCGCGCAAAGAGACAGCCAAGACGGCTCGGTACATTCGAGACAAAGCTGTCGAGATGGAGACAATCGGCCAGGTGTTGCGAAGTGATGCGGCCAGTAGAGCCATTCTGGCAGAGGAAGCCGAGAACGTTGATGATGCTGCCCTGAAAGATATATTGCCTTACGGGTTTGGTATCCATCATGCTGGTCTATCACTTGCAGACAGAGATTCAGTGGCAAGTTTATTCAGTGACGGCAGCATTCAAGTCCTTGTTTGCACGGCCACTTTGGCTTGGGGTGTTAATTTGCCTGCCCATACCGTTTTGATTAAGGGCACACAAGTGTACTCACCAGAACACGGTTCTTTCGTGCAACTGAGCCCTCAAGATACCCTACAGATGCTTGGTAGAGCAGGTCGTCCACAGTATGACACAGAGGGACTTGGCACAATTATCACCACGCAGAATGAGCTACAGTTTTATCTCTCGCTTCTAAACCAGCAGCTTCCGATTGAGAGTCAACTCATTAGCAAACTCGCAGATAACTTGAACGCCGAGATTGTGCTTGGAAATATCCGTGACCGCACCGATGGTGTTCAATGGCTAGGCTACACTTATCTCTATGTCCGAATGCTTCGGTCGCCTGGCTTATACAGTGTTGGTGCCGATTATGCAGATGATGAGACACTTGAACAAAAACGTGTGGATCTCATTCACTCTGCTGCCACCCTACTCGAGAAAGCGGGCCTCGTCAAATATGACAAGAAGCTTGGTAAGCTGCAATCCACGGAGCTTGGACGTATCGCTTCCCATTACTACATCAGCCACAGTTCAATGCAAATCTACAATCACCATCTTCAACCAGGTATCAGCACTGTTGAGCTCTTCCGGGTCTTTTCTCTTAGCGAGGAATTCAAGTACATCCCAGTTCGACAGGATGAGAAGTTGGAGCTTGCTAAGCTACTCAATCGCGTGCCTGTACCTGTCAAGGAAGGCATTGAAGAGCCACACGCAAAGATCAATGTTCTTCTTCAAGCATTTATTTCTCGACTAAAACTCGAAGGTCTCGCTTTGATGGCGGACTTGGTCTATGTTACTCAGTCTGCTGGTCGAATTCTCCGTGCTATCTTCGAAATTTGCTTGAAAAAGGGCTGGTCCGCTGTTGCAAGAGTTGCCTTGAATTTGTGTAAGATGGCAGAGAAACGCATGTGGCCTACGATGACCCCGTTGCGACAATTCCCATCGTGCCCTCGGGATATCATGCAAAAAGCTGAGAGAATCGATGTTCCTTGGCAAAGCTACTTCGATCTTGATCCCCCACGAATGGGTGAGCTTCTTGGCATGCCCAAGGCTGGTCGTATCGTGTGTGACCTGGTCTCTAAGTTCCCGCGCCTGGAAGTTCAGGCACAAGTCCAACCAATGACAAGATCGCTTCTCCGAGTCGAGCTCACTATCACTCCAAATTTCGTTTGGGACGATTCCGTACACGGTGCTGCAGAGGCCTTCTGGGTCATTATTGAGGACTGCGACGGCGAAGAAATTCTTTTCCACGATCAATTCCTCCTACGCAAAGAGTACGCCCAGGGTGAAGTGACTGATCATATCATGGAGTTTACTGTTCCGATCTCCGATCCGATCCCTCCTCACTACTTCTTGCAAATCATGTCCGATCGCTGGATGCACGCAGAGACCAAGGTGGCCGTTTCTTTCCAGAAGTTAATTCTTCCAGAGCGATTCCCGCCTCATACGCCATTACTAGACATTCAACGGGTGCCCGTCCAAGCTTTGAAACGTGATGATTTCAAGGGCCTTTATCCTGACTGGCAGGCCTTTAATCGTATTCAGAGCCAAGCATTCAAGAGTCTGTTTGAATCCGATGAAGCTGTCTTCCTTGCTGCTCCTGCCGGAAGTGGCAAGACTGTATGTGCTGAGCTAGCACTTCTCCGCCATTGGTCGCAGCCAAATAAGGGACGTGCCGTCTACATTGCCCCCTTCCAAGAGCTGGTTGATCAGCGATATAACGACTGGACGAAGCGCTTAGGCTCCATTGCTGGCGGAAAGACAGTTGTCAAGCTCACAGGTGAAACTACTGCAGACTTGAAGCTCTTGGAATCTGCGGATCTAGTGCTTGCCACCCCTGTCCAGTGGGATGTTTTATCACGACAATGGCAAAGGCGAAAGAATATCCAAACAGTCGATCTATTCATCGCGGATGAATTGCACTTGATTGGTGGCTATCTAGGTTATACCTACGAAATCATCGTGAGCAGGATGCAGTTTATCAAGCTACAGATCGAGAGTGAACTGCGAATCATCGGTTTAAGCGTACCTTTGTCCAACGCACGTGACATTGGCGAGTGGATTGGTGCAAACCGCCATTCGATATTGAACTTCAGCCCAAGCGCTCGACCTATCCCGCTCGATCTCCATATCCAATCTTATAATATACCTCACTTCCCATCCTTGATGATGGCCATGGCCAAGCCTGTCTATCACGCCATTGCCAATCAGCTTTCGCCTGATAAGCCGGCTCTTGTTTTCGTCCCGAGTCGCAAACAGGTCCGCTCTACAGCTGTGGATATCTTGGCTGCTTGCGTTATGGATGACAATGAAGACCGCTTCCTACACGCCGATGTCGAGCAAATTGCCCCTCTCCTGGAACGACTACATGAGAGGACGTTGGCTGAGTCTATTTCACACGGAGTCGGCTATTATCATGAAGCTTTGAGTACTAACGACAAGCGGATTGTATCCCACCTGTTCACTATTGGCGCAATCCAGGTCATGCTGGCTTCTCGAGATGTCTGTTGGGAAATTGACTTCACAGCACATCTTGTTATCGTTATGGGCACGCAATTTTTCGAGGGTAGAGAGCATCGCTACATCGACTATCCGGTTAGTGAGATTCTCCAGATGTTCGGCAAAGCTTCGCGTCCTGGCCAAGACAAGATTGGTCGTGGTTTGTTGATGGTGTCGGAAACCAAACGAGCGTATTACAGGAGATTCTTGACCGAAGCGCTTCCGCTGGAGTCTGGAATGTCTTTGACACTTCACGATGCGTTTGTCACTGAAATCAGCACCCGAACAATCAGCTCTACCCAAGATGCCGTGGATTGGATGACATACACTTACTTCTACCGACGCCTTCTTGCCAACCCTAGCTTTTATGGGTTGACTGATGTTAGTCATGAAGGCCTGAGCACATTCCTTTCTGAACTTGTCGAAAACACCTTGAAGGAGCTTTCAGAAGCGAAGATTATAGATCTTGATGAAGAGGACGACAGCATCTCTCCCTTGAATGCGGCTATGATATCTGCATACTACAATATCTCCTTCATCACTATGCAGACATTCCTTCTGTCATTGTCCGCTCGCACGAAGCTCAAGGGTATATTGGAGATTGTTACATCTGCAACTGAATTTGAATCTATTCAAATGCGCCGACATGAGGACCATATCTTGAGACGTGTCTACGATCGTGTTCCAGTCAAAATGGCAGAGCCTGCTTACGATTCCCCCCACTTCAAAGCATTCGTTCTTCTCCAAGCCCACTATTCTCGAATGCAACTGCCAATTGATCTCGCAAAAGATCAAGAGGTAGTTGTCGGCAAGGTTCTGAACTTGCTTAGCGCTTGTGTGGATGTTCTATCATCGGAGGGCCACCTCAATGCCATGAACGCCATGGAAATGTCTCAGATGACCGTTCAAGCCATGTGGGATCGTGACAGTCCTTTGAAACAGATTCCTCACTTCACACCTGAGGTCGTCAAGGTGGCTAATGAATTCAAGTATGTATCTGCTTCCTCTTTTTTCTATGGGCCCTCAACTAACATGACCTACTCTAGGATTAATGACATCTTCGAATTCATGGAGGCAATGGACCCCTCCGAGAACAAAGACTATGCTGTCTTTGTCAAGCGCCTTGGACTGGATAACAAGCAACTTACCCAGGCTGCCAATTTCACGAACGAGAAGTACCCGAACGTTGAACTCGATTTCCAGGTCGAAGATCCCGATAGCATCACGGCCGGTGAACCAGCCTACCTTAAGATCAAGGTGGAACGTGATGTTGAGGAAGATGAAGAGCCAGATGCGACAGTTCATGCGCCATTTTACCCTAACAGAAAGATGGAGAATTGGTGGTTGGTCGTCGGTGAAGAGAAGACCAAGAATCTTCTTGCCATCAAACGTGTTACGATTGGTCGTCGTCTGGAGACACGCCTTGAATATATTGTGCCCACAGCTGGCGAACATGAGTTAACACTATATCTCATGAGTGACAGTTATGTTGGTGTGGACCAGGACCCAACATTTACCGTTACTGCCGCCGAAGGCATGGACGAAGATGATAGCGAAGAGGAAGAGGAGTAAAAAGTATAAAATTACCTATACATGAGGATTACGGAAAATTGGCGTGTTTTATGGAGTGTTTGTTATGTACTATCATAATTGATTCGCAAGTTATATTTACAGTGCCGTTTCATATGTATGACACCCTCCCCTACACTATTTTATATTATTATCAACATCTAGAGCGCTCCTCGTAGAAATATTATATTTTTATGATACCTATGAATTGCCGGAGGGCTTCAAATTATTTTTGCTATCCTTCTGAATGTTTATATTTAGTTGGGAAGCCCTTCTGGTAGGTATAAGACACGTGACGCAACGAATTAGGCTAACAGATCGTATGGTTCTTTTCATCAGAGTTTGTTGGAAAGTTTCTAAAAATGGAGAGTTTTATTTCTGCCCCCAAAGACAGCAATGATAGATCCAACAAGAAGCTTGCCATTGCCGAATAGAGACAGCAATTCGTCTAGCCTCATTTCCAAGGCAGCAATAATGCAAGGTGTTAAGGCAGTCGCAACCACCCCACTTTTCGCCGATAAGTTACTCCGCATCAGGAATGCATCGCGGTCAAGTTGTCAACCTTGGGGGTTACTTTCTCCTCTGTCATCTCTCATATACATACGCATTTCGTCCTTTTGTCGTGGAAATACGATATCAAATTTGTCGCTACTGCTGTTGCTGTTGTTGAATAATCCTACAATAACTGAACTCTGCTGGGCAACCCCCGCGGAGCTTAGGAATCAGACGACATGACGATCAGAGCTGCCAAATTCACACCAGAGTAATTCCATCTCTACTGCTATTGACATTTTTCTTCAGAGAATGAACAAATAACTGAAATCGTCTTGCAGGGTTCTCCTCTCCGCCCCTCGACGATCTGTCGCTGTGCCCAATCCTCCTGGCACGCTCGCCGTTTATACCCAGACTACTTACTCCTTCGCCTCCCACTCCAAGACGAACGAAATCCGTGCCATTGACCTCGAATCGGGGGAAAGTATCGTCATTACGAGTGATGCAACTGCTAGCAACCCACAATGGCTTGGTGAGGGGGATTTGCTCGTCTGGCTGAAGGAGAAGGAGAACGGAAACACTGGTATTATGGTCGGCGATGCTCGTAATCCAGGCCGATTTTACACTGCGGGCACGGTAACGGGACCTGTGTCTGATCTAAAGTTGACAAAGCTGGAATCCGGGAAAATTGGATTCGTTGTCTCCGGTAAAGCGAACCCCGATGGAAGCTTGTACAACCCAACAGACGCGAAGAAGCCATACAGCAGTGGAAGATATTATACCTCGATTTGGGTCCGTCACTGGGATACTTATATCGACTCGCAAAAGAATTCGTTGTGGTATGGTGTCTTGCAGAATTCTCCTTCAGCATCGTCCGATAAGGAGAAGAGATACACAGCTTCTGGGATAACCAACTTGCTCGCTGTTTCCGGTCTCGCTGGAGTTGAAGCACCGACCCCACCTTTTGGTGGCACCGACAGCTTTGATATTAGCCCAGATGCTGTCGTTTTCGTGGCAAAAGACCCTGATGTTAGCCCTGCGACTCACACAGCTTGTGTGTGTTACTACTGTCCTATGCCATCATGGACTGATTTTAGTACACGCGAGGCCAAGATTTATCAAGTCAAGGGTCTTGAGGGTGCCATGAGCTCACCTGTGCTTTCGAAAGACGGTAGTGCGATCGTGTTTTTGGCACAGGAGAAGGATGGACATGAAGCTGACAAGAACCGAGTCATCTTCGTACCAAACCCATGGAGCGGCCAATTACTCGAGGTGTTCAAATCCGAAGACGGAAAAGGTCTATGGAACTTGAGTCCTAGTTCAGTCGCCTGGTCTCAAGACAATAAGTCACTGCTCATTACAGTTGAGGAACAAGGTCGTGGAGTGCTCTACCAACTTTCCATCGAAAATATCCTGGAAGCCAAGCCAGAGAATCTGAAGAAGTTGACCAGCACGGGCACCGTGGCTGGCCTTTCTCCTTTGTCAGCGGACTCGCAAAAGCTTCTCGTCTCCAGCAGCAACTTGATAGAGAGTAGTGTTTACACCATTGTCGACCCCGATTCTCCCGACGAAGCGAAACTATTATCATCTATCAGCCGAGGCGGATCATCACTTGGTCTTTCGCGTTCTCAAGTTGATGAAATCTGGTACAAGGGTGAACATGACCAACCAATCCATGCTTTTGTGGTGAAGCCATCAAACTTCAACCCCGATGAGAAGTATCCTTTGGCTTTCCTCGTGCACGGTGGGCCTGAAGCTGCTTGGAATGACTCGTGGAGCACCCGGTGGAATCCTGCGGTCTTTGCCGAACAGGGCTATGTGGTGGTTACGCCTAATCCAACCGGCAGCACAGGCTACGGACAGGACTTTACAGACGCAATTAAGGGTAGTTGGGGAGGGCTCCCTTATCTTGACTTGGAGAGAGGATTTGACTATATCAGTAAAAATTTGAAATACGTCGACACCGAGAGAGCAGTGGCATTGGGTGCATCATATGGAGGTTACATGATGAACTGGATTCAGGGACACCCACTTGGGCGTAAATTCAAGGCTCTAGTCACTCACGACGGTGTCTTCAACATGGTATCGCAATTGGCCAGCGAAGAACAGTACTTCCCCCTTGCAGACCTGAAGGGACCGCTATGGAAAGTGCCCGAAGAGTGGGAGAAATGGGATCCATCTCGATACACAGCGAACTGGGCAACGCCCCACCTCATTATCCACAACGAACTCGATTACCGACTGACAATGGCCGAGGGATTGGCTGCTTTCAACGTTCTGCAGATGAAGGGCATTGACAGTGCATTCTTGACTTTCCCAGACGAGAATCACTGGGTCTTGCATCCGGAGAATTCCCTGGTTTGGCATTATGCGGTCATCAACTGGATAAATAAATATGCGGGACTGCCTGAGATTTCGCCGACGCACCATGACGCTATCTTTTCTTCCGACAAGGAGTTCAAAAAGGTTACTAACGTACCGTTGAGATGATAATAGCTTTATTCTAGAAAAGACTATGTGTACAAAGAAACAACCCATGGAGGACATATTTTTACGGGGGAGGGGGGTGTTTCTGCTTTTACTCTTTATCCTTAGCATAACTACGAGTTTCACGACACTGTTGCAGTATCCAAATTATGATTCAAATTTTCTTTGTAGAATTATCTATGAAAGCAACATCCTATCCTCCATCCACATAACTCACTATATCAACCCAATACTCCCACCCAAGTGATGTTCATACGGCCAAACCCCAAAATTTATTGCCGCGCCATGCGGTCCAGGTTGAAATTCCGTAAAATTCCTGTCAATATCCGGCGATGCAGCAGGCGCATACATGATGCGATTAATGTCCTCCAGGGAAATTGCTTCATCGGTTCCTGACACTATTGTTGTCGTTGGCTGTGTTATTGGCGGCAGGCTCGACGGGGTCTTTGTGTGCTTCAGCGCTTCTAGATGCAGTTCTTCGAGCACTAGACAGTACCGGAAGAGTAGTGAGCCGCTCCCCATGATCCGGGATAGCTGGTTCTGGTATTGGATTGCGGCGTCTAGGTGGACTTGATATGTGTCGGGGGGTGCTGAGCCTGATAGGATTGTGTGTACGTATAGAATCACGGCGGCTGAGAAGCCGTAATAACAGGTGCCCTATAGAATAATTTGCTTTTAGCGCAAACCAGGAATTTTTTAAAAAGCCAGACTTACCCAGAATGACTGAAACATGATCCTTGAATTGAGCATTTCCTCTACTCTTTCAAGAATATGCAGTGCCGCGGCAAGGCATTCACTCACACTGCTCTCGATTTGCGCATTATTGGTATCATTCCCACCCCGCTGCACAAGTGCAAAATTTTGCAGCAAAAGAGGACGATAGATAATCACGAGCACATGCCAGTATGTCAGATTGAGTATATCGCGCTGGCGATGGAATATCGGAATCAATGGACCGGATTCTCGGCGGTCTGCGGTGAGAAAATGTGGGATGGTATTTCGCCATTCTTTCAGCTTTTGTGAGTATTTTGTTGCTAGAGCGTATTGTGTGGAAATGGACATGGGCCGTATCGAGTATAAATCTCGTAGGACGACGCTTACTATGCAGTGGAGTCTGAATCTTTGTCAGCTGGGGTGGACTTATTTTAGCCACGCCTGGACAATTAACTCGCTTGTAGTATGCCACTGGGGCCAACATGACGGAGTGAAAATGCGGGTTGCGTTGAATGGGCTGTTGGTCTTCGAGCGCCAGCTCCTGGTCGGTAGCACCGCATGGGAGTTCCTGGTCTATATCGTCGTCGTGAAATATTCGGGGTCTTCCAAGGGTGATGCTAAGATGATTGTCAAGGCAGTAGATGCTCCAGAATGTTCGCCGGCTACAGTCTAGATAGACAGGATTGCGGCTATTACCCGGCGCAAGGTAGTGTTTTCGGTGCAATCCAAGAGCAAGGGCATGACGGGCAGTGGACCCAAAGAGGTCCCAGCAGTGGCTCACACGAGATCTCGCAAGCAACCAGAAGCACTGGCATAGGCGCGCCTGCACAGTCGTGAGGCAAATGGAGCCTCTGTTCTTGGAGAGTTGATAGTCGGCTGCTAGAAAATAGCGTGCGCTGCATTCGTGTCAGTCACTATCTGATAGCGAAAAGAAAGAAAAAACAGGCAGAGCTCAAACCTTTGGTGGTTATCGTTTGTCGAGCCTACGCCTCGAGTCATGTGTTCCTGGGCCATGGCAAATATCATCCAGAGAGCCGCACGTTTTGCGGGGGCATCAGTGGGATTTCGCATGGAGCCCATGGTGTCTAGGAACTCGTGAAGCCATTTTTTCGATTAGCGGCTGGTGAAAATACCGATCGATTGGCATGGTGAACTCAAAGAATTCTGCACCAGCTGCGATGCCTCGTCCCGCGAGAGCATGACTGACGGTGTTGGATCAAAGTCCGGAAGGGGCACATCGTCAAAGGTAAAGTTGGACGACGTGTGGTTGCTCTGGTGCAGCCGCTTCTGAACCCGCGCTACAAAGGAAACACCGGAAGCAGGTCCGATATAATGGCCTTCGAGATCCGTTATGGGCTCTGCTGACGGCCGAGAGCTGCGAGAGGGCAGTTCTGCACCGGTCAAATCATTAACCTCTTCTGGGCCCTCGGGGAGAGCTGGTGGGTCTGAAGGCAAATGATGGCTCGCATTCCCGGAAGTCGTGGGCGACTCGAAGGAGAATGGTCCTTGTTCATTATTATTAGTTGAATATTCACTGCTATGGATTCTTAGTGGAGAAGGCGGAGGCCTCCTGCCGCGGCGGTACGGAGTTGCATAGGCGCAGCTGGCAGATGTCCGTTGGCACATGGTGCAAGGCTGCGTGCCTGTGCATCGTATCCTTTTCCTGCCATTGCTAGGTGCTTAGTATATGCGACTTGGCGCGGAAGGGCTGCTCACTTTTTGCATCGGTCACACGCGCGGGAGATGCGTAGCCGCGTGTATTCCATTCTTGGGCCGGAAACGCAGGGGCGGAGGTAGAGGGTTCAGTTTTGAATCAAGATTTATGTCGTTTGGTCGGAAATACGCGCTGATTACGATTATTTGAGACGGTTGCTTCAAACAAACCATCGGAACAGCTCTTACAGAAACAATCTGGAGACTATGGGGAAACCATGGGGAGCGGCACGCCGACCCCGCTCGCAAACACATGGCATATCTGGCTAGTCAAAGCTAGTTTTCTGCCTTTTTTCTACGCCGGAAAAAACCAGTGTTTATTGGCGGGAATCACTCATGTCATGGAGCTATACTAGCGTCATCGATAGACTCTCACAAACGGCACAAAGCATGCAATAACCACGTTGCAATTATATTAGACAAAAGTGTCAAGTTCACTGCCTCTTCTTGCTCTTGCTGTCTACAAGGCCTGCGCCATTGACAGCAAAGCCCCAAGCCTTGATGTCGATGGAGAAAGAAATAAAACTAACAAACACCAAGAAAATAATTCCGTGAAATCCCGCATTTCCCGTTCCTAGAATAAACGCAAGGTTATATGCATGCATCGTTCCCCGGATAGTACCCACCCAGATGCAGGACCCACCCAAGAGCCGGCCCGGCGGGTGGACCCTGTCTGTGCTCTGCCATGATTCATGTCCTCCACTTACCTTCAGTTCCAGTTCCAGCTTCCATTCCAGGTACCTCAGTGTGCTGTCTATCATCAGTCTAGCATCAGACTCCGACGTCGAGACATCTTAAATGAAAAGTGAAGACTCCCCCTGATACGGGATGAGCTATCTTGAGCTTCCGGTCTCGTTCGTCATCTCGATTTCCAACTTCCAACGGTCTGCAGGCGAACCGGTCGGAGAAATACCGGGATTAGTACGGCTACAAGTTGATAGTACATATGAGACATTATGTGGACACCGATCCGGGTACGGTGTGTGATTTTCCTTGTTCTAACGGTTTTGGCCCGATATCCGATCTATATTACACTTAATAAGGCATTTGACTTTGCATATCCGAGCCGATACTATAAGGTGGAGCATAGCTCATCACGCCATTCAACATATCCTGAATATTCACTTGTTTTGATTCTATCAATGGCTAAGGCCCCGGCCCTTTTTTTTTTTCTCACCGGTGACTGAACTACGGCAGGCAGTGCAGTGGCAAAAGGGGGCGTGTGGGGTGCAGGATTCCGCCAGATGCTCACGAACGGATACAATGATGCGGTGATCACCGAAAACGTCGTCTGTACCAATGTACCGGACGCTGTCAAGCAGGATTGTGAGCCTTGTTTGATCATCAAGATGAGTACATAACAACAGTCCAGGAAGCTGGCAACTATGGGAAAGGCCATGTCATAACCGTTGCGACTCCTACATATTTTGGGCATAACGGTCAGATGTCGGACTAGGGGTTTGGACCCGATGAATATGCAGCCAACCTGCACGACTTGTCTGGATGGACACCAGTAAGCGCCCCTTCTATCGAACTATCAATATATTTTTCAAAGTAGCTTCGTATTGATTAATATAATAGACCTTGGCGAACTAATGCAGGTGGATGTACTCCGCACAGATGCCGATCCTATCCCAACGGTCATCGAAGGTGATTGCATTCAGCGCATATCGCTTTTTTTCTTCCACCAACGGTATCATTGCATTTGTTGGTTCTGATGTAGATAAGGTCGCATAAATATCAGGCTTCCTTCTGCCCGCTACGTGCGTTCCAACTTCTCCTGGTTTGTGGGATTCGCGCTTCTGAGAGCACAGAAATCATGCCTATCTTTTTTCATATCTCGAGCCCGACATCAGGGTTCAGGGACAATGCCTTTGATACCCGTGAGGACATGCAAAAAGCATGCAAGGCACTGCTAGATCCGCTTTTGCAGCATTTCTCCCCTGGCAGTTCCAGCATCAATACCGGAACATCTGGAGTCCATCACGATAAGGATTCCGCCCAACTAGAAGCATACACCCGGCCGCTTTGGGCGCTGGCCTCTCTAGTGGCAGGTGGTTACGAATACCCAGCAGTTGTGCGCTGGCGCCAGGGATTGATTAACGGCACCGATCCGGGGCATGCTGAGTACTGGGAAGACGTTCAAGATCAAGACCAGCGAATGGAAGAGCTTTGCCCATTGGGATATGCGCTGGCTTTGGCACCAAGCGTCTTCTGGGATCCTCTGAATAAGCAAGAGAGGGACAATGTCGTCAATTGGGTGAAGATGATCAATAGTAGGGAGATGCCGAATACAAATTGGTAAGAGACACCTGAACATCACACTACATATCGGACGCGCCAACTGAATCTCTCTGCACCAGGCTGTGGTTTCGCGTTTTTGCTAATCTGGGCCTTCGCAAAAACGGTGCCCCCCATGATTTGAAGCGTATGTTGGCGGACATGGAGCGGCTGGATACAACCTACGTCGGCGGGGGGTGGAGTAATGATGGCGCCGATAGTCATTGCCAGATGGACTGCTACTCAGGATCCTTTACCATTCAGCTTCTACAGCTTCTCTATTCCAGCCTGGCGGCCGACTTTGATCACAATCGGGTACAGATCTATAAGGAGCGCGCCGCGCTGTTTGCCCAAGACTTTATTCGTTACTTCCATCATGATGGTATGTTGAGTGGAAGCGTTGTTCCAGAAGCAAAATCCACTAACTTTTTTTTTTCTTAGGAAGCGCTATTCCCTTTGGCCAGTCTTTGACCTATCGATTTGCGATGGCTAGCTTCTGGGGGACTGTTGCGTTTGCAAACTTGGAGCTCCCGGCTCCTCTGACATGGGGGGTCATCAAAGGCATTCTTCTGCGTCATCTCCGATGGTGGGCGCAGAAAGATGACATCTTCCAGGGTAATGGAACCTTGAACCTGGGCTATACCTACAGCAGCATGGAGAACTATAATCCACCCGGCTCACTGTATTGGTGTTGCGTGCCATTCATTCCTCTAGCATTGCCCAAATCTCATCCGTTCTGGACTGCTCGCGAAGAGCCGTACCCAAATGTGCCCGATCTCGTGGCCCTTCAGTATCCAATGCACATCATTAGCCACCGGAACAATCACACCTTCTTACTTTCATCCGGAGAGGCCTGCCATTCTCCCCATAAGAGCACGCAGGCCAAGTACGGAAAGTTTGCTTAAAGCTCCGTTTTTGATGTCTCGGGTCCTTCGGGCGGACGACAACTGGAAATGCAGACGCCAGACAGCATGCTTGCCCTGTCAGAAGACGGAGGCGACATCTGGCATACGCATCAGCTAGCACAGAACTCATCTATCCTCACTTTCGGCGACGTTCCAGTACTTGTGTCCACATGGACCCCATGGCCCGATTTTGGGGTGACCTCATATCTCATTCCTCCCAGTCCTGGGAGCCCGTGGCATATTCGTGCTCACTGTGTGTGTGCGCAGGTCGCGACGTGATGACATCCGAGGGTGCTTTTGCTATCCCTGGCACCAATCAAGATATCCTGACTTCCTTCGATGAACGTGGCTCATCCGAAGGGACTCACAAGGATGCTAGCTCAGCGCTCGTCGTATCATCTGCTGGTGCAGTTGGCATCACCGACCTACTTCATCAAACACGACCTGGAACAGTCATCCAAGCAGATCCGAAATTGAATAACCGAACGCTGCTACCGTCGCTGGCATTGTCTGTACCGCTTGGTGCTCAGACATGGTTTGTAACGGTGGTCTTTGCTTTCCCTGCCAAGGATGATTGGCAGAGTGTATGGAGAGAGCAATGTATGAAGAGACCTGTCATGCCCGGCTGGCTGGAAGAGTTGGTCTCTATGTAGTCGTCGTCCTAGATTCAGAGTATATAGATTGTCAATAATGATGGTGATTTACACGACCAAACTTCGATTTCTGACAACAGCGCACACTTGAGACTAGGTATCCTGCAAGGTATATATGTATATCTATATTCTATTAGCATGTCTTTCCCAATGATGCTCTTGTTGCAGTGTGTCGTGATTTCCATTCACACGCAAATTGTTTGCTGGGGGTCCGAGACAACTCCTGTATCAATAAAAATTTTCTCCCGGGAATCTGTCGAGAAAGAATCTATGTTCCAGGCTATCTTCATGGAGAAGGTCAACGTATGAAAAATAGCTATGCGTTTCGGATTAGGGCTGGTGGCGCACGGGACCACGGATGTGACGTAGCTTTCCCCCTTTTCCGTCGTGCATTTCCGGTGTTGTTTCCTTTCAACCCGCGCCAAACAGCTCTTCGTCCTGCCAACTTATTCTGATTCGTGCAAAATAAGGTGACAGGGTTCGGGGTTGATCTTCCCCGCGACGTTGGCGTCGGTCGATATGCAACCGGCAGTGGCAGTGGCACTGGCATCCTGTTGTCAAGAACGAGGAACTGAACTTTATCAGCACCAGACGTAGGCCAATGAACCAACTTTACTCTACTACATACAATTTGTGTAAAAGAAGTGACAATGGAGGATGTATTGCAGAAAGAAATTGACGTTTGTGCTTGTTAATAATACCGAATGTAAAGATCATGAAGCTGTCTGTTCCGCTGACAAGGATCTCAAAAAGAGCATCAACGAATCATTGAGATAACCATACACCACTAGCTCATAATTATTTAGAACACTCCAGTGCACGGTGCATGCTGCAGTACTCTAGATACTTATCATCTTCTACATATCTTGGTGTATAGCGTACTGGAGAGTATCTAGGATGCTTATATGTTTATATCTAAGACAGACTATCAACAATCTAGTCTGGGGCACTCTAAATACTTATCATCCTCTACATATCTTGGTGTATAGTATACTGGAAGGTATTCAGGATGCGAATACTTAAGATAGAAGTGGCAGCATACTCTGAAAACACACTCCTGGTCGGATGGTTAACACGAACGTTGCTCCCTGGAAGATTCCTCATTGCCGCCTTATCGGCGTCCTCATCCGACTTGGTTTTACTTTTAACAACTGGTGGCTTGTACGACCCATTCACCTACAATAACAATAATGAAACATAAGTCTTTATTGTGAGATGTTTCTCGAAGATTTTCGTACTTACCAGTTTCTGGCCGTAGTGGAATTCGACAAAGGCGTCATCCGATGACGACGCCATCGCCGCGAGGAACAAAAAAACCTCGCGTAAAGAAAAGCTGTCCGGCGTGCCCGTCTTAGCAGCACTTATGTAGCTGCAGGCTCGAGAATGATACTGGTCTATCCTCTCTAGTACCCAAGTGTGGTTGTACGTGCTGAAAAACCCGTACCGTACCCTGTACGTATCCATGTATATGGCTAACTGGCCTGAGATATTTAGTATTTGCTGGACGAAATAATACAACAGACGAATCTCTTACCGAACTTTCCACACAAAAACACATCCCAGTGCTTTTTCCCTGGTTTGAAGGTCCACGACGTTTTTAGTTCTCCGACCACACAGATGCGGTTGTATTGGTCTATTATGACCAGATCCGGAGTGAGCTGTCTCAACGTCTTGGAACCGCCGAACCCTTTCTTGCCGTGCCTGTGAACACCGACCTCAAAAATCGGTCATTTTTACGTTGAGCCCCAATTCCTGGAAAATCGGGTTCATGACCTGGGAGATGTGTTGAATGAATCTTCCCTGAACACCACACTCATTGCCGACAACGTGGTGTTCGAAGACGTTTCCCTGAATGACTATAGGAGGACGCCCAGGAAATAAGTTGCCAACCGCATCAAATACCGTTTGGGCGAAGTTATTCCATCCAACCACTTGTCGACGATCGAGCATCCATTTCGAATTGCTCGGGTGTTGAGTTCTGTAGTTCAGGTCAAGGTTCAACGGTGGAAGGCGCGCCCATGAGGTAGCTCGCAGTGCTTCCATTTTTTGCAGGTTATGGGCAACGCGTAGTGAAGGTTTGAAATGGGGTAGTAGAAACGAATGAGTAAAGTTTTGGATGTAGTGAAGTGTCGAATCTGAAGGTGTCTAGGTAGGCATGTAGGAAGGAAGTTCGTTACTCTTTATACCCAAGATATTTGGCCTGGGCCGCCTCATCGTTGCTCTAAAGAACCATTGTGGATGCTGCCAGTTATTGATACCATTGGAAGCGGTGTAGATCAAACGCTTTCAAGGCGCCCTCGGATTGTAATTTAACAATAGAGGCTTTTGTTTGATGCTATTTGCGTGTGAGGTCAGCTGAACTCACCTATGCACCTCCACAATGGTTCTTTATGAAATTATCAACGTTAAACGGTTTTGCCCTGCATGCACCAACCGATCCGGAACGTCCCAGTGGATAGCATATGTTGGAGTACTCTAAATGCTGATTCTATTTTACATATCTTACTAGGTATATAATAAACGGGGGGGGTATTCGGGATGTTTATCATTCTTCCAGTACCTAGGTATATGGGACTGCATGTGCCCAGCAAAACTTTAAATGAAACAAGGCGGTATGACAAATAGCGACCCTGAATGAAATCAATTGTTTTATTATTGAACCAACATTTTTCGGTGCCTAAATTGTACGGGGCAACAGCTCAATTGCTGTCAGCTTATTCCGAAGGCAGGCGTTTGCATGGCGGTGCCTAATACGGAAAATAGGCGTATCTGCCTTCCAAGGCGGCAGTATGCTGATTCTCTGCCTTAAATTCCACTCTAGTCTCGGTTTTCCATCTTTCCCTTCAAAGCCCCAATCCATCTATCTTCAACTATTCTACAATTCATTCCATCAAAAGACTCATTCGACGACACCAGGAATACCTCCACCAACAATGTCTGATTCAGAGTCCGACTGCGAATCCTGGAAGTACAGCTGGGAAGGCCACATTTTCATGCTGAATGAAAGCAAAGTACTAATTGAAAAACAGCTCACCGAAATCGAGGATGGGAGGATGGCGCAGCGACATGTCCTCGCTCTGGCACGATACAAGAAAAACGAACATGATGAGTGGGATATCCCAATCATGTTGAGAATTAGATACGAGTATGTTTCCATCCTTGCTACTTCTTCTTCTTCCTCCTTCTCTTGCTCTTTTTCTAACACTATCGCCAACAGCATTAACCCCAAGCCCTTTGGTATCAAAGATATTGAAGAGAACAGGAAAGATGTTCATGAGCATGTCCTATTCGAACTGGAATTAATACGTCATCTTCACTCCGCTGGTAAGGGGCCCGAACTTCTCAACTCTGTTCGTCACGGTCAAATTCCAACACTGCCATATCCACCGGGCTTTGTGTATTTCTTTGCACTGGAGCGTGTTCCTGGGGAGGATCTTGATAGGATCAGAGATGATCTCTCATTATCACAGCTTCGGAGTATCAAGAAACAACTTGCGGGGATATTGGATGTAATGAGACCTCTTAACAGATGTCTGGCTGTGGAGGATCCAAGGTGTCTGCGATACGATAAAGCGAAGGACAAACTGTACGTGATACAATCCCCTTCTCTATCCTTTTACTATATTTGAGCTTGTGGGTTGACAGTTGCTTTTTTTTATACGAAAGGTATCTCGTTGACCTCACGCATTGGGGTTATCAGTACATGGAAACCATCGATCGTATAACAGAGGATAGTGCATTTGTGGAGGCATTCGGCCTTTGGCTAGACGAGCAGCAGATCGTTGAAGGCCCATTGCCGGTACCTCTTGTACCGCCACCACCACCAACAGCTTCTCCGTCCGGGGTCAATGTAGTTCCTGGACGATTCACAACTGCATCTCTGCCTAGTGGGATTGTATATTCTGGAGATACTCCAAATGTGCCTCTGTCTAGTGGGCTTGTACCTGGAGAATTCCCAACTACATCTCCGTCCAGGGCCGGGGCCGGGGAGAATGTACGTCCTGGACAAAGCGAATCGGACAAAGAGGATTGAGTGCCACTATGCTCAATCTCAAGACATCATGCCATCCCAGTTGTTTCTTGGGTAAAACAATCTCTATATCGTGATGCTCAAATAGCTACAAGACTCGGTGGTTAGTGAGCGCGGTGGAATTCCTACGTGTCAATCAAATCGTGAAGAAAATAGAAAAAGAATTTCAATGAGCAGGGCATGTTATTTAGCTATTAGGTAGTCAGTCGCTTGGCCTTGAGCCTACACAATGGTTATTTCGTTCAATATCTACATCATTATCTGCAGGTTTAAGAATTTTTCACTTGATGCATTCAAATGCTGCTGTACGTGTGCTGTCGAGACAAAGGGTGTTGAGTTCGGCGTACATTACAGTGCGCAGATCTTCAACATCCTTGAAGATTTGCTTTAACAGAGCGTTGTTATTGTTGGACACTGTCTCATGGGAATCGAATTGAACGCTCCCTTGAGGCTATATTTAGATCAACGTAGGCATAGTCTGAATGTATCATCCGGAGACTTTTTTATGAAATTGCCACCTTCTGCATTCCAGAGCTATGATAAACTAGATTTTGCGCTGATATTGCCTAGCGGTAACATTTCTTTGTTATGCGATCATTCCATTTGACGTCCTGTTAGTCTAAATGTTGTCTGCACCGCCATCTTTTGGGATTTGAATGATGATATCGAGCGATATTTGGTGCAATTTGGGTTCGCCGGGCTTGTCTCTGTCCTCCGGTCTGGCCTCAGGCCTCGGTGTCGACGCGAGGAGGACCTGAAATGACCACTCGGGTTGAAGGCAGAAAGCGAGGAGGCGGCACAACAGATGATTCGTGAACTGGCTGCTTGTCTTTGCTTTCCCACCAAGCGTCAGCGTTCAATTTCGCTTATGCAAGTCGCGAGTCTGTTGTCTACCTGATCATCTGGATCAGAGCCTGACGAGCGACTCAGCACATAGGAAATAGATGAGAGATAGAGAGGAAGGATTTACCATATGGTAAGCGTGTTAGGCGAGCCCACTTGATCATGATAGATGGGGTTGCTGGCTCGAAAATTATATTCGTCTACCCTCTCCAGGAAGCAGGTCCGGTTGTACGTGCTAAAGGACCTGTACCACACGAGATAAAGGGGTAAAAATGACTTGCACGTTTCAAACGTAGATTGGAGAAAAGCAACTACCGAAGGGTGGCACCAAATATTGTGGAATCTCTCGCTTGGATGTTTGTAAGACGCACTGAAATACTTTTGTGAAGACATAGTCTTTTCGTGGTCTTCCGCGTTTTTCGAAGACACAATCTTTTCGTGGTCTTCTGTGTGCTTTTGATATCAAAAAATCGAATACCTCCCCGCCGACTGGAGGAAATCCTCCAGCGTGTATTCATGTAAATCGCTAATTGGCCTGCGCTTTTCAGTATTCGTTCGACAAAATGACACAATAGATCAATCTCTTACCAAACTTTCCAGCCAAAAATACTAGATATTCCTCGTCGTCGTTGCGTGGGTGGAAGGTCCACAGCGTCTTTAGTTCTCCAACCACGCGGATGTGGTTGGTTTGGTCATCTATCATGACCAGATCCGGAGTGAGTCGCCTCATCCTCTTAGACCCCAAATCTTTCTTGCCATCCTAGTGCACACCGACCTCAAAGTCGATGAGCCAGGCAAATATGTTTGATGAGTGGCAAGCACGTGGTTGCCAGTCCACTCCCGCGAAGCAGATGCTCTAGGAAAGCCTTGAACGAATCTTGTGACGATACTGCACGAACTTTTGTTTCGTTGTCTAGAAGCAAATATATACAGAGAGATAGACGCAACAGGAAAAAAAAATACGTACAACTTGTCGTTGTCCCTATCATATTGCAAGCAACTGGTGTCCTCGGCAAACAAATACATGTTATGTGGTCTCATCTCCTCCAGTATCTTTGCAAGTTGCCTCTTGATACTCTGCAGTTCTCTTACTGAAAACTCATTTTTGATATCATCAATTTCTTCTCCTAGAAGGCGCGTCATTGCGAGATACTATACGTATCCTTCTGAGTATGGCTGTGTTGGGGTCTGGCGTTGGGCCTCGGAAACGAGAAGGCATGGTGCCTTTCCAGCGACGGAGAAAGAGCATATTAGTTCCTTTTCGCAACGGACATGGCTCGCTACAGCCTGTTGCATCGTGGAGGGATTCCCGATACCGTATGGATGAGGGTCAACGCTGTCAGTAATAGCGTTAGAATCAAAAAACAAGAAGAATAAGAAGAGGCGTACTCGTATCGAATCTTGAGTATGATTGGAATACCATCGTCGTCATCCGGGCTTTCCTTGTACTGTGCCAAAGCAAGGACATGCATTTGTGCAACCCTATTGTCCTCGTACTCCGCCATTTGTTCCTCGACGATCAGCATTCCTCTGCTGAGCGGGATGATGGTGTCCTCCCAGTTGTATCGCCAGGAGGAGACGGAGTCCCCAAATCGGGATTCGGAACGATACTGACGATTAGGCTCGGGGCTAGACATTCTGAGGCTGTTGTCGATGTAGTATTGGGGTACGCCCGCGATGTAGATGGGAGGTGCTATCGACGGCTTGCTTTATGCCGTTTTTTGCAACTCTTGCTGATGAAATATTTGAGATGAGTTGAATATGGAGAGAGGGGAGGGGGGAGAACTGCCCTGCAGGCTCGACGCGTGGAATTTATAGCAGAGAACGGACTGCCGACGCCTTCCTATTTTGGTAACTATTGATTTGGGAATATTGAACAATAATATTAATAGCCGAGCAACAATTGAGTCGTAATAAACCAACAATAGGTAAATATGATTCAGGCACCAGCCCCAGTATTGATTGAAGAAGAATACAATAAATCTCTATTCAAAAAATCACAGCAAGTTCGGTATCAATTATTATTATTCACATAACCAGGCAGCAATCCATGGCAACAATTCCCTCTCAATAACCACCCGCCTTGGACGGTGAAACGACATCGAAGCTATCTTCGTTCTTTGCCCGTCGAAGCGCCTCCTCCCATTCCTTCTCCATCATATTTTCTATCCCCGGATCCTTCTCATATTGCAAATCATCCGTACCAGTAGTAGGCATACTAAAGAAAGTCTTTGATGACGTCGGGCTCTTGCATCCACCCAGCCCTATAAAACGACCTATCCGTCTACGCTTCGTCTCAATATCTGTGCTATGCTCATCGGGCGTCCCTATCCATGCCGGTATAGGCTCTGGATATCGAAACGTTTCAGGCGTCGGTGGCCAGACCTGATGATAGTGACGCGCGAGATCGTCGAGTTGCGAGTCTGTGAGCAGATGATATTTGAGCAGGGAGTCTGGGAAGCTCGGGTGTGCCAGCGCATTTGTTAAAGACACGAGTTCGTATACTCGCTTGGAGAGGTGGTTTAGTAGGCGTATAAAGTCTGTGTTGATCTGTCGCCTGGGGTCCATATCGGATGCTGAGTCTATACTATCCAGTAATAACCGTGCCTCGTCACTGAGAAGCAGAGTATCTTGATGGCCGATCTCCACCTTTAAAACTGGAACTTTTCTACAACCGCCGGCCATTCTTGACGATGAGAAATATGTTTCCACCTAAGCGATATATAAAACTGTATCAGATTGCTCTCGTATATATGAAGCAGCAGAGTGGAGGAGAGTAGATGTAGTATCCGAAGTCCGCTAAAAGCTCAGGTCTAGTCACAAGAATTTGGCATACATGGACATCTCTACTTATACTTATAAGTGCCTAGGTAGAGTTGACTTATTTTGAATGACGTTTCATTCCCCGCGCAAAAGACGTTTTATCCCCAAAATTAGACGCACTGACACAAACGTCAATAAAGAAACATGGAGAGTGTATGTCGGCCATGCTGCCCATTCCAGGTTGTTCTCCGGTCTCTTTTCCCTATGTGAGTCAGAGGTCAGTGAACCTATCTCTTTGTTGTTAGCCTCGGCCCGATCAATATTTCATTTTCTCTGAAGAAACTTCAAGAAAGTTGGCCGGTGAAAAATACTAGATTGGGACAAATGCTAAACGTTGATAGAAACAAAGACTGTAATTTTCAGGGCTATTTTGCTGCGGAAATGGCGTCCCGCTGAAAGATTGCCGTAAGATGGTGAAAGATTGTTTTGGCGCGCGCACGGGATCAAATTCAAGGCAGCCTTCCGAAGATCGGCTGGCGCTTGTCCGAAAAGGGCTGTCGGTAACGCGGTATTCTGTATTACGCTTTCGCAGCTTCTTGTGCAGTTTGTTTACACCACAGTGTGTTTCTGTCTGTGCATCTCGATACTCGAGTACCATCGGAATATTCCTTTTGGCAGCCCAGCTGTGCAACAGTCGGTTCATCCAAGCACAAAATCGTTTGTGTTCCCATCGCCCACGGCTCGCAGTCAACTTTGTTCAGGCTATCTGGTACAAGCACTAAACCTTATATATATTACTAGTGTTGAAGATTTTCATCTCCCACGGATCCACCAGAGCTTTTTTCCCTTACTAAGGCAAGAAAGCGATGTGAATATGGATTGGATAATGGTAATACTAATACGACGATACGGTGGGCAGCTGGGTGAGTCAAGCGCATACCATAGTTACGGATGAATGGATCTGCTGAATCCCATCGTTTTTTCCTTAGCTAACCTAGGCTTAGGATTTGATCCATCTTCGGTCCGGAGTCTGGATTTCGTTCCTGCTGGGTATATAAACCTGATGCTGTCGCTCACCTGAATTTATATTTTATTTGTCGGAAATAAAAAGAGGGCGAGATATCCATTGCGCAATGAGCGGTCCTACTCCTCACGAGCCCCGCGCGGGCCAGCGAGAATTTGATCGCGACGATGACAGCGGCTCGGAAATAACGCTGACACGATGGCAAAAAATCGAAAACATCATCTGGGATGGCGGCCATCGAACGCCTGAGGAGCGAAGTCTTGTGCGCAGACTGGATATTTTCATCATGTTGGTGCCCCTCCGCTGTATACTTTACTATGCCGTCACAACGTGCACATCTCGACCCAGCCCCAGGTTAACCTAATTCGAGAGCTGACACAACGTTACTTTTCAGGAGCTGGGCTACAATTGGGTATTTCGTGCGACTGTTAGACTGGGCCAACGTCAGTAAGTAGCATCTGACCGGAAAAACCGCTCTCCTTCAGGCTTAGAACGTGGATACTAATGTTTATAACGCAAACTAGCAAATGCATATGTTTCGGGTATGAAAGAGGATCTGCACTTTACTGGGGCAGACTATAATTTGCTCTCGACGTTTTTCATCATTGGTTATGTTATCGGCCAGGTGCCTTCGCAAATGGTTCTGACACGCGGTATGTGCATTCTTTATTTTTAACATATATGGAAGAAAACAAAGTTCTAACAGCGTCAAAGTCCGTCCGTCATACTGGCTCCCAACATGCGAACTGCTCTGGTCTGTCATCACTTTCTGCTTTGCAGCAGTCCGCAACGTGCGCGATGTCTTTGCTCTGCGCATCGTGATGGGTTTCTTAGAAGCGCCGTTCGCAGTTGGCGTTTTGACGATTATGGGTAGTTGGTACACGCCGCGCGGTATGCATTCGCCCCATATGCCCTTTTTTTTTGGTCTATTCATTGCTAATTCAAGACTGTAGAACTCTCCAAGAGAATCGCAATTTTCTATTCCGCCTGCTACGCCGCCAGCATGTTCAGCGGCTACCTCCAAGCCGGCATCTACAACGGCATGGACGGGCACCTCGGCCTCGCCGGCTGGCGCTGGCTCTTCATTTTCTGCGGCATCATCTCCACGCCCTTCAGCTTGTACGGCTACGTCGCCATCCCCGACAATCCCTACATCTGCAAGGCGCGCTGGATGCCCGCCGAAATGCTGTCGTTGGCACGCAAACGCATGGAGGCATGCGACCGCCGACCACCCGTGCTGCTCACATGGGCCAAGATGAAACGCATCTTCACGCGTTGGCCGCTGTATGCGTTTACGGCGATAATGATTTTCCAGTGTATTGTCACGCAGCCGCTTAATTATTTCGCGGTGTGGCTGGAGGCGCTCGATCGGTTTACGGTGTATCAGGTCAACACCATCCCGACTGCGGGGCAGGCGCTGGGGCTTATTACTACGCTGTTGTATAGCTGGTTGTCTGATGCGTGGGGTGGGAATCGGTGGAAGGCGCTACTTATTCCGGCTGTTATCAATCTTGTGGGTTTGGTTATTGTTGCGATTGGACCGGGGTTCGGCGCGACGTTGTTTGGGTATTTGCTTAATGGCGCGAGTTGGGGGTTCTGGCCTATTTGTTTTGTACGTTTCTCCTTTGCGTCCACAGAATTCCGTTTTTGGTGGCTAACTTTGTAAACAGGCATGGACAAACGAGGTCTGCGCCAAAGACCCCGAAGAACGAGCCATCGTAATTGGTGTCGCACAGACACTGGGCGAAGCATTTGTGGCATGGGTACCTGGTAAGTCTCGAAGCCATCAGATCTGAAAGACAAGGAGAAACCATACTAACCTCTGAACCTAGTCGTCGTTTTGAACACATCCAAATACGCCCCCGAATTCACCATGGGATGGAGTATCATGAGCGGTATTAGCGTGCTGCAATTGGCAATGGTATTCGTGATTCAATGGCTCGTGACAAGAGACAAGAAGCGAGAACAGGAGCAAAGAGAGCAGGGAGTATACGAGGATGATCATTTCGAGGGCACTGTTAGCCGTGGTCCTGATATGGAAGAAGCGAATGCTAGCAGCAGCGGCGGTGAAACCGCGGTGCAGACAGTTCGCGAGGAGCCAAAGACGGCTTGATGGTAATATTTAAACATGATGTGGCAAAATCGGAGTTAGGAAGTAATTTTTAATGAACTTACTAGGTGGTGATTTACTGTCCGAGCTGAAGACTGAATGACGGTATGGTTTGGGAGTTAATTCTTATCTCGGGATACAAGTATACGATTGAGACCAGGCTTACTACTCAAGTCAATCTAATGATAACGTTTCATTGCAGTCTGTATAATACTTCTTGTACGGTTGACGGTCTGACTACATCAAGCATGTGCAACCATTGACATCATCAGTAAGAATAACAAGACACCATTAGTAAGAATAAGAGGACAACTAGGGAACAGAAGAAGATTAGAGGATCTTGGTCTAGTCATGCGGAACTGCTATCAATTAGTACACGCCAACGGATTATGATTACTTGACAGAGGTTAGAGCAAACTTACTCGTCAACATTCCATGTAGCCTTGTCGGCCATCAAGAGAAGGTCCTCCCTCTCGCTCAACGTCTCCCCATTCTGAGCCATTCGCACCATTGTCGCCTCAGCAAGACCTGCCTTTCTACCATGACCGAAAAGACGGTACGGAGCAGCCGTGATCATCCCGTTGTAATAAAAGTTGACAAGTGAGAGACCTGTCGATGGTGTTCTTGAAAAGACGTATTTTCTAGAAAGCTTTCTGAGACTGGGCATCACACCGAGATCCGCGGCCAATGTCTCCATGTAAGCAAGCGCGGGCACGGCGATTGTATGTCGGCGAGAGTGAACAAACTAGTTCCGGTCAGAAAATGCTGACATTTCATGAGCTGAATGCTACTTACTTGGTGGCACTGATCTCTATGACACCTGTCAATACTCCTCTCCATTTTCTCCACGGATGGTAACGTAATTCTGTCGGTCAATCGAGCCACTGCCCATCGCGCCTGTAGTTCAACAGTTGGGTGGATAGGGCCCAGAAACTCGACCAGCCCCATGAAAAAGAGGTTGTGATGTGCGGGCGGATTGATGGATCGATATAGACGCACGGAGTTTGGTTCACTTCCACGATATGTATCTTCGGAGATGACTGGGGCGGTAACAGAATATCCAGTGCACAAGATTACCTCGTCAACTTCAAGGGCTTCTTGGTTACTGAGAATAATCTGGGTTTCGGAAAATCTTTCAATCGTAGCCCGATGGGCAGTGATACGACCAGAACGAACATGGGTCAAAAACTCATTGGATACAACTGCATTGGCCTCGAGGATACCGTGGTCAGGCTTGAGAGCATCTGGTGTTTCACCCATTACAGCGCGGTGAGCACGTTCGTAACTCCATGAAAGCATGGCCCGGGGCATGAGATATTCCAACAGTCGAGTCTGGAGCGATTCCACAACCTTCCCATTGACATATCTTGGCAATACCCAGCCTCCTCGCTGAGTGATGAGGTGACATGATTCAGCAACGGCGGAAACTTCGGTTGCGATGTCCACAGCTGATGGGCCAAACCCTACTACAGCCACTCGTTTGCCCTCGTACGACTCGGGCTGGCGGTAGACATGACTGTGGATAATACGTCCCTCGAAACGATCGAACCCCGCAATTGCTGGGGCGTATGGGATGCTCTCCTTGCCGGTGCAAATGAACAGTGCATCATAAAGCTCCTCGTTGTCCGTGGTTGTGACCATCCACTTGCTGTCTTCTTGCTTGTCACAGGACAGCACCTCGGTGTTCAGACGTATATAAGCATTCAGACCAAAGTGACTTGCGTAGTCCATAATGTACGTGAGGTAGTCAGTGTGGGAAGGGTAATCGGGGTATTTGGCAGGATCCATGGGAAAGTCGCTAAAATGAGAGCGCTGAGCACTCGAGTTCGAGATGACTCCATTGTAAACGGACGAGAATGTTTCCCCAGTAACAGAGTGAGGCTCTTCGTAGCGCCATTGACCGCCAATTCCGGCACGAGCCTCGAAGACTGTTGGCTGCAAGCCTTCTTCCAGGCATTCTTTTGCTGCGACGAGGCCAGAGATGCCTGAGCTGTCAGAATGGCACTTTGAGAGGGGCGGCATCCACGAAACTTACCTGCACCGATGATGGCAACTCGCTGAGCCATAGCGAGAGATGTGATGTGGTTTATGATAAACACGAATTGGAAGGAATAGGAGACTTGAAGTTGATAGAACCAAGTGGTGGGTAATCAATAGGCAGGGCGGTTGAGTCGGTGAAAAGAGACGAGACGAGATGGGAAAAGAGAAATGAGGGATGAGAGAGGGAAGAAGAAGGAAAAGAGGGAAGCGAAGGAAAGGACTTGTTGTTGGGGAAGGTAGGAAGGTATATCGGGATCGCTCCTTCCCCGGCAGGACCGACTTCGCCTCCTGCGCTCTTTCCATGGCAAGCGGGTGCTTACTCTTTCTCTCTGCCACTACACTTTCCAATCCTGGAAAACATAATCTTGTGGAAAAAATCTATGGAAGTGTCTGCGGCAGCTCAGTTTCATCCCTCATCTGCACAGCCGCCAAAAAGGTCCATGAGCAGGACATAACAGTATTTCGAGTTTTGGACATCCGTCATTGCTCCTTCCCCTATTTTATATGAGTAAGAATAGCTAACTACCATTATCGAAAGGATCGTCGACTCACCTTGCCAAAGCAAGCCATTTCCAATTTCGCTTTCATGTCGCCCAAGTACTCCTCCTCCGAAGCCTTCGCAATGTCGATACCCCGAACGCACGCGACTTTCGTCCGTTGTTTACTCGTAATGCTAACATCTGATTTCGGGACACCCAACACCTGGAGACAGACAGTCAACATCTCGTCAAGTGATGTGTTTTTTTCAGTCAAACACATTCGACGCACCTCGGCTAGAACTCTTGCAACTGCGGCATTTGCTTCCCCTTTTCTTGGCTCAGACCCGACGTGAATATGGACTTGCTCGTTGGATATTCGTTTGACCCCTTCAACACCACGGGACGAGGGAGTGACATGGCAGCGGATCAACAGGTTGTGCAGGCCACTGGAGCTTTTCTTGCTGATTGGGGTGAGCCGAAGAAGCTTTGGGATCTCATTCATCATCGCGGATCATCATATACTCATGATTCAGAAGAATATTATGGGTTGGGGCAAATATCACCCCCGGAATGGATATCTCAATGCTGAACACAATAAAGAGTCAATTTCGAAACGTATCAGACGGTAATTTTTTTTGTGGATCACCTGATCTCATCGCTGTGCTTGGCACAAGACATTGCAAGCGAGTTCATCATCATCGGCCATATTCTTCATTTTTGTGCTAATTTATTCAATAATATTGCATGTTTAGTTGTGAAGGGTTCCAAAATATGAGATCTACATTTTCCGCCAACAAGTTCGAAGCAACCATCAACAAAAGTTCATTCATTTATGATCCGGGCCTTTTCGAAAACGAGAATAGGCATTCCACCAATCATCCCACGTCGCTTTATACGCAGACATGTGCTCTGCATTTCGAAAGTTATGGTTCAGATGCATATCCACAAGACAACGACCACCATTATTAGTACCCGACGTTTGTTTCCAGATACCCGTATACGAAACGAAATTCCATGATCGTCCGCAGCCCAAAGTACAGCAACAAGACGTCCAATCGGCGAAGCGGGTTAGATACGCATGCCGTCTAGTATTGAATTCGAATGGCGGGCTTTCATGCAATGTATGAAAGATGTGCAGCATAAAGAGCACTGACAATACGAGTCCCTGAGATAGAGGAGGTAATTCGCCTTCATTGCGGTGAGCCTTGGGCACGACCTTGTTCCAGTATTCGCGGATAATAGCCTGAGATGGGCCTGCAGAGTCGTCGAACTGGTTTAGGAACTCGTAGACTAAGAAAGCAGCGAGACAAGCGTGAGTAAAGTCGATTATTTCAAGAAAGCGATATATCTTTTTGAAGAGTTTTTGACTAACATTGGACTTTCTTATCCTTCTCATCATAGCATCTTCGGTAGATTGCTCGATATACCTTCCAGGACTCAAGAGTCAGACGATCCCAATAACCACTGACATCTGGCTTGAAATGATGTTTCGTCAAAGTATAAAAGAGCTGTACGCCGGAATATGAAGGGTTTGGTTCAATGAGCGTTACTTGCGATAGGTTGGCGGGTCCTGCCTGCCTGTCCATGCTGTCAGATTCTCGCCTTCAAGTTAGCGCATGCTTATACAAACTGCAAAGTTCATATTGGTCCGGAGAAATGAAAGTTCAAGGGCGTGAGATTTCTTCATCTTTACCTTGATACTGATGGCCTTGTCCTACTCCCTGTTTCTGTCTCTGTCCCTGTCGATGTGGCGCAGGGGGATCTGAAGGAATCCACATTTTCAAAAACGCTTTAGTACAAGCTGCTGCTGTGGCTGCTGCATAAGTGTGCCAGATATCATTCTTGTGACTATCTGCATAGTCAGAAACCCCCTTGATGATGACACACGGCCTGTCGTCCCACATCCCTGCCCCTTCCATTTCGAATGCAATGATGTCTTCTTTCCACATGTTTCTTTCCTTCTGAGTGATTCCGTCCCGGTGTTCACCAGACTTCATCACGGTATTTGCGGACGCCACGGTGCCGATGTGAATCAACGGTTCAGGGAGGGAGTGGGCAGCAGTCAATCTTGTTCTCTGAACTAAATAATCTGCACATCCTGTGACGTTACATGGATCGTGCAACGCTGCGTGGCAGACTGGATCGTCATTTGTCCTGCAATGGATGCATTCGCATGTAATGTCCTGCGCATAATGCTTGTGTCGAACAGATGCGTCAAAAAGCCTATCTTGGGAAACTCCTTTGTAATCCCATTTCCCATTATCCTGTTTCCGTATGAGATCCAGGTTGAGCATCATGGCCTCATGTAGCGGTTTCGTCTCTGATCGCAAGTGGCTAAGCATATTTCGTATGTCAAGCGGCGGATTCCCAAGGACCTCTCGTCTGTTTGCCCTTCTCTGATACTCATCAGGGTATTGTTTCCCATAGTCTGTCTGGACGATACTGTCACCGATAATGACATCGCCGAGAATCGTCTCCGTCTCCAGCTTTTGATCTGGTCCACGAAAGGGGACTCCGGCACATATTCCAACTAATAAAAAGAGTTTGATGCCAGAGTAGGTGTGACTGAGGTCCGTCACTGAACGACCCGAGTATTGCATCCCCTTTCCCGAAAGCTTCACCAAGACCACATTGTGTCTACCGATGCGACCGATTTTGTAGAAGTTTGCGTCGCCGCTCAATTTTCCAAAGTCCGCTGCATCGTATACCTCGTCGAAGAATTTGTCGATTGCTTGTTTTTCCACGTCGAGAGTGCAAACGATCCCAACATGGACATCTTCGCGGCTTTGTGGCGGATTCATGTGATCGCTCGCCATGCTGTCATTGGCGTTGACCAGAGAGTCTGCTATGTAAGGATGTCGCTCCCAATATGCTGTTCTTTGAAATTTGTTTCGGTTCTCAATAATCAGTACCGTGAGCATGCAAGGGTGTAGAGTTCTGATCGGCTATGTGCATGTATGAATAAACGTGGTTGGCTTTTGTCCGTGGCTCAACGAGCATATCAATACCGCTGCTCTCCGCTAGATACTGACAGCCACTGGCTGGGGGTGACTCGGAAACTCTCCCCCTCTCACTTTTCTCATTCTGCCTTGCATTACCGTGCTGAGCCTCGTGATCTAAGCATTGATCATAACAGCCTTTGCATGAAATAGTTCGCTTCGAGGTTATCAGTTGTCCGAAGGCTTCCTTGGCGATAGCAGAAACTCGTCCATTTTCCACGCCTCTTGTGTGACTTGTGTGACTCGTGTCGCATTAAAGTTTAGACGCGGTCCGGAGGATCTTTCTTTCAGAGGCTCAAGTGATGCTTCTTCGAGAGATACGAGCTTGAGGCGTCTGCGGGCGTCCAATCAATTTCGCTTCCTGCTCGGTAATATTGTACAGTTCAACAATCTATGCCGCTTTTCAGCCTCGACTTTCCCAACGTGTCTGTGCGGTAAACCAGATAGAAGAAAATTAATTGACGAAGCGGAGTCATTTTTGATAAAGTATCTCTTGTCCCGAGGGTGAAGCGATAAATTGCTTATATTATTGGGGGCTGTGATGGATCGATGCTTGACATGGGGGAAGGGGGAAGAGGGAAGGAAAAGTGACTCGGATCCGCGCGCGGGCTTTTCTATTTTCACTCTTTTGGTTAGCCCTAACCTACCAGCATCGCACCTGCGTAGATGATATTGTTCTTTTCGGTGTTGGGTTTTATAATACAGTGGAATTAATCTCGTGATCACGTCTCTTGTCATTTTGAAATATTTTCCTGTGTCAAATGAAATTTTGCACATCATCGGAAGAATATATATAAAATGGTCATCAAAATGCACGGCATTATCCAAACGCGATTTTCTTTACTCTTCTTAATTCTTTTTCGTCCTGTGCTCGCTATGAAAGGTCCAAATACAGCGGCAGCAGCATTGATCACAGCCGCGCCTGTATACAACTCAGAGTTCCTCCAGAAGAGGGCGACCGACCAGACTTGTGGATATATCAGTGGAAACCCCAGTATGCCCTCGTCGCTTGAGCTACCTATCACCCACAGCAGAGCGACAAAGAAATCGTTCTGACCAGTGCGCAGACTCTCCCCTGGTCTGTCCGGGAACATCCACATGCTCTTTCGATGAGTACTGGTGGGGATGTTGCGATCAGCTCTTTTGCGACACCCCACAAACATGCCAGCTTGATTCATCGCCTTATTGCGGTGGCGTCGCTAGTTCTAACTGTGTATATACCCAAATTCGCACGTGGTAAGCACATTCTCTCCGATATCCACCGTTCGGAATAGCTGCTGATTGACCCTATCCATCATCAGTTCCGACGCATGCGTGACTTACGTTCGTAAAACTCAAGTCCAAGGCGGAGTGACTGATACCTCGTGGACCTGCGGTCCAACAGCGACAGAGATTTTGGTGCTGGCTGGAACAACGACTGGAGGAGACGTTACTTCCACTTCCGGTATGCTGCATCTTCATGTTCAGACCCAACACGAGCTTTCGTAAATAATCCTATTTTCGCCCGGCATAGTGAGTTCTGCAGCAGCCAGTGCAATAGGGTCAACTTTGAGCACCACGGCTACTGGCACAGATGCTGGGGCAGATTCATCGCCTAGTGCAACGAGCAGCTCATCCGGGAGAGACATTGTCATTGGTTCTTTCACCTTTACCTTGAGTTCCACTTCTTCGGGCAAGTTTTTTGCCTTTTTGTTTCGATCGAGATTGCTTTTTCTCAATATTATCCAATGGCTGGCTAACTCATCGCAGACACTGATCTAGTCACGTATGCGACGACGAGTAGTTCCTCCGTTTTATCGAGCGATACCACAAGCCCCAGCAATACATCCACACATAATGGCCCCAGTAAAGGAAAAATCGCAGGAATAACTGTCGGTGCTGTGCTGGGAGCTTTGATAGTCTGCGTCGCCAGTTATCTCATATACAAGCGCTGTTTCTCCGGAAGGTCGGATAATGGAAAGGGGTCGCGACAATCAAGCGATCAAAACTTCAACAATCATTCCGGGGCCCTCATCGAAATGCAGGGCAGAATAATAGGGGGTGGTCATGCTGAGTTTGACGACAATCGTACTTGGGATGGACCGGCTGTGGAGATCAGGAGTCAGACTTCAACAACTGTCTAGTCTGAAAGGATAGGTGTATTCCAATGTGGTTTCGTCGTGGTTGTTTGGTGTACGTTAATTTTCAGCATCTTCTAGCCTTTTGAATAAGTTATCCCAAGAACATTGTCGTGTCAAATGTGAAGCCATGACAATTTGCGATGAATGTTTTGATAAATGTGGGCCCTGCGCGGAACTCACCTATTGGTCAATATCCAACAGATCCACCATACCACATAAGGTAAAGCCCCTTTTGAACATCTCAAAAACAACTTCGTTTTTTTTTCTCCGACCAATGTCAACATATAACCACGCCATGAACAACACATCAATTCAGCAAAAGAGCATTGATACACCACAGAAAAAAGTCAAGGGCGCTCCGGACTACGATGACGCGTCATACTGGGATACCAAGTTCGTGACCGGCCAAGATGTGGGCGAATGGCTCAACGAGGGCGATATGCTGATTGATGCGGCCATAACCGAGTCTGAACGACGATACACTGCGAGTTGTGCTACTGGGAACGAAGTATCAGGATCAGAAGGAGGAAATGCCCCCAGACCGCGTGCATTGCACTTAGGGCCAGGGATTTCCGCGCTTGGGAGTAAACTTTGCGAGGCTTTTATCCAGCGAGGGTGGAGAGGAAATGATATCGTTGTATGCAGCCCCCCTGTGCAATCAGATTGGAAATTGAATTCTGTCTGCAACACCAGTTAAGAATTGGCTATAAATTCATTGAAGTCAATTATCACCACCCAAATCCCGTATTCAATGGAAGCTAATAGCAATCCCCAATGGTCTTCTTTCTTGTAAATACAAACAGAACGTGGATTTTTCTTCTGAAGCAGTCCGATTAGGTCGTGAAAGTGAACATGGAAAGAGCAATCCGGATCATATGATGCACTGGATCCAAGCGGATCTGTGCTCGTGGACAGAAGTGTCCAAATCGATTTTGCCCTTGGCCCCGTTTGATGTGATCCTCGACAAGAGTACCAGCGATGCTATTGCGACTGCTGTGCCGCGCACATTCTATCGGTCTCCAAGTATTGTCGATGATGATGAAAATGATTCCGTCACTTGTCCCAGTTTGCGAGATACTTTGTTGCATCACGATAATACCAAGGATGACAGCACCGGGACGCTGACTTTGTCGCCTGTCGAACTACTATCGATGCATTTGGTGGCACTCGCTAGAAAGGACGCAGTTTGGGTGGTGCTTTCGTACTCCAGCGTCCGGTTTGATGGGTTGCCGTATCTGAGTAAATATTGGACTCTAGTGTCGCGCACGCCACTCAAAGCGCCAGCCGGTCAGGCCTCATCTGGAACTGCTATGGTTCCAGATGTTTTTCATTGGGTTTACGTCCTACGACGGAAATGATCAAGCTGGAGTACTTCAGATGTTTATTATCTTCTAGATATCTTGGTGTAGTTTTGAAGGTCTCCACAGCATATCATTCTTTTTTTTTTTTTTCAACTAGGAAATACAACAATGGGGAAGGCTACAAACGAAGATTGTGTGTTCATCCTAATATTGCCCAAGATCATCTGGAAGACTCCCGACAAGACGATTCATCCAGTTGCCCCCCCTCCATCATCATCCGAATCCCTCCTCCGAACATAATTATCCATGCCGTAGGACAGTGATGAAATTGATTATTGTTGATCAAATATCTGCTTCTTGGGCGTCCGCCCAGAGCTGAGACTTTGCTGCCATAGATTCGGTAATTTCATCCTGGCTGCCGCCCTGAATGTGATTGTAATAGATAGCAACCCAGACCAGAATGTCACGTGCCAGTTCAGATGATTTGATTAGTGGCTTGAGGCCGTCCACATCGACTTGCTTGGTGACAATAAGTGCGGCATAGCGGGCACTGATGTTTGCGCGCTCGATCGATTTGGCAGGCATAGCGTCATACGTTTCGACAAGCGACTCATCAGACTCGCAGGGGAGCCCCTCAACAATCTTGGCGAGAGCGGCGGTAAGCTCGTGGATCTCGTATTTGGATGCGAGATGATTCAGTTCCAGGTAGTCCTTCGCTGGCTTATCAGGGGCAGGCTCCTTGATCTGGCCACTAGTGTTGTAGAGCCATTCATTGAATAGGCGAACGGCGCCCTCCCCACAACCAGATATCTCCCAGATAGCACGGTCGTTTGAATCCTCCTCATCGGTGGCTCCCTTTGGCTTTGCAGCAGGGACGCGGCCGTAGAGAAGTTTCTTGGGCAATTGCCAGACAAATCTTCCATTCGCGTAGACAGAGACAACTCCGTCGGCCTCCAGACTAATAAATGTTAGAGAAGTTATATCATCTTCGAAGGGGTACCAGGCAATCACATACTCTAGGACATTGATGCTCTTGGAGCCCTCATGAGTGCCCGATGACACTGAAGATTCAGCCATTTTTGGGTCGATCGATGATGAGTTAGCTCTTCGTGAGTGAGGTTGGAGAGCGAGGTAGATGAATGAAGAATGAGATAAGGTAAGAGGTGGGAGAGGTGAGATTGTGCGAAGTGGGTGAGGAAGTGAAAAGGTCAAGCGAGATAGAGGAAAATCAAGGAGGACGCGGTACGTTCCGTCGACGTGGAAACGACCATGTGACCGTCGATACCTGATTGCTGTCAGGCCAACCATGCTCTCCGTTTGCCTGAAAATTGAGGAGTCCAATCTTCTTCCGTAAGGCATGGCTGAATGAATGAATCAATCACTATTGATGCCCCGTTGCTAGATTATATCAATCGACCAGGATTGTTATATGACGGAGATCCCCGGTCATGTTGATATTGTGCCTGTGCACATCCATGGCGGTTTCCTAATCAGACACTTCTGAGGCCACATGTAGAGCGTAGCTTGCAGCTCACAATGTAGAATTATTCCCCTCGCAAACATGCGAGAGCATCTGAGAGGTCTTTCTCTTGTCATTGAATTATTATGAAATAGATTTGAAGTTGAATTGAAAACATGCCCTAACTATCATGTTCGATATCAGTTGCTTCATCTAAAGACACACAACGTTCATCTCAAATGCTTTCCCCGTTGATATCATGTTGAGACAGTGTTACACAACTTGCTATTTGAAGTTTCTGTCTGCTTGAGAAAAAACACAACACCCCTATCTCTCACTCATACCATTCATGTTTGCCTACTGAGTCGCGATGCTTCAGCTTCACGCAGAATTGTTTCAACATCCGTATGTCCTAAATCAGCTGCCCAATCGGCAGTAGTATGGCCTTGAGGATCTTTATGAAGAGGATCGGCCCCTTCATCCAATAGAATTCTTATAAGTGCCACACTGCTCCGCCATACGGCAAAATGTAGGATTCCCAAGCCACAATAGTTCACTTGAGAGACATCTGCACCGTGTTTGAATAGCATGTTGAGAATTGAAATGTCCTCCCCCAGGCTGGACTCCCCGAAATCCCGAAAAGGAGGTTCAGAAATCCAATTAGAAATCCAATTGATAGACCTTCCTTCAGATAAATTATTCGCAATATCGCATAAATCATCCTCCGAGCCAATGGTTGCGAGAATAGCGGGCTGAATACCAGCACTATCAGTATGAGATGGGTTGTAATTGGCGTCAAGCAGCATCTGTACTATCTCGGCGTTACGATGTTCGACCGCTGTGAATAACGAGGTTCGTGATTTCTTGTCTCTGGGTTCAATTTCTGCACCAAAGTCCATGAGTGCTTGAAGGAGAGGCGGGTTATCATGTGTTGCGGCGGCGAATAAAATACTTTCCTCGGCTGAGTCTGTTTCAGTGATATCGGCACCTGCTTCTAGGAGAATTCTGACTATATCTTCGTCATTGTTGTACACAGCCAAGCGCAGAGCTGTATTACCGATATCATCCCAATCATTAACTCTGCCGCCTGCTTCAACAAGAAGCTTTACTATGTCAGGAAGGCGATAATCTACTGCTCTGACTAATGCCGACAGCCCATTTCCAAGCCATACGTCAGGATTAACTTCTGCTCCGCCATCGAGGAGAGTCTGAACCAGCTCCAAGGATCCACTTTCAGCAGCGAGCATTAGAGGGAAAATCTCACTCGTATCACCATCACCTAAAGCATTGACATCTGCCCCGTGCGCAAACAGCAGTTTTGCAATTTCAGGGTCCTTTACACAATGAAATAGGGTCCCAGCATGTACTGCACACGCATTCGGATCTGCGCCGGAGTGTAAAAGCAGTTCGACTATACGTTTGTCGGAAATCTGCACAGCGCAGTGGATTGCATGCTCCCAATCATCTCCAGAACAAGAGCCCTTTGCTCCATATTCAAGAAGTAATGAGACCGTATCGCCGTTTCCTGCTATGCCAGCAGCATGCCACAAAGGCAGGTATTCATTCATATCTCCAGCTCCATCAACTCTTGCGCCAGCTTGAAGAAATGCTTGACATAGTTGGTAATTGGGCTTTTGCGCCGCTATCGCTAGCGGTGTCATGTACGACCTGTCCTCAGAATCCCACGTTCCCAGAATTTTCATGACTTCCTTAATGGCAGGAATGTGAGTATATCCTATTTTTGCGGCGGCATGTAAAATAGAGCGCTTGTCATCACCAGGCTCAATGTGTCGTCGATGAATGAGATGGAAGGGGAAATCAGGGTCGTAGCACAGGCGCAAGATGCCATTAAAGTTGAGGAAGTCTAGTACGCGTATAAAAATTTCGGGTGGGAGACGATAGAGCTGGCGAAGCAGGCTATCGTCGATTTCGTTCATGGTTGAAAAGGAATGCACCACTTTAGTTGCTTTCATGAAGTTTGATGAAATGAGGTTGACGAAGTGAGGTTGATGGAACGAGGTTGACGAAGTGAGGTTGATGAAGCTTGACTGTGGACATGTCAATACAGAGAGGTGCAGTGTAACGTGCTTAGGCAGCCTGAGGAATTTCCAGTCATATCCACAGCTCTCTAGCTCTGTATCATTCATCTTTGTTTGAAATATTGCCTGGCCGGGAAGTCCCGTTTATTCTGTTCTTTTGGAACAAATAAACAAAAATCTACTTTTGCCCGGATGCCCTAACCCTATACCCTTGCCCTATGCCCTTGACCTACTTGCGGCGCTTAGAGTCATCATTATATAAATGAGTTGTTCTTAAACGCCGACGTTGGTTAGTTGCCCTAACCCTATCACATTCTGAATAAGTATTTATAGTCATCTAGTATGCACCATCCACCGGGGTGCACCAAATATGTGCCTGTCAAGCAGTGGTTTACGTGGGCGACAACAAGTAGTTGCAGCGCGTTCTCATACACAATAGTAGAATAAGAAAGGTGCAGGAAATATGGGAGGGTAGCTAAATACTTTTTTGATTTCTACCACTACTATTGGTTAATAAGCATTTAGAAATCCTCCCGCACACAATGGCAGAACAAGAAGCGCCGTAGGAAATGTACAGGAGAGTGTTCAGATATGTACTTGTTGGCCAGCGGTGTACCCCATACCTTATGCCCTAGCCCTATACCAAGCAAAGATTTCAGTCTGTTTGGCAACTAGGAATTTACATCAAGCATGTATCCCTTCCTGGTCCATGCGCGATCATTTACCCATCGGATGATAAAGTGACGAAATTCGCTCTCCAACGATAGATAGTTAGGGTTCTGACTGTTCCACCACACGTTGTTCCATTGCGTCGCGTCGCGCTGCTTCTGCTTTCCGTAGAATCCTTTCTATGCCTTCATATCCCACTATTTCAGCTGCCAGGTCGGCAGGAGTCTTTCCGTGAGGATCTGCATAAAGAGGATTGGCGCCTGCGTTCAAGAGAATGCGTATAATCTTCTTATTACCTCGCCATGCTGCAAAATGTAAGATCCCGTACCCTTTATAGGTAGTCTCAGAGATATCAGCTCCATCTCTGAGGAGCTTTCTTAGTACTGAAACGTTCCTCTCCAATTTTTCTGAGCTCCAAGAAAAGGGGCTTTCTTCATACTTTCCGAAATCCGAACGAAATCCTCCGTCCTGCATAACACGGTACACAATTTCTTTAGAACCAGCGGCAGCGAGAAGTACTGGCTGGACGCCATTATCGTCGGCATCACATGGGTCGCAATCGTCATCAAGCAACATCTGTACTATCTCAACCTCACAACATTCGACCGCTTTGCATAAGATGCTTTCACCATTTGGATTTTTTTGAAATGTATCGGCACCCGCTGCTAGAAGCATTCTCACTACATCCTCCGAGCTGCGTTCTACAGCTAAATGCAGAGCTGGAACATCATCTGGATCCAATTGATCGACATCGCAGCCCGCGTCAATTAGGAGCTGTACTATGTCAGAAGAGCGCCAAACGTTAATCGCCATGATCAATGCACATTCCCTCCAACGGCATTTATCGGGTTCCGCTCCGGCGTCGAGGAGAGTTTGAACCAGCTCTGAATTGCTCTCATCCACAGCGCTCATTAGTGGTGTCATCCCAGCGCAGTTAATATTGTCCTCGCATATATTATTTAGATCTGCTCCACGCTCAAGCAGCAATTTCGCAATTTCTGGATCTCGTACCCAGTGTAGTGGTGTGCAAGACTCTCCATTGGCGTTCGGATCTGCACCAGAGTCTAAAAGCAACTCCACTACCTGTCTGTCGCCACGTCCAGCAGCATGGTGGATTATGTGTTCGTCCTCATTCTTCCAGGAAATATTTGCTCCATATTCAAGGAGCAGTGACACTATATCCCGATTTCCTCGTATGACAGCGGCATTCCACAAAGGCAATGGTTTTTCATTCAATGTTGCGGCTCCATCAACTTGTGCGCCAGCTTCAAGAAATGCTTGACATAGTTGATAAGTTGCTTGAGATAATTGATCCTTTGCTCGGCGTCTTTCATACTTTGATCCACTTGGCCAATATTCGCTCGCTTCCGTCGCTACAGCCAATGGTGTCCTGCCATTCTGATCTTGGGTATCCCACTCCCCCAATATTCGTATGAATTCCTTGACGACAGGAATTCGGACCCATCTTATTTCTGCAGCGGCGTGTAAAATAGAATACCCTTTTTCATCAGGCTCGAGATGCCTTCGGTGCAGAAGGTGCATAGGAAAATCAGGATCGTTGCAGAGGTATAGGATACCATTGAAATCGAAGAAGTCCAAGACGCGAATGAACAACTCAGGGGGGAGACGATAGAGACGACGAATCAGGCTGTCGTCCATTTTGTCCAGAGTTGCACGAGAAAGCTGGCTGGCACTTTTCTTGTCTTTTGAGTTAATTGATGAGGTTTGGTGATGCTTGAATGTTGACGTGTCGAAGAGAGAAGAGGAGGAGGGAAGGATTTCGAAGGCCACTTGGGTGAAGATATGACTTCGACTATCGGACTTGGTAGCAAGGGCACGAGGAGGATGGAATTTCACCTGGTGCAAATAGTCGACCAGTCAAAGAACAAGATGTGAACTGCCCGAGGAGATCAAGAAAAGAGAGAGGAGAGAAAGGAGGGAGAAAAAAGGGAGGAGAGAGCAGAGAGAATGGAGAGAGAAAAGCGAGAGAAGAGGGGAGAAATGTTTCTCAAGAGCTGGCTTTCTTGTCCTCTGGCGTGTGAGTTGTTCGATGAGGTTTGAGTGTGGACGTGTAGACACAAAGGCGTGTAAGGCGCTTAGGCCGGTTTAACGAGTTACCAATCATGTCCGCCGCTGTCTGATTGTCTTTTCTTTGTTTAAGATCGATACTGGCTGGAAAATCCCGCTTGTTTTGTTTTATGTATGTAGCAAACGCAAAAACTATTTTGCCCAGATGCCCTAACCCTATACCCTAGCCCTATGGCCTTGGCGTATTGTTGCCTTAGGCGTCGAGATTGGCCAAAGCTTTGAAACGTGACTCCCAAATTAAGATTTCTGTCGTGGTCTCGCAATCCACATCAAACTTGTCTTACTACTTGGTAGTGCCTGCTCCATCTCCTCTTTACTCATCAGCTGATAAACTGACGAAATCCGCTCAACGATAAGATAGTTGAATTCCGATTGTCCACGGTCCACCACATAGACGGCGCGACGGGGGGGTACTGTACATCTTCTGGTGGCTCAGGGGTAAGCAACCAACAACACTCAAACTTCAAAGGCTCAAAGCGCATCGGTGCCTACGGAAAGTCCGTGTATAAGCGAATATTCCTCGAAGAAACAAGTCATTAACCTTATACAGCAGGTACGAAGCTCGGCCCGGGGATCGCTCTCGCGCGATCATACCCAACTAGCGCGCCAAGTTATCCTTAGCCGTGGATCATCTCGCGCCTTCCACGGTTGATTGGACTACATCTCAGACCTGCCGTAGCATTTGGAGGCTGAAGATTGGCCCTATCACATGTTATCAGCCTCAAGAAGCAGTTTATACTTCGATTTATTCCTTCCGATACGACAAATATGGGCTATCACGGAGACCTCCGACAGCGAGCGTCACTACCACCTGCCGGCTGGTTCCGGAGGATCGTGGGATGGGGAAGCCCAAAACTTTCATATTTGGCCCTATTTTTCCAATAATTCGTTCGACACGTGTTGGATTTGCAAAGACAACAGGCACGCAACGAACCTCGTTCGCGCGTTCCTATGTTGTACTACTAGTTATGATCAACAGATTAGAAGCCTCCGCACCCGTTGGCATTCAGCCTATCGTTGGATAAACATGGACCAAATCTTGATTTTATAAAAATGGAACCGAGCCTCATTACTGTGGATCACAGCTAGATCCACATACGGCAAATCGCGCACTGAGCATTGCGACCTACTGTTTGGAGACTAGAGCGGTGGATATGAAGCCGGAATCGAGCTCTAGGTTGCTACCTCGCTCCGTAATTACTGCAGGAGCCAAGCAAGCTTGACCAACGAGAGATCTTTCAAGCCTCAAAACGATCTATGAGCTGAAGTTTATGCACGGCAGGTAGACAGCAGCAATGGAGGATCTTCGCTGCTAACTTCTAAGGGCACGCCGTCCAACATGCTTCCGATTAGCCTTTTCTGCCGTACATTCGACGCAGGTTTGGCTTGAGGCTTCATGTTCTCCCCCAGTTCTGATCTGATACTCTTAAAATCAAAGAATGATCTGGAAATTCGGATGGTTAATTAGGATGTACCTTTCCGCCGTTGTTACCCAAGAATCATTAACCCGTCTCAAAGCGCCAATATAAGACCCCCTGTCAGACATCTGCCACTTGTGCATCGGCGATGTTGCTTATCCTGGCACAACCTTGGGTGATCGGCATAGTCGGTGTTTCCGTGCAGGTAGGGAACGAGCCAGAATGACTGGGGTCAAGATACGACATCGTTATCTTTCCAGGCCATCACATCATAGACTTGAATTGAGGATGAGAGTCTTGAGAAAACTATAAATTCATTCAAAAGTTCGCTCAACTAGGTCTTGTTTTCTGTTCAACTCCATCATTCTCATTCTTCTCTCGCATATATATCACCATTCCTCAGTGTCAAAATGGTTGGTTCCAAGACTGTCATCTCTGCCTTGGCCCTTGCGGCTGTAGTTGCTGCTGCCCCAGCTCCTACCAAGACCACCCAATTCTCTGTCAACCAGGTCGCGGTCAAGAAGCCTGCATCTCACCCAGCTGCCAAATACGCTAAGGCTCTGGCCAAGTACGGTGTCGTCGTCCCCGCGAATGTCGCCTCCGCTGCCGCCTCCGCTCAGTCAGGCTCTGCCACCAACACCCCTGTGGATGGCGATGAGGAGTACATCACCCCTGTCACCGCTGGTGACAGCACCTTGAACCTTGACTTTGACACTGGTTCCGCTGATCTGTACGTTCTTTTGTGCCCCTGCCATTGTGTCAAAAAGAAAAAGCTAATACCCGTGTTTTTAATAGCTGGGTCTACACCTCTGACACCACGGGTGCCGGCTCGGGCGTCAGCTTCTACACTCCCAGTGCCGACGCTCAGAAGCTTTCTGGCTACACTTGGTCAATTAGCTACGGAGATGGCAGCTCTGCCAGCGGCGATGTCTACCAGGACACCGTTGTCGTTGGCGGCGTCACCGCCACTGCCCAAGCTGTTGAAGCTGCCGAGACTGTCAGCGCCGAATTCGCCCAAGACACGTCCAGTGACGGTCTTCTCGGTCTGGCTTTCTCTTCTGCCAACCAAGTCTCGCCCAAATCCCAGAACACCTTCTTTGCCAATGTCATCGACACCTTGGATGAGCCCGTCTTCGCTGTTACACTGAAGCACAACGAGCCTGGCACTTATGACTTTGGCTTTATTGATGATTCCAAGTACACCGGAGATCTCACCTACATCGATGTCGACTCCAGCGAGGGCTTCTGGCAGTTCACTGTCTCAGGCTACGCTGTTGACGACACCTCTGAGTCCACTTCTTTCTCTGCCATTGCTGACACTGGTACCACCCTTCTCCTTGTCGATGACGATATTCTTGAGAAGTACTACGCAAACGTCTCGGGAGCCAAGAACTCTGAGTCCGATGGTGGCTACGTGTTTGACTGCGATGCTGATCTTCCTACGTTTAGCGTCGTGATTAACGGCTATACTGCCACTGTCCCTGCTGACTACCTTAACTACGACACTGTCAGCGGCAACACCTGCTACGGTGGTCTTCAGTCGTCTGCTGGCGTTGGTTTCAACATTCTTGGTGACGTTTTCCTTAAGAGTCAGTACGTCGTGTTCAACGGCCAGGACAACAAGATTGGCTTTGCCGCACAGGCTTAAATAGAAAGAGAGAGCGAGAGGATATTGATACCAAGGTCGTGAAATTTTGGCAATGCTTTCTGCTATAAAAAGATGATACAGTCATACAATTCTCGTCTTAAAAATCAAAACGGTGGAATATGCAGTTTATGAAAATATGCAAGTAACTACGTCTATATTCATGAGAATTAATCTAAATACATGGTCAACATGAATTTAACTGTCCCTTCCTTATTAAACTGTCCAAAAGTGATCAAGTGGTACTTAAAATATTCTGGCTACTAGGTACCACCAACTGCCTGCGGAGCGTCCCATGGTTCGCCGTATCTGCCTAGAAGCCTGAAAAAGGTATTTACTTCCTCGCCTCCCATTTTCAACATACTACTGACGCCGTTCTATTGCAGTCTGCTTCACAATACTTCAACCATGATGACCTCAAAGCCTCTTGCCGCATTTCAAGCTCGGCAGGCCGTGAAACCCCTGAAGGAGTTCTGCGTCGAGTTAGAAGCGTCAATCAATCGTGCAACGCAACTCAGACAATACCGGAAGACTGCTGTTATCGCCTTTCACTGGGCAAATGTTGATATCGGAGTCAAGCCCCTCGAGGATGAATTGCTGCATGTCTTCAAATCCATTTACGGCTTTGAGACCGAGAGCTTTACCATTCCGCTCGTAAACTCCCAGATTGCTCTTCTGTTACACCTTCTTTCTTGGTCAGACCGCAATTTTGGAGAAGACACTCTCCGGATTTTCGTTTACTCAGGGCATGCAAATAATGCTGGATTGATGCCTCTTCGCTGGGACTTAGGGTAAGTCAATATTAATTGCCTATCCTAATTTGATCGATTATATAGATATCCTGACTAAAACATATCAGTGGCCAATATAATCCGAGAGGTGGAAACATACTAGGCCCCCATGTCAATTGGTATTCAATTCGTGATAATCTCGAACAAACTCCAGGCGAAATCTGTTACATATTCGACCATTGCTCGGTTGGATCATGGGCAATGAGCGCATATGATGGAGCAGAGTTTGTGGCAGCTTCTGCCTACGATCAGCCAGCAACGGCAAACCCGAATTTTTCCTTGACAAAAGTCCTCATCAACGAACTCCGCCAGCTCAATGGCCAGCCCGAGACGTTAGCTAGTATCTATGCTCGAATTTTCCGGTATGCGCATCGGAACCAGGTTGGGACTGCACCAGTTCACATACCCAAACCAAATTCCCCCAGCGTAAGTATCGGCCGCAATCTCACAAGACCACCAGCCCCAAGAAACAGCGAACAAGGCAGTTACCGGGTCCTACTCAGTGTCAGAGTTCGGGATGAGATTCCTCTAGATTTCGCTCAGTGCAAAGACTGGCTGGCTAGCAATATTCCTGACAGTGTCCAATCTGCGAATGTCACAATCGAAGCGGCGTTTCGTGGCTCTAACCTCCTTCTCTTCACCGTTCCTGTGGAGGTTTGGACAACGATGCCGGCCAACGACCCGTCATACTCATTTATTGGGCACGTTAACTTTCATCATATGTCTGAAGACGACCTGACTATACTATGCGGCATGCTCCCATCCGCAGCTGGGGCCAGGGTCTTTGTGGGTAGGTAGATTTATATTTATTCTGTTTGAACCCTACGACCAAATTCTCAGGTCAATAGACTACAACACGTTGTGCTTATCAGCAATTATTATAAACATCTAGAGCCCTTCTAATAAGAATATTATATTTTCGGCATACGGTTCTCAGAAATCCTTCAAATTACTTTAGTTGCTGTAATCTGGATGTTGTATTTAGCTCTATGCTCAAATATTTTGACGGGAATCCCCGCTCATATTGATATCGTGCCTCAGGCATGACGGTTTCCTAATCTGGCAACCGTCACGAGGCCTTATATCGGGCCTGGCGAGATCCCACAACGCTGATTTCTCTCCCTTCACTTTTTAAAAGTTCCAAACTATCGATCCGTCTTCAATTTTGACTCACTTCTTGATCACCTTTTCATCATGGCAGATAGCGACTGGTTTAATCAGCCCCAGGGGAGGGACTTTCCCAAAAAGATTGTTGGTTTTGTCGAACAGAAGCCATGCACGGTTGGTTTCGAAGACTCAACTTCCGTCACTGGATTCTACAAGCTTCATCCAGACAGCCAAAGTCCCCGAGTCACATTTTCAGTGACAACAGAGACAAAGAATAACCCAACGCCCCCAACAATTGCATTTGGGTTCCAGAACTGCACGATCGAAATTGACATTGAAGACGAAAGCGAAGGCACCGACGGAGCCGAGAGGATCAAACAACTGAGAAGCCAGCACCCACTCTGGTTTGAAGACATCCCAGACGTCGCTGTATGCATTCGAATTACATATAATGCGTTTGTCAAGACCGGTCGAACTACAAGAATGAACCAATTTGCAAAAAAGAGATGGGACACAATTTGCGATGCTCTTCCTAGAAGTCAATCCGCTACTATCATTGCAGAGTGGAACAAAACCTGGAAGAAAGCCATACTTCTGCACCAGTGGCTCTTGATGCTCCAAGAAAAGATTCAGTCAAATCAGCAATCTCTGGAGGAAGATTCCAACAACAAAGTGCCCACATGTTTCTGGTATTTTTATGAAGAGATGCAAAAACTGGAGAAGAAGAAAGACTAGAGGGCATATGTTCCTGGATATCCTTGGCTGGCTCCTGCAACACCGGCACAGATATATGAGCCCCTGCATCCAATGGCGCCTTACTTCATTGATGACCACGAGCGGCGTCTCAGACTTGAGATGGGAATGGAAAAAGAGCGCGAAGAACAGCGGAAAGCGATTGAAGATATCTTCACTTTCGAACACATCCACAAGGCAACTATTTTATTCGACAGGCCGACCGGGGGCATGTCCATCTCCATATCAGACTTAACGGGTCTTCTGAAGGCTTATACACAGTCCCAAATATCAACGAGGGAACCAAAGTTGAGTTGCAGATGGGAGATGATTTTTCTTTGAAAATCATTGGCGAAACTGTCGACATTCCGACAGAAGCCGACCTTGTGGTTCAGGCCAAGTCCCGCAACTTGCAAGATTCCCAGCTAGATTCTGCAACCGAAGTCAAGCTCTGTATCAAGAAGGCAAACTTAACGCCCATTGACAATCAAATCAAGGCTATAAAAGCTTCATCACAGAAGCTGGTGATCGGCGACAAATCGGAAAATCCCGGGGAAGGGTTCTCTCTTCTGAGAACTGTGCTGGCACACGGCACCGAATTGAATCCTGAAGACCCAAACTACTTCATTTTGGACGCGGCAAAGATGTCTGGTTTGGAAGAACATGTCGTACGTGAAAGATTGGTTATCTTGGAAGAAGCATTGGCGTTCGAGCTTGACCAAACACAACACAATGCATACAAAAGCTCTGTCCGGAGAATAATTGCAGGGGTGAGCCTCATCCAAGGTGCCCCGGGAACAGGCAAGACACACGTCGCTGTCGCAATCATTGTCGCGCTTGCTTGCCTTGGGTTGAAAGTGCTGCTTACTGCCGGGTCCAATGAAGCAGTTGATAATGCCTCAACCTTGATAGCCAAGTTCCTCAACAAGTACCCAATGTTGAAGCAGTGGTGTGGAACCCTTGCCCGTGCCCGATCACCAAGCTGGCAGCTTTCGTTTTTACGGGCCAATAGCGCAATTCAGTCAGTGCGAGATGCAGCGCCAACGGCAACAACAGATGCAGACAAGATACTGTTGCAATACCAGATCCCGTCATTCGTTCTGGCATACGCAGAGAAAAACAGCCACTTGGAGACCTCAAAGACACTGCTTGAAGAGCACCAAAGAGACCAAACAAATGGATTGCAGGGAACGATTGCGGTCGAAGCGTTCAAGCACCAGTACGAGGTCGCTCTCGGGGGCTATTTGGAGAGTGAGGTAAGGGTGCTGGCTACAACGCTGGGAAATTCGGCCGACGAAAGCTTTGAAAGCTTTCGACCAGACTTTGTAGTTTGTGACGAGTCCGATCAATCCCTGGAAGGTGACCACATGATCGCCATGGCACGAAGTACCGTCAGAGCAGTTGTACTGATTGGACGTCCTGAACAACTGTCACCAACCCTGATTAGCAAAAACAACCCGGAGGCAAACTATATCAAGCGGTCGTTGATGGAACGACTGAAAACAGCGGGTTACCCCTGCGAAAAACTGAAGATAAACTACCGGTACCCTCCCGCGTCAACTATTGCGTCGAAAATCAAGCCATTGACCTCGGAACCCTCTGTTTCGAAGAAACGTGAAAGAGCTCCAAGCACTCGAGACGTTCTTATCCCTGCGGAGCATCCTGTACCACCAAAGCGGCAACGCGTCACTTCAAGGTCTAATCTCGATGGAAATCTTGAGTGCTTTGAATTCGAGAAGCAAGGTATTGTAGGACGGATAAAGCACGAATATTATGACTTAAAGTTCCAAAGAGACGGGCTGCAGCGCGACCTACTAACGGCTGAGGAGTACCGGCGGCGACAATTGCTGATCCAAGATCGAGTACACGAGCTTACAGACTCATGGACTCGGTTAACAGAGGGAATAGTAGATGCCATTAAAGCCGAGTTTGAGGATGAGGACCAGGATGTTGAAGTGGAGGACTAAAGTCGGGCTGAATCTTGGGAAATACCTGAATGACCCGATTGGTTTTGTCCAGGTCTGGCCTGTGCCTATTTATTCTGTATCGGAGTCTGATTCTATTGATGGGGGTACTGTGGGGAGTAGTTAGCCCTGTAGTTTTGTTGTCGGAAAGGTTGTTGGGTCCATTGCAGGTATCACTGTGGAAATCCATGGTATTGGGTGTTACCATATCTAGGCTGCTGATATTGCCTCGGTGGGTTTCGTGCTGGTATATAGCTGTTCGCGGGTAATGGATAATTCTTGAACTGATCGAACCAGTTTGACTGCTTTGAAACCAATGTGTGTGGCTCCTATGGGTTATATCAACTCTCCACCATATGTACAACGTCAAATCGATATTATTCTCAGAAAGCGTAGCCGATACGCACGGGCATACATCGACGACATTATCATCGTGTCGGACAGTTTCGAGGAATACGAAAAACATTTGCATGCGGTATTCAGTGACTTCGAAAAGCTCCGAATTGTTCTGGGGCCACACAAAGCATACATCGGCTACCCAGAACTCAAGATATTGGGCGAACGGGTTAACGCACTGGGTCTGTCTGTCCCAGAGGAAAAGACTGAAGCAATCAAGGCTCTGAAATTCCCAAAGACGTTGAGCTGATTTTGGCCCCCATATATCCACTATATATCTGTGCAGGGTATCCATCAACTATTCTTTGACCGTCTTCGCATACAATTTATATCGGGCAGGTACTCCAGTCCATCTTTTCCTACCTTTTCTCCTCCAACTCCAGAATCTGACTGTAGATACAGCATGAAAGGTGTGGGTAACAAAGGGCCTGTATATTTACACCTAGCTAGTGTTTTTGTCCGTTAAAGCTCTACTATTAGATGATCTAAGAAATTCTTGGCTGTTTTGGGATGTAAATTCTTGAACTTATGGTAGCACAGAAAACTGTGTTTTTTTTTTTTCAGATTAATTCTCATGAATATAGACGAAACTTTATAGATATACTACTGGCCAAAAGATTTTGGACAGCCTCCTATCCATTAAATGAATTGACAAGGCAGTGCAGGAAATGTATGGGAGGGTGTCTCAATACGTGTTGGCTAGTAGAGACCTACAGTCCCTGGACAAAGGTTTTAACACCCCTGCAGAAGGCCTCCGAAAATAGTTAGCATCCCAATTGCCCAAGGCATCAAGGCAGCGAGTAGGCATATGACCAGGTCATCCTAACGCGGTTTCTCAATTGGGCACCCCCCTAAGGTGTGTACAGAGCCTAGCGAGATCTCACACTACAGAGATTTCTTGGTCCAAGTCAAGGCATATCCAGGTCATTTTAACCAATATGAGAAGAGAAATAAAAGATAAGTAACGGTGCCTCACGGTTGTGCCTCTGCATCGCTGCTCTTATCTACTTTCCATAATAACCATGCCACAATAATAGTTGCCTTGAGAATCACCGCAGTCCACAACGCACCCATCAAACCCACAGAGCTTCGAGCCCAAAGACCCCCACTCACTGTCCCCAGCAACAAACAGGCAATTGCAGCAGCACGCCTTCTCTCTTCGCCATTCCTAAAAATTGCCAATGATGGTGACACAAGATCCGGATGCGAGAACAAGTCACAATAGATACTCGTCAAGACAACACTCGACAAACCCGCCTGCTTCAAAACCCGACTAGTCACAGCCTGTCCACTACTCTGAAATGCAACCAGCGCCAGTGGCACAACCACTTTCCACGTCAGTCTCGAGTTCTTCGAAGGGTGCTCAACAGTGACAATGATAGCCGCACAAATGATACAAAGCATCTGAATTGCAAACGAGGCGCAAAGCACCCATCGTCGACGCGGTGAAAAGTAACGATGAAACCACGCAAATAATGCAGAGCCGATACAGAAGCTGGCGATTGATATACCGGATTTGATCCATCGGTCCCCGCCGCTTTCTCGTTCGACGCCTGCTAGACCCAAGCCTAGGTAGACTGTGTTGCCGGTTTGCATGCTCACGAATGAGCCCCATATAAAGACTGCGGAGCTGTCGAGGAGGCCGGTGATGATGTAGCAGTAAAAAAGGATCAGGTGGCCATGTCGAATGTCGACTTCGGCTGTGAGAAGATCCCGCAGGGCCTCGGTGGATGAATGACATTTGGCTTGACGGGAATTATCATTGATGTTGCGGATGTCGTTGATATTGTCATAGCTTGCGTTGTAAGCAAGTAATGCATCGGTTTCCTGAGCATCTTGCGGACTGTTGCCTGTCATCTTGGTTTGCCTGGAATGTTGGTAGATCGTTGTCCGAAGGGATGAGGGAAAACAATATTTTTCAGTTCCCCACAGCTTAGATTCCGCAACAAGCCGTCGATCGATCGCTAACTAGTGCTTAGTCTTACACTGAATAAAATAATATCTCAAAGGAGAAATACTATCGTCTCTTGCTGACGTGGATCGGCAGCGACAATTCAAAACTCGACGTCCGAATGCTGACGTCAACGCCTTTTTGCAGGGTTACCCCAGCTTGTCTCTGCACCGGATAATTCGGAACATTCATGGGACATAAATATCCATTAAAAGCCACTTGGATTTTGAATATCACATAAAACATATATTCTCCTTGATTAACACTAAGTAATAATTCTCAAATAACTAGTTAGGGCATACGCACCCTGCTGCCGAGGCCGCTGAGCCCTGACCGCGTCGCCATGGTACTAACACCCCTTGGATCAAGCCAGATGGCTCGCAAAGGAAGCTGTGGATTACTACTAGTCAGCCTGGCACTGTCCATCGTCCTTGGAAACGCATCTCCGGTGCCAGATGGCAACTACCAGCGCCTGCTCAAAATCCCGGCCTCTTCATCGCAACAATATTTCTTCGGTGACGCCGATACTGATGGTATCGATAAATCTAATAAACCATTCACTCCTGGCCATCGCGACCCCTACGATCGCAAAGTCGATGCGATCGGTGAGGGACTTCAACCATTGCCTTTCCGCAATGGCGATGGTGCTACTGTGATGGGTCCTCGGAATAGAGATCGTGAACGACAAAATCCGGATCTTGTGCGGCCGCCGAGTACTGACCATGGCACTCTGTCGAATATGCGATGGAGTTTTGCAGATTCGCATACGCGAATTGAGGTGGGTAATCTGATCCTCACAATAGATTATCGATTGGGCCAATAGCACTGACAAGCATATCAGGAAGGTGGATGGACGCGACAAACGACTATTCGTGAATTACCAACCAGCAAAGAGCTAGCAGGCGTCAACATGCGTCTTGACGAGGGTGTAATCCGAGAATTGCACTGGCATAATGAAGCTGAGTGGGCGTATATGCTTGCGGGTAAAGCTCGTGTGACGGGATTGGATACGGATGGAGGCAGTTTCATCGATGATGTGGAAGAGGGCGATCTCTGGTACTGGCCCGCCGGTCATCCTCATTCAATCCAGGGACTGGCTCCGAATGGGACTGAATTCTTGCTTATTTTCGACGATGGCGGCTTCTCGGAAGAATCGACGTTTCTGCTAACTGATTGGTTAGGTAAGCATTTTGCCTTCTCACTCTCCCTTTCTATTGCTGCAACTGACTTATACATTTCTATAATCTAGCACACACTCCAAAATCAGTCCTAGCCGAAAACTTCCGCCTCCCTCCCAAAACATTCGACTCCATCCCCGACGGCGAAAAATACATCTTCCAAGGCAGCTCTCCACATTCAATTGACTGGGAAAAGCCCAAGGGATTCAAAAAGTCGAAGAAACAATTCACTCACAAAATGCTCGCTCAAGACCCAATTGTGACCTCCGGCGGCGAAGTTCGCATCACCGATTCAAACAACTTCCCCATCTCAAAACGAGTTGCGGCGGCACACCTCAAAATCGGACCAGGCGCCATTCGGGAAATGCACTGGCATCCCAACGCGGACGAATGGTCGTATTTCAAAAAGGGGCGCGCTAGAGTCACGGTCTTTGCGGCTGAAGGCAACGCGCGCACTTTTGACTATGTGGCCGGCGACGTAAGCATTATCCCGAGGAACATGGGTCATTTTGTCGAGAATCTCAGCGATGATGAGCCGATTGAGATGTTGGAGATCTTTCGCGCGGATGAGTTTCAGGATTTTTCACTGTTTCAGTGGCTTGGGGAGACGCCGCAGCGGATGGTTGCTGAACACATATTTGCGGAGGACAAAAAGGCTGCGGATGATTTTCTGGGTCGGATTGAGAGTGCGGACAAGGATCCTATCAAGAAGAAGTACTACGAGTACTAGGTATGTTGAACTTAATTTTGGATAGGCAGGTAGATCGATTTGTGGGCTAGTATAGTTACTTTGTCTAAACTGTGGCGGGCCGTTAGATATGGCTATCAAAATTCCAGCTTAAAAAGCAATACAGCACTTGCATAAATCTACCATACTTTGGGGATTATTGATGCAGACTACAGCCACACCCACAATGCAATTCAGATGCTCATTTCATACTATGATACATCCACCGTATCAATATCTTGTATAATCATAGCTAGCGAAATGATGCATGTCGTCATCGACCGATGAGAAATGACGTACCCACGGCCGCGACAGCTTGATTTGATCTGTACTCTGATTGGCCGGGGAGATCGAAAAAACGTGGACCGGAGATTTTGTGATTGGCTGTCCGCTCATCGTCATCGGCAAGTGGGGCTCATCGGCATCATCCCCATACTCTCAATGTTTAGGACATGTATCTAGCCAGACTTTGGGATTTTGTTTTATGGATGCTCTAAGAAAATAACTGCCATGGTAGAAGTGTATACACTGCTGTCCAACTTGTGCCTTCGTCGTCATTGGGGAGTATGTGGTGATGGAGGAACCGACAGTCTTTGACATGGCCCTACTATGCTGTTCTGACACAGTTGGCTGTTAGACATATCATTCCATCGGACATACAAATGACCGGGTGGCTATTTTTGCTACTATGCTATACGATATCACTCGGCCTTCTCCAATCAGGATGCTCGCCATCGCGCTTTGATCTGCAATGGCCCTATCTGCTGCTGATTGATTGACGCACCGTGCGCTAAGCTTAACGCCACAGGATCGGCACTGCGTCGAGACATGGCAGTCTAGAATTACGTCAAAAACGTTGCATGGATAAAAGTTTAGTTTTGCCCCCGTCAGTGTCAGAGTCGTGGTTTCTCTTGGCATTTCTGTATGTTGCGTGGATACGAAGTTGGTTGTATGTACGTGATAAGGATTCTTTCTATGGCAGTCTTGTCAACGTATAAGATGGGGAAAGTTGTTAATTTTGAAGACGAAAGCCAGGTTACTTTGCGACGATTGAGAGCTCTCCCCTTGTCATAAATATGAAGATAGATAGGTACTTCGATCTGAAGTAAATTCATTATTTAGTGAATATCAGGCTACCACACAGACCCCAAGAACATTTCTAGACGCATATCCACGGCCCAATGAGAGATCTTGGCGATAACCCGGAGAAAAGCTGGGCACGTCACTGCGTCAAGATCTGGCAACGGTCAGGACCCACCCTCCTCCACAGTCTCCACCCGGCATGATATCAGAGGCAATGACTTCATACCGTCTTAGCATTTACTTGTATTTCATCTTCTATCCAGAGAATTGAGGTTTGGATTTTACTGGGAACATAGGACGAACGATAGAGCACAACTAGAGCTGGCGGACATGTCACTTCCACGTTTTTCAATCAAGTCGAATTAAAACTGGAGGGCATCCTGTTTTTTTTTTTTTTTGCACAGAGTCCAGGCCCAGATAAACAGACAGCCAGACCCACAGAAAACCAACTAGCCATCGTATACATATGACAAGAGACTAGCGACCCTTGTCCACGCAGACCCTAAACCCGGATAGGCTGCCAGTCCCTTGAACAGACCGCGTCTTGACGCAACAATGATTCAGTAGGCTTGCAAGAAAAGCTGGGGATCTAGCCACTTACCACCAAGACACTCCCGTCTTGACAAGTTAACGGCAGGGATGACATACCACACCAGCCTCAACATACCCACGTTTGTGGCACAAATTTCGCGTCCGGATCCGCTCTTCTCCTGCTGATTTGCTGATTATCAGCCGCCAACCAGGAAAAACGAGGATGAATTCTCCCCCTCCTTCCACAGGGTAGACTCTACAACGTCTTTCCCGATATAGTAAAGCCCATACAGCTAACCAGGCACTGCGCTTATGATTCGTATCTGTTTACCATGTTACCATAGTGGATGGGAAATTACAGTACCAGACTAAATAATTTTTTCCCTCTCTTTGCTTTTTTTGCACATGTCATCATCGTCAGGTGCAGTGCAGTAAGCCATGACGTAGCTTCTTGTTGTTTGTAGATATCGTTGTCTTGCGCGTCTCTTTTAAAAAGAAGACGAGTTACCCCTGAGGCATCAACTTTTTCCTTTTCCTTTTTTATTGATCAGGATTCTTTATCACTTTAAACAAAAGACAGAATATATTATATACCGAAAAGGTATAACGAGGCATTGACAAATCATTTCTTTTTATTATTCGACACTGGTTGCACACTCACCTGAGTATTATTTTTCCGCTTGAATTACGATAACGATAGCAGTTTGAATTAAGTGAAAAGCTTTTGTCAAAAGGAAGCTTTATTTTTTATTGTCACTGGATCTTTGAAGCAATTGTGAGTGTTTTGTCTTTTGGTTACCTAGGTACCAGCATTGCCGACTGGAGAAAGACTTGTTTTAACACAATCTTCACAGACAACAACAGGCCCCTTGACTTCCACTTTAGCGTTCGCACATCGATCTGAATCTACAAAAAGCAAACAAAAACTCGAAAAACAAACATAAAAACTTCACCAAAACAACATCCACAATGGCAACTCAAGCAACATCCAAAATCCCGCAGGACGGTCCCAAAACTACCACCAAAGCCAAGAGCGTCTCTTCCTCCACAAAAGGCTCACCCAAATCCACCGCATCCAAGACCCAAAAGCAAGCATCATCCTTGGGCAAGGACAAGACAGCAGCAACACCACGAAAGCTGAAGCGCAAGGTCGACGACACCATCACCCCGGCTGCCGAGAAGACTGGAAGTGCTACTAAGCAGCTCCCCGAACGTCTGTCAGCCTCCGGTAAGAAGAGTGTCCCCAACAAGCGCCTTGAGCAGAGAGCTCCTGAGCCTGAGCCTGAGCCTGAGGTCGAAAAGGATGGCCAAGAGGAACAGGAAGAAGGCGAGGATACTGGTATTCAGCTTGAAGATAATGATGCCGTTCCCGAAGTTGATGACACTCTAGATGCAGAGGAGGGCGAAGAAGAGGAAGAAGAAGAAGATGCGGTCCCGATTGAAGCTCCTACTGAGCAACGCGGTGGACTCGCCGACAACCAATCTCAAGCCTCCGGCTCGACGACCGGTGGTTTCTTCCGACGCACCGGCAACGGCCTCAACAGCTTCGCTCGCGGTCTGCGCGGCGTTGCCGGCAGCCTGAGCCAAGGCAATGCCCAGGGCGCTGCTGGTGGCGCCAAGGACACCGCTGAAGGGGATCTTGGTCACCTCGTTGGCAGCTTCCCGCTTGACCTTTCCGCCTTGAAGGGCCTGGAGGTTGGCGAGGGAGGCAAGATCTTTGATCAGTCTGGTAATGCTCTTGGTCAAGTTGTTGAGGGCGACCCCGAGGATCTCGTCGGTCAGACTGTTGGTGACGATGGAGAGATTCTTGATGAAGATGGCGATGCCATTGGTCGCGTTGAGCTGTTGGACGATGTTCAGAACAAGGTCACTGAGACGCTTGATCAGGTCAAGGATAAGCTCCCCTCCTTGGAAGACCTTGCTGGCCTGCCTGTTTCGGAGGGCGGCGAGATCAAGGATAAGGTTGGTAATGTCATTGGCCGCATCGTTGAAGGTGATCCCGAAGATCTTGTGGGTTACACATTGAACGAGGCTGGTGAGATTGTTGATGAAGACGGGGATTTGATTGGACGAGCTGAGGTCATTTCGCCGGAAGAGGCTCTCAAGACTATTCAGGAGCAGGGTGGAGACATCGGGGAAACGGCAGAGGAAGCTCTCCCAGATGGCGTTGAGGAAACGGTTGAGGACGTCAAGAACAATTTGCCTCAGCTCGCCGACCTCGACGGACTGCCTGTTGCTGAAGGTGGCGAGATCAAAGACAAAGCTGGAAATGTCGTCGGCAAGGTTGTCGAAGGCGATCCAGAAGACCTAGTCGGACAAAACCTCAATGACGCCGGCCAAATCCTCGATGACGACGGTGACTTGATCGGACGTGTTGAAATCGTGTCTCCCGACGAAGCCGCCCAGAAGGTCACTGAGCAAGGTGACGGTGTCAAGGATCAAGTCACCGAAGCCGCCGAAGGCCTCATTCCTCAAGTCCAGATCCTCCAAGGCCGAAAGATTAGCAAAAAGGGCAAGATCCTCGACGAAGAGGGCGATGTCATCGGCCAGATTGCTGAAGGTTTTGACGCCAAGGACCTCGTTGGCAAGAAGCCCAACGAAAAGGGCGAAGTTTTGGACAAAGCAGGAAATGTCATTGGCAAGGTTGAAGTCGTCCCAGGCGAAGCTGCTGATTCTGCCTTGAAGTCTCTGCAAGAAGAAGCCGAGGAGGCAGGACAAGCCGTTGAAGGCCTCGCTGAAGATGCACAGGAGACAGCAGGAGAGGTTGTCGACTCAGCCCAAGGCTTGGCCGCTCTTGATGGCCTTGAAGTTAATGAAGATGGCAACGTTCTCGACGCCGATGGTAACGTACTCGGCAAACTTGACGATGGCAACCTCGAGGATATCGTCGGCAAGACTGTGAACGAAAAGGGTCTTGTTATTGATGACGACGGAAACATCCTCGGGCGTGTCTCGCTCGTCAGTGCCGACGACATCCAAGGTGCCGCTGATGATGACGTTGAAGACGCCCAGGAAGCCGTCGACGATGCCCAGGAAGCTGTGCCTGAGCTACCTGCTCTGTCAACCTTGGATGGTCTCAAAGTGAACAAGTTTGGCAAGATTGTCAACGACGATGGCGTCGTCGTCGGTGAACTCATCGAAGGAGACGCCAAAAAGATTGCCAAACTCGGTGCGACCCTGGACGACAAGGGCCAATTCTGGGACAGCCGCGGCAATGTCATCGGCAAAGCCCAGACCGTCCCTATTGAAGAGGATGAGTCTGAGGGAGCCTTTGCAGGCCTCGAAGGACTCATTGTCGTGCAAGACGGTTGGGTCGAAGATGACAATGGCAACCGCGTCGGCAAGCTCGTTGATGGAGACGCCAAAAAGCTGGTTGGTCGTGCTGTCGACGAGGATGGTGACATTCTCGACAAGCGAGGCAATGTTGTCGGACGTGCTGAGCGCTATGAACAGCCAGACGAGCCCGAGGCTGAGGAGCCCGAGAAGCCGGACTTTTCAAGCGTTGCTGGTCTATCACCAAACAAGACCGGTAATGTCATTGGCCATGACGGTGTGCCTGTCGCCCGAGTTGTTGAGGGCAACTTGAAGGAAGTTGCAGGCCGAAAGGTCGACGCCGATGGCCAGATCTGGAATGATGCTGGCAAGGTCATTGGCCGCGTCGAACTTATTCCAGAGGATGAGCGCGAGACCAAGCCTGAAGGCATCTTTGGCGGACTCGAGGGTCTTGTTGTGAACAAAGAAGGTCTCGTCGAAGACGAAGAAGGCAACATCGTCGGCAAGATTGTCGAAGGTGACGCGAAGAAGCTGCGTGGTCGCGCTGTTGATGAAGACGGCGACATTCTCGACAAACACGGCAACGTCAAAGGCCGCGCTGAGCCATATGAAGTGCCCGAAGAGGAGGAGCCTGAAGAAGACGATCTATCCTCCCTGGAAGGCAAGACGGTCAACAAGTTGGGCAACGTGGTCGACGAGCATGGTACCGTCTTTGGTCGTATTAGCGACGGCGACCCGAAGAAGCTTTCAGGCAAGAAGGTTGATGGCAAAGGCCAGATCTGGAGCACCAATGGCAAGGTCATTGGCCACGCCGAGCTTATCCCTGGCAATGAACAAGAAAAGTCCGAGGGTGTGTTCTTCGGCGTTGAAGATGCCAAGGTTGGAAAAGACGGTGTTGTCGTTGATGGCTCTGATAAAATCATTGGTCGTCTGACTGAAGGAGACGCCAAACGTCTTCAGGGCCGTCCTGTCGACGAAGATGGTGACATACTCGACAAGTCTGGCAATGTGATTGGCAAAGCAGAGCGATGGGAGCCTGAAGAGAAGAAGCGCGATGTGAACCCAATGTCCGGCCGCAAGGTCAACAAGCAGGGGGAGGTGCGCGATGAAAATGGCGACCTCATTGGCCAGGTGACCGAGGGCAACCTCAAGAACCTCATTGGCAAGACCATCGATGACAATGGATATGTTGTTGACAACGATGGCAACAAGGTTGGCGAAGCCACTTTGATCGAAAACCTTCCAGAGGAAGTTCCTCAGGAAGAGCCACAAGAGGAAGTGTCGCCTGAAGAATTGGAAAAACAGAAACAGGCCGAGAACGACAGGAAGTTGGCTGAACGTATCTGCGCTATCTTGCAAGATACCCTTGGCAAGATCGAGCCTGTCTGCAAGCAGATCACAGAGGTATGTCTTTTATTCCCGTTTTTCTTTTCTGTTCAAAGCAAAGAGTAGTTGACTAACGACGCGCAATTTAGCTCATCGAAAAAGCCGACCGCACACCAAAGGACGAACTTGACGAAGAGAAGCTTGTCAAAGACGTGAAACCCCTTCTCGAAGAAGGCGGTCGAATGCTCCAAGAATGCAACGGCGCCATTCGCGCTCTCGACCCCGACGGACGCATTGCTGCAACAGCCAAGGCGCGCGCTCAAACGCACGAGGCGACCCCCGAAGAGTACCGGTTGGCAGATCTGGTCAAGGAGCTCACGCAGACTGTCGTCAAAACAATTGATAACGGCCGCAAGCGCATCCAGGACATGCCTCATGCCAAGAAGAAGCTCAACCCTCTCTGGTCGCTGCTCAGCGAGCCTCTGTTCCAGATCATTGCTGCTGTTGGGCTATTGCTCAGCGGTGTCCTAGGTCTTGTTAGCCGTCTGCTTGATGGTCTCGGACTGGGAGGTCTGGTTCGGGGTCTACTGGGTGGTCTTGGTGTTGACAAGCTGCTCGAAGGACTCGGCCTGGGCACTATCACCGAGTCTTTGGGATTCGGCAAGAAGAAATAAGCACCTTTTTATTCTCTCTTCACCTTCTTTTGCCCTACAAAAATTTAATCTTTGTTGTCTGATCTCATAATGATGAATCTGGCCGGTACTTTGTGTCTTTTGATGTTTTAGCTTTGAGCGTTCTTGTTATCTGCTTCAGTTCTGTTGTGTATTCTCCTGTGGTTTTATTAGTCCTGTTCTCAGTTCTATGTGTATGTAATAGTAGTTAGCTTCTGACTAAGAGTCCTGCAATGCAACCAGTGTTATCTTCAAACCAGTCTTCCAACGCAAGATAGTAAGGTAGTAAGGTAGTAGGATAGTGGGTAGTGGCGTTCTACTATCAGAGCAAGTCCAAGCTTCAAATGAATTTGTTCACATGATCATCGGTCTGTCTGTCCGACTCGTATCCCGTGTCCCCCGCACTACCAGTACCCGCCGAGATATCGGGTATTGATAAATTAACCGTGTAATTCTTGGCTCCTCACCGTGACACGGAGGAAGGGAAGAGCGGCGGGTGATGAACGTGGGGGTGGAGGCGGGAAGGGGTCACTTTTGCGGGGACGGAAACCCTCTCGCTCGGTCTTTTGGAAGCCGAGAACCCCCCCCCCGGATATTAGATCAGCACTTCTTTGTGAGTATCATTAGCCGACCACTACCATATAAAATGCCTTGTCTATGCCCTAGTAGTGAACCTAATTCTGGGCTATCTCCTAGAACCTGCCTAACTACCTATCTACTACCTCCTTTCCCGGTAGTAAACTACTGTACTGAACATGACAAAAGACAACAATGCTCTCCATGTGGAGACTGCCACCCCCCGTCACGTCGCAAATGACGTGCCCTTGAAAAGAGACATCAAACACGCAGACCGCGCTGCGAATCTGGTATTCGGCGGAGAACGCCCAGTCGTCACCGAAGCTGACTCGCAGCGGATTTGCCGCAAGACCGACAAGAGAATCCTCGTATGCTTGTGTTGGGTGTACTTTCTCCAGATCCTTGACAAGACCGTCCTGGGTTATGGCGCCACCTTCGGTCTGGAGACCGATACGGGCCTGGTGGGCAACCAGTACTCACTGGTCGGCTCTGTAGGGTACATGGCGCAGCTGGGCTGGCAGCCCTTTTCGACGTATCTGATTGTGCGAGTTCCGCACCGCATTCTCATGCCCACTCTTGTCCTGGGATGGGGTATTTCGGCCGCTTGTATGGCCGCATGCCACGATTTCAAGAGTTTGATGGCGGCCCGCTTCTTCCTGGGGCTTTTTGAAGCGGGGTGTCTGCCTTTGTTTAGTTTGATTACTTCGCAATGGTATCGACGAGCGGAACAGCCGATGAGGTTCGCCATGTGGTATTCAACAAATGGCGTAGGCAACATTGTCGCCGCTGGTTTGAGTGTTGGGCTTGCGCATATCAATTCGTCTGTTATGAGATCCTGGCAAATGTACGTTTCCATCATTTTACCCATATGGTACACTTACTGACTACCCGGTATAGTATTTTTCTTTTCGTTGGCCTTTTGACCATCGTCACTGTGCCATGGATCTACTGGCTCCTCGACAACGACATTCCCTCTGCCCGCTTCCTTACCGAAGAAGAAAAGCCCATGGCCGTCGAGCGACTCCGTGCCAACCAGACCGGTACTGGATCGCGCGAGTTCAAATGGCCACATGTATGGGAAGCCGCCCTCGAGCCCAAAACATGGCTATGGATCGCCATGAGCTTCATGCTCAACGTCGGTGCAAGCGTCACAAGCACATTCGGTCCCTTGATTCTCAAGGGATTCGGCTATGACTCGTATGTTACGAGTCTGCTGAATATGCCCTTTGGTGTGATGCAAATCATCGTGATTCTGCTAGGTTCCTATTTAGCGCAAAAAATGCCTTACAAGGGTGCCATCAGTGCGATATCCATTCTCCCCGTTGTCGCGGGCTTGGCTATGCTCTACACCATCCCTCACACGGGTAACCAAGGTCCGCTGTTGCTGGGCTATTACTTTCTTGCTTTCGTCTACGGAGACAACCCGCTCTTCGTAGCATGGATCGTGGGAAATACGGCCGGAACTACGAAAAAGTCCTTTGTGACAAGTGCATTTCAGGCCGCCAGCAGTGCTGGCAACATTGTTGGTCCTCTGCTTTTCAACTCAAAGGATGCGCCAACCTATCATCCTGGTCTTCGAGACTGTCTTGCCATCTTCGTTGCCTTGGTAATTGTCCTGCTTGTGCAATGGGCCAATCTGATTGTTCTGAACAAGATGCAAGAGAAGAAGCGTGTCAAGAATGGGAAGCCGGCCAAGATGGTGGACCATTCCATGCAGCAACGATACCACGACATTGAAGAGGATAATACCGGTGTCCTTGAGACGGGAACTGCAGAGCAGGGCCCTGCTGCTGTAGAAGGACACGAGGAGATTGGCGAACAGGCATTCTTGGACTTGACGGATCGGAATAATGACGAGTTTGTGTATATTTACTGAGAGCGAGAATCAATGGGAGGTAGTGAATGAGGTAGTTACTTAGCAATACAGCAGTCTGGTTTCACATGCACAGAAATTAGTAGGGAAAGAGCGGGTCCAGGGCTTGCGACGATCTGATCGCCAACTCAACATCCACAGTCTTTTCCTAGATAAACTCTTATTTATTCTTAAATTTTTCTTGAACTTTCTTCTTCTTCTTCTTTGAATAAGCATTCTCATAATCTGACGGTCGACCTATTATCCCTTGATGAGAGCTCGCTAAAGACTTGCACAATGGCTTCGGCAGCACTTCCCCAAAACGCCCATGACGTCACCCCCACAGCGGCGCTCAACAACAACAATCAAGCACAACAAGGCGATGCGCCGACATTATCTGGTAAAGAAGAAGAAATCCAAGCAGTACAAACTATTCAAGTAAGTACAATTCTCATTCTACACTGCTTTTGCCGACCTTTGATCGTGGGGAATCGCTCATCATCGAGAATAATACAGAGGTACTATCGCGGTTATCGCACACGACGAGAACTCAAAGGCTGGTCTCTGTCCTCATCCACACGATGGCTCGAGGCCGTAAAGGAAGCGCAATGGCAGCGGACAATGGAAAACCAGCGCTGCGCCGAAATAAACGGGGATGTGGCAGACAACAATAATAACCGGGACGACATCATTCAACATGACGACGACGAAGAAGAACAAGAAGAGGCTTCGTCGCGGCCGGAAAGCCAATCCGGCCTTTCACCAGAGGTCCGCAGAAAATGGAAATTGGCAGGTCAGGTTGCGCTCAGGGCTGGAGGCGACGATAACATGCACGACAAGGTTTTCGAAGAGCATTTCCCAGGCTCGGATGAACGAGTGCGAAAATCTTCTATGGCGGCCAATTCGGTTAGACAGGGTATTCATACCTTTCAGCAATCTGCATCGAGACAGAAAAAGGGTCGAGAGCCCTCGATACCAACGACGACCGCCGCAGATATTGAAAAGACATCAAAGATGATGGACTTGCAATATTTCTTGGAAATGGTGGATACAAAACATCGATATGGAAGCAATTTACGCGCATATCATAGCGTATGGAAGAACAGTCCGTCCAAACAGAATTTCTACTATTGGCTCGATTATGGCGAGGGGAAAGACGTCGAACTTGAACGGGTGCCCCGAGAAAGGCTGGAGCGAGAGCAAGTACGGTACCTCAGCAGAGAAGAGAGACAAGATTATCTGGTTGTTGTTGACGAGGATGGACGTTTCCGATGGGCGAAAAATGGCCAACGGGTCTGGACGGATAGCGAGCGTTTTAGGGACAGCATTCGAGGTGTGGTTCCGGTGGATGATAAAACACCTTCCTTTCGCGAATACACTGCGGAGGGAGAGGAGGTTGTTGGTTCTGCTTCGAGCATGTCAAGTGACGATGATGACAGTGACGGCGAAAGCTCTGACGAAGAAGTTCAGCGTTATGTGAACCCGGATTTTGATAATGCAAAGGGAATCAAGAAGATTGAATATGTCAGCCCGGCTGTGATTTTCAATCACTTGATGCAAAAGTCGCTGAAGAAGAAGGATAAATGGATCTTTGTAGCTGGTAAGTAAAAATTCCCCAAAAGAAAGCCTGCTTGCTAACACGAGATGCCTAGATACATCCTTTCGAATATATATCGGCGTCAAAGAATCCGGAGCCTTCCAGCACTCATCGTTCTTACGGGGCGCACGCATTTCAGCAGCAGGATTGATAAAAATCAAAGACGGCCGACTAGGCAGTCTATCCCCTCTTAGCGGTCACTATCGTCCACCAGCAGCCAACTTTCGCGCTTTTGTCCATGCACTCCAAAACAACGGCGTTGATATGTCGCATGTCTCCATCAGCCGCTCCTATGCTGTCCTGGTGGGCATTGAAGGGTACATGAAATTCAAGCAAAAGAAGAAAGACGTCAAGGACAAAATCGAGGACGAAAAATACAAGTCCTTGAGTAAGTCAGCTACCAATGACGGGTACCAAAATGATGATGATGATAATACTATTCCGGAAGTATCCAGGAGTCGGCCGACGCAGAAGAAAGTGACTACCACGGCGACGGTTAATCAAGTTTCTAGGACGGACAGTGAAGAGCAGAAGCCGGGTAATGGCGGTGATAAGAAGACTGGGATTCTCTCTGCGATTTCAAGGACGCTTTCGATGAGAGGTCTAAAACCGAAGAACAAGACAGTCGAAATACATGGGCGAGGCATACCGGGCACTGCGCCTGAGGAGGGTGTTCCTGCGCCTGAAGGGCATCGGTAAAGCGAGAATAAATATGAAATACGAAGGATGGATAATGTCGTGATGATTTATGTTTGTTTCTCCTCTTTTTTCTCTCTCTTGGTTTTCTGATTCCTTTTTCAAGTCTGAAATGTATTTTCGGGGCGGTTCTCACATAATTATATAATAATTCTGCTTAACATTCTCATCTCCGTTGAATGCTAGCTAGTCAGTCCTAGCCCTGTCAGTAATCTGGAAATAAATCGTTATATTCACGGAAATAATATGTACATGATTTGTAGCACCAAAACGCTATGAATGATAGGTATCAATTATAAAAATAAAAAAATAAAGACGTGTTCAAATAGAAGCGAAGGAGATTACTCATTTGTCGAACAAAACGAATGGATTATGAATGGCATTGCATGCAGGCATCAAATCAATTGAGGCGCGCAAAAAGAAAATCCCTCAAGACCGGCGACCCCGAAAACTCAGGATTGAGTAGCACGCAATGCAGAAAGTATTGTAATCCGACGCGTCTTGACTCTAAAAATTTCGGGCGGAACTTGAACAGCACGCTCTTCGGTGGTAAAGGTGGTAATGCGTTGGTGGCGAGTGGGAATGCTTTGGCGAGGAGTTCGCGGAGTTCGTCGAATTCGGAGTAGCGCATTGGGATGAGCATTGGGCCGCCCTATTTTTCTTTGTAAGTATTAATCAACCGAGGAGGCTATTGATGAATACGCACATCAAGAGTCTGCACCCGACACATCCAAACCACATATGCACCAATGCCAGTCTTCCCGGATACGACAGCATGGTCCTCTATTGTGACGCTTTTGGCCCACAGGCCCCTCGTCGACGTGGCCTCGGGGTCTTCACTGTGATCTTCGAGGGTTATGGCAGGTTTCGAGCTCCCGACAGAAGCCAGCGACGCTCGCGAGACAGCTCGCTGATGGCGCCAGTACGGCGGAACGACGCCGGATATAGGACGGTCTTTGCGTCCTGGGGTTTCCAGGGGTGGAAAGGCAATTGTGCTGCCATTGGAATCGCCGTGATTTTCTTCTTCTGCTGATGACAACGACGATGAAGTATTATCATCTGAATTGCTTCTTCCGCTCACAACATTGGTAGCGGTAGCGGCAGGCGCCAACTGCTCTTGTTGTGAGGGCCCAGTTGAACTTGGGCCCCTCTCGTCATCGGTTGTATCCTCCATCCATCAGAAACCAGCGCGCGGTACTTGGGAAGCAGGGGGTGATATTGGCGGGCGGATTGATTGTTGGATCCGGTACGTAGCGTCAATTTCTCGCACTCAAAGCTGGAGAAATGATTGGTACTCGCAAGAATATAACGGCTGGAAACGTCAATGCGTCGCAGAAATGCTTGGATGTAATTGGTGATGGGACTTGGCGTCCAGAGCTGTCACTAAAGAAGGCGTTGTATAACTTGCGGAGGTCAGAATATCCGCCACTGCCGTTGGAAACGGCTGCCTTGGCCATCAGGCATCAAACTCAGACAGGCCCGTGCACGACGGCAGGTCGCTGATAGGCCAATCATCTCGGACTAGGTGGATCTTGCGGCTCTCCGCCTTTGCCTGAGGATCGCCATCTGACATTCAACATCAAAGTCAAGGCATTTCTGTCGATAGACACCTCTCTCCCACGTATACGAACATGATATCAAGACAGGAAGGATATTGGTGTGCACTTTGAGTATTGTCGGCTCCAACCACCACTGAAATCGCCATGTCTTACTTTTAACGGGTCTACAAGTTACATTGCATGGACTAGTTGCCCCTTTCAGCCACCCCCTTGTTCTCTCTCTGGTCTTTGCTTTGTTGTGGTATTTTTGTTTCTGTCAGTGTCAAATACTCCACGTTTCAACGACAGAATGACAGACCATTCCAAACCCACCCCTAATTTGCACAACCATGGTCGGTACCGAATACCGAGCATCAAGAGCGGGCACAAAATGCAAAATAGCTTGAGAAGAAGCAAACTTGCATATGATGATTGCATGTTACCTGGGCAATAAATGCCTGAGCGAAATTGAGACAAGGACGCCACATGTCCCGTAATGTTTTATAGTTTATTTAAAGGTGAATCAGGCGAAGAAAATAAATGAGCCGCTTCGTGTCCGAGCTTCTATAGTTTTCCCAAAACGGATTGCGGCGAATGTGTGATCCCGTCGCTCTTTCCTAATACGGAAGGGCTGCCCCCTTTGAATGTTTTCACGCTGTGCCACGCCAAGATTGCTTGCTCCTCATAAAATTCTGCGTTCACCGTTCTCGACTTTTCTCTGACACTTCTACCCCAGACGTTGTGACATCTTTGAGCAGTGTTCCAGACCAGCAGACAATCCTCAGTAGCCGTCTGGTTGCAAACTCAACGAGCGGTAAGTACCATGGCTGCTTGCATTCTTTGTTGCAAGCTGGAATGTTTTGATTTTCTGCCTTCTTTGCCCCCCCTTTGGCCTTCATTTGCAGAAATAGTAAACGACTTGCTCATCGTTATTTTACCAGATACTCACTCTCAGTCAATCACCTGGCATTGATAAGATCCAGCAACATGTTTGTTCAGGTACTTTTCTTCCTCAGTTGGATCGTCGGTTTGGCCGCCAGTCAGTCGATTGACCCCAGCAGCATTCCGTTGGCTACGCGTGGTAAGCTTCATCATACATACATCTTGGAATCGAGAAAAGAGACTAATATAGAGCAAATCGATAGATCAATGGTGCAACCAGCAGAAAACCTCCTGCCCTTTGATCTGCCTCCAACTTCCCAACGGCACTGCTTCAACAGAAAGCAACACATGTGACGCGGTAGGCTTTTATCTTTCTGACAGTGGAGGACATTCTATTCTAACAGTAATCGCCTAGTCAACCCTGAGTTACTCATGTGTTTGTAGCGACGGACAATCCCCCAACTCGACTGAGTATTCGCAAACGATACCATACTATATCTGCACAGCCTACAACACGCAATGCCAGACCAACTGCGACGGTGACTCTAGCTGCCAAGCTGCCTGCGTTCAGGATCACCCCTGCGGTGCCTCGGAGCCCAAGCTGTACAACACCACGTCTTCTGCTACCGCGGGTACTGCTACACTAACGGGCACAGCGACGAGCACGGGCGGCGGTGATGTCGTCTACACAGGCTTTGGCACCGGCTCTGCTTCGACTGGTGGTGGTAGCGGTGGCGGAACATCCCAGGGCTCTGCTGGAATCATTCGTCCATTGTTCAGCGAACTCGGCCAGATCTATGGTGCATTCATGCTTCTAGCCGGATTAGTTGGCGGATTCGCTATCGTGTTATAAGCAGATAAACATACAAGAGGGGAAAAACGAGTATGCTTGCTCTTTGCGTTGTGGATACACTTCGGTTCACTTTCTCATCACACTCACTGCGTCGGCGTTTGAGGGGCGTCGATTCCTGGTTTTCATCGTGGTCGACAGCTGCCGGGCCAATATTTGTTATAGCATGATGGCCGTGGCGCTGGACGTACCTCTTAATATGTGTCATTCCTTTTACTTAAGCCCACCTGTATCCGCGAATTGGACAGATTGGTGGCATCATTTGAAGCATACAAAAATAGCTGGCATGGAAAAATTGCATAGGGAAATCAAAATAATTGGAACAATATTTTCACATTCAAAAGGAGTTTGTCCCATATATAAATGTGGATATAATATAGTAACACAGAGAGAGGAGGGGAAGAGCCGATTTCACACTGTAGCAAGAACCTTGGCGTTTTTGTACCACGTCAGCAGCGGATTCTCGCCGCTTCTCGTCTCAGTATCGCCTATATAAGCCCATCGCTCCATGAATTCCTGATGGCTGGTGACAAACGTCAACTTCCCGGTGATGGCGCGGTACATGTCCTCAATGACATTGAAATCGGTTGGGAAGAAGATATCAAAGTACCCTTGGTGTACCTAGAAAATTAAATCAAAGTCAGTTTATGAGTGACAAGGGATTCGAGTAGCATATGTGACATACAAATGGAGTTGATACTGGTACTGTGCGGCGTTTATAGCGCGTCTGCACAACTGGTGCGTTCAGTCCCGGCACAGCGTCAGGGAGACTGCTGAAATCACTTGTCAGAAGGCGATGGGCAGGGAAGTAGTCTCGCAATATATCAAAAAACTGCATGAGCCGAGTCGGTATGTACTCGGGAACAGTAAAGTCGCGTCTTCCAATCGGCAAGGAATTGCGTATATTTCGTGACAATTTTGACGGTAATGGTGTCGGGAATGGTCGACGAGCCGCTGCTTGACGAGCCCGGAGGAATCGCGCTGCTAGGGGATCGAGATTTGTGTTGTAGTATTCACAAAACTCGCCGTCGCTATCAATCAAAACTCCACCTTGTTGCGGCATTTCGGTCTCGTGGTCGTAGCGAATGGCGTCGTGTGAGAAGTTGTCGAATACTTCCAGTGCCAGGAAGAAGCAGGGAGAGTGGACATATTCATTCCACTCGAAGATGGACTTGTTGATAATCTCGACATGTCCAGTATGACCACCTGCTTCGAGCGAGGTGAACAGGTTTTGCTTCTGTATTTTCGCGAGAGATGACGAAATTTCTATGATTTTGAACTTGGTGCGTTGGTACACCTCCGGATCCGAGTCACGAATGAAATCCAGAATATTCAACATCAAAGTTCCGTTTCCTGCCCCCATCTCGTATATTATCAAATCATGGTATGGGTAGAGCGTCAATCGATAGTTCGTGACGAGATAGCGGGCAATGGCTTCTCCGTAGTACGGTCGGAACAGCTCCGTTGGGGTATGCCATAGCTGGCGAGCAATGTCTGGGTTTGTTTCGTCCAATTTGTCTTCGAATTCGGTGTAGCGATCTCCTAATAGGCGGTGGAATTCAGGTCCGTCTTCGATGCGACTGAAATCAAACGGTTCTCCGGGATGAAAAATCGTTGCATGTTTCGAAAAATATCCATAATGAGGATTGTATAAGCTGTCTGAGAGCATATATATAATTAGTAAATTTTGTACAGAGAAGGCCCTCATAATTGATTGAATGGAAATAATCACCGTCGATGAACTCTCTCGTCAACATTTTCACCTGTCTAGGCCGCTCGCGCCGATTCCGCAATTCTTTCGCGGTAACCAGAGGAAACGTCTGCAATTGCTGATCAATGTCTCTTGGGTAATCGTCTCGTTTCGTCCACATGGTGCCATCGTTGGTAGGGTTTTTCTTTGAGGCAGTTTGTCGCCTACTGAGGAAGGAGCGAGACTGTTGTTGGTATAGGCCATGTCTCGTGCCATTGAGTCGGCGAGCTGATGTTGGGCGTGCGGACTGGCATGCCCTGTGATTAAAGAGCTGTCGAAACAGCTGATTCAAAACAGGAGAGTCCATCGGAGATGCGCGTGAACTTCGTGTTTGAATTGTGTAGGAGAGGATGCGTGGAGGTGCGGTTGTCCATGGATGAGTGGTTGGTTCTTTTATGAAAACCAGCCGGATGTTTCTCATCGCCCGAAATAGAGCTAGGAGTGGTCCGAGCTTCTTCCACCCGCCGATGCTTCTTTTCGTCGCAGTCAACCCACTTGCGAAATTCGATGTTGCAAATCATCTGCAGTTTATTTATTTCAATTTTTAAAAGCGAAGAATAGATATATTTACAATAACCCAATGGGCGATTCTCACCGCGTTTATCTCGGCTCAGCATTTGTTGCTGGTGTCGTGGTGACGGTGGCCTTGACAGAAATATATTCCCGCTACAGACAGCAGTCCACAACATCAGCCATCACAATTCAGGACGGCACCTCTACAAATTCAGAAGACGACCAGAAGCTCTTAAACTCTATACGACATGGGCCTCCAGCAATAGTAGAAGGCGTGGAAGGATGCATTGGAAACACACCTCTTCTCCGTATCAAGTCTCTGTCCGATGAGACCGGGTGTGAGATACTTGCAAAGGCAGAAGTAAGTCAGAGTTTGGTGTCCACATCCAATACTGCAATTCTAATAACGATCTCTAGTTTCTTAACGGAGCAGGCGGAAGTCCTAAAGATAGGGTAGCACTGAGCATGATCCAAACAGTAAGCGCTCTTATGGGATCATGAAACGGTTAAGCACCTGCTGACAAAAAGCTCCAGGCCGAAAGAGAAGGTTCTTTGCGACCTCATTCTGGAGATGTGATTTATGAAGGTACATCTGGCTCTACGGGTATATCTCTTGCTACGCTTGCGCGTGCTCGCGGTTACTTGGCCCATATGTGAGTGGTCTCACTAAAACAAAGAATCTTCCAATGTTAACACTTCTCAGCTGCATGCCTTCCGACCAGGCAATGGAGAAATCGGATTTACTTCTCAAACTTGGAGCAGTGGTAGACCGCGTTCCACCGGCGCCAATTGTCGAGCAAGGAAATTTCGTCAACAGGGCACGAAACCTGGCTCAAGCTCGGACGGCCTCCAGTAATACATCTGCAGATAAGGTCTCCGCCGCGAGTGCCAGTCAATTAACGAGCACAGACCCGACTTCAGAGGCAGGAGCTGTGACCGGAAGAGGCTTTTTCACGGACCAATTTGAGAACGCGGCCAACCATGCAGCGCATTATAATGGCACAGGACCAGAAATATACGCCCAATGCGGCGGTAAGGTCGATGCGTTTGTTGCTGGTGCTGGAACTGGAGGTACCATATCTGGTGTTGCACTTTTCCTCAAGCCTAGACTGCCGGATATAAAAATTGTCCTCGCTGATCCACAGGGGAGTGGCTTATACAACCGAGTCCGGTTTGGTGTTATGTTTGACATTAAGGAACGCGAAGGTACAAGGAGGAGACCACAGGTCGATTCAATTGTGGAGGGCATTGGAATCAACCGCCAGACGGCCAATTTCGAAGCTGGACGGGAATTAATTGACGATGCTATCAGGGTCACAGATGCACAAGCTATGGCTATGGCGCGTTGGTTGGTGGAAAAGGATGGGATTTTCGTGGGAAGCAGCAGTGCAGTTAACTGTGAGTCTCGCTACACTAAAGATATAATTATGTTTTACCATGATCTAACAGCAAACAAGGCTTTGCGGCAGTGAAGACTGCATTGGAACTTGGCCCAGGACACCGCGTCGTCACAATTTTAACGGATTCAGGCACGAGGCATCTCTCCAAATTCTGGGCCATGGCTGGAGACGTTGGTGGTACAGTTGATACGAGACTTGAGGATGTCCTCAAAGTCGACAATTGATTCAATTAAAGGTATCAAGTACGACAAAGTCTGAAGAAGGAATACGCCGAGAGCCTTTTCGTTACATCTCAAACGATGACTATATCAATAATATTTGCGTGGAGATACGGAACTTTTCCTTGGTTCACCCCGGGGCGTATCATTCAAGATTTCAGCCGTCCGAGTCTTTGCGTCAATAGCCGAGATCTCTGACCAGTCATTCTCCAAATCCTCTTCCAAAAGCTCATCCAGATCATCGGCTGTCATGACATCGCCAGTCATTAAGGCGGGATCATTATCGTCAGAGTATGGGGTACGAGATGGTTTTCGTTTAGGCGGTAGTACTTCTACGACCTCCTGTTCTTGATCCTCTTCTTCTTCTTCCTCCTCCTGCTGATGTTGCTCCGAATGCTTCTTAACCCACAGTTGTATCGCCTGACTCTCTATCTCTTTTCTGGATCGATGAGGAAATAAAGTTTGAAAGTCTCGCCACCAGATGCCGGATTCATCTGCCAGTTTGTCGAGCTTCTCCAAATCTCCTCGAGACCAGCCGTCAGCTTTTAGCGTTCCATCTAGCAGGTGTAGATGATGGTCGGCCCAATTTAGCAGGTCATTCAATGTCCTTCCAGGAAGATGCTCTACGATTTCTTCCCAACCGATATCAAGATATTGAGATTTCATCTTAATAATCAATTTAACCTCATCTGGTGTGAGAATGACTTCTTCTGGTTGCATAAATGTCGGCCATTCAAAGTTTATAACATAACGATTCCGGGATGGCGTATCTTCTATTGGCGCCGGACTCGAGGAATGCACTTCCGGTGTTTCAGCTATAGACGTAGTCTCGTTTATGACTTCATCGTAGAGAGTGTCTTCGGGTTCAGCAGTTTCGTCGTCGTGTATCAAAATGGGTTCAATTGTATTGTTATTCCGGGATGGCGTATCTTCTGTTGGCTCCGGACTCGAAGAATGTACTTCAGGTGTTTCAGCTATAGGCGTAGTCTCGTTTATCACTTCATCGTAGTAAAGGTCTTCTGGTTCAGAAGCTTCGTCGTCTATTAAAATGGGTTCAATTGCATTGTTGACCACTGGGGCCATAGCTTTGGGGGTCTGAGAGATGTTATTATAAGTGTCTTCAGGTTCAGCAGCTTCGTCGTCGTGTATTGAAAGTGAAAGTGGTGGAACTGCATTGCCGGCCACCGGACTTATTGCTTTGGGAGTTTGAGAGACGCTATTACGACCGTGAATTTTGATTGAGCGATTGCTTGAGGGCGGCGCATCTTCCCCAAGCGGATCATCAGAGTCGCTGTTGTCACTACTTCTCTGTGCAAAGCTCCAATCAAGTATAGCCTTGGTCTTCCGTTTTCGTTTTGAGCCAATTTTGGGAGGCTTTTTATTGGATGAGGTTATCTGTTTTTTCTGCGTTGAAGCGCGAGGTCGTCCGGGAGTGCGAATCGCCCAAACAGATCCTGCTGTCGGAGGAGAACTGGGACGCTCTTTATGGGGAGTCACGTATGTTTTCTTCGGGGTCTCCTTTTTCTCCGGTGTCCAGAATTTTGCACTTATTTCAGGAGGTTGCCATAGAGGGTCTATCGCTCGGCTTAACGGGGGAGACTTTTGGTGGATGGAGGTTGACGAAGGTGGTCGATTGTCGTTATCGAGTGCGGCATGTTTAGGTATAGCTGTGACATTTGCATCGGGTGAAAGGCCGAGAGTTGTCTCAAGGTCTGCATTGTCAGACTCATATAGAGTATCTTCGGCTTCTAGAAGTATCGATAGTTCCTCCGAAGAGTTGACAGATTGACTTCGTTCGCGGGCGCCGGATGTGAACTGTGCAATTGCTTTCTGTCCTGGCGACTCTCCAGTATCGTCCTCATGCTCCATGCGCAGTACATGTCCCTTATTCACGACGATCTCGCCGGTCCGTAGGTCAATCTCATCTCCTATGTCACTAAAGTCCCTCCCATATTTCTCGAAAATGCCCTCGAAAATGGACTTGAGTTTTTGATCATTTTGTGCTCGGGCAGCTTGTAGGTCGAAATCGTCTGTGGGGCCTGGCAATTCGGGGGAAGAAAGACGTTGTCGTTTACTGGGAGGTTCCATGGTACAATCCTGCAAACTGAATTGGACTCAAGTGCCAGAGCAGTGTCTAGTTTGGTACGAGACACGCTGTCGCAAAGAAAAAGGCATGTGGATGGCCTCAGACTGGCTTGAGCGAAGAAAAGGGGGTAGCGAGCGGACGTCGTCTCAAAATAGGGTAAAGTCACGTCCGCAATGATTCATAAAATCAGATGATTAAAATATCGCAATTCATTTGGCTGACCATAGCTTGCTGCTGATATCCTGCATAAACAGCTGTTGGCATCGAAAACACGCGTGGCCGCCCGCAGCACGCGCCGCAAACGACGCTAGTCCGTAACGGGGCTAATTCCACCTCAGGCCGCGGCTGCTGGCTCTGGGACGATGACGTGGGTCTCTGGAAAGCAACGACATCAAAGAAAACAACCACCGATGCAGATGCGCCCATAATGCTATTGGCATATATTTTCAGGCAGTGAGCGATATTTGACGGCAATTCAAGATGTATTGCCAAAAGTGCCGCACGCCTCTCAAGCTTGACGGCTCTCTCCAAGCTCTCAATCCTGCTGCCTTCGATTTGCTTGTTGGTATGCTCTTAAAGTCCTAGGCCTTGACTTCTCACATCTAAAGTTTTCGTTTCTATCTAGGGTCTACAGGAAAATCGCTTCCTGAGCATCCGGGAAATGCTCCATCTCATCGACAAGCGTACCCCGCCGAACGCCGGGAATTGTATGAACGTGCTTCCAAACACTCCAACGCTCCTGTATACCGGCGATCGATTCCTCCCCCGCGCGAAGGAGCGGTACATCCAAAGATAAGCCATGCTGAACTCAATGGGGGGATGTCATTTGTGATGCTTACTGAGTCTCAACTTGTTCCGCCTCAATTATCTACTGGAGCGAGCGGTGATGACGTTTTCACGTCTCCCACTAATGGAAATGGAGCGTCGAACAAGACCATCCAGGAGCCAAAGAATCAATCACTGTCAGATGAAGCCGAGAAAGCTGCTCGATTATTTGATATACTATCTGCACGTTCTGATATCGACCATCCCATTTGTACTGAGTGCACGGACTTGCTTATGGAAGGACTACAGAAAAAGCTAGCAAGCGCAACAAAAGAGAGAGATGCCTATATCTCCTTTCTCAAAAATATCAATGCATCAGTGCCCACCGAAGCCGAAGTGGAAGCAGCCGAAAACACCCTAAAGTCTACATTGAAAGAGGAGGAGGTTGCTTACCAGGAGCTGCTGGCTTTAGAAAAAGAAAAAGCAGATCTTGATCGGGAAATTGCCGATTTAGAGGAGGAATCGCGTCGGTTGGATTTGGAAGAGGATACCTTCTGGAGGGAGCGAAATTCGTTTGCTCTATCTCTGGCTGAATTTCAGGACGAGCGTGATGCTTTGAACATGCGATATGACCACGACTCGAGACAACTTGAGAGGCTTCAAAGAACAAATGTCTACAACGACGCATTTTGTATTGGCCATGATGGCTATTTTGGGACTATTAATGGTCTGCGCCTAGGCCGTCTAGCCAATCCATCCGTTGATTGGGCAGAAATAAATGCGGCATGGGGACAAACATGCCTCCTTCTGGCAACAATAGCTGAAAAGCTGGGATTTGAGTTTCGCGGCTATCGTCTAAAACCTATGGGATCCAGCTCCAAGATTGAGAAGTCTGAGAACTCACCGCAGAGTTCAAATCAACCAACCAGTCAACCAGCTGCAAGTACTGACGGCTCGTCTGGGGTCTCAAAAACGACCGTCTTGGACTTATTTTCATCGGGCGATATGCCTCTGAACTTGCCATGGGTCCATCGACGCTTTGATGCTGGAATGGTGGCCTTCTTAGAATGTCTTCGACAACTTGGCGAGTATGTGGAAAATACTCCAGCGCCCATGTCTCGTCGAGGGCAACCGGGCGTCAACACAACAGGACTGAAGCTACCTTACGAGATAAAACGCGACAAAATCGGGGATGCGAGCATCAAATTGGGGTTCAACCAAAATGATGAAACTTGGACACGTGCTTGCAAGTACACGCTTACGTGCTGCAAGTTCCTTTTGGCTCACGCTAGCAACGTAGCGAGTATAGCCGCGAGAAACTCATCAGCAGCGGCTAGCCCATCTCCGCACCACAGGGATATAAGAGGCCAAAGCCCAAAGCAATAACTAATCTAGAGGCCCGAGCGATGCGAAGCATTTTATTTGGCTTGCCACCGGAAATAAGGGTTTAATGTGCCCCACTTTCGAAGGATCTTGCACATGTTCTGTGCCATCGTTGCTAATCGTTCACACGCTGAACCCTTTACAAGGATGACTGAGATTTGCCGCCTCTAGTGGATGGGTGATCGACCATCGGTCGTGGTCACAATCGTTGTGTATAGTCTAGACTATTCAAGATATACACATCGGTCCACGAGTTGTCGAAATTACACCAACGCGAATTGGAACCATAGATGAATTTACCAGTGTTGAATCAGCCACCCAACATTGATTACGTATACTCTATGTAGCACCAACAGTTGGGTGAAATAGCTATCCTCTCAATATCTATTGATAACAACGCCGTTCCCTTGGCAATATTGGCGCTCACTATGAGATGGATTGTCTAGCTATAGCTGAATAGGATGTTCGCCATTTGTTGATGTTGCATCATAAACGAAGGATTGAATTTTCTATCAATGAGTGTGAAGCACCGGTGATGGCATGTCTAAAATATCAAGTAAGATTATATCAAAGTGCTATAAATATTAGTGCCTAGAAATTTAGGTAGTTCCCAATGTCCTCTCTTTCTTCACCGACCCATTTCAAATGAAATAGAAGCTTTCACACTACCTTTGTCGCTTGTTCCTACTATTCTACCCGTTCAAAACATTCATAGCAATCTGTGGATTGCTCTCCATGCTCCATTGTATCCTGCCAAAGCCGCTGTGAGTCCAGTAAACAAGATCACTGCCCCATAGTTTGTCGAGTACCCGCCTGTATCGCCTATTTTATTCTGCATCAAGGCGCTACTTACTGGCCCACTAATCACATTTCCAATTCCCCGACCGCCAGCAAGCAAGCCAAAGACCAAGCCGGTTTCGAGACCTGGGTTTGACCTTTTCACCTCGTTAAGTACTCCAGACCAAGTGGAACTGAAGCCACCAGCAAAGAATCCGTAGGATAGTGCAAAGAGAGTGAGATATACAACCCCATGACTACGGCATAGTCCCCAAAATAGTAGAACGGCAGCGCTAGACATGAGGCTTGACAATAAAGTCACATTGGTGACGTGGAAGTGGTCACAGAGCATACCCATCACGATGCTACCCACTATTGACGTGCCATTGAACAGGGCAAGCACTAGCGTTCCGAACGTAGCGGACAGGCCGATATCTCTCGCAAAGGACGAGAGGTACGCCGAAGGCAGAAAATAACCGAGACTTTGGATGACGTTGCTCATTTCCAGGACCCAAAATGTACGCATATGCAGGAAACTCATGTCGAGTCGACGCGGGGTACGTGAGCTTGGAAGAGGGATGCGCGGGCGTATAAACGAAAGCAGAGGGATTGTTATGATGGCCTGAATTTTCCATGTTTGTTAGCCAAGGGGGCTGCAGTAAGGCCACCCGCATACGCCTTGCATGCGCCTTACAGTCAAAACCGCCCATGCCTGCAGCGTGATCCTCATGCCGAAGCGAGCCAGACATGCTTGGGCAATGAATGGTAGAACAACACCGGCGCTGGCCTTGCCCGACCACATAATACCGAGTGCTAGCCCTTTGCGACGGATAAACCATTCATCCAGGTATAGTGTTGTAGGCGTAAATAGCAAACCATTCCCAACCGCGGTAACGACTCCAAGCGATGCGATTAATTGCCACAGTTTAGTGGAGAAGGAACCGAGTAAGATCCCGGCAATGGAGACAGCAACACCGAGCCAGCCGCAGTACGCGCGGAAATGTGGATATTTCGTTAGAATGGAGAACGTTATTGGCGACAGCATGTACAATATACCCTGCAGTCTGTTAGAAATTGCTTTTTTTTTTCGCGTTTTCTTTTCTCTTTGTTATAAATTTGCAGGGATGTTTGCTTGCACTAGATGTAGTTCCGATAATTGCAACACCCGATGACGTGTCCGCAAATTCGGTCTCTGATAGATATTCCTGGATAACTCCCCAAGCGAGGGAGAAACCTGGTAAATAAACAAATGAGCGAGCATTAGCACCGAACTATCCTGCGAGTTCAAGGCATCGGGTGTTGGTTAAGACGCAAAGAAGATGTTACCCCAAATTGGGACCTGGGCTAAAACACAGGCAAGCAGAGTCATCCAAGCATCCCTGCCGTAATCTGCGCGAGGGAGACGCGGCTGCTCAATCTCCCCATGCGTTTGCAATGTCTCAATGGACGTTTCCAGCGGTCTATCTTCTAGCGATGGCTCCTGAAGTTCCATATTGTTGTCGTCTGTTCAATGTAGAGGCTTGATCAAATTTAGGTGGAATAGAGCCCGATTTTCTCGTATTGCACGGAGTCAAAGGATATTTATTAATTTATGGCAATTGTGACATAGACGAACTGATGCATTGCGGCGTCCCTCGATTCTGTGCGGGGGTTGACACGTGATGACTCGTGCCCTGGCAACATCCAACCAATTACGGACCACGGAACAAGATTTGTCGGAAGAAAGCGACGGCCCGAACCGAAAAGACTTATTTTTATCTTTTGTTGCTTATATCGACAGCAAAATATGTAATTCCGTACGAAGTCCGTGGTATGCTAGTAAGCTTAGGGAATGTTCCACGAGTCAGTAGCACATTGCAGCATGCAATGTGAGCCAAGCGGCAAGGCCACCAACAGGACGCGCATGCGCTTTCGACTCATACTGTGACTGTTTGTTCCTACAACAACACGTGCAGCTAACCCCCATACGGAGCGCTCAGTGCCTGCGGCTTCCCAAAACTGTTGCTTTGTGCGAGGAAATAAATAACGCCAATCCAGTTGAAACATGGCCTTGAAAAAGAGTGGAGTTTACTCTAAATCTAAGGTGTGGAGATCACCAACCAGTTAGTTGCGCAACTTTGCTATGGTAGGCTGGTAGCGAGCTTGGGCAGATTGAGTTCCGTAGAACATTTCTCGACCCCTCAGGTGTAATTACAATGTTGGCACGGCTGCGTTGAAATATTGATGTGAGATGTGGCGCCCCTTGAATTTAGTGCATGGAAGTTAATTCGCACTTGGGCCAGAGTCTAAGACTCTCCAAGCCTCCTAGCCTCTAGGCTCTAGGGGCCATCAGCTGAACCGGGTCCCGCTTTTCAGTTTGGGAGCTGGGCCGCTCGCTGTACTGTAAGTGTATGTAGGTAACATGACTGCGTCACTCACTCTGCAGCATTGTAATTGCGCGAATAATCCGAGCACTATCTACGTACACTATTCCCATTCAAGAAAACCACAGGTAGATACTAGATTACGCCAATAAGGACCTATAATAACCCAACACTATGATTTGTAGGACGGGCTGCATTCCATGAGCAGAACTAGGCTGAAGTAGGAAGTAAGTATGCAAGTATGTACCTAATACTTGCTTCCCTGGTTTTTCTAGATTAATAGTCGAGGATGTTAACTGAAGATACCTACTACACCAAGGTCCTTGGCCGTGCCCAAGGTGTGTATGCAGAGCAGAAGGAGTCGATTCCAAGTCAATCTATACGAACCTGTTCCAAATAACATTGTTGATACGTCAAGCCCGCAACGAGGCGCAGTTGGAAGGCGCAATTATGATATAAGAAGTGACAATTTATGTATTCGTAAATCAGTAATACAAGGCAGAAGGAAAACAAAAAAAAGACCTTTTCTTTAATCCTTTAAAAAGAATAATAAGAAAACCATGACATTCAAGGTAGGGCTCGGATAGGTAAGGCGTTGGTTCAATGAATCTAACGGTCAATAGGACCTAAAACTCGACTTGACATTGGCGAGTTGCAAGTGGAAAAGAAGGATGAAAAAAGAAAGCAAGAAAGAAAGTAAAGTGAAAGTGAAGATAAAACAACAAAATGTGCTAGCTTTTGCACGGTGTAGGTGTCGCAAGATTGTAAAACCCTCTCTTTAGGGCTTCCAGATGGGCCGACATATTCTCATCCTTCTGCATCAGCTCCAGTTCGATTCCAATATTATATAGCATACTTAATTCATCTAGTGTATTGTGTATGCGATTCACCAGCCGCTCTGCATGCCGATTTGTATGGTTGGTTGATAACGACTGGGCGGGATCTATTGCAGCAGATGGTAATTTTTGTGTCGTCAGATGATTATGGCCCAGGAGATCTGGTTCTTGAAGACGCACGGGATCTTCAACCATATGTAGACTCTTATCAGACACAAGACGGGGCGAAACACTCTCTGGTGACAGATAATTGCCAGGAGATGCGAGAATATTGTCGTCCGTGTTTCGACGCATATACGTTAGGAATGCATGTGTTGATGTGTCGTGAGAGGAAATGGAATTCGGAGAGTTCCATATCAGAGATGGCGTTCGCTCTCGAGTCGTTGGGTCTGAGCGATGTTGCTGACCTGACAGTCGTAATAAATCCAAATTGGGGAGCAGACTGTCAGTATTGCTGGTGGCGCTCGAGGAAAGGGGAATAGTATCATGTTGTTGATCAGACGCCGAGGACTGAGATCTCATCTTACGGCCTATCTGACACCTTGTGAATTAGTCTTGTATCATGAAGACTACTAGTAGCTGGAGAGGATATCAGGTTTTGATCCTTACGAAATCGCCTTTGCGCAGCCTTATTCTGAACCCGTCTCCGCTTCGCTTTATCCTCTATCTGTGACCAGTCTTCATCTGATGGGAGGAAGACGCATTGTGCTTCTTGCGACGACATTGTCGAGTTACGCGAGTGATGCAGAGAGTGATGTCCCGCCATGTCCGTCATTTTGAGCAGTTTTGCTTTGTGGTGGTTTCGGTCAGTCGTCTGAGCAGGTATTGAGGTCTTCCAGCTACCAGATACGTAGCTATTGATTGGATATTCATTCAGAAATGGATGACAGTAGGAATCTATCATCGTTCTCTTTCGTATTTCGAACTCGTATTCAATCAATTGGATTTCCACATGCCGAGTTTATCGAGAAGAGCTAAGCGCTTTATAACGTTACATTGAGAGGGCGATGATGGAATTAAGAACACATGCCATGCATAAGTTGTTCCATGAGATTTGGAGAAAACAATGGGACTGCAACAAGGAGGGGCGATTGGGGGCAGAAAAAAGAAGCGGAAGGCTCATAGTTCTAGTGATGTATGTCAAAATTAGGGCTGACTCTATACACCTATGGATCACACAATTTAATCTAGACCTTCACATGGTGTGCTGGATGCTAATGCATCCAATGATCCATCCACGATAATACTCTATATGTGCCGTCTTGTGAGGCCGCACGATGCCCAATGCTGTCAAATTGCTCTAGGCACACTCGGGCTTTGCTCGATTCAAAGAGGGGCCTTTTTGTAATAATTTCTTTTGCGGATAATCACCTGCATTGCAAAAGCTGTCCGTTGCTCGCAGGTGCTGATTGCTATAATGATTAGCAATTTACTTCTCAAGACTGCAGCGCTAAAGATTTAGCTTGGTACTGTAAGTTGCTCAACGCGATTTTAACTAGGCCACTACCCTGCGACAGGCTGTAATTTAGTCAGCTCGCCTAGAAGGCTAACAACTCACTAAATCACTAGCCCTCGACTAAATAGTATAATATAGTAATACGGGAGTGTTATGGCTGTACCGCCCTGGTAGTGGTAAGTTCCCTGTTCTTAAAGCATTGGACAAATAAGCGGTTGGTATTTTAGTCACTTATTATAGCTCTGTAACTTACTAATAAATATTGAGTGGACACCATCTAACTAAAATAGAACAAAAGTTGCAATGGTGCATACATAACGTGTCTGACTAAGAATCTATGGAATCCGTGGAATCCATGGAAGGTTTCTTTCGTATTTACTCGCAGGGATTATCGAACATCGAATGGAAGAAAGAAACGCAATACGAGGAAGCGAGCTAGCTTCGCAACCAATTACTGTGTATGCATTGAATGGATTTCTTTATCTGGCCCTAGCCCCGCATATACGCTGCCTGAACGCTTTCGTATGAAGTCGGGAATAAACAGTGGACGCCTATATTTACAGGATACTGGATAAATCACATACGCACCCGGACATCTTACTTCATCGCTTTGTAGCTTCAAAGGTGGGTCTGGATAGAGACCCCTAATAAGATAACATTATGGCCAACAGGCTACAGCCAAGAGGCCCAAGACAACAAGTACTCCGTATGGTCATTCTACGCGCCCATTTTCCTGGAACCGAAGGATTTCTTTAATGTCTCGGGGAGACGCTAAGAGGCCATATCCAATTACGGCTCGGTGGCAGATACGCTTTTCTCTATTGGAAGTTGGAATGTGCAGTAGTACATCGACGATGCTTGATAGATAAATTGCCCACCATACTTTAGTACTATGCATAGCCCGCGGCCTCCGCCTAATCTCCTGCAAAACACTTTACGTAGTTGCGCTTGTCGGGTGCCATGTTGGTCAGAAACACCTTGGCGATCACTTACATACTAGGTACTCCTCAAAAACGAGGACACTGAACCGCGATCTTCATTTAAGAAACTTACGTTGCAGCCACAAGTCTGAGGTCACAACCGTCTATTATAGGTCTTGTTGCGCAAATTTCTGAAACTCCATACCATACGAAACAACGGAAGGAAAATTTCTCAAATAGGAAAGTGAAAAGCCGCCCTGGTTTGCAACTGATGTATATAGATTCGATTAAAAAAACAAAATACGAAAAGTTGATAAGAGTCAGAGGGCAAGCCCAATGGAGTAAAATATAAACAACTTTCTTTTCTTTTTTCTAACGTCCGATATATTCCTAAGCTTTACCGGCGAGACTGCCGGATTTCTTCATGGAGCAATTGGCTACTGCAGCAGGGAGCTTGCTCCCGGTACAGGATGCTGAATTGCATTCAGCCAAGCGTCATGGTTTGATTCTGGAAGGATCAAGATCGCCGCCCCTTCGAGACATCCACCTAGCGAGTCTTCTCGAAGAACAAAATTCCAGGTATCCTCAGAAAGAAGCTGTGATATCACGGTGGCAAGGCTCTAGCGTGACCTACGAGTCATTGTACGATTCTACCAGGAATATAGCACACAGCCTTCTCACTCATGGAGTGCGGCCGAAGGACCGCGTTGTCGTATTAGCTGGCAATACTTTAGAATATACCGAGCTTTTCTTCGCCGTAGGTGCAATTGGTGCTATATTTTCAATCATCAATCCTACCTTCACTGCCGATGAGGTAGTTAAGTCGGTGGAATTTCTGGGTAAGACAACATGACCCTTGAAAAAAAGAAGATTGGTTATGAACTGCTCACTCATAGAATCAAAATGATTTTCAGAACCAGTGGCTGTTTTCATAGCTGATGCAATTGGCTATCGTAACAATAAAGTCCTGCTGAATACTCTTCGAAAGAATCTTGACAATCAATTGTTCATTGTGCAGATGGGATCGGCGGAAAAATGCAATGAAAACGTGACTCCATGGAATGAATTCCTCCCTGGAGCGTCTAGCAGTGCCAACGAACCCGATCTTTTAGAGCAATACTGGGGCCGGGGGGATCCCCATGACGGCCTTTGCATACAATTTACTAGTGGTACCACTGGTCCTCGTAAGGCGGCATTAGTAACACACAGGTAGGATCATCTCCTGAACATTTAGAAATTCCTATGTAACAAATTGGGTATATGATAAATACTCGTCTTAAAAATGTGCCGCTAATTCTGATCATGGATAGGAATCTCATTAACAACGCGCTTCTTGTGGGCTCCAGGCTTTTATTCACGCCTGATGATATCGTGCTTTGTTGCTCCCCGATATTCCACTGCTTTAGTCTAGTATGTGGAGTTTTGGCAGCAATTGTATATGGAGGCAGTGTTATCTTTCCTTCGGATGTTTTCATGGCAGAATCAAGTATTCGAGCACTCGCAGAACAAAAATGTACCGTGGTTCATGCTGTACCGGCAATGTTCCAAGCAATGCTTGACCATCCACAGGCAAGCAAATATAGCCCTGAATTCTGCCTTCGAACTGGCATTGTCGCCGGTTCAACTCTGTCAAGAACTATGCTTTCACGCCTCGATACCGAGTTTAGATTCAACGGTCTGGCATACGCACTTGGTATACCTTCCCGCTATGGATTTCCAGTTTTATAATTCAAGAAGCGTACTGACTTCAAATAGGCATGACGGAATGTTCATGTATAACTTTCTGCACAAACCCATCCGAGGTCTCTCTCCTGGATGATCACATATCAGTGGGCACTGTGATGCCTCATACTGCTGCCAAAGTTGTCGACAGTGAGCTGAGAGATCTACCGTTAGGATCTAATGGCGAGCTAGTACTTTCTGGATACTTGGTATTTAAAGAATATTACAAGAATCCAGAACAAACCGAACGAACACTTATCAGAGATCCAGATGGTCGTGTATGGCTGCGCACGGGAGATCTTGTTAATTTGAGTACTGCAGGAACATGTATAGTCATTGGAAGAGTTAAAGACATGATTAAAAGAGGTACGTTTTCAAATTTAGGCCACAGAACCATACAAACTCAAAATTTCCTTCACGAGTTAGTTCGGATTTGCTAACTGGAGAAAATCAGGAGGAGAGAACATCTTCCCGTCAGATATTGAAACGGCGCTTGAATCGGATCCTGAAATTGAAGGAGCAGCAGTCATTGGGATTCCTGATCCAGACTGGGGAGAAATTGTTGGCGTCTTCATAAAAAGCGCACCGAGTGTCAAATCCGACTTCGAGACCAGGCGGAAAAAGATCAAACTGCAGCTCAGGAAAGCAATTGCACCTCACAAGATTCCAGAGCACTTCTTCTGGATCGGCGAACAAGAAGGAGTTCCGGAACAAATACCAAGAAATGAGACTGGAAAGGTCTTGAAAAATCAATTGCGGGATATTGCTGGTCGTTTACTTCAAAGGAGTTGATTTGAATTTCCTTTTGCTTATTACCTCCTACTATAAACGGGCTGTAAGGTCTGTAGTTACTTTAAGCTTAAATATTTGCGTCGTTGAATTAAGCTTATTTCGAAGGAACTTTATTATTATTTCTAGAAAAGTGCTAGAAAAGGCGGCCACGACGACTGCCTCAGGCACCTGCCTCGTGGACGAGTCTCAAGCTCCCGAATAGCAAAGTCAATATTCAAGAGAGAAGCACAATTGTTATTTCATTAATTATCTAAACACAATAGACGCCGCATTTTATTTAACCGGAAGACCTAGATGCACGCGAAAATTGGAATCCACCTCCCCTAAAAATCAAAACGAATTGGATATAATACTGTCATTTACTCTTCATTGACTGTTCCCTTAACAGCTAACCTCTCTGCAGCTCCTAGAACCTAGACGAGAAAGAAAGTTAGCATCACTCAAATAGTGTGGAAAGCATGAGTACTTACTGCCTGGAAAGTAGACCATATAGGGTCTTTGTGAATGCCCACGCCCCATGTCGGGGGTGCTTTCTCTGTTTTGATCTTGACAAAGCAGGCTGTCCGACTGGAATCATTGCTATCAACCGTTTCCAACAGCTGGGTTTGGTGATCAACAAGCTCAAATTCAAATCCCAGCTGCTTTACAGCATTGACGACAGTGGGTAACACTTTTGTTCCGGAGCCCCATGTCGTACACTGAGTACCATTTAGGACAACACTTGCGTTAAGGAATACAGTATGTATATCTTCATCTGTGTCGTTGTTACTTTCATCTTCATCAACTATGTGAGTCACAAGTTCGAGACCCGTGTGGTTGAGAAGCATATAATTTGTTTGGAACAGCGTTTCAATCATTCCATGGGTCATTTCCAGACCGGTCTTGGTCGCGTGAACTTTGACTACTTGTGTGAATGCAATCTCAAGCTCACGGGGCATTTCAATGTTGAAGACCTCTTTTGCTAGCCAAGCAACGCCACTCTTCCCACTTTGAGAATTAACACGAATGATGGCCTCGTGCTTTCGTCCCAAGTCCACAGGATCCATAGGAAGATATGGCATTCTCCATTTTTGAGCACAACAAGTTCGCTTCTGTTGTTTTTCCAATTTGTTGTACCCTTTGCGAATGGCGTCCTGGTGCGTGCCTGTGAACGTGCAGAATGTATATTTTCCTGCATAGGGGGCACGAAAATGCACAGGGATCTTGGTGAGCTCTTCAACCATTTCGACTATATTGTTGATATTGCTGAAGTCAATTCCGGGGTTTACTCCTTGAGTGTATAGGTTCAATGCGAGAGTGACAAGATCGACGTTTCCAGTGCGCTCTCCATTTCCAAAGAGACAGCCCTCTATTCTGTCCGCTCCAGCGAGCTGGCCCATCTCAGCAGTCGCAACAGCTGTCCCTCGGTCGTTATGGTTATGTAATGAGACACAGACCTTGTTCCTCTCTGAGATGTGATCGCTAAAATATTCTATTTGGTCTGCAAAGACATTCGGCATTGCCACTTCGACGGTTGAGGGCAGATTAAAGATGATCTTGTGCTCCTCTGTAGGCTGCCATACCGCTTTTACAGCCTCGCAAATTTCAAGCGCAAACGCCACGGAAGTGTCTTGAAAGTTTTCTGGTGTGAATTCTAGAACCCATTCTGTCCTTCTGACTTCAGGATCTGGCGAGTCTTTGGTGAGTTGTCGAATTAGCCGTGTACAGCGAACGGCCAGGTCAATTGTTTCTTGTTCTGACATGTTGAAGACAATCTCGCGGAAGCAATCCGAGGTAGAGAGATGAATATGGAGAATGATCTTATTCGCACCGCGTGCCGATTCGATTGTCCTCCGGATCAAGTCCTCGCGGCACGGAGCCATAATCTGCAGCCAGACATCGTCAGGTACCAGCCCGGGAGTAGTAATGAGATGACTTGTGAAGTCGAACTCTGTTTGCGAGGCAGATGGATAGGAGACTTCAATCTCTTTGTATCCGAGTTCTAAAAGGGTTTTATAGTAGCGAAGCTTAGCGTCGCCATCCATGGGCTACAAAGGTCCAATCGTCAGGATCTAATCTCCAAAAACCTAGGACTCTGAATGTTAACACATACCTGAACCAATGCCTGGTTTCCATCTCGCAAATCCGTTGATAGCCAGCGTGGTGGTTTTGTTAGGGCTTTGTCGGGCCATTTTCGACTAGCCGGATGTAATAAAGGAAATGCATCGTACTTTGTTGCTGCGTTGTTGAGCCTTGAAAGATGAGAAAAAGTTAATCATACATATTATAAGTAATCAAGTTGTGTATATCTTTTCACAAACTCACATTATGAGCTTTTGTTTCTGTTTTGTCCTTGTTGACTTTTACTATAATCCTCGCTCAAGTCTGGCACGACTGTCAAGTAGTCTATACTGATGTTGGACCCAGAACTCTGCAACTTGCAAGGATACTTTTAACTGCCGAAAGACAGCTTTATGAAGCGTTATAAACCATATTATCTGATCAACAAAGTTTGGGCAACAAATGCAATCATCCCCAATCGCGCCTATTCCGGCAACACATTTCCCGAATAGGACATCTCAGCTAGTTGCATGAGAGCTATCGGACCCTAGTCACGGAAGACAATCTCAGCCGAAGATGATTATCTCAGGGGTCTGCAAAATATTTCAAAAAATAAGTCTCTAGTTTGCTTTCTTTTGAGGGAAATGTTTGGATGTGTAATCGCTAGCGGCTTTCCGACTGCCGGATTCGGTAATAGTCGGGTATCTTGATACTATGTTCGTCTCGTCTGGAGCCTGTTTCTGCATCGCCACGCTAGGCATATTCCTTGTGTATATATACACCTGTAATGCAACCTATCCACTAGGTGCCTGAACAAACTTCAAGGAAACTTGGAACTTACAACTCAAACTTGAAACTTGGTATTGCCCCCAATATGTCGGTCTTAATAGACTCTTACTCGGAGATCAAGAATGGGGTAATAGACAGTGTCCGAGAGGTGCGTTGTTTGTTTTCCAGACCTCGATTTGTTGGAGTTCCAAAGCAACTAATAGGCCTGAACAGGTGGGGAATAGTAGTGACACGTCGACAACACGGCACTTAGACACAAATTCTCTCACAAGTCGTCTTAGAGACTTATGGGGCATAGTGCTTCAAGAAGACTCTTCGCTATTTTCCGATGACGATGTCTTTTTTGAAGTGGGCGGTGACTCGATCACCGCCCAGAGGCTTGTGGAAGCAGCCGAGGCAGAAGGCATACTCCTCACGCTTGAGCAAATCTTCATCCATGCCTCTCTGACGGAGATGGCAGAAGAGGCCAGTTTAATAGAAAGACCGGGAACATATGTTGCGGGCAATGAATCCACGGAGACATCCTTGAATTCAGTGACCGGAGATAGCCAGACGCAGAGTCTTATTACTATAATCGCCGAGAAATGCAAAGTCGCCGTCGCGAATATCGAGACTATTTATCCATGCAGCCCTATGCAGGAATCCCTAGCGGCGGAGATAGACGAAAGGCAGAACGTGTATGTCAGACAATTGGTGTTCAGATTCCTCGATAAAGCTCCCTTGGATAGATTTCAACAAGCATGGGAACAGACCGTTCGCCGAAACCCTGTTTTACGTACTCGCATCTGCAATATAGATGGAAGACCGGGATATGTTCAAGCTGTGGTCCACGAGCAAATACAGTGGACCACGGCTGATGCTGGAATTGTTGAGTTTCTACAACACGATATATCTATCCATATTCAAAATGGCCACCCATACTTCCGATATGCGATAGTGACTGATAGGAATAATGAGGGAGCGACAGAAAAGTATTTCGTTTGGACCGTGCATCATGCATTATGCGACGGTGCTTCCCTCGTAGAGGTTCTTCACGATGTCGCAACGCGTCTCAACGGCGAACCAGCACCGGAGCGCACGCCCTTTGAGACTTTCATACAATCCCCAGTGGTTCAATTAGACCAAGCACAAGAGGAACAATTTTGGAAGAAATTCATCTCAGGTTTCAACCCAACGCCATACCCAGCAACCTCCCAGGCTGCCGGATTTCGTGCGAATCCTTCATCTACACTAGAACGTCCGATTACTCTCGATCGGATCCCTCCGTTCGGTTTAACAAAAGCCCTGACACTGCGTGCTGCATGGTCTATTCTATCATCTTACTATACTGGGACCGAAGATGTTGTTTTCGGAGCTGTAAATAATGGCAGAGGGGCAGCTATTCCGGGAGTATCCCAACTGACAGGCCCGACGATTAACTTAACTCCAGTAATTTCTCATATTGACCCAAAGGAATCAGTCGCGTCTTTATTTGCCAAAGTTCGACAGCAAGCAGCGGAGATGATAAACTTCGAGCATTCCGGTATTTCAAAAATTCGTAAATACATCTCATCAGAGAGATCCATGGCTGCCGACTTTCAAACGTTGTTTCTCGTCCATGCAGCAGGCTTTTCAGATACGATAGCCCCGTTCACGGATACCATTGGCATCGAGTACGATGACAACTTGGGTAAAAAGGAGCAGCACGCCTATCCATTGGTACTCACTTTTACATTGTCTACAACTTCACAAGTATCGATGAAGATACAATACGACGAACGCATCATTTCAACAAGAAATGCGGAGAACTTAATCCACCAGTTCCAAGCGGTTATTACGGAGCTAGGAAACGCCACTAATGAGACCTTGCTAGGATCCATTTCCCCATTGAGCTATCACGACATTGCCCAAATTCGAGAATGGAATAGGACAACTCCTTTAGCTGAGGAAACATGCATAGATAATTTATTCTATCAGCAAGTGTTAAAACAGCCCGATGCAGTGGCTGTTCACTCACTAGAACAATCTCTAACTTATCTTGATGTTGAAAAGCACGCATCTTCACTTGCTAATCGCCTTATCAACATTGGTGTATCACCGGGGACATTTGTGGGTGTGTGCTTTGAAAAGTCTATTTGGACAGTGGTGGCTATTATGGCAGTATTCAAGGTTGGTGGCATCTATGTGCCTATCGACCCAGCACATCCTCTTGCTCGTATCGTTCAAGTGGTAAAACAGGTGGAACTACAAGTAGCACTTGCATCAGATTTGGGCACCGGTATTCTGCAAGGAGTTTGTGAAAATATTGTGACTGTCAACAATGACATATCGTTCTCATCCTCGCTTCATACACCACGGACCCGAAGCACGCCATCTAGTATTGCCTATCTCCTCTTTACTTCTGGAAGCACTGGAAAACCGAAAGGAATTTTCATGTCTCACTCCGCGATCTGTACGTCGATCATACATCACGGAAGAGCATTTGGCGCAGGAAATGATTGGAAAACACTCCAGTTTGCCGCCCATACCTTCGACCTTTCAATAGGCGAATTCTTCACAACACTTGCCTTTGGAGGTTGTATTTGTGTTGCCTCCGACGACGCCAGACTGAACGGTTTAGCTGGAGCCATTACTTCCTTGAACGCAAACACATTACTGGTGGTTCCCACTGTTGCAAACTTGATTTTCCCAGAAGAAGCTCCAACACTCAAGACAATTGTTTTGGCTGGTGAACCTATCACAATGGAAACCATTCAGAGATGGGCTGGCCATGTTAAGTTAACTGCTGCCTATGGACCTTCTGAAACTGCCGTGTATTGTTCAGGAAATCTTAATGTTTCCACAGACGCACATCCAGCGAACATCGGTCGAAGTATTGGAGCCACTATGTGGATTGTTAATCCTGATGATCATAATAAGCTAAGTGCCATTGGCTGCATAGGTGAAATTGTCATCTCTGGTCCTCTCCTTGGCGGAGGTTATTTCGGCGACAGAACAACTACGGACGCAGCTTTTGTACCAGCCCCGAGGTGGATGAAAGCTCTGAACCCTACGAGTCCGTATCAGACGATATACAAGTCCGGAGATTTGGCGCGTTATAATCCTGATGGCACATTTCATATCGTCGGACGAAGTGATACTCAAGTGAAACTGCGAGGTTTCCGCATTGAACTAGGAGAGATAGAAAACCAAATGATGGCAACCGGTGTACCAGCTGCTGTTCTGGCTCACTTACCCAAGCAAGGTCCCTGTGCAAACCGGATTGTAGCTGTCGTTAGCTTTGAAAAGTCTAAGTTGGAAATGGGGACAGTTTCTGGTATCTTGATTGCGGCCCGTTCAGAAAGCACAAGCGTCTACCTTGAAAAGCTAAAGCGACATCTATCTCTTTGCCTTCCGGAATACATGCTTCCTTCAACATGGGTAGTTTTAGAAAATATGCCACTGCTTATTTCTGGAAAGGTTGATCGAAAAGGCCTCAAGGAATGGGTTCATGAAATGACATTTGAAACGTATAACGAGTTAATGAAGGGTTCCGGTCTTGGTGAAGATGCGGAAATCACCCCAGGAAGCACGGAAGAAAAATTGCAGAAGCTCTGGAGTGAAGTTTTGAAAGTACCCACTGAACAAATAGGACTGAATACTTCTTTCTTCTCTCTTGGTGGTGATTCAATATTTGCCATTCAATTGGTATCTAAAGCCAAGGAAACAGGCCTACGCATGACGGTTCGTGCCATAATAAGCGCAAGGACTTTGGGAAACTTGGCCGTCATTGTGGAAGAACGTGAAAGCAGCATCAAACAAGTTTCCAAAGAGCTCGAGGGTTCTCAATGGAGTGATATTCTGACAAATTATGACCAAGAACTCAAGCCACGTCTCCAACTACAACCAACGGCTGAAGTCGAAGACGCATATCCCTTTGCTCCTTTCCAACGTGAAATATTGAAACAAAGAACAATTAACCCGGAGGTATTTTTGTTGGTGTGGAAGATGGAGATCGCCTCACGAACGTCACAGCCCATCTCTTTGGACAGGCTTGCCCGGTCTTGGAGGCGTGTTGTTCAAAAGTTCCCAATACTGCGGTCTATATTCCTCACAGAGTCGACTACACAACCTCCAATACAAGCACTTTTAATGAATGCTGAACCGACCATCGTTACATCCATAGCGTCAACTGGAAGCCCCGAACCGAGTTTCGAAGATCACGGTGTACCGCACGTTGACGAATGTTTTTTGCCTCATCGGGCTCACTTCTATCAATACGGTGACAAATATTTCCTTCATATCGAGTTGGACCACTTGGTTATTGATGGATGGTCACTGAAACACGTCAAATCGGCCCTATTAACCGCATATGAAACTGATGGAGACCCTGAGCTACATATTCTCGAGCCATCTCCATCCTACAAGGCCTTTGTCGCTGCTTATCATCTAGCTCGTGTTCAAATCGATTCCGCATACTGGGCTTCGGCTCTTCAGGGTCTACAGCCTTCCTTACTTAATTTTCCAACATCTTTGTCACTTGCACCAGACTTCAAACCAACCTCGAACAAGACGATTATTGAATTACCGACTGTGCCGGTACCATCATTGACTACATTCTCCACGGAACATGGAATTACTCCTGCTAGTGTCTTTGACGCAGCGTGGGCACAGACCCTTAGTTCATATACGAAATCATCAGATGTTGCGTTTGAGTACGTGATTTCGGGGCGAGACGAAGACGTCGATGGTGTATTTGATATCGTTGGTCCGCTAATCAACGTGCTTGTGAGCCACCTGAGTGATGTGTCCACCGAGACTAATGCTGCGGATGTGGCACGACTGGCTCGTATAATACAAGAACAAAGGGCACAAGACATCTTGTATACTTCAGTCAATATTAGAGAAGTCATTGAACAAGATCTGGGAGTTTCAAAATTAACAAACACGGCCGTCAACTTTCAAAGACGTCCCACCGCAGTTGAGACAGACACTCTCTGGATAGACGACATCATTAACAAGTCAAAGGACCCTTGGCATGTAAGTGATTTTCATCTCCATTCTTTTTGTTGAATTGCCAAATTGTGCTGGCCCTTAGTGCATCCTATCATGGGTAATCTGGTTCTGACTAATTGTCACAAAATAGTTTGAAATCTTGGTCCGGGTTATGCATATAACCGACGATGCTACATTCCGATTGTCTATGGAGTTTGATGCAAAACTATTCGATGAATCCAAAATGAGAGCAGTAGGCAATGACTTTTATAGGCGATTGGGAAAAGTTATTTCTTGTTGATTGGAAAGCAAAAGTCACCTATGTGGGTAGCAAAAAAAATTAAGTGGTAATTGTGAACTGGAATCTATCATTAAGTTATGGATAAGATACAATTAAAGTCCTTTCACTACCAAGCCCGTCTCCCCAGAGATATCTACGCCCAGAGGGGCAGACAAGAAACCAATACCTTCGACCACGTCATCCAGCCATTGTTGACTAGCTTTGAGTTGCAGAAATCTCCAAAATCCATGAGGCAATCCCGAATATAGATGAATTTTGGATTGTGTGCCAGAATATTTTTGGAGAAGGTTCTGCCATAGAAGACCCTCGTCACGTAATGGGTCTCTACCACAAATTTGAAAATAGGTACGAACTGGAAGTTTCGTGTGGTCTTTATTCAACAGAAACGAAATCCGAGTATCTTCAGGTGGTGAACCGTAAAGATCTGCGAGATTTAACCGTTAGATAGCAACAACACGGAAATATCCATCAAACGTACCTTGGATATCAGTGAGAGACTTTCGAGTCAATAGCGGATTTTCTGCATTCTGCTCTAAACTAAGTAATCGATCTTTCCATTCAGGGACAAGACCGTATGCTTGAGGCATAAGGGCAACTGGAATTGAAATCCATAGAGCAGTGATGGAAGGAGAAAGTCCGACGTCACGAGCCGTGTATGCAATGACCCCTGCGAAATTCGCCCCTGCAGATATACCACCAACAATAAAACCGAATGCTGGGGAGCAGTTCAGTTCCTCTTCTGCGTTTGCTGCTGCCTACAGGATGAATTAACTTAGGTGCTACAGGGCTATTGATGCATATCATCAGATAGTAGCTTACCCATGCTGTAGCATCATAGCTGTCATTCACTCCATGTGGGAACTTCCACTTTGGTGCCAAACGATATCCTACGTTTAGAATACTTATATTCAACCTCGTAGCAAGCACTCTGCAGTTCAAATCGCCGCTTTCCAGGTCTCCAAACAAAAATCCTCCAGCGTGCAGGTACACAAGAAGAGGCCGACCAGTTTCTGGGACCTTGGCGGTGGGGATGTAACCTCGTACTGGTATATCATATCCGTCACGAGCCCTAATTGTCAAGTTTTTCACTGACACTGTGGATCTATTGACATCTGATGGTACTTGACGTATTGGAATTGTAGCTTCCACTTCGTCGAAGATCTGACGACGCTGGACTATCCCGACTTTATCCAAGTCACCTAGCTGTGGATACTGACCAACAAACTGGTAGTATTTCTTAGTCAAGCTGCCGATGTAGGGATGACTGGAAAGTGATGTGTCTAGCTTGGGGCATACCTGTGTCCATTGAGGGCTAATCTCGGAGAACTTTGAATATTCCGCCATCTTCAACGATTAACTGTCAGGTGAATTGGTGATCAGCGACGACCTCGGGGATTCCTATTCAAGTGTCTAGGTGTATAATGAAATGGTGAGATTATAAATCTTCGCTCGATGTAGAACAGGCCTTTTATTGTATACAATACAATATACACTTCCAATTGACTAGTGGTTTCCGAAAATACTGGTTCGGGATTTCGATTTCCTGATGAGGAAATTTTTGTGGGTTTGCACTGTTATTTGTAAACAAGCTTTATAATCAAAGTGCAGCTAGATCATGTCTGCTAGTTTTTCTAGAATGTCCGATGTAATACGGTAACCCAGTACAAAATACCCCTTCTTAACACCTCAACAGCACGCGAATATTGTATCTAAGTTCATTTTATGACTTGTCGAATTTCAACTTAACATGGAATGTTGTTATATATCAGCCCTCGGGGGAGGAAAACTGGACGATGACCAAGAAAACTGAAGGTCACGTATATTACATATTCCACAATTACATACAGATTGCGGTAACTATTGAAAATATTCAAGATCCACAAAGATCCGTCGTACGTCGAATGCAGGGTATGCATGATGCTATATTTGTCATATGCAGCTCTTGCATGAGTAAGTATTACATAATATTACTGCCTAATAACTGGGATTGTAAAGCAAGGATAACAGGTTTAAAGTACTAATAATAATGCATCCCTGAAACAAAATAGGAGTCTCTGACGATTGCCACCTAAATAATGCATAACTAACTAGTGTATATGTATATGGTTATTTAAGAAAAAATCAAACACCGAAACATGCTATGTTAAATTTCACGATCACAATTTCCTGGCCCAGAAATTCTGTTGTTTCACATTATTCCCTTGCCAGTTGCGACCCTTGTCCCATCCTTCAGAGCCATATGCCACAAGCTCAGAGCCAACTTCCCATTTCCCCCTTGGTTCCTCGTCCTCATTAAAGAGCCGACATATGGTCTCCGGACTGTGGTGATACAGATCCCAGCCAAGGGCGTTCCGGCGGAGACTACCACCATTCTGTGCACCCATATGTCGGCCGAAAACAAGCGCACCTTTACGTTTTCTCAGAAGCTTTTCAACCTGAGCGATCACTGCTTTTTGCTGAGCAAAGCTGAAAAGATGTAAGAACGATCCGAGGAAGATGATGTCAACCTTGCCGCGCCATTCCGATAGGAAGTCTTCGGCAAAAACGTCCTGGCTGTAGAAATGAGACTTCAGGGTGTCACGGTCACGGAAGAGCTCGTATCCAAGGTCGAGAAAACGAGATTCAGTATCAACACCAATGAGGTTCTCAGACGGAGCTCCATCGAATGCGAGCTTGCGGATATCCTGGCCAAAGCAGCATCCCAAGTCAAGGAACGTCTCGCCGTTCCGCACTCGTTCAAGGACCTCGGGATAAATAGGATTTAGTGTAGCTGGAAAGTCTAGGAATCTGAAAACACCAATGCATGGGTATGGAAGACTGCATTGCATTAGCATCTATATAGCGTGGATTTTGTCCAAGGGATATTATGCAACTTACATTTCCCATGCCTTATCTCTCACGCGGTAAATATGGTCAACGACCTCGTTGTCAGGGATATTTGAGTAATCCCTGAATATTTTGTGGGGAAGTTCAGGGAGTCCTTTGGGCAAAGAAGGCTGATACCAGGCAACATTTCGCGGGGCTTTGGTCATGCCGTTCGTGAACACCCCCTTCTGGCTGGAGCTCGCCCGCACCGGGTTTAGAATTTCAATGCCCATCTTGTGATTTTTTTGTCCTCCTTTGTTTCAAAAAGCTGTGTGGAACAAGTGGAGAGTATAGAAGATCTCATGCTATTCTTGTAGTCGTTTCTCTCTGCCTGAGAAGCATAGCCAAGCGTACATTTAGGGAGCAGCCCCTTTCGGGATATGTATTGCCTACTTAGTACTTGTTCTAGCTACATGGCATGGCTTGCTTTTGATGAGGGACTCGTATGTTCCCAAACGCCAGACATACTGCCTGGTCGAGACAAAATCAAGGAAATATAGTTAACTGCAGGAGGGTCTGAGAGTTGGTAACAGCTGTGCTTACCAAGCCCTCGGTGTTCCTGCCGAATCTAAGGATACGTTAATGAGCCCTTTTCGGGCCTGGCTTGTTAACGGATCAAAAAATGGAAATGGAAACAAATAATGTCCCATAATTATACGGTCTTTTCATATCTTTTTTCAGTAAATACATCCCCGAAATATCTAGATGTATGAAAATGTTGGAATCTTGGAAACACTCGTATCCGTTCACCATTACTGGTTGGTGTTACACTTGAGAGTCATTATAACACTTAGGAGTCGCCATTTAAGTTGTAATCATTTCGCCACCAACATGTACGAGACTTATCATTAAGGAAACAGGTACTCATCAGGAGGAGGTCAACGCGCAGCAAACACAACACAAAGGAACTTGAAATCCGTTTTTAAACTTGATCATCATGGCTTCTTCTCTCCATCAACACAACACCGTGGCCCAGGTTCCAGAAAGAGCCTCTGGCAAAGAAATTGGCTTCTCTATTAACCAAGGAGCTGATTGGGGGACCTACCTTGTTTATCGTCCTGTATACCCAAAGTCCTTCTTCGAGAGGATATACAATTATCATTCTCGCAAGCCTTTCACATCATGGTCGACAGCCCATGACATCGGCGCAGGATGTGGTGTTGTTTCTGCTGCCTTGGCGTCTCGATTCCACAATATAATTGTATCCGACCCCAACGAAGGATACACATCCGTAGCTAGGAAAGCATTGATTGCCGAGTCCGGTATTCCAGACTCGAAACTGCGATTTCTACAGGAAGGCGCAGAGCAAAGCTCGATCGAGTCGGGGACTACAGACCTAATGACTGTTTGCGAATGTATTCACTGGACCAATGCGCCTGCCGCAATCAACGAATTCCACCGCGAGCTTCGACCTGGTGGTACGGTAGTAATCAGTCATTATACTGTACCTCGAATTGTTGGAAACGAGTGGGCTCAAAACGTTTGGGCACGCATTTGGGACCTCTACTCGGAGAACTGTAAAGATGATGAGTTGTTGGCTCATGCTTTTTGCATTCTAAACTCTGGATTCGACCACTTAGAATTTCATCCTGATCAATGGAGCATGGTTCAGAGGCAATTCATCAACGCCCATGGAAGCTTGCTTCCCTTCAAGATGAATTCTATAATAGCCGAAGATCGCATTCATGCAGGAGAAAAGAGGATGTTCGAAGAAGGCGACAAGGATTGGACGGACGATAAAGACTATGATTGGTTCAAAGGATACCAAGAGACATGGGTGCCGACCCTCCCGGAATGCAAGAGCAAGGAGTTGTGGAATGAGCTGAAGATGGCTCTTAATGGGCGGGCAACGAAAATCGAAACTCCTGTTGTGATGGTCTTTGCTACGAAAAGATGAGAAGAGCGATAAGAAAAAAGTTGGCGGCGTTATTGCAATAAATCATTTAGAATTTCACGGCATATAATTCATGTTTCGCATCGATTGACTACCTACATAGATGATAGTGAATGAAGACAATTAAAACAGACAGACGAAAAGAATCATAGATTTGCCAAAAGAAAATGACAGAAAGAAAGAGAACCAGAAAGGGAACACCATAGTACCCTAAACTTTATCCACGGTACGATGTGCGAGATACGGTAGGACCGTATTCAGTGGGCCAAATGCCAACGCAAATTTGCACATGTCATCTATATTCCGATGCTTCTCAGATATCCTCCACCCGTGGAAGAAGCTGACAAATTTGGCCTCAAATACGACCCTGACCAAGCTCATTGAGGAGATAGTCTTCGCATCAAATTCCCGAGGTTCTGTTCTTAGTTTCATGTTATCTCCTGATGCAGGTACTAGCAGGCAGCCTGAACAAGATTAAGCCTTTTTTAAAGTTCAATATGGACTTAGACGCGAAGTTGTAATTTTCACTAGGGCACATCAAGCTCCACTTGGTACCTAATTGAGGTTTTCTGACTTGGCCCCCTGGGGATGGGGCTGCAGGAACTTGAAATGGGGCTGCATCCTACCATTTTTGGAACAATCTCAGAGTAAGCTTATTATGGAGCTGCAAGAGCAGATGTTACTTGCATTAACGGGGCTCAACAGCCCTGTCATCTTCGGATTAAAGCTAGCTCAGCAGTACTGAATTCAATCTTTTTGCAAAAAATGGTCTTGCTTATGTACTCAGGTAGTTACCTAGCGTGCAACCAGCAAACCTCGGAGGTAATCAAACAATACGCATCTGGGTATATACGTAGTCTAGACTTTAACTTCGTCCAGAGGGTCTATTCAATTAACAGACGGAAATGCGTTTTGTTGTTATGATAGCTGGAACACGTGTACGGGTTTAGGAGGCTAAATTCAATGAAAGGATTCATACTTTCGTACACGACTGGCCAGCTACCTTCTATTTTTCATCCTTTTGGATTTGCTTCTTGTGGGACCAAAGAATCAAACGTTGTCAAGGTACCTATTTGCATCGAATATTCAACCCATCGAAATAGGAATTAGCATACTTGCATGTCAAGTGTGTTCGTGCACAACATGAATTAATTCTAGAACGTCCATGCATTTCACATTTATGCATGGGCAAATGCTACGGTGCTGTAATAGTAGAAGAAGCCATGCAGTGGAGAGTCCCAAGGCTACATTTCATGATTACAACCTATGATAAAGTCATTAAACCATATTGTTAAATCCTAACCCCGCTATATCTGTTCATGAAGAGGCTCTTTAAATAAGAAAGGTCAAGGGTGACCGCAATAAGCGTCGGTAAACCGGAATGCATCTGTGTCGAATTTTGCACATCAAGCGAGGACATTCACACCTTGTGATACCAAGCGGAATTTCCGGATTGGGAATGATTTCAGCCCCTCTCCTGTCTTCTAGCCTTTGAGGGCACAATAATTGTAATCTAGATCCAGACACTTACAAAATTCGATCCCATACGTCGGACGGCTATGCGTTTCCTTCAATCTGCTTGTGCTTCGGAGGTATTTTGAAGTATTTGCAAGCCTCGTTTCCCTGGCTATCTCACGTACAGTTCCCGGTACAAAAAGCAGCGCCGAGCATTCTACCGGTGCGGAGTCGATGGCCGGATGAGGTGAATGCCAAATTTGGCGCTGTCCCATTCTGTTGTAGCAAGTAATCGGAAACTTCTCACAAGAAACACGGGTAGAAAACTTTAGTCTTGCAATAACGGAAAAGTTCGACGGTCACTATGTTTGCATCTCGTCTTCTAGCTGAGGATGGAAAACTGTATGCCTGGTATTTTCCATATATATTCTACCCTCACAAGTAGATCCGGGGTCGTCTTGTTGCTAGCTACATGTTTTCATAACGAGGTTCAGGTACAACGCATCGGAATCTAGATGAAATGCAACGAAAGGGCAAGTCAATCTGCAAAAAATAGTAAAAAGACGAAACTCACTGTAATCCTTGCTCTATTTTGCGCAAGTCACGTTAGGGTGATACGTTAGGGCATGTCTTCCATAGACTCTTGGCCAATGATCGTATCGACCCAGACGCGAGTATGTATGGGTTCTAACTTCCTAGTGGGCTTCAGGGCCCAAAATGCAGATCAGTGCGGAGTGCAGGCAGCCCCCAAAGGTACGTAGAGCGACGACATAGTCTTCCTGGGCTGCAGACGGAAAACGGTAAATATTTGGACGCCAAAAATCAAAAAAGAAACGAGAATTCTCCAAGTGTTATTCATTTTTTCTAGTAATTTCCTAGACTCTTCATTAGAATTGACCCTGGAATTGCGCCATTTATTGTAGGTATGGTAGGGTGAAAGATGAAAATACTTGCCATGATAGAACAATTTTTCCAGTTAGGGCATGACACGAGCCCCTAAAAAAACGACACAATATTGAAAGAACCAAAATAGTTGTTTACATTATTAATCTTGCCGAATACCACGATCGATTTGCATGAGTTTTGTTCTCATACGCAATCGTTGTGACTCCCTTCGTTTGATTTTATGTATAGGCAAGCGAGAGAAGACCCCCCCAAAATTCAAGGCCAAAATTGGACGCAGCCAAACTTTATTCAACTGCTTTGTTGTGTACATTTTAGCAATTTTCTTGCTGCTCCCTGTAGGGTTTTAAATATACGTTCCGATCATAGGTCTAGTAACTCAATCAACATGGGTTGATATAGACATGAAACTTGAGGTTATTCGCCACCGATACCGCAAATGCGAATACGACAATGATAGCCCCCGAATTATACCTGTACGGAAAAGAGATTACCGAAGCCCCACGTAGACGCTAGCGCCAAATACGAGCCTGGGATCCTGGACCCTGCAGATGTCCAAATGTGGTAATGAATTTCCCGGAGCGCCAGATCAGCGCGATTACATAAACTTTATAGATAACGTAATCCACCCCTGAACCGCCGCCACCACCAACCTGCCACTTTTCTCTAGAAAACATGTTAAAATATTCAATCCTCTATATTCAACACGTCAATATACCACTAATTCAAGATATAAAGCATACAAAATCTAAAGAATAAGAAAAGCAAATCTTATTAGCTATTTCTAATTTATAGAATAAAAAAATTCCTAATATTAGACAAATAGTAAAGATTTATAATATTCCTTAAATAACTCTTTAAGATTAACTAAAAGGCACCTAATAACAATCTTAAATATACATTAATAGATATAAATTAACCTAATTTAAAGAGGAATTACTTATAAAATAGATATTAAATTTAAATAAATAAGAATTATCTCCCTAACTTTCTATAATATAAAATATAGCTAATATTCTTCTTTCTCAGTATAGAAATTAAACAGTTAGCAAGAACTAAGTATATAAACTAGTTTAACATCAATTAGAATTAAAATCATAATTTTTACAAAGATACAACTATAAATATACTAAATATAAAGATCTAAAGATAATTAAGAAATATTTTAATTATATATAAAAGACTATAATTAAGTATAAAATCTTATTAGAGAATATTTATAATTTTAATAAGACTAGCTTTATAATAAATCTTTATATAAATATAAAAATTATTACTAGAAGTAATTAATATAGCCATTTATATCTACTATAATCTAGTAATTAAGAATAGATAATTATAATTAAAATAGTTAACTCTACTAGCTAAGTTTTACTCTTATATATAATCTTTAAAGCTACTAAATATTTCTAAGAAAACTAGTTTAAAATCCTTCTAAATAATTAAAAGATTAATATTAGTAATAATAGATAAATAATAAATTAAATTAGCATAGATTAGCTTATTAATTACTTTATTCTTTATACAAATAGTTAGATAATTAGATAATATTATATATTAATTCTTAATAGTTATAGAAGCTATTTAACTACTAAATTTAATTATATATATATTAAAAATAATATTATTCTAATCTATATACTTTTATATTCTTTATATTTTGTATAATTTTTTGATATTAGTTATTTTATAGTTTTAAAATAATAATATAAAAAATTTATTAAGTAATAAATAAGATTTAATTTTAATTATATTAATAAAATTAACTTTCTTACTATATTTTTAGAAGTTTATATAATAGCCTATAAAACTAAAACTATTTAAAATAGTTTTAAAATAACTAGATTAGTACTATTAAATCTAGATTAAGTTTATTAATAATTTACTATTTAATTAAAAACTCTAATACTATTTTCTTATTTATTTAGCAATTTTCAATCTTTCTACCTTTAAATATCTTAAAATTTATATTAATTTAAGCAATAATTAAGTACAATTAAGCAACAAATTAGTTAGCATATATGGAGTCTATCTAAGATAATTAATAAAATAATTAACTACATATTAAAGGTCTATAAGACTAGTATTAATAAGCTTTTTATTATATAGAAAAAAATTTATAATTTATATACTATATATAAGAAAGAGAAATAAAAGTATATATAATTTAAAAAATAGATATTTTATAAGTAAGAAATTATTAGAGAGAAAATATAAATACTTATAAATAAACTAGTTAAAATATTTTAATCTACTACTACTATTTTAGCTAAGCTTAAACTTTTATTCTTTTAACTATATATATGCTACTAATTTCAATATAATAAATATAAAATTTTTAGATATAAAAAGCCTCAATGCTCTAATCATACTAATAATTAATTTTTTATATATAATTATTATTTTAGGTTAAAATTTTAGATTGAAATTAATATAGAGCACATTTTCCGGAGAAAAGTGGCAGGTCAGTAGTGGCAGCGGTTCGGGGGTGGATTACGTTACCATCATCGGCTTATCTAACTACGAGCCCGCTCTTCCTGCTGGATTGGTCTAGAGCTAGCTCCATTCTCGTCTCATTTTTGTGTCGTTGGATGTGATGTATCATATGTTACAAAACCGTGCAAGGGATTCTGCGTCTGATTGGCAATTCAACTACCAACAGGCAACTAACTTATCTCAGCGTTTACAGCTAATGTAAAACGCCACCCTGGACTGTTCAGATAATCGTTCTATGCTGCCTCGAGACGAGGCTGGTAGAACATATGTGTTGGGTTCGCACGAAAGGCTGGACTGGGCTTTAATACGAAACCGGCTGGTAAAACGATACGTAGTACGTACTTTGTGTTGTGTGGCGCAATATTTTGCGCCGGCTAAACAACTAAATTCTGAGGTTATATTAGAGAGGGGTAATTAGATAAAACGAACTGGAGCTACATCCGGCCAATTAGGTATTTAATCCTCGCGGCATCTGCTTTCCTAAAAATAGCAAGGATTAAGTTTCAAAATTTCCGGTGACCACCACGTAATCTACTTAATAGCTGCTTCATATAGTTAGTAGGCGCTGCTGGATTATGTTATATTCCTTACTCATTCGTACACCACTGCTTTTATCCAATCAACGAACGCTTCACCTCGAGTTCCCGGGTTATATGTGGATATCGGGTAATAATATAATGATATATTATTACGAATTCCGTTTATTAAGCGTTCAGCCTATCAAATTGCATACATGAATGGCTTGGGCAGATGACTCGGAATCCCTCAGATACACATGATCAACTCGTAGCTATTCATATCACAGATAGATGTGCATCACTGCATACACCCCTATCTCGCTTAGCATTGCCTGCCAATCATTACCTATTATCAACATGAAGGGTTGGCATTTAGGTGTGTATCGCTGCTTCACAGGATTCTAATCTCCACCATGCTTTCGCCCAAAAGGGTAATTCTGCAGTTATCGCGAAAAGAGAAACGTCACGGGGTATGGCACAGGGGGCCACAGGATGCTGCTAGATGGAATGCAGGAAGCATCAGTCTGTTGAGCTGGCAAGCCAGGGATGGATTTATCACCCGACAATGACGTAACTGTGCTGAGGTTCTTCGTACAATTGTGTCTGCGATGTGATGGGCTTATTAATGCCACTGTATATGTGACTGCGATACGTTGATTAACGTAATCGGTAAGCGAGCAGGCCATGTAAGCGAGCGGGCCATTTTCTCCAGAAAACGTACTCTATATTGATTTTAACCCTTAATTTTAACCTAAAATAATAATTATATATAAAAAATTAATTGCTAGTATAATTAGAACATTAAGGCAATCTATATTTAAGAATATTATATATACTACACCAAAATTAATAGTATATATATACTTAAGAGGCTAGAAGCTTAGGCTTAACTAAAGTAGTAGTAATAAACTAAAATATCTTAATCTAATTTTATATAAATATTTAAGCTTTCTCTCTAATAATTCTTTACTTATAAGTTATTTATTTTATAGATTTTTAATACTTTTGCTTTTCTTTCTTATTTGCAGCCTATAAATTGTAAATTTTCTTCTATATAATAAAAAACTTATTAATACTAGTTTTATAGGCTTTTAATATATAGCTAATTACTTTATTAATAATTTTAAATAGGCTTCTTATATGCTAACTAATTTACTGCTTAATTATACTTAATTAATACTTAAATTAATGCAGATTTTAAGATATTTATAAACAGAATAATTATAAATTACTAAATAAATAAAAAAATAGTATTAGAGTCTTTAATTAAATAATAAATTATTAATAAATTTATTTTAAATTTAATAGTATTAATCTAATTACTTTAAAACTATTCTAAATAATCTTAGCTTTATAGGCTATTATATAAGCCTTTAGAAAGATAGTAAGAAAGTTAATTTTATTAATATAATTAAAACTAAGTCTTATCCACTATTTAATAAGCTTTCCATATTATTATTTTAAAATTGTAAAATAGCTAATATTAAGAGGCTATAAGAGATGTAAAAAATATAAAGATATATAAATTAGAATAATCTTATTCTTAGTATATATATAATTAAATTTAATAGTTAAATAGCTTCTATAGTCATTAAGAATCAACATTCAATATTACCTAATTATATAGCTATTTATATAAGAAATAAAGTAATTAATAAGCTAATCCATTTTAATTTTATCTATTATCTATTTATTATTACTAATATTAATTTTCTAGTTATTTAGAAAAGTCTTAAATTAGGCTTCTTAGGAGTATTTTAAAATTTTAAAGATTATATATAAAGATAAGACCTAACTAGTAGAGTTAATTATCTTAATTATAGTTACTCATTCTTAATTACTAGATTATAGTAAATATAGGTGGTTATATTAATTACTTTCAGTAATAACCTTTACACTTGTATAGAGGCTTATTATAAAGCTAGTTTTATTAAAGTTATAAATATCCTCCAATAGAATTCTATACTTAGTTATAATCTCTTATATATAATTAAAATACTTTTTAATTATCTTTAGATCTTCACATTTAGCACACTTATAGTTATATTTTTATAAAAATTATATTTTTAGCTCTAAGTAATATTAAACTAAATTATATATCTATTTTTCTCCAATCTGCTAATTTCTATATTAAAAAAGAAGAATATTGGCTATATTTTATACCATAGAAGGTTAGGGAGGTAATCCTCACTTATCTAGATCTAATATCTATTTTATAAATGATTCCTCCTTTAATTTAGTCAATTTATGATTATTTATATGTTTTTTAGCTTAATATTCAATACTGGCAAGTCAACATTAGAGAGTTATACAAGAAACATTATAGATCCATACAGCTTCACATACAGTTTGAATTCTTCTATTTTTTAAATCGGAGATAGTAAGTAATATCTTGCCCTCTTAATCGCTTAAGTTTTATGTATTTCCTATACAAATTGATGGCATATTGACGCGTTGAAATCTAGTAATCAATATAGAGCGCGTTTTCCGGAGAAAATGGCCCGCTCGCTTACATGGCCCGCTCGCTTACCGATTACGTTACCTGCAGTATGTATGACCAAGCACCGAGCATGACTAATATAACGATGCTTACACTAAATTAAGAGTAGGGTTGGCGTTGTGATCATCCCAAAACGGGCAAGTCGAACAAGCCATACGGAAGATTCCATGCATTCCGGGCCGGGGCAGAGAGTTTTGAGCTAATCTCTTTTGCGCTGCGGGGCTAAGGTTATAGTGCCGGATAGTCCCGTGGCCCGTGTCGCACCGTATTCCTCGTAAGCCCCACTCCGCTCGATTCCTTTCAGCTCCGTAAGCAGTTAGAGCTCCGTGTTGTACTCCGTATAATACGGACTTTACTTGTACTCCGGTCCTTTTCTCCATAAATATTATATTAATATAACTCGTCTATGAATGGGGCAGAAGCTGCGAGCCTGCTGCCTAAATCGATTCGTTATGACGGGCTTTATTTTGCTGTAAATGGCACTCCGTACAGATACGGAGTACAGACTACAATGATAGTAAGTACGTAGTATTAATCGGGCGGAATAGGGCACTACTGCTATGGGCTACTCCGAATCCTTCCTCTCAGCGCGTAAGCGTAGTGACGTAGATCTCTCATCCTTGGCGTGCAGCGCTGTAACGGGATGAAATGCTTCCTGCAACTCATTGCTACCTCACGTCTCCCACCAGCCCGTATGATGTCATTGACTTCCTGTGTGCTTGCTAAAATGATAGGAAATCAGCTAATCATGTGGCGTCTACCTACCGACCTGCAGATTGAGATTCCGACATGTCAGCCACATGCAAGTGATAGGACTTAGGGCGGAGCGCGCAGAGTATCAGCGTTTAGACTAGTGTCGGTCAGACCCCGAGATTGTTAGTCATAACTTTAATAAAACTGTTGGATAGGTAGGCGCTGTAGTGCCCAAGTATTATGGTGTTGAGTCATTAATCATTTCCCATTGATAAGCTTGAAGTTGAATGAAACCCGTGTATTTATGTACAATAAGCAATAGACAAGAGACAACAAACTAGAAGTCAAGCAAAACAAGGTATCGAACAACAGCAAAATAAAAATGTGAATAAAAGAGAATATCAAATGTATCGGGTGCACAGGCACCTGTGGAGATATTTCCCCTGCGGCCGCTCCAATATCAAAAAAAGCGGTGTCTAATATAGTAGTAGACCGAATGGCTGAAAGTAACCCTGACTTAAAAAAGTAGGCGTTACTGAAGATCTCGCCCACTCCTCCTGCCTCTATTTCGAACTTTTTGGGCCAGTCTGCATATAGTGGCACTCGTAAACGGGCTGAACTCGAGGGAAAGCCGTTCTGTCACGCACTCCGTCGCTCTCGTGCTATTTCTGGTATATTATAGCCCGATGATGTATGTCATAATAGCCCACATTCTTTTTCGTCACGGTGAAAGAATGTCACAAAGCACTGATCGGCGACAAATTTATAAAGGGTCTGGTGATCGTATGAATTCAAAGCATCTTTTTTTTCAATGCATTGCAAGAGGTGGGTATAGAGCAGTGCTGGCACGCGCTTTCAAAAAAAAGATAAATCCATCGATGCTCGCCGTAGAAGCGGTTGGTCTTGATAACTTCAAATGCTGATTCTTCTCCCTTCTTCGCTTTTCCCCTTTCCCTTTGTTTACTCGTTTGTTCACTCAATCATTCATTCATGCATCTTGACGTATTTAAATATCTTTGATTTTTCTTCTCTATTTCTTTTTTTTTCAGTCTTTTTATTTTCATTTTCATTGAATTGGCCTGAGATGAGCAAACGAGTTGGGATTCAGGTTTTCTTCAACTGCGGCAGTAATTGACTGCAGAATATTCCTGAAATTATTGACGACTTCTTGGAGATAAACGAGGTTGATCTGACCAAGGCGATACCCGGCTGGCTGCAATAGAAATAGATGCTGTGCCATCGAGCTGAGGGAATCCAAAAGCGCATTTGCCTGTTTCACAAGGTCCATTACAAGCATCCGTCGTAGCTTGATATCGTCAACGGTACAGATTTCGTATTCACCAACGCTAACCTTTATAGGGCTCACTACATCCGCTTTGGCGATGTAGTCAAAGCACCGATCGGTTTGCTGAAAGACAGCGGTGATGCAGACAAGGTCTGTGTAGCTTATTTGGCAGTGTTTGCAGCTGATTATGGTATGACAGCTGCGAATCACGTTTTCCGTGACTTTGAAGATCCTGTCAAGTCGAGGACTTGGTTGTTCGTGCAGTTCGACTTTGATCTGCGGAACTTGTAGCATCAAATCTGATCGACAATGACAATTCTCTGAAGGCTGCATGGCGTGAAACATCATATCTGGTGGGGTTGGCATAAATGAACTTTGACTTTGGTTGTCATCCTGCATCACTTGTCCAGCAGATAGAGGGTCTGAATTCCATACACCGTGGATATAGTCTAATTCCGATGGGCCCAACATAGTATCGGACCATGGATCTGAAGTCTTTTGTTCTTGTTAGTCCATCTGGTCGATTGTGCTTCATTCGACAGCAGCCTTACATTCTGGTTGAAACCCAAAGCCGCCCAGTCGAAACCGTCCATTTGCTGGTTGGCCATGCCCTTCATGTGACCCATCGTTGCAACGTCTCCTTGTGTAGGGTACGCATGCAATCCAGGACCAAAAAAATCTGTTGTGTCGATGTCGAAGCCAAATGGTGGTTCTTCTGTGAGCTTGGGAGTTACTGGCGATGATCCATCATCGTCTGAATTTTGCGGTGTAGACTTTTGGGGCGCTTTAGATTTGCCGGCATTTGTAGGAGTAGTGGTGTATCTGCAAGGAATTCCCCGGCTAGAACACCTATCACATTCGCTTTGGCCGCTGCATTTCACTTTGGCAATGCGACAGGCTTTGCAAGCGGTCATTGGCCGCCGGACGAGCTTTTTCGCGCCTCGGGGTTCTGCTTGCCAGTTCAAAATATAATTATCCGGAATATCCATCTTGCGAGATGGGCGGCTCTGTTGGGTAGAGGCCATTTATCTTTGTTGTTGATTTGTGAAGGAATTGTTTGTTCCCTGGGGCAATGTATTGCAAGTTGATTTTTCCGGTGTCCGCAGAGCTAGGTCGATGGTTTGGTAGGATGGGGTAAGATGCCGAAGGTTATATGTACTTATAGAAAATATGTCTCCATTTAGCAGTCCTAATCAGCATGTGGGTGACGAAGACATAGAAATATGGCCGGGTGGTACGCCACCTGCATGTCATGAAGAAACGCTGGTCCCTATGAACACATTTACGTGATCATTATTATGGATTATTTGCTGACTTTCTGACAGCATTTCCTATCAGCTAGGGATAATGGGAGAGGGGTAGCTAGAATCCGACGTCGGCAGACGGTCCAGAGGCGGGGGGGCCATAGACGGTTGAAACACGGGTATCTCTTCGTTGTCTCATTGTTGCGTTCCTATGTTGTCTGAATGGTGCATTTCAGCCTTCCTGCTGGTTGCTGCGTGTGTATCTAGTTAGCTGGAAGCTAGCACAGTTTCCTCCGGCCTGGTGGCAATGGTGCCATGTGCATCTATTAGCATGGGTCCACTTGCTATTACTATTTTCTGCATGAGTTGATTGCAGATCCCTATTCATGCCGCGTATCCCAACAGACGCTAGTTATAATCCGAGAGCTGACATTTGCCAGACTAAAAGAAGGCGAGCATTGGCGCAGATGTAATTGATGACAACTGTCGTTTTTGCGCCATGATTTGCCAGTCAAGCCAAAATGGATCGAGAGCTAGACTAGCACTAATGTCGGGGAATAGGATAGGGCAAGCGAGGCGACATGGATTAAGCACATTAACATATATTGCTCTGCGTTCTCATCACATTATGTCAGTCACACTACCATAGGCGAGATTTGCACTGCTGCTTAAGATCCTGCGGAATTATGGGTGTCGGCCTGCCGCTTGGGGGCCAACTTGGAACGCCAACATTGGCCCGTGAGGCTCTTGGCCACATAGCCTGCAACGACTGCTTGGTTAAAACTCACCATCGGTGGGTAACTGCTAAGAAGCTAAAGCACATAGGCGCCATGCAGGGATCTGCTTCCTACCCGAGTTGGCGCAGCAGCTGAGTCTTCTCGAAGTTCGCTTATATGATTTAAATTAGATAATATACGGCTAGCGAATCTGATAGGACAGTGCTTAGTTAGCACGCTGACCGATTACCCCCGAGACTGAGGTGGTGTGGTTTCACGTAATCCTCCCACTGCCTAGCTGGTAGTAGAGGAGTCATCTAACTTTTGTGATTCTAACATGAGTTGTGTGAAGCCAAGACAATGGGGGTCTCCTAGTGAATAATCTGATACGAAAGTAAAGAAGCCGGTTCTTGTTGCTTATTTTTGAGACTTCGAACGGGCACATAATTATTTTATGTATCCGGCCGGCCTGCTCTGAGCGAAGCTTTGAGTTCCCAGATTGCTGGGCGATCTGTGCTAGACGCACGGCGTGGATTCTGGAAGGAAATACGCGCCATGGCAATGACCGCAGCACGACAAGAGGGGCTATATGAGGGCCAGTTAAGTAGCACTAGCAGGCACGGTGCCCACAGTCATAAGCACACTCTTAGCACCGTATGCACTATGCACATGCAAGTAATTGGACTTGCAGCACTTTTTGGTCCTTCGGCCCGCCCGCAGGAGCCAGTAGCATCAGCGTCCAGTGTTGGGCCGGTAGCTGATAGAGAGAATCCCCCAAAATCTGAGGGATTGTAATCCCTAAGCAGCTTCGGAGTACTAACTACTTATACTGGGAGAGCTCTGCCACGGAGCAGAACACCGGGAAATATGATAGCTTAGGGTTATGTCAGCAAGAGGATTTCCGCGCAGAAAGACCGTCCGCAGCGAATCAGAAAGTCTCCTGTCGGGGCTGGCGGTCCAACGTCGTTCCGCTGGCTCCGGCAAAAGTCTCCGCAAATCATCTTTATAATCGCGATCTTCGAGACAAAAGGCTGACCTCTAACGGTCTTGGCGACTATCACAGCGATCGCCCTCAATCGCTGAGCAATCATTGCCTTAGTCATGTCCCCGTGGTGTCCTGAGTGTTCAGGCAGCACATCGGCTTACCTCACCGGGTGATCTACTGCCCAGACCATGGGAAATGTCTCCGAAAGGCGTCAGCTTCTATAGCTTCTCTACGGAATAACTTTTGTTTGCGAAGAGTCCAGTGATGGAAATATTACTAAGTGTACTTAGGGCAGGCCCTCGTGGCTGGGGACTATCCCTAGTCGGTGTTGCTCGAGATGACAAATGTACCAAGACTTGTTGCTCCATCTGAGGGTTGTCCTGATGAATGTTTCCGTCCGTTATATGCCTCTTCGGCTCAACATCACAGGCCTGTTAGTAGGTATGTTACTGAATATGCTAGAAATTGCCCGAAGTCTCATTTGAAATCAAGTCTCTATAAGCAGCGATCATAAATGCATGATATAGATTCAATTCCATATAAATTCAAGCGTGCCATAATCTCCAAGTCCGATCTTTGAAACAGCAGTAATAACATCACGCCGACTCCATCACATCATTAGATTAAGCGAGTACCAGACACATCCCGAAGAACTTTGAAGATCCTCTCCATGTCGACTTCAGTGGCAGAGAAACTGTCCACGGACAACTACAGCAGCAGCAGCAGCAGCAGCAGCACAGAAACAATTGCTGGCCAAGTGAATATGGATTCGGACAAGGACATCGAGCTTTCCAATCGTCAGCCAGTGTCTGACGAGAAAAACAAGACCGACAATGAAGAATCGCCAGAGGTCCCTCCCCGAGACATCCACGGCTGGAAATGGATTTTGGCTGTGACAGCTATCCTCTCGTCCATTTTCTACTATGCGCTCGACAACACCGTCGTCGCTGATATCCAACCAGTCATTATCGCGGATTTTGGCAATGTAGACAAGATGACCTGGCTCAGCGTTGCTTTCCTCCTTGGCGCTACCGCGACCAACTTAGTCTGGGGTAGAATCTATGGGCAGTTCAACGCGAAATGGACATACATTCTCAACGTTGCGGTTTTTGAAATCGGGTCGGCTATCTGCGGTGCGGCGCCATCGATCCAGGTTATGATTGTCGGACGAGCACTTTGCGGTGTGAGCGGATCAGGGTTGTACGTTGGTGTCATGACACTTCTTGCTACGACAACCACGATTGCAGAGCGTCCGCTGTATGTCGGAGGAACCGGCTTGACATGGGGTATTGGAATTGTCCTTGGTCCAATTATAGGAGGAGCTTTCAGTGTTTCTTCAGCCGGTTGGCGATGGGCCTTCTATATCAATTTGATCATCGGCGCATGCGCTGCTCCTGTCTATCTCTTCCTGCTTCCTAACAAAGATCCACGGTCAGGCGTCCCTCTCAAGGACCGTATTAGAGAAATCGACTTTATCGGATCCCTTCTCTCCATCGCAGCTTTCACCACGGGTATTCTCGCTATCTCCTGGGGTGGCTTGACTTACCCATGGGGCTCGGGTCCTGTCATCGGGCTCTTCGTCTGCTCTGGTGTGCTTTTCATCCTACTTGGGATCCAACAAGTCTATACAATCGGTACTACCGTTGAGCGTCGCATCATCCCAGTCGAGTTCTTTGCCTCCCGCACCGTTATAATACTGTTCAGTGCAACTGCCGCTGCTGGAGCTGCGGCCTTTATCCCGATCTATATGGTTCCCATTTTTTTCCAATTTACACGCAATGACGCCGCATTAGAAGCTGGCGTACGTTTGCTCCCATTTATCGTGATCATGGTCGCAACTATCTTCGTAAACGGTGCCCTTCTCGCTAAATGGGGCCTCTATATGCCTTGGTATACTGCTGGCGGAGGCCTGACCGTGATTGGCGGCGCCTTGATGTACACAGTTGGACCAACCACCTCGACAGCCCATATATACGGATATACCGCTATTCTCGGCCTTGGTGTTGGACTATGGATCCAAGCCTCCTTCTCCGTTGCTCAAGCCGTTGTAACCCCATCGCGTGTCCCCGCGGCAGTTGGCTTTATCACCCTTGCCCAATTCGCCGGTATAACAATTGCCATGACAATTGCCAACAGCTTGTATCTAAACGGGAGCGAGAGTCGTATTGCGCAGATCTTACCTAATGTCCCCATGCAAGAAATCGAGTTAGCTATGACGGGTGTGAAAGGAACTTTCATGGACTCGCTAAGCTCAGAGGTACAAGAGGAAGTTTTGAAGGCAATCGTGAGTTCGATCAGCAAGACATATGCTCTTGAAGTAACAGCAGGGGCATTGGTTTTCGTCTTGAGTTTCATTATGAAAAGAGAGCGGCTCTTTGTGGCAAGTGCCGCCGTTGGTGCTGTTTAAATGACTGTGTGTTGGGTGGGAGAGATGAAAATTCTACTGTGCATCATTTACAGGTTAAAAAACAGGAGTACCTTTCTCGAATGTGATTTTGTATCTGTACAGCAACCGTGAGGGTGTCGTCTTTTCTTTTGTTTTCAAATTTTTCTTGCGTTTGTTTTTGTTTTGTTTTCTTTTTGTTCCTATTCCTCTCTTTGAGCTACTCTATAGAATATTGCATTGTTATTTATGAAAATTATGACCTTTTGCCAATTATACTTTTCCTCTTTGAATTACTCCATTCGGAAATAATCTATCTATCCGTACTACAAGCCATCCAGGCACCTTTTCAACCTCAAATTTTATCAACTGAAAACGTCGAGAATTCTCATGAGTATTTAGGTAATATTGATATTATTCCGAGACCCAACAAGTTTAGCTGATTAAGCAACTCCGAGGTATCTATCATCATCAACCTCGGATACTCCTTCGCAAGGAGTTAAGCTCGCGAGCCGCCTACCACATTGCAATTATAGTATATTTCAATTTCACCTGCATTGAATTGCATAGTTTCCATCCAATTGATTAGCTGAATATCTGAGGAGGGAAAACAGGAAAATTTTTGTAAAAGAAAAAAAGAAATCCCGTGAGATGGTAAACAAAACACAATGCCGAACGAGGAAACTACATCGGGAGGTCTCCTAAGAAGTGATTACTCCGTAAGCCGGACGTTTGCTAGATTAGAATAAGATATTGTCTGTGAGTCAGCTCTCATGGCATTTTCCAAGGCATGCTTCTCTTTTAGCATCCTTATGTAAGGTACTAGCAATGATGCAGCCTCGACGACCCACTTCCAAGTTTATTTGTAGGCTTGCAGCTACCGCCAATCGGCGACGAGGATTCGCAAATCGATGGAATTGAAAAACTAATGCACATAATGAAATCTGGTTTTCAGTCATCCGTGCATTAGTTAGTTGCGAAAGATATCTTATAATCTTAAGCACCAAGTATGTACGATGGGATCGATGTGTGATGGATCATGGATGGACTATGTACCTGGTCACCACCTTTGCCGGATTAAGCCATGATCTGGGGTTCGGAATAAAACCATTCCGCTTACGTGATATCTCTCTGCATGGTTAAGTTAGTTTACATAATAGGCTAATACGTTAGAGATCATCAAGTTCTCCTGCAGTGGCAAAGATTATGCAGGGTCACTTCTAGCTTCTGTACTATTTCTGAGGATCTTGGATTAAGCAAGGTAAGAAGAATCACGGCATTCCTGACCTGAGACTAGTCAGGTTAAGTTGCTCCGAGCATGCGTCTTAGTCATCGTGGTAGTGCCCAAGACACTGTGGACAGTAATGCCCATATAGACATAGTTGACAGTCGTCTGCATCACTTACCCCTCATCCCAACATATGCAATATATTGATTGCTCCGGATTCGTTCCACGGTCTATGATCTAAAAGGACAGCGCCGTTATCCCAGCGATTCAACGGGAAAAACAGCCGGTGAGATGTTCACCGCTCAAAGCATAAGTAGTGGGACTATGTGTCAAACAATTAGCTGGCGAATTGGTATGTTTTCGAGGAAGCATTATGTACCTCACATTCACGCCTCAGGCATTGCAAAAAGGGTCTCTGTCTGTCGTCTTTTTAAGGATAGGGCCGCGGCCCGCAGGGGTCGGCCCGCCGATCAATGCGTGGTTGCGGGAGCTTATCTCGTGAGCGAGTTAGGGCTAATCGGAGACTTTTCGAGAAGCGTTATTAGTCATGCGGCGTGTTTTGGAAAAAGTGTGCACATTATTGAGAAGTCGTTTTTGAATTCTCATTTATGAAGCGAATTCCTGTATGCTTTCCCGTACATAAAATTCTCGCCCGCGCAGACCAAGAAGCGACGGAGATCCATCCCTTGGTTTCGCCCAGGTCACACAATGATGTCTGAACGAGGAATCATGCTGGCAAATATATGGCTAATACGTCATTTAGACGAGGATGAGCATCTAGGCCGTCGCCGTCAATGTTCAACTTTCTCGTATCGGTTCTGTATCTCGGTCTTTGGGCTGTATTGAACACGACTATGCTTACAGACAAAACGATGGGCCAGGATGTCGTTCCATACTACGATTGGTGGAGTTTCCATCTTTTATTGCTATATATTGTTTATATTGCGTGAGAATGAAGGTGAAACTGATTGATTTTTATTAAATGACGGGGTAATTCAAATACCGGGCTCATCCGAAGCCATACTCTCCTCCCAGTCGGCTGCTTCGTTGAGCCCAGTAAGCACTCGAGTATCTACTAGATATACATACTACACTGTGTATCAACATTCAGCTTTTCTTAGACATGGCATCGTGTGAAGAAGTTGTCAGCAAGCGAGGCTTTGCCCGTGTGGCTATGCTGGAGGAATGCATGTAGCGATCCTGTCTCTGATGCAGAGCATTTACGATTACGAGCCTACCTACACGTCATACATGCTTTTGTGTAGTCAGATCGTTTATAGAAATATTGCATATCTGTGCGTACAATGGTTTCCTGCTCTAGATCACTGGTTCAGCCGTAATGACAGATAACTTCAACATGGTTTACGCCGTTTGCGTATAGACGCAACGAAATGCAAATCTGACAAATTGAAGACGGTCTAGATTTACACTACCTAGTCTCTGCATATTGGCATCTTTGGATGAGTAGATTGCTGCCTAGTCTATTTTTCATTCAGTTGTCAAGTGTTCATCGTACGTCAAATTTGAGCATTTGTGAAGAGTGTCAGTCTCTCTTAGCTAGGCGAGGGAATGAAGTTCTGTCGCCCACCATTAACCTACATTCATTTTCGGTATAAATATTGGCACCGTAAAGTGGCCGAGGTGCTGTTGGCGTTGACCTCTGTCAGTACGTCGGTGTATGGTGTGAATAGAGATGTCGGAATATGCATAGACTTTGTATACAGACCCACCGGTAGTTAGACCAGTGATTGGCCACCAAGTACAAACGAAATGCAAAGTTACTCCCAGATCCTATTCATAGATTCTCGGTTCATGAGTATAGACATGCAATCTAAAGGATCGTCCAGGATCTTCGATTCTGGATACGAATGCTACCTCTTCCTAGCCAACGATCTGTTTGAACAAGAGGCTCGTTGATTACTAAGATAAAAGTGGCCACCTGAACTAAGTATTAAGGTCATATGTTGTGCAGGTTTGTAATCTTGCTGATAAGTTTCCACGACCCTCAATCCCAAACTTTTAACAGGTTCGTAGTATTTATGCAGTCATGGTGCAACTTTTCTTCCAGCCCCCAGGCAACCAACTTAAAACATGCTACAACTATGCAACGTTGGAAATTCAATCTCTTTCGGGAAAGAACCGAGGTGCGCTAAGAATTCCTTAGAGGAAGAAATCAAGGAAAGCCCTTAAAAAAAGAGGGGCATAGACCGTTCACGGACCGTAAAGACGGTCAACCACTAAGAGATATAGAAGAGGGTAAGCACTACTAATAGAAGCGTGAAACCATTTTTTGTAAAGTGCAACGTTCTTTTTTTATCCGATTGCACCATGTCTCCAGCTCATACTCATCGCAACTCTCGGAAGAAGGGAATCCCTGAGACTTTTATTCTCAACTGGCACTGCCCAGGAGCTCAGGGGTCAAAGCCTGTAATCCGTCGGCCCCTGACAGCGTGCGAAGCATGCCGCAACGCCAAAGTAAAGTGCAACGGCAAACAAGGATGTGAACGATGCAACAGTCGTGGAGAATTTTGCAGATATATACGACAAAATGGAGATCAAGCTTGCCAGGAGAATAGCAGGGACAGTGTGACATCCAATAAACGCAGAAGTACAAAGACGCCGAAAAAGAAGTCGACATTGCCTTCGATTAGCCACCACTCTCCCTCTAGCTCTTGTTCTGAGTGGCATGCTAGAATTCAGACTGAGGCTGGGCTCTCTTCCAAGCAAGGAACAAGTGATGAGCAATTGATGGACTTTTTGGAGCCATTTCAAATGGACAGCACGATAAATCTTCCTCATACGGACCCCAATGACCCCGTTCTTGATTGGCAGACAGACATGGTTAATCCAATGTTGCAAGACTTTAATTGGGATGCACTAATCGATATTAATCAAAATGTATGTCAGGCTAACCCATCCTTCTTGATCATGAAGCGTGGCTTGTTAAAAGTTGGGACTAACGAAAGGTTACAGTCATTGTCCTTATCTCTATCTACAGTCAAATCAAATTCTATTGATCTCAATCTCCTTCAATCATTGGCGAAAGAAGGCAGTCCACCGTATATGGAATCGATTCCAACACCATCTCTCACACATAGTTACAGTGAAAGTCTAGGTTCTACCCCAGAGATTGAGAGAACAAGCTTCTTGTCTTTGGATAACCAACAAAATGGCTATCTGACTTTTCCGAATACCCGAAACTGTCAATGCCAGGCCAACTTGATGCTTCACATCCCAGAAGTTAAACGCGTTATGGAAGAAAAGCCGGAACCGCGGCTCGACAAGGTATTCAGAGTGACTGGTGATATTATTCACTCTTGCCAAGATATCATCAATTGTACCAGCTGCGAGATCAGCCATGCGGACCTTGTTTGCATTATGGCCGTTTTCCAGCACACGGACAAGTGTTTTGATTACATTGCCACGTGTGACCTGGCAACTGCCTTTATCAAAGTCAGTGTGGGGGAGTACCAGGTTTCACTCACCAGCGACTTCAAATTGAGACGGATGCTAGATATAGATCTGGTGCAAAAGGCCAGAGAACTGTTATCCTCCTTGAGTTCGGTGGGTCAACAGTTGCTTGTGTCGAAGCCTGGAGCTGGTCGCCTCAATAAAATCAATCTCGACTATCTCCAAGAGGCAGTACAGGATTTTGAGATACATCTTCAGAAGATTATTCAATGAGAAGATATAGTTATGACTCTCGAGGTTATATTAGCGTTTCACTACATTGAATGGTATTAGGCATCGTGGCTTTTTGATTATAAAATTAGCACAATACCTAGGTATCCACTTTTCTCTTCTTCGTGACTTTCTTCTTTAGCAGATCTCAATAACAAATCAAATTCGCAGGCAGATGTCTATTATTCCTATTCTGTTGCGGGATAAATACATTCTCTACCGCCAGAGTATCATTTCTATACCTTGTCTCAGCTCAGACTAAACTGGGGGCCCTGCTGTGTTCGACATTGAACAACTCTGAATATCCTATAAAAGGATTCCCAAGCATGAACAACGGCAGACACATAGCTGAGCCACTCGCGATCTCTTTCCATATCTTACTTTGCTTTGACCCTTGCCAACACATCTACACTGTTCCTTCGATGTCACCTAGCTGTTTGCCTCCTTTCTCGGGCTTTGGGCAAGAAAGAGTAAGCCATGAGACTCCATAGGTACAAATTGTCGCATAACTTTGATTTCACATATCCCATTGGATATACTCCTCTAGTGTGATCTGTGGGTCTATTTTCTCCATAGCTAGAGAAGCTAGGGCATGCAAGTGATAATTAAGGTGGTAAGCAGAATTTAAATGCACGTAAGCTTTTTTTCTACATTGCTTCGATGACAACGTGGAACCAGCCATCTGCTGGAGCCCAAAACCCACCTTTTGCGACTAGCAGAAGGATGAACCCATGACCCATCCCATGGGATGCAAACTAATATCGGAAAATGCACATCATTTTTCCCCAAAAAAGATTCATAGACTAGGAGAATAAACCCTAATGATGGCTTAGTCAAAACCTACTTCGAGCTGCACCACTGAATTGGCTTTTTTTGCTTAACTAAGAAGTTTCACCTACCTTCCTATTCCGATCACACATCCTCCTTGGCGTATTTAGACAAATATGGGAGTTTTATGGTTTATCTTAAACTGCGATTAGCTGAGCAGATGAATGAAAACGAGTGACTTTTCTCAAAGAGGATGATAGATGACTAATTTGTGAAATACCGACATAAAAAGCCTCCAAAGCTGAAGCAAAGAGGCTGCGCATACCTCCTCGCATTATGCCTAGCGAATATGCAATACGAGCTGCGCCGGTGCTGGGCATGGCACAACTCTGCACTTTGCCACCTGAAAGACGAGGGTCCTCAGCATCTATCTTTCCTTTCCTACAGATTGTGCAGATTTGAAATTTACTTACTAGGATTTTCATGAGGATCGAAAAGTGTATCACGTTGTGTGTACGCGGTTTGCAGCCAACCAACAGACAGTAAATGAAGACTCGTAATTCGTTAATAAACGGCCCCAAGGTTGTCACTAGTCCTAACTATGATATGCAATAAAGACTATCAATATTAAAGGCTTTAATTAATAACGCTCTATAGTATGAAGAGTATTATAATAGCATACTAAGTATAGTCAAGAAGAACGCTACCTAGGGCAACAACTTAACTTATCTCATTAATTGTAGCACACCAAGATGCCAACGATTAATACAAGTCCACATCTATTAGTCCGATCGACGGACTTGCCATCCGCATAGCTAACAGCAACTAAGTGCGGTTCAGAATCCTACAGCTACGACATGGAACGGGGAGAAATTGTCCAGCTAATCACTTCCCTACCTGTGGTGACTAATTTCTGCCAGTCACTGAACTGCGCGATAAGGCTTGAAAGAATCTGACTGCCCGAGCTCTTGTCATGCATTACTACTACCTCCGTGACGAGTCCGTGTCAGACAATAGGCGTGGTCCGTATGCAAGCCCCAAAAATGGGTTTAACACCCACCCAGGGATTATGGATTCAACTAGCCATGCATGACATAGTTGTTAGCCCCGTGAGGAGTCTTGGAGGATTAGGTAAACCCATTTTATCGAATACGCAGATTAATCATAGGACAGTTTTCGGAGGGCCACGTTGGCGGTTGGGTTTGAAGCCTACAGTAATAGAAGCAGATAATATTCGTGTGCATCCATCCTCCCGTCCGGCGTCCACAAGGATAGAAATCCAACAACAAGCAACAACGGATGTCGCCACACACCTTTCAAATTTTCGACATATTTTTGATTCGTCTAAATATCCGAATGATTAGTCACCCATTCAGTTTGACTAGTTAGTCATACAGGCTGACATAAGTAACATGAAGCCCCCTAGCCCAAGACTGTTGGAGACGGACATAACTCCGAAGCCGAGAAGTGCATTGTTTGATCCTGATGAGATTGATAGTGGCGTGGACTAAGGTATAGCAGTATCGAGAGGCGTTTCACAGGAGGTCTCGTAGTTAGTGACATGAAGATTGTGGTTTGTTGCATATTCACATGGCAATCGAAGTACGAGGTGCGAAGGGAGGCCGTACACAGACTTAACCCTAATAACCCTAATTTCTTTTCACTCGCTGCATCTCCAACAATTTTACCAGATTCACACTCTTGAGGATATCGAAATTCTAAAGTTCGAGTTCATTAAAATGAATATATATATGCAGAGAACTAGCAATTAAGTCTACGGGCTAAATACATACAAGAAAATGGAAAATATGTTCACCCTTGCACACCTTTTCCCTCTCAAGTCAAGGATCGACACAAAAATATATTAGCATATTCTCCATCATGCAATGTCTATAGCTACATCTATTCCTTTTCCACCCGTGGCACCTGATCCTGCGGATCCGGTTGCGTTATCTGAGCAGCGCCTTTCTCCGAGTCGCTCGGATCATTCTTCTTGACCACGTCCTTGTTGTCTGTTGTATTTCTCCTTATATCCATGCCTCCCCTCCAGCCCACCCAGCGCGTCTCTCGGGGTCCCCTCAGCAGCAAAATGATAATCGCCCCTCCCATAAACCCAACATTAGCACTGCCCGACAGCACCCATCCACCTTGCGCATACAACTTATTGCCAACGGCCGTACCCATGAGCTGCCCACAAAAGGCGCAAACCATGTACGCCGTGTTGACACGATTCGCCGCCTTGGGAGCAACCGAATATATGGCCGTGCGATTCGCGACTTGCGCAATCTGCTGGCCGAAATCAAAGACCATGGCTTGAATGATGGGACCTGCTACCGTGTGTTTGCCGGCATATGTGCCGATGGTGATACCAGTGAGACAGAACAGCGTCCCACAGAGCACAGTAACATGCGTTTGGAATTTATCCGTGACCTTGCGCGCGAAAAGCGGACCGAAAAACATCGGGACCATGCCGGCGAGTGCGAAGAGGCCAATGATTACAGTCGAGTAGTTGTACGGATCCTCCGAAAGGAGGAATGTGAGCGTGGTCCAGAAGGACGTGAACGTGGACGAAATCAGGAACCCGATGAGCGAAGCCTGCACGAGGATCGGGTGCTTGAACAAGAGCTCCAAGATGCTGAACAATATGCGGAAATAGCTGATGTTTTTGTTGGTTTGTGGGTAGTCTGGCATCCACATCCAGAGGAGGATCAAGATTGCATATTGGAGCCCAAAGGACATCCAGTATACATTGCGCCAGGATGAGTAGTTGGCTATGATGCCGGAAAGTAAGCGCGCGATTAGGATGCCTAATAACAGGCCGGAAACGACAATTGAGAGAGCTGTGGCACGCCGGTTGGGTGCAGCGAGTTGGCCGACGAGGGGGAGCATGATTTGCTGATACAAGTTAGCCCTCGCTTCCAACATCTATATATCTCTAATAGGGCCTTACCGGAGTCACGGTCGTAACACTCATAATAAAATTAATCGCAACAAATGCCTCAAACTTGTGCGTCAGACACAATCCGAGAGACACTGTAGCCGTAAACGCCATGAGCCATAAAACGAATGGTCTTCGCTTGACTAAGTCACCCAATGGACAGATGAACAACAGGCCTGCTGCATAACCACCCTGCGCAGCTGTGGGAATGATACTTGCTCGTTCCTGAGTGACATTGAATGAGGATGCGAGTATATCCAGGATAGGATGAGAGTAGTATAAATTTGCGACCTATTTCGAATGTCAACCAGGGTTTCCAAGCTAGGAGACAGAAAGGGTGGACATACAGTGAAAGTACACGCAAACCCAAAAAGCAAATTCAAAGGCATCGTTAAACGCGGTGGATTTTCAGGATCATAGCGACATGACGGCGGAACCCAGTTGATGATATTTATTATTCGGCGTATCGTAGATGGCTCAGTTGGCGTTTTGGACTCGCTATTGTCGTTGTGACTATTCGATTGCTGCTCCTCCGGTCTATCATTTTGCTGCGCTGGTGATGATGATGCTGCATCGTCTGTAGATATTGGGGTGTTGTCACCTCCCAAGACGCCATTGGTAGCCTCTTTCTGCTCAGCAGTCTCCATATCTACCCAGGAAATGGCGGATATATAAATTCTTCAATATTTGAGTCGTTTTGCCTGTTGCATTGATTCATGACATCGAGATATGTATGACTCTAATCAGACGATCTGTAGAACTAACAAACTGATTGATAAGCAGTTCCAAGATTTTCCAGATCCATGCACACACACCTGGGCAGTGTGTTCGAGGTTTCAAATCGAATCTATCAAAGATAATGCGAGTGACTAGGTCTAGGTATATATATCTCTATGCAACAATCAAAAAAAAGTATTGCACAAAAAGTCTAGACCTGGTAAATGTGCGGTCTGGATATAATAAATTGACAGGTCAATTCAATTTTTAGCCTGACGAAAGCCCATGAATTTTAGCGTCGCAGTGAAGGCCGGTCGATTTTCGTGGAGCCGTTTTTTCCGGAAACGGCAAGCGGGTTGAGTCTCAACGCAGCGACAAATTTCATGTTGCGCACCACACCTCTATTTATGTTTTACACTCTTTTTTATTTGTGACAAAAAGAATATATTTACATAGCCGAGTATTGTACCACGGCGTGATTGCCGGCCTGTGAAATATGAATTATGTATTACAATGACTTGTCGAGTCTCGTTACATTTGTATAACATTGGTGGAACTAATAGGTAAGAATTATATAATGAAAGACTTCGCTCTGCCCCAAAAAAACTATAAAGACAAGTCATAAGAAGGGATATACAATGATGTAGCTCGGCGAAAAACACGTGAAACCCTAGTATAAGGAACGAACGATCGCAATCGCAAAAACAGGACACATAATCATGAACTATTGAAAGCGCTCTTTTGGAAGCTCTGCGGGGTTATGTCTCCCATTTTGCCGGATATAACAGGTTTGTCGTTCTGGGGCAAAGAGGTCATGCTTTGCGATCGCTGAGCAGTGGTGGGGATGTTGTCCTCGGCGCCTTTGGTCATGGTGGCAGTGCGGCTGCCGGGTGCACTGCTGGTACCTGCGGCAGCAGCACCGGCGGTGATGGCAGCGGGTGCTGGTCGTCGTTGAATTGTTTCGAGGTATGGACTGGGGAGGTAGCCGACGCCACCGTCGCGTGCGCGGCAGCGCCACCATTCAGATGGGTTGCCCATTGGGTCGGACTTGCTGATGACAGCTACAATATCGCCTTTCTTCACGGCAAGATCGACACCGGCGGTGGTTTGCGCATCGGGGGTATAATCATAAAGCACACGGCAGAAATCTAGCTTGGAAGGATCAAGCGGAGCAGCAGCACCATTCTGCATCTCTCCAGCTGGTCCTATGGCTTGTTGCTGTCGGCGCGCTTCTTCCTCTTGCGATCGAGCCAAAGAACGGATAAGTTTGCCCATTAGGTAGGGGAGACCAAAGACGGCGATTATGAACATGAAGAAGGGTTTACGGGATGGTCGAGGAGGAGCGGGGCTGCCATCAGGTAAAGTAGGTGGTGCTGATCGGCCGCCCAAAAAGGCCGAAAAGGCAGATGGAGTGAGCGACGTCGCGTCAGCCGGAGGCGGGCGTCCGGTTAATTTGGCAATTAATGTCCTGAACCACCGGATCATTGTGTATATTCCCAGCACCGAGCCCAATGTATTACGCAGATTGCCGAACTGTTCTGCCACAGATACCATTGCTTCAATTCCAGTCAGCTAACAAGCCCCGAGAAGTAGAGCGAAGAGGAGAGAGGTCTTACCGAAAAAAGAACTATGCGTAGCCATATACGTGCTTTCTAGCATTTGAGCAAATCCCCCAAACGCGCCCACAATGCTCTCAATCATCTGAAAAGTAGCAGCCGTGCTTTGGCTGAACGAATTCGTCAAACTATTCGGATCGTTTGGATCGCCTGGCATGCCGCCGCCTGGATACATGCCACCCATACCACCCATGCCGCCATACATGCCGCCGTAGCCTCCATAACCACCCATCATGGAACCGAATCGCGAGTATGGTGATGAGTAGCCGCCATATCCACCATATCCGCCGTAGCTGTTATAAGGGCTTGCCCCTAATCTGTTGGCGCCATAAGGAGAGTATGTTGACGCGGTCCGATTGACGACTGCATTTAAACTGTTGGGGCGCGAGGGGAGGTCGGGGCTGTCTGATGTTAATGTTGATGTCGCTGCCGTGGTCGGCGCGGCCGCGGCGGTCGCTATTGATGATGGAGAAGACGTTATTGTGGAAGCGGCAGTGGCCGGAGCGATGGGAGAGGCTGATTCAATATCGTCAGTAGATGCATGGCATTAACGTGGTGTATGTTCATGTTCTTACCGGTTGCCCCAGCGGCGGCCCTCTCCCACGGCTTCGGTGGCGATACAGACGCCATGAGAGTTGAGTTGTCCGCTTCTTTATAAAGATCCTGACATCGGTCGCTCGATCGCTTGTATTGCGTATTTCTGTTTTATCTGCGCAGGTGGGTGGCGATGACGGCGTGGTGGTTGTAGATTGAAGATTTGACACAGGACGGACGTTGGAAGCCAGTCAGCCTGATTCCGGGGCGCACAAGAGACGAGTCTTGGCGGGGACGGGGCAAATGGGGGCAACACGCCGACGTTGCCGAGGCTCCTCCCGTGGCAGCTGCCGAGCGGCGACAGCGCCGATTGACGATGATGCGGTGAGTTGCACGAAGAAACATCAGTTTATTGCGATTCGTCTTGCTGGCAATACAAATTCAATGGATTTCCTGTGAAAAGATGGACTATCTGACTATTTATTTTTGTGCGCGGGAAATTCCAGGGAGTGTGCAAAGACATCTCTGCGATGCGATCATCACATGTCATCTTCAACACTACTCAGAAAGCTGGCATGCTGTACAAAGTACATTGGAAGAATTAACTAACTAACGGCCTCTATTTACTGGATGACACAACAGCCAAGCCACAGCCTTGACAAACTAACACAGAAAAGAAAACAAAGAGCAGGTAGTATACTATATTACAAATGACGCTATGCAGAAATGAGATCAAAAAAACCACCCAGCCAACGCCTTGGAATCGATGCGATAAGGTAAACATTCTATCAAATTTACAGCTCGTCACGCCCTGGATGAGGAAACTGAATCTTCCACTGCCGTTGAGGTACCGGCAATCCCAGCCAGTAGTTCCACAGACGATGCGATTCGAAAAGGAAGAGTTGCCATCTAACACAGAACAGTTAGATGAGGAAAATCACAAAGGAGGGAAAGGGTAAAAGAGGAGAACTTACAAAAGACGAGGTACAGTCAGCCAGCTTCTAAGAACCCAGAACAAAGTGCCCCAGAACAACCGCCACTCTTCCATGAAAATTTCACCCACGGACTCGGGGTTGCCGCGACGTTTCCATGGGAGATCCTCGTTTTCGTAGCCGAAATCTTCATCTTCGTCTTCAATATACAGATTGGATATACCGTCCTTGTAATACCGGACGACCTTTTCGGAATCCTTGAGTTTCGCCGGGAAGGGCGACGATGAGACCTCTGGATGAAGGACAATGACATCGTCGTGACCGGATTCAACTGCCTGTCTGAAACTGCGCACGGCTGCAACACTGTTTGAGATGCGGGCATATGTGTTGATGAGGGAAACTAGTTCGGTGCGACGTAGAGGCGGGTTTTCGCCGTCCTTTGTCTCGTCATAGTCAAAAAGAACCTTGAGAGCTGTTCCGTAGCCATTGACTTGGAGTTTGCCCCATAAACGGCACTTATCGCATCCAACACAGTCCATTAGACGACTGACATTGCGGAAACGATTGCGGAAGTCTTCTTTGAGATCGATGGCATTGTCATCCTGGAACATGACATCTTCATCAAAGATTGCCGGACGGCTATGCAGCGCGTCGGTGAGCGACAGAACCTTTTGCTTGGTATCCAGGTCTTGCTCAGGATCAAAAGAGCAAAAGTTATACTGCTGCAAATGTTTCTGCAACTTAGCAACAGCGCGAGAGACTAGCGCGTAGTTGAAATACAAGTTGGATATGCGTTCTGGATGGTTGTGAAGACGGTCCTTATAGCATTGCACATTAGGCCCCCATTCGTCCGTAGTCTGGTTGAGGTATTCCCAGCAGAGATGGGTAGAAATCGAAGCATGCATTCCGCTGATAACGCGGTGGAATACTCGTTTCTCAATGCACTCATCATCAGGTTGTGGTTGGTCCTGGTGGAGCACGTTGCGGAAATCGTTGGCGGCCTGGATTTGCAGGCCGTGAAGAGGCGACAGCTGTGAATCCGAAGATGCTGCTGGTTTCACGAAACAATTCTCGCTATAAATAGCATCCCACACTTGATGCGCTCCCAGACCAGCGTAACCCGTAAACCGCTCCGGGTTGTCTATCAAACTGACGTAGTCGCCCTTGGCCAACGCCCCCTCATCCTCGGGGATACAATAATCTCGCTCGTCGCACTCGTCATCGTATTCAAGAACACAACTCTCGCCAACTTTATCGCCCAATCCACCCTGTAGAGGCCTCTGTTTGGGTCGCTCTTTTTGCTGTTGTCGTCCGGGGTGGACAACGCGCGGCCCTTCCAGTTTACTGAGTTCCTCGACTCGCCATACCGGTGGCAAGTCTTCCTCGGAGTCGATTGTATTCACTGCACATGCTCTATTCCCGCACATGCTGTTTGCATCTTTCCAAAATGGGCACTCTTTGTTGAACAGGTTTAGTCGGTAGTATGAAAAGAAGTCGGTGTCCTGGGTAATCGTCTTGAGAAGGGGGTAGATTTCATCGTTTAGTGAATCGATTGTACCGTATGATGCGCATGTGTCGGATACCGTAGCTTTGGAGTCGATCTACCATCACACAGAAGAAGTCAGTTCCTGATTGAGTGAAAGAGGGGAAGGGTCGGGTTCTTACAGCACACAGGTCAGGAGCGAATGGCGATGATCCCTGCGGCGTGTTTGCCGCAACATGGGATGGCACACATAGCAAGAAAAAGGCGAGAAAGAACTTTCTCGCGACGGACTGCATATTCAAAACTCTCCGGGCGTGTTTGCCCTGCAGTGAGTGAAAGGATGAAAGAGATAGAAAAAAATGACTAGTCTGATGTTGGATTGGTAATGCGTCACTGCCGGATGAACGGTTGAAAGGACTCTATGAAAACAAAACGAAGCAGCACACACGTGAAATGGTGTGCAAGCGTACTCGAGATCAAAACCAATGCAATGTATAAAGCATCCCTCTGAGCGAACACAAAATGCGACAGGGGCGAGCGGAAATATGAAGGAGATAAAACTGGCAAGGTGTCCTTGTCCGCGAGTGGCGGCGCGATCAGAGAATCTTCGAAGCTCTGGCCAATCAGAACATCTCAATCAGCGGCAAAGCGGGGCAACGACGATTAGATAAGGCGACATCCGGAGGTTCCTTCAGCCTCCACTTTTCTAACCCTTGCCAGGCACCACCGTACCTTGGACATACGAACTACAGTACTGGATTACTGGGAGTTGTGCGATAGGTCAGCGGTGCTGAACCAGCGCTGCTTAACATGCAATTCATGCGGGAACAATGGGCAACCAACTCCGATGGTTGCGTGACACAACATGACACATACCGACGCTACGGTCAGCCAATGTAACCCTTGTTCATTGTCATTGTCATTTCTCTAACTACAACCTCTCACCTCCCTCGAGGTCATGTCCCTCTCTCATCTCTTTTATTCTCTCTGCCCGACTGCCCGCCAAATCCTGGCCAGCCTGTATATCAACAACCGCATCACCAAGGACATCCTTGAACCCCAACGTGGAGGCAGCAAACCGGAAAATCATCCTCTCCACTTGCACTGCATTCCTGCTCAGGCCATGATCATCCCCGTCAAAAAGCTTCAATTCCTTTTTCCCTGCTTGTCCATATGACTCATACAAACTCTGCGAACATCGCGGCGACAGACACGTATCGCCCGTACCATGCAGAAGCAGCATAGGCCGTGGACTTAGCATAGTAACGCCATCTGTTCGCGCCGTCTGTGAAGCTACAGTTGCCACGCCCGCTACACGTGTAGATTCGCGCGCAGCAACTGTGAAACACGGGCTGCCGCCAAAGGACCATCCAACCAGCACAAAATGTTTCGATGAGAATTCGCCGGCCAGGTAGTCCATTGCAGCAACTACGTCGGCACAGCAATAATTTGTCTGCGCAGGTTCGCGGTAATCCAATCTGATACAGGGTATTGAGAGGAGCATGGCGAGTTTATCGGCGAGGGAGGGGTATATACCTGCAATTATGTTAATTATCTATTCATTGATGTTGATAGATAGAACATACCGGCTGGTCCACTGACACCTCCACCCGCACCACTGATCAAAATAACAGCCGCCGCTTTTGCATCATCAACGGTATATTGTCGTGGCTCGTGCAGAATTGCGGGGGCTTCGTGGTCTCGCGGGTCAAAGACAGCGATGCGGATGGGACGCGCTATCGACGGCTTTATGCCGTTCTTTGCAACTCTTGCTGGGTGAATTGGTCCTGGGTTTGGGAGGCGTGAGGCCGTTGTAGCCATTTTGTCTTTGCTGCTAAGCTGTCTGAGGTAATTGGTAGAGACTTGACGCAGCAGCTGTGGGGCGGAGTACAGGATGGCTCGCATGTGTCAGGCAGTCGGTAAGTATAGTAGATTCTACGCCGTCATCTCACACCTGTGCTTGATTACATCAATATTTTCTCTTAGGGTAGGCACCATAGTGCATGTTGCCTCCTCCTACGCATTGTGATATCACTGTGACGCGAGTCAGTATGCAACATCTCAACATGATCACAATATTTTGGGCGCTTCAATTCCAAATCCCTTTTCCGAATTGATGTGTTTTTGATTAGTGATCGATATCAAAAACATCATCTACACACTGTTTAGCGCTCCATGTACGTAAGATCGATCGTGAACTATATCCGCCTTAACCGCATTGGGCTGGTTTTGTAGACAATGATTGGTCGTAATCACCGAGTCTAGTACATATCGGGTAATCTCGATCCACCGGGCGGGAAGATGCGGGACACATCCGCCGATCATCATCGCGGGGGTCTTTCTCTGTTCATGAGTCACTTAACTATATAAACGAAGACTTTCATCTAGTATATCGCCAGAGATTAGCCCGAAAGTTCATTAACTGATCTGTTTTATCTCGAACATTGACAGGAATTGGAAAACATCATGGCGAGCACAAGTAAGTCAGATATATATCCATTACAGATCCCATCCATGGATCAGCAAACCTTGTTTTATTTATCTTCCAACTCACGAACAACAGGTGAAGAAACCCCCATCCACTGGTCCATCGCGCTCTTCCCCGGCTTCCAAGCCCTCGACGCCTTTGGCCCCCTCGACATCCTAAACCTAGTCGCACGAACACACAAAGTCGAACTATCCATTATCGCCGCCACGCTCGACCCCGTCTCAACCGACGTCGCGCTCGCATTCCCCAACGAATTGAACGTCTGGAACCCAGCCGGTTCCACCTGCGGCCAAGCCATCGTCCCAACACACACATTCGCATCCCCACCAGCAAAAATCGACGTACTCCTCGTCCCCGGCGGCGCGGGCACCCGCAACGCCGAATCCGCACAGCCCGTAATCGACTTCATTGCCACCTCCTACCCATCTCTCCGCTGGCTGCTAACCGTTTGCACGGGCTCCGGCCTCGCGGCGCGCGCAGGCGTGCTCAAGAATCGGGAAGTCACGAGCAACAAACGCGCGTGGAAGGAAGTCACGTCCTTGACCGAGGAGCACCCAGAAAAACCCAAGTGGGTTCCGCGCGCGCGCTGGGTGCAGGATGGGAATATTTGGACGTCGTCGGGGATCAGTGCCGGGATCGATATGATGTTTGCGTATGTGCAGTATATATGGGGGAAGGAGTATGCGGATGCGATTGCGAAGAGGATGGAGTATGTGCGGAATGAGGATTGGGATAATGATCCGTTTATGCAGACTGCATAGGCGTATTGACCGATTGACTAGGTATGGGATTAGAATACGGCTACAAGTTTATGGATAACGAATATATAATGACATTACGTTATGAAAGTTATATACATGATCATATATGCACCCTCTAGCCAACCTTCAAATTCTGCCCCCTCACAGGCGCAAAAAGCTCTTCCAGCGGAATCTCGCGATCAATCATCCCTTGCTCATACAAATACGACACTAGCGCCTCCAGCGTCTTCCGATTCGGCTCGATACCATATGGCCAGATATCAGGCCCAAACAACTTCTCGATATTAGCCAGATATGACGGCAGAAACGGCAACGAAGCACGCGGTGCACCAGCAACGCGCAACCGTTTCAAGTCTAAATTCTTCGACTCGTTAAGCGCATGATACAAGCTGCTAGGCACGAATGGATGCTTGTCTACAATCTCCCTCTTGATGGCCACCGTGTGCATAATCGGGAATATCCCCGTGTTTTTGTAATATTCCTGTTCTGCGGCAAAGCTATCCGGGAATAAGTGCTGGATATGAGGGAATGAGCCAATGTTTGTGGGCGGCTCGGCGCCAATTGTAGCGGCGATTTCGCCATCTTCGAGTAACTGGCTAAGAGCCTTGTTTGGGTTTGTGTTTTTCTCTATTTTAATCGGACGTAAAAGTGGTTTGGGATCTGTCTGTCCATGGGGGCCAGGCTTCTCGAATGCGCCCTCCACCCAGGTCACGGTTGACAGGTCGACGCCGAGATCTTGTAGTAGGCCCCTGATCCATACGGCCGCCGTCATGGTGTAAAGCTGAACGCCAATGCGCTTCCCATTCAGATCCGAGGGTTGCTTGATAATGTTCGTGTTGACGGCGATGCAATTGTGCCGGAATACTCGCGACGGGAATATAGGGATAGCAACCAAGTCCCGTTCGCCGTCTGCGTAGCGGCAGATGTATTCTGATGTGGACATTTCAGAGGCATCAAACTCAAACCCGCCTAGCATGCGGTCGTAGATGTCGCGCGGGTGGTCGATCAGGACGTAGTTGAGGTCGATGCCTGCTGGTTTCACCTCGCCTGTCCGGAGAGCGGCCGTGCGGTCGTAGGGGCCGCAGGCGAATGAGATGTTCAGATTGTGTGCCATTTTGCTGGCTTGTGTGTCGGAGGATCTCTCAGACAGTGCAACCATCCAAGATGTTATCCTATCATCGCAAGTGGCGGAGATAAAAAGCTTGTTTCGTTCGGGATGAGCCGAAACCGACGGCGGATTGCGTCAGGCACGTTGAGGGGTTCTCCACTGCCAATCCTAAACTCCCCGCGTTAAATTAACCCCTCGCCACTTGCCTACATATATATTTATCGCATTGGTCCATTCATTCAATTTCTGTTCATCTATCTACTACGAAACTAAGAAGAGTCAAAATGACGTCTCTTCCTCCCGCATCCTGCTGCTACCAGGGCGTCAAGCACGAGGGGCAGCCCACCGGCAGCATCGTCAATGTCGGCGACTTTGAGGCCTATACCGCGTACCCCGCTGACAAGTCGACTGACTACGCTGTGCTATTGTACATCCCTCCCCCCAATACCCCTGAAATCGTGAATCGTCGTCTAATCTGAGGTACAGCTTGACCGACATCCTTGGCCACAAGTTCGTCAACAGCCAGCTCATCGCCGACCAGTTTGCGGCCAATGGCTACTTCACCTTCATTCCTGACCTGTTCAATGGCGATCCTGTGCCATTGAACCGTGAGGGATTCGATATGGAGAAATGGCGACCACACCACACTCCCGCCCATGTTACTCCTGTCATTGAGGCTAGCATTAAGGAGTTGCGCGAGAAGTACAACGTCAAGGTACGTATCTACTATCCGGCGCATGTAAAATTTTCTGTTGCGAAGACTAATTTTTTGGCATTCTAGAAAATCGCCGCCGTCGGCTACTGCTTCGGCGCCAAATACGTCGTCCGCCACCTGCATCCCGGCCAAATCGACGTCGGCTACATCGCGCACCCATCGCACGTCACCACCGACGAACTGAAAGCCATCAAAGGCCCACTCGCCATCGCAGCCGCAGAGACCGATGCCAGATTCCCAACTGAGAATCGCCACGAGTCAGAGGAAATCCTCAAGAATCTGGGTCTGCCGTATCAGATCAACCTGTATAGCGGTGTCCAGCATGGCTTTGCGGTTCGCGCGGACTTGAGTAAAAAGGTGAACAAGTATGCGAAGGAGGCTGCGTTTTTGCAGGCGGTGCAGTTTTTTAAGGAATATCTTGAATAAGCAAGCGACCACTCCGATTGGGGGCTGTTTCTTGCATGTCTGGATTTACTTAGGATTATATATATTCAGATGACAAGTAATGAGCATTGTTCGTTAATACATCCAAACTACACTTATTTTTACTCGACGTCGTAACCAAGATAATGTAGTTTTTTTTTCCAAGATTTATTGTATTTTATAACCTCAAAAAAGACTCGCTGACGAAATTTCTGGTGCCAACATGAACATAAGATTTGAGACGGGAGTACGAGTGTAGATATGGTGGGATGACAAAGGTATCTCTATGAACAATTATTGTAAATATTTGGAGCCCCCCTTATAGGAATATTATATCTAAATATTGCCTTCTTTATATAGGTCCCAGGAGGCCTTCAAATTATTCTGTTATACTAGTCTAGATATTGCATTTAGTTCTGGAGGCCGTCGGCAGGGGTTTTAACATGTTAACACCTTGGCCTAGGAACTGTAGGGACCAGAGGAACATGACTTGTGTCTAACTAATCAACGATACGTCCAAGCCCTAGACGGTGTCATGTTAAGCGCTCTCACTAAGCCCTCTATACATATTGCCGCGCACAGAAACTGTTATTTTTCAAATTCACACTCAAACCCCCCCTTTTTGGGATGGCAAACTGGGTCCATGCTCTTTTGAAGTATTCTCTAGCAATCGTGCACTATTTTTGTTTGGCCAGTCTTGACAAACATAGTATATGTAAACCGAAGACAAAGACTCCCCTAATCCTCTGGATCTACCTCTGGATCTACCTCTGACTCTGGCTCTGCCTCAAGACTCTTGATTTTTTCCAACAACTCATCGCGTTGGCGAATCACCTTCTCATCCTCCAAAATTTGGCTATACAACTTGGAGATAGCTTCCGCTTGTTTGTATTTATATTCCATCGCCATTTTGACTCTTCTCTGCATCTCATCATAGTCTAACCCCGACGTGGCAAAGCAGGTAGAGAGAAACTTGTATGGCTTGGGCCAGTCATGAGCCCCAACTGGTCTGTCTACTATATCGTCATGGATCAACAACCGCCAAGCGACTGATTCGAGCCCCCTTTCCTCCCTCGATCTTTGCCGCCACTCGCTATTAAACGAATACGCGTCGAAGTCTTCATTGGCGACTCTCATGATCATGGCAAGTTCATTGGCCTGGGCGAGCGCATCAAATCGATACCTCAGGGTTTTCCACATACTAGTAATCTCCTGATCGGTGTATTTGACACCAAAGTTCTCCCGGCCATTGAGCAAGTTTATTATTCGGCCATGGGGACCAATATTTGAACAAGCATTGTCCGGGCCAGGGTTTGCATGGTGATAATAGAATCGAGCTGCCTGCTTCACTTTGCTGCGTTTTCTGAGCCTTCCGGCGGTAAGACGAGTGCTGTCTAAATCTTCATCAACATCCAACCCTTTTGGTACAAGGCGCAATGACTCCCAGCGTGCTTTCAACTGTGACCGTGGTGTGCCCCCGCGACATTTGAAGTAATACTCCCACTGGTCGTCTTGAGCAGAAAAATGGATTTCGCGTTCGTCAACGAATTGATCAAGCTTCTCATAAGATTGGTAAATAGAATGCGTAAAATTGTAGGGGTACTCGGGGCGAATTGCAGTATTCTTCCGGTATTCCTCGAGGTCGATACTCGTTCGGAAAAATGCGCTCGCGATCATACTTCCGCACGCTCGACCAAGGCTGGAGTTCACTGGCCAAGAGTGGCTCGTTGTGTCTGCTCCTGCTGCGTTCGACTGCACAATCCAGCCCCCGGAGAAGCACGAGGTCATGAACAGTGTGATAGGTGTCCCAGGGTGCACAGCCTGTTGAACGTTTTCAATTGTGAGCCTTTGTTTATCTTCGCCGATAACCACTCCGAATGTGCCAGGATCCCCATGACCAAAGATTAAGACGACCAAGTGCTCTCCCTCCTTGGCCAGGAGTGATTCCTCACGTAGGGTGGACAAGAAACGCTCTCGGAGGTCATCCTCTGAGATAATGCGTAAGCTCCCACTTTGTCCAATATCTTGCACTATATCATTGTCTAGCACAACTCTATCTCCATGCGTGTATTCTCCGTACTTCCGTGCGAGTTCTTGCGGCTCTTCACATGTCATCCAGACTTGGCATGCTGTCGGCTGGTGGCGAGAAAAGAGGTAATGAAATAGATAAAAATCCGACAGCAACCAACCATCCTCGGTAGGACTAGCTTGGCCTCCGTCATCAGTGAGACCACAGACTGCAATGATGCGGGTTCTTGAATCAACATCGGGCGGGCACGCTGTGACGAATGAGACACATTCTTTCACATCTTGTATAGTTCTGGGGGTCTCCCCAATGACAGATGAGCCTGGAGTAGACTCTGCGTTGGCAGTAGACATGATAAGAAAATTTGATCTGTATCTGGCGAGCTCCACAGATATATTTGCTAAAATTAACAATAGAAAGCGCTGTGATGGTAATGCTCTCTATATTTGTGTTGGTAGGGTAGAGATTTGTGGGAGCTGTTTTATGGCACCAGGCAGCAGTATGTATTGAGTCATGCAACGTCAATATGACATTCATTTCCATGGGTATTCCAGTTGAAAGAGTTCGGCTCTCAGAACTCCGAGTGTATCGCTGCAACTGGTCGCTTGGGGGGTCGTGAGACTTCGGTGAAGGACTAGAGTAAAATCAGCAATGCTCTGGATGTAAATAAACAGAGGACTAACCATAGCCGGGATGCATCTGTTGGAAATGGCGTCTTTTCGAGGACACGGGATTTGATTTCCCAAGTGCACTGTCTTGTAATGCGTATTTGCTGCTGAAGGTGTGTCGAATGTTCTACTACACTCGAACTCTTCCGCTCCAGGACATGGGTGCTTCGTGTTTACACGCATCAGATTTTGAGCATGACTGGTATCTCCTCGTCTCCTTCATTGTTTGGTTTCATGTGGCCCAGAGCAAAATCGTGCCTCTGGGCCAGGCGGACATCACCGTGTTTGGTGAGCTGGGTGTCATGACACTATCACCTTTTTTTCCATTGACTCTAAAGACCCGACCATCCCAGCTGTAGGCCCACGATACAAGCTCGTCGTCACACATTGTTTCTTAAAGTATCCAAGAGTGTGTGACTTTCTTGAAGCAGCCAAGAGTGTGTTGAAGCGACTGTAATCCATGTTAGTATGTAGAACTTGAGAAGAATATGATCCACGGGTTCTTACCAGTTTCTTGCTCGGCTCCCAATAAAGTTAGCCCTTGTCATCAGCAGCCATTAGATCGAGGAAAACATTCTCTCTTTGACGGAGACTTTCTTGTTGATAGACATCACGGCCTTCATGGTATCGACAATGGATTGAAGCATGATCGTTTCCTAGCTCAACGCGTGAGAGGAATTCACTCCGGGTTTTTGTCGACAATTTTCCATCCCGAGCTTCCACAGCTCATCTTGAAACCCGCAATTATCGGAATCGATGTTCGCCTTGATTTGATCCCAGATACTGTAATGAAGTGAAGGGTGGGAGGCGTATTTATTGGGGTTGTTATGAAAACCAGTGCGTTCGCCTGGGCAACATAAGATAAAACCGATCCTCTATCTTGAGGACATCCATGGATGTAGATAGACACCGCACGTCGATTTTTATGATTTGTTCTTGTGCAATTCTAACTCGCTTCAACGAGCCAGGCCAGGTTGAGATATCATCGGGGGGCGATAGATTTCGTGAAATAAATCGAAATGGGGAAAGGAGTCGCTTCGTGTTGGGTACGCCGTTGGCGTTCCAGTTGCGGCGGGTATTTGCGTTGGCACCCCGACCCCCTTCGACGGCCTCGGTGGCAACCGTGCCATTCTTACGCGGTATGTTGAGGGCGAGTAGACCTGAGGACAGCTCCTTGCCGTTCGCAATAGGGCCTTGGTGTCTCCGGCGCTTGGTTGGAGATTCAGATGCCGAGTCGGGCAACTCCTCATCAGTTACTGTACGTCTCTCTGACGCTTGGACCGAGGTGCAGACGGGGTGACAGGCTGCTTAGATACCCGGACGTCCGATTTGTGTTCGAAGAATAAATTTCCTCTGGGTCCGGCTAACTCGTGACTTTTGACTACAGGGCACATACGATGTACTTCACTAAACAGATCGAAAGAACCGGGGCGGTTGTTTTGAAACCTTCAGGCGGTTGACTTGCTGGATTTGTTGGGCATCGCCATGCGAGTCCGCGTGATTCCATCTTGGGTTCGTGGGTAATCGAATAGCTTTTGAAATCGGTAGACCGGTCCATGTAGTCTTGGTGAAAGATATAGTTATTAGCCGTGGTGAAAATAACGCATCGGCTCTTCGATCGATCAGTAGCAACAGTGGGTACGGAAACATGGTACGCCTAACGGTTGAGGTGAGAAAGGTGATCAGCCAGGGCAGCTTCTTCGAGAAAGTCGTATGTAGAGCTAGCCAACCGTTTCGTCGGAGAGATCATTTCCCATGTCGTCAAGGAAACTTTCGATATGGGCTCGAATCATGGCAACCCAGCGTAGATACTAGAGATAGAGATATGTTAGTACAGTACCTTGAATATTGATATATATATCCTTACAGCAAGAGCGGTAGCATGCTCATCATGTTCAGTGTCCTCGGCCCGGTACAGTCGCTGAAAAAAAAAAAAAAAAAAAAAACCCAGCTAATTCTTCTGAGTGCCATCCAGTGCGCATGGTAGGAATGAGAAAGGCGATCTGCTGGACGAGAAGTCATGATTGCAGCCAAGTGAGGTTTGCACGCGTAGACGATTTGCAGCCGAGTGAGATTTGTGAGTCGGCTAGAGCCAACGCCCTATACCTCCGTTACGAAACCCTGATCAGGGACGTGTCTGGGGATAGTCAAGGAAACGCTGCACCTGCTTCCACTCTCTATCGATCCAGAATCTATTTCCACGCTTTTGCGGGTCAAATCCACATCTAGATTTCGAAGTGTCGGCCAGAACCCAGAGTCCATTGCTCAATCAAGCTCTCCTCGTCGTCAACCTCCTCTGGAAAAAACCTTCGCTATAGAGGCTAGTAATCTCCGCTCTGGTGATTCCGAACGTAGAGATCTCAAGTAGCTGACGATCACTAAGTTCTCAAAGCTCATCGATGGGGCGATTAGGAAAGAGACGCATCCAGAACGCTACCACCAGGTCGAGGGGCACGCTCCAGGGGCGGAGGTTTTGGAATGCATTGGGGTTTGCAGTGATGAATTGAGCTAGGCGGATCCAGCTCATAACATGGTTGCTGACAATGGAATAAAACAGTGGACGGACATAAGAAATTGTTCCATCCTTGTTCTCGGTCAAAGGAAGATACCTGGTAGACTTTAGGACCTTGTCGACTCGCTGTCCGAATTTGGGGCTGTCAAAGTTGACTCTTTCCGCATTTCTTTTCTTGTCATGTTCCGCGAATATCTGGTCAAATATGTGCCATTCGGCACTGAGCAAGCTGCGGCAGAACCTTATCTCACGGTCAGGAGATTTTCTGTCTGGCTACGTCTTGCTCTAAGCCGCTGGTACCGCTTCCAGCGCACCTTCGCGACTGTCTGCTTGTTGAATACTTGCGCATATACTCTTGCCTCGAGTGATCTAGCGTCTTTTCACTCGATGAATGTATCCTCAATGTCTGCGTCATCGTTGTCGATCATGCTGTCGGTGGCGTAGACCCGAAATACCTTCACTTCCTTTGTCTGTCCTTGTCACTAACATCGAGCATATGCTTGACGTTCAATGTTCTCGTTCCACCACACTCCTGTCTGTATCACGATGGAAGCACATACGAGGGTGAGCTCAAGTGTCTGATTTTCCCTCTCTCCCTTCCTCTGCGCACTGTACAACTCGACTCTTTCCCCTTCTGCTGTGATATGGTTTTGGAGGGAACTCGCCAAGTCCAAGGCAACGTCGATTTGGCCATAATTAGCACACGAGGCTGTGCTAGGTACAGGCTCTGCTAGACTGGGACAATTCATAAAAATCCTCCGTCTGACCGCGAAAGGGTCCGGGGAATTGAAGCCACAGGCACGAGTAGATGCATTGCAGCCGAGTGAGATTTGCAAGCGCAGCGAGTACTGATATTGGATATAGCTACTGGTATGTGTAGCCATTCAAGCATCCATGAGAGGAACCATGAGAGGATAGAGTCGACTCTTCGCTGGCTGCTATGGTAAATGCGAGCACAAAGTGGGCGAAAATCCGCATATGAAGCGCGTCCTTTATTTGGTAGAGGTCGTATTGCTGTAGTTGCAAATACGAGGAAGGGTTGCGTTCCTCACCTCGGATGTATTTGACATATTTTCCGTCGATGTCGCGAAGGTCACGAATAGCTCATGGCGGTCTTGCGAGATGACCCCCAAAGAGACTAGCACACAATAAATTTCCATTGTTCAGGTAAAGTTAAACCAATTCTTTTGGTAGAGAAAAAAGAGAACACCAGGCGGGGGCCGGCCAGGACAATGCTACAAACATAGCATAGTCAGTATCACAGCAAAAGACGCAATCATCAATGCAAGACTTACCAGCAAACTCGGTGTGCACAGGGCACAATTGGTTTATGAGAAAAAAACGAAACCTCAAACGGGGTGCGGGCAGGACCGAGCGGGCGCAGACGACACTATAAAACATAGTCAGTATCACAGCAAAACACGCAATCATTGATGGAAGGCATACAGACAGATAGTGCACTGGGCACAAGGAAAGAGTTAGAGTTAAAACTCTCTGATGAAGTGAATGCGGGCCACAACATCATCGATCTCGAGACACTTCTCCTCCAGCTCTGAGCGAAAGACATCCAGGGCGACATCCGCAGAAGCCGATCTGCTAGGCCTTCGCATCTTTGACAGCCTGGATTGCACAGGTGACTGCTTGTTCGAGAGTACCGCGACGTTGCTTGAAGACATCACGAGCCGTGATAATAGTGTTGCGGATATTGCACAGTTCGTCATAATGGACACGCTGACGTTTGGTAAGGCCTTGAGGTCGAGGAAGATTTGTGGGATTCGATGGAGCAATGAGACCAATTGCACAACAACAGTTTGGGTAGCTTCTTCGTCTTGCTGTCAAACAACCTGTATGTTTTGTTGTGTCCAATCAACAATGAGGTGCCAAACCGGTTGTTGTCGATCCGTAGGTCGTATTCACCTATCCACTGGCCCACCAAATTGGCTGGCACAAGGACCATGAAGAGCACTTCCTTAATCTTGAGACACTATATCAAACTACCCTTCATGCATGAACATGATATGGGGTGTTCGCTATTCGCTTTACATGGCGCAGACGACGTATTATCAGTGGGATGATGTCGATCATCGCCCTTCCCCCGGGATTCACGAACATCTGCCTTGATATTGTGAATCCAACAAAGATTCAGCGCATTGAGTCACCGGCGCTAGTTCCTCCACGATCTCCGGATCTGATACTTCGGCTGGGAGCATAACTTGGTCCCGATGATCTAGGCTCCTGACCATACCGCTTTCCCGCCATGTCAAGGCGTCCGCCAACAAGTTCTGCTTTCCAGGCCGATACTTCAAGATGAAGTGATAATCCATAAAGAGCTCACACCAGCGGGCCTGTCTTGCGTTGAGTCGTTTTTTGGACATGAAATATTCTAATGCTCGGTGATCCGACAGGACCTCGAAGCGATTTTCTCGGTCCAGTCCAATTAACTCGGGACGCCACTCCTCCATGGACCGGACAATGGCTAGCATCTCCTTGTATCGTTCCCGTCTAAAAGAGATGTTAGTCTGTTGTTCAACTCAAACATTGAACTTGATGTGTACCCACGTGCCTTTCCCAGCCCCATGTCATCTGCAAGAATTCACTCGCCTACTCCTCATTGCTGCTTCACCGTGTGGAAGGATGCATATGCTTGGTAGATACGAAGTTTGATTTTGAGACCAGGAAACTCCAACTTTGTATCCACATTTTGCGCCTCTATAGGAGACATCTTCGTGAATTCAAGAAATTCAAGGAAATCTTCTTTCGAATCAAGTCGGTGAAAAGTCTGACTGTGGATTTCTCGACTTAGTCAGTTCCTCAAACATATTGAATAGGATGCAGTGATATACTTACTAATGCCGCAGACCAAGCTCATGGTCCTTGTCCGCAAAGTCCTCAACTGGGGATTCTGACCGGTTAAGTGAAGATTTATTCTTCCGTGGAGTAGTTGGAGGTTGGGCATTGCCGTCTTCCTTGTTGGTGGCCATAACAGGGTCGCGGTTGGGCGCTTCTATTTCAACAACAGACTCGTCGTCCGGCTCATGATGTTCATTTTCATAATCTTGAAAATCCACGGACCAATGTGCGTCGATTGGAACGGTCTTTTCGATTGGAGCCACTGAGGAGGCACTTTGAGAGAACTCTTTGCTTGTGAAGTTTGTTCCTGCGTCGGTTATGACAAAATCTGGAATAGACTCTGCAGAACCTGAAAACTCTCCACGGGCCATAGTCATAGTTCTCACGAAGAAGGTAAACAAAAGGTTTGGAACAAGAAAGACGATCTGAGGCAGGCGAGCAGCCCAGAGATATTTGACAAAATTGGCTCAACCCATGTTTTCCAGCGGATCTCTCGACGCTGTGTGGAAGGATGATTCAACCCAGCACTGGCTGAAGTAGAGCGAGAAAGGTGGATGAATGTATAGGGACATGAGAACAAGAAGTTGAATCAAAAAGGGGGTTCCTTGATGGGGCTTTCTAGTAATGCTCTGCATATTGCTGGTTTTTCCTGGCATATTTGTGTGGGCAGAATGAGTGCAAGTGGAAGGAGGATGAAGAAAGTGGGAGGGGAAGGAAGGCCTGTGGGAGATTATTTATGTCTTGCAGGAGGCAAGCTACCCAGGCAGCAATGGCCATTCATTGCCCGAGAACTCGTTGTTTGTTGTACGGGAATCACCGGTGAGGATGATATCGCTTGCAGACAGACCGGCGGTGCCGTATTGGGCACCGCTTGGGGCTTGCATGGAATCGGCAGGAAGTTGCTGGCTGAAACAGCAAACAAACTGGTGGTGCCCGGGGCACTGCATAACAGCTGAAGATAACCTTCCGGTTTCCTGATGCGTCACACACGGACTATCCTGATGTTTTGCAAGAATTGACTTCTTCACGTTATGCAATTCGTGAGATGTCTGGTTCGATGTAGCCTGTTCAATTTGTTATTATTCCTAGGGAGCTTGTGAGGATTGTAAAGAGTGAAGCATTTAACACACGAGTAGATTCAGACGGAGGCTCAATGGGAAATCTTGATCAATGACAAACGGATTCCCATGTTCAGTTGTTATGCAAACGAAGCTGGGCGCAGCTCAGTATTTGTCACACAGCAGCGCGTGACTTGAATTTTTTTCCCTCTTCACTTTGTTTAGCCTCTCCACTCCAACGCCTTACTCGTTCCTTCCTTCCAAGGTACACTTCCCACGCCATCCATGTGAAGGTGCCACACATGCTGAATTGAGTGTCCGCCTGAAAGGACAGCAAGAGCTTTGACCAGAGGGCGCGTTCGCCGTTTATGACCCACTTTCCCAGCGGTGCAGCTATGAAGCTATTCCCAAACCCGTACCGTAGGGATAGGGTTCCTGTCTCCGTAGCCCTCCCTCTGGAATTGCCGCCTGAGGCTTCCAAGCTTTGCCCGTAGCCGCCAGCCTGCCGTCACACGCTCAATCTGGCAAAACCGAATACATTTTGCTGTGATAGATAATGGTGAGAATAGATTGTCGAGCAGAAAATCACTTGGCCACAAAGAACACCATCAGTGGGGTTTGCTTACACACTTTATCTTGATCCTTTTATTTTTATATGATGTTATAAAGCTTCAAATGGTATGTCTGGCAAATAGCTAAAATTTCTCGTTGTTCCAGACATGAAGCATAGGACATCTAATATGCAATTAAAATAATCTCAAATCCCGATGGTGATGCTCTTGATATCCAAGTACTCTTCCAGCGCACCAAGTCCTCCCTCCCTCCCAAGGCCACTTTCACGAACACCACCAAACGGTCCCTCCGCAGCGCTGACCAAGCCAACACGAGCACCTACCATACCGACCTTTAGAGCCTCGCTCACTCGGAATACACGCGAGATATCCTCTGTGTAAAAATACGCCGCAAGGCCAACATACGAGTCATTAGCCATGTCAATAACCTCCTGCTCAGTCTCAAACGGAACCAAAAACGCCACGGGCCCAAACGTCTCTTCAGTGAAGAACTTCATGCCTGCTTTCGTTCCAGTGACAATAGTAGGGCGGGCAAAATTGGGTCCATCTGTGTCGCTTACTCCGCCTGAGAGGATCTTCGCCCCTTTTTGGACAGCGTTTTGAAGATGGTCCTTGACTTTGGCAATGCCCTTGCCGGCGTACAGGGGACCAAAGTTGACTTTTCGGTCCCAAACAGAGCCGTAGACAAACGTCTTGTCGATGCAGTTTCGGAGAACATCGGCAAAACGATCTATAATTGAGGAGTGAACGTATACTCGATTGGCGCAGACACAGGTCTGGCCTGAGGAGCGGAACTTTGATGTGACCAACCCTTCAAGTAGATAGCAATTAGTACTATTTCCCACACAGATCGATAAAGAAGCATGGCTTACCCTGAGCGGCCTTTTCTAGATCCGCGTCCTCAAAGACAAGGAAGGGAGCGTTGCCTCCAAGCTCCAAACTTGTCTTCTTGATTGTCTTTGCGCATTCCGTGTTCAAATACTTTCCAACCGCCGTGGATCCTGTGAAGCTCAGATGCTTGACGAGCTTATTATGGCACAATTCTTCCCCAATCTGCGGTGTATTCTCCGGACTAGAGGGAACAACATTAAACACACCAGCCGGACCGCCAGCTCTCTCAAACAGCTTGGCCAGCGCAAGTGCACAAAGAGGCGTCTCTGACGAAGGCTTGCACACAACCGTGTTTCCCGCTGCAATCGCTGCCCCGACCTTGCGAGTGACCATCGCCAACGGCGAGTTCCACGGGGTGATTGCAGCGACTACACCCTGTGGTTCCCTGATTGTCAAGATTCTGTTATTCCCCCGGAAAGCAGGGATAGTCTCCCCCACAGTTCTTTCGACCGCCGACTCGAACCAATCCACAAAGTCGATAGCGTATTGAACTGTGCCTAGGGACTCGGTGAAAGGTTTGCCTAGCTCCAAGGTACATAGCGCGGCTAGGTCTTCTCTGTTTCCCTTGATCAGATCTCCCCAGCGGCGCATGAGGAAACGTCGTTCGCGGTGGCCAGTTCGTCGATAGGTCTCGAATGCTGTCTGGGCGGCTTCGATGGCAGTGCGCGCGTCCTCGAGGGCCCCGTCGGCGACTTGGATTATTTCCTTGTCATCTTCGGGATCTGGAGGGCGGAACCAGTTATAATTCTTTGCTTTTAGAGCTCACGACGAGCCAGTGACAGGGGGGTTACCAAAGACTGGGAAAGTTTTGCCAGAGGCAGCCTGTATCCATTTCCCCCCAATGTATGCGCGGGTCTCGATGAGCGAGGGATCTTTGAACTTTAGATCATATTAGATTCTGCGATACATGAATTAAGGCTGATTTAAAAGATACCTCATATGGAATTGTCTTTTTGAGAGGGGCCATTTTGGCGATATTTGATATTCTACGAATGAGCAATCTCGATGTTGACAATGGAAAGACGCTCATGAACGAGAAAAAAATATGTGCAAGAAGGATGTTATTTTATCGAGTAGTTGTTTTCTTGTCTAAGAAAGCTAGTAAGATGGGGTAATCACAGCCGGATTTCTACGGGGACTGACTCTCCGAGGCCTATGATGTATGGGTAAGGTGGCGTGTGAATGCGGCCTTTTTTTTCGCAGTGGGCAGAGATCGGCACAAACTCCGACAAGCCAGCATCTTATGCAACATTTTCTAAAGTAGAATGCAGCTGTCTTACATGGTCTGCCAATACCCCTCATTGCGGACAATGATACCCCGGAAAACGAATTAAATGGACGCCAGAAATAGAAAGACCGCAACTGATGCTATCTAGAAGGCAGAACAGTATTTTGTTGTGTTCAACCTTTATCAATAATGTCTCCCCGTCTCCAGGGCAAAGTAGCCATTGTAACCGGCGGCGCATCCGGGTTCGGCGAGGGCATTGCCTTGAAATTCCACACGGAGGGCGCTAAAGTACTCATCACTGATATCAGCGAAGACCTGGGGAAGGAAACCGCGTCCAAGATCGGATGCCACTTTCTCACGGCGGATGTAACAAGGCGCAGTGACTGGCAGAATGTCCTGAAGTACACGGTTGAGCACTTTGGTCGGCTTGATATCGTTGTTAATAATGCCGGCACCAGTTATGTCAATAAAGTAAATGCGCCCCGTCCAAGAATAGGCAGTCTTCTCTAATAGTGTTTTCTATCAGCCAACTGAACAAGTGACCGACGAAGAGCTCGACCTGACCTTCCAAGTGAACACGGTTTCCATCCACCGGTGCACCTCCGTCATCGTTCCCTACTTCCTCGAGAAAGGCAGTGGAAGTTTCATCACGATCGGTTCGACCGGAGGAATTCGACCTCGGCCAGGTCTTGTCTGGTACAATGCCAGCAAGGCAGCAGCTATGCTGGCGACGAAGAACATGGCTGTGGAATATGCGTCACGGGGGATTCGCTTCAACTCTGTCTGTCCGGTGTTTGGGGGTCATACCCGTTTGTACGTGCACGATTACTCCTGGTTGGATCAAATACTGACAGGCCTTCAAGGAGTTCTCATTTTATGGGCAAGCCAAGCACCGACGAGAATAGGGCGCAGTTCGAAGCGGTGGTCCCTATGGGCCGTGGAGCTGAGACAGCAGATGTGGCCAACGCGTGTCTCTTCCTGGCTAGTGATGAGGCGTCCTTTATAACGGGCCAGGATTTGGCTGTTGATGGAGGCAGATGTGTTTAAGGTGCTAGATCCGATCCTAAAATTTACTCATACGTTTGAAAGCTGTGATGTGCCAATTCTGATCCATTCAACTAACCGATCAAACTATATATATACCTAGTGGCTGCCGATGACCTCGGGAAGATACCTATTAAACATGAGAAAGAAACCTTGGAAGGGCGCAATATTTACAACCAATTATTATCATAATTCTTTCTAAATCTATCTTTTTTCTTGAACAAAAACTTCTAACCTCAAAACCTCACCGGTTACCAGCACGGCGTATAATAAAAAGCCCCGGACCAACACCTACGTCAGTGAAATATAAAAAGGAGGCGGCCCCACACGGCGTTGTGTGCGAACTGTGGAGACAGCAAAGTGCGGGGATTCCGGGGAGCATCCGGGGTATAGTAAATTTTATTGCTGTAAATAGGCGGAGAGACAACTTCCGATCTACTCTTCAATCATTAATTGCCTTTCACTATCATAGCTTTAGAGAGACTGCCAAGATGACTCCGAAGTCTCCGCAATCCAACTTGGGCCATCCAAAAGTCATCGCCCGGGCATGTCTTCTCTGCCGCAGGCGAAAGATTCGATGCGACACACAGAGGCCACGCTGCGCAGCATGTGTGAGCCAGAATAGGGAATGCGTCTATCAGTTTGAGACGCCACGGAAAAGGTTCGCCAAGAATTCATATCCTATCAAAGGGCCCCATCATAACTATACATATATTTAGGCCAACGTTTGGGGAAATCAATGAATTGCGGAAAGAGTTATCTGTCTTCAAATCCTTCATACAAACTCTGAAAGACACGCCGTCAGATGAACGAGATGCCCTCCTTTTATCAACCTCTATAGACAGTGACCGCTTTGAGGTCACGTCTACAGAAGACGATGGCCAATATTCAAAGGCCCTGATCGACAGGGGTCATACTAGATCACCCGCGCGTCGCGATAGTTTACTGAGCATGATTGACTCGGATGATGAAGGTCTCGACGTGACGCAGTTTATTTCTGTCGACGAAGCTGGCAAGCCGGGCACTTTTGGTCCTTCATCTGCACTACATGTTCCCACCCACGGAGGGCATCAACATGCCACCCACAGCCAAACATTGGAGCATATGAAGAACAGCTTAATCGCCAATGCAGCTCTGCAACGACAATCGGAGCATGAATTTACCTTCTTGACTGATATTGCGGGCGTGCCAACGCAGCTAGCCCTGCATCTATTGAATCTTCATTGGTCGCGACAGCATCACACATTTCTCTTGACATACCGCCCCGCGATTATGCGCGATCTCAAGACTGGCGGGCCCTATGCCTCACCGTTTTTACTTAATGCCATACTTGCCTGCTCGAGCAAGTTCTCGGAGCAAATGCAGCACCAAGAGAATCCTTTTTTTGATGCTTGCGACAGGCTACTTGCCGAGCAGGGTCTGCTCATGAGCCCCAGCATTCCGACCGTGGTGGGACTTGTGCTTCTGGGGTCTACATACAATGCATGTGGGAATATTTCCAAGTCATGGCTGTTCACTGGCTACGGGTTACGCATGGCGTACGACTTGGGACTCCACCTCGATCCGCAGGAGACAACCGATAACGCCGAAGACATTGAAATCCGCAGACGCGTATTCTGGGGTATTTTCATCTGTGACAAGTTGCAAAGTTTATATCTAGGACGACCTGTCGGTCTGCATCTCCGCGACATTCGTGTCTCGCGTGCCTTTCTCGACACGTTCGAGGAAAAGGATATCCTCCCATCCACCGCCCCATGTCCCTCGCCCATCTACTCGGTTTCGACATTCCGACAAATGTGCTCCCTGTCCAAGATTATGGCCGTCATCATCGACCGGTTCTATGTGGCCGGCGCCACGTTCTCCAACGCACACTCGAGCCTCCAAATGGTCGAAGCAGCGCTGGATAAATGGAAACAAAACCTTCCGGCAGAGTTGGACTTTCAAGTCCAAGGCGAAAACCCGAATTCGTACCCAGCACCCAACGTGATGAATTTGCATGGCATCTACCATTCGCTTACTATCTTGCTGCATCGACCGTTCATTTCCGATGGCCATCTGCGGTCAAGAACGGTCCCACAGCACTCCTGGGCCCGGTGCACGACAGCAGCGCAAATGATCTCGCGCATTGCCGAGAGTTATAAAGGGGCGTATGGCCTGTCCAAAGCACCGTATATTCTCAGCTATGCGATTTATGTCGCTTGCACAATCCATGTACGCAATGCTGCCGGTGAAATAGCGGGGAGTTACGAGCATGCATCGCTCCTACGAGCAGGACTCGAGTGTCTGGAGACAATGTGTCAAGCGAATCCGGGGATTAGACGGCCGGTGAGCATTATTCGCAGGCTCATTACAGCGAATAGAATTGATTTAGATATTGGTAAGCTTTCTTTTTCTTATGCTTTTGCTTGTGGCTATTATCTGACAGAAGTAGACCGCGCGATGATACCTAGCACGCAGTCTATGCTACCGTTTGACTTTGACGCGATCCTCAGTACGTTTCCGGATATCGATGGCAGTGGAATTCCAGGCACGGGTAATCAGGGGAGAGGAGCCTTGAATATGGATGTGCCGCTAGATACGTTATTTGGGTTCATGGATGGACCAGTAATTCCTCTTGGTGATATATCCCCGGGAGATGCTTTTGTAACGGATCATTCTACAATATAGAATTACTGTCCTAGTTTTTTGTAGGCATCTAGTTCAATTCTTCCGTGTTTAACGCTTCTATATATCTAAGTCAAATCAAAACAGCAGAGGCTGTCAAAGTTTCCCTTCTTCATGTCCATTTTCACGGATCCTGCTCTTCGCAATCATCTTTGCAACTTCTTCCCTGGGCCTAGTGTGAAGAAAATCACCATTCATATATGGAGAGCTTTCTCCCGCCGCTCCAAACTCGTGCGGCACAAACCCATTCCCCAGGAAGCCAAACCTGTTTCCACTGCGGTAGACGATGTCATAGTCTTCCCACTGGGGCGTCTTGACAGCTTCAAAAAACATGAGCCTCGATCCCGGCCACATCACAATGGGTCCATCAGGCTTGCCCTGCTTGAACCAGCTCTTGCATCGGTCCGCCCAGCAGGTTCGCTGCAGATAGGCGCGGGCATGGTCCATAAAATCCTCAATCACAGAATCCTTGGGCGTCATTCGGCGGATATGTTGCGAGTACATCTTCTTGATAACCTGCAGGAAGTAATTGCTCAATGCTGTCAAGATTGGCAGGATAGCGCCCTGCGCCACGGGAGTGAATGGACCCGTGAACATGAAGTAATTGGGCATGTTGGGCGCTGCAATGCCCATGTAGCTTTCCGGGACGCCCTTCCAACGCTCCGCAAGACTGACGCCATCCAATCCGATGACGGGGAATGGAGGGCGGAAAGAGGTGTCGAAGCCCGTGGCACAAATGATTACGTCAACCTCGTATTCCCGACCTTCGTGGTCTTTGAACCCATTTGGAGTGATGCAGCCAATGTTTTCTGTAAAGGTAGTCGTCTTCTCGCCGACTAGCGCCTCTAGGTAACCATTGCCTGGCGTTGGCCGTCGGCAGCCTACGTTGAAGTCTTTGGGGACGATCTTGTCGACCAGGCGCGGGTCTCCTCCAAGCTTGCGGTGCATCTCTTTATAGGAGAACTTTATTGTTCTTAGTATGTAAATCAAATGTCAATTCAATTCGGGCAACTTTACCTCATTGCCAGCCTCAGACTCCGCTGTATTTCTCAAAACACCCTTGTAGCGTAGGTTGATCTCATCTTCGATCATTTTTCGATATGCGCGGTAGCTTTCAGGGTTGTGTCGCCACTCTGCCTTTTGTTCCTCGGAATCTGTCTTTTGATTAGCAAATATGGAACTGGCTTATGAGACAGAACAAAATAACATTCTAAATTGGCACCATCTGGACCAGCAAACTTCTGTGCAAATCCAGCGGTGATCCACGTCGGGCTGCGCACCCAGGTGTAAAGCTTTGATACGTCGGGATATACTGATGGGACGACCTGAACTCCTGAGGACCCAGAACCAACAACAGCAACTCGTTTGCTCTTGAGATCGTATCCTTCCTCATAAGCTGCGGTGTGGAATAGGCGGCCCTTGAATGTATCTAGACCGGGAATCTTAGGCCATTCCCAGTGACTGACAACGTCAGAAAAATAATTCACACCCGCGAAAAGAGAAAGGAGCAGTCACTTTAAAAATCCAGTGCCGTTCAAAAAGATATCACATTCCTCCTCCCACTGTTTCGACCCATCTGTACGCGCAACAACCAGAATCCACTTCGACTTGTCATCATCCCAAAACGCCTTGACAATCTTCGTCTTCAGCTCAATATACCGATCGAGCCCCTCATCTAAGACAATCCCCTTGAGATACTGCCAAATCTCCGGCGAACCACAGTAGTACTTTGACCAATCCGGGTTCGGTCTCCAGGTAAACTGGTAACTCGGCGAAGGGCCATCGCAGGCACACCCCGGATATCGGTTTTCGTACCACGTCCCACCAACGTCGGCGTTTTTCTCGAAGCATTTGATCTGCACATTGAGCCCGGAGAGAGCTTTGGGCGCGTGGTGCAGGAAATCGATGCCTGCGGCGCCGGCGCCCATCATGACGACTTTCAAGGGGTGAGAGTTACTCCATGGTTCGCCCATGAGATTGGTGCCCACGTTGTATCCACGTGGAGTTGTTTGATGCCATTCTGGATGGTCCACGGGGCGCCCTTTTGATGGTGGATGAGGGCCCGGCCTGTTGCTGCCAATTTGGGGAGGGAGTTCGAGTTCCGCCATTTCGATAGTCGTGCTATAGTGGTTGGTGAAAATTGATGTTGCGGACTTTGAGGATAAAAATATAGAAATATAGTACTCCTGAGAGTAAATTGGAGCTATTTTCTCGGAAAGATCACCGTACACTGCTGTAAAATCTCTCGGGGGCAGTGTCTCCGAGCCCTCACATGCAAGTTCCCCCGCCCCCTCCTTTGCCACAGTACCTCGTACAGATGGGGATGTTACTCTCCGGAATTTCTCTTCCAGGGGGTATGGCTTTTGTGATTGGATTTGGAGGTCGGAAAATGTCCGCATCTTTTTAGTCTGAAGGTAGAGGAATTGCTTACAGCGGAGATGTGGCTTTTTTTACATTCCGTGAACACAGCTACTGATTTGGTATTTATCCCCAGAGGAGCAATCTTGAGTCTAGATAATAATATGAGAGTGCATGAGGTTCACTATGAATCAAAATATTTTACTGTGGTAGCACTCGATCACGTTGTAGTAATTGTACCCAAACAAGACAAACATTCATGCAGGAGGCTTCGTGGAGATTCAGCAGAAATGTGAAGTCGGATCTAGCCTTGAAATTACTCAAAAAGAATAATATTTATTCACTAAATTTAAAATAAACCATGCAAATTATCCAGCAGGGTCTCTTATTCATTCGCACCATCTCAAGCCATCCTTCACCGGGCCTTCCCTCGAGCAAGCAACTTCTCAAACACACGCTTCTGCGCTTCATCAACCACCGGTGGAAATGCCGGATTCACAAGCCCCTGCCCCTTATCATAATTTGGTCCAATCTCGAAACAATGCCCACTAAGTTTATCGTCGTCCAAGAATCGTTGACAAGCATCGATGCAGCCTTGCATGGGCGTCAGCAACCCCTCACTGTCCAGAGAATCGTAAAACTGGTCCGTGGAGAAATTGGTGCGCATGACGTTTGGGTTCACTGAATTCATAGTGATCCCTTCAGATATTAAAGCTGCACCCAAAGAACGAACGAATCCTGCTACGGCGTGCTTGGATGTTGTGTACATGGGGAGACTGGGACAGCAGTATATGCCGCATACGCTTCCGGCGACGACGACTATATACCTTCAAGTTAGTCTATGTTTGTCTAAAAATCCAGTACAGTAAACATACTTTTCCCACAAATTCCAGACGCATTGGGTTGTTGTTTCCGGAACTGCTGTACAGCGAGGGAGACAGTATACAGCAGCCCTGAAACATTGACTTCCAATATCTTCAAATCCGGCTTCTGAAATCCTCCTTCAGTGCTGCTCGGCAGGAAGGTGGCCTCTCCTATACCAGCTATGGGAAAGACATAGTCAATTCGGCCAAACACGTCAACGGCCTTTTGAAATGCTGCCAATTGCGATTCCCAACTTGTAACATCAACAGCGCTATATGCACCATGAAGGTCTGCTGCAACTGCTTTCGCTCCAGCTTCGTCGCGGTCAGCAATGAACACCTTGATCCCTTTGGCAGCCAGCCATGTTGCTATTGCTTTGCCCAAGCCTGACGCGCCGCCTGTAATGAATGCGGTTTGTTGCTGTGTCATTGTGAGAAGAGGATGGGCGAAAAAAATGGGAGACAACGAGGATAGAGGAGAAGATGACGTGGAGGTAAGACCCATTTATTCCCTACATTGCTTCATACCCAGCTGTTCATAGCGAAATTATTGTCTAACAACACCGGGACATGTGTCTCCTTGTTGATATTCTCGGAGTTGGTTCCGAACCATGGATGATCATGCACGGATGGGGTAGAGTTTTGCGGGGAAGCAGAGAATCCGGAGACTCTGTCCCCGACCATAAACAACACAAAGCGCCACCAGTGCATGCTAGAAAACCGGATGTCGTATCTCCGCATTGTTAGTCACTGGCAAGAGTGATTGGGTGATGATCACGAGAAGCTTTGACGGCGCTGCGATCGTCAGTTTTGTCGCAGCCTGGAAGCTCCAACTCCCCTGTTACATATAAACCCATGTTGCCACGTGCTTGTTGTCCTCTTCTCATCACATACCTAACTATATAGCTGAGAAACGACATTATGGCAAAATTCGGCGGCCTGAGAGGGTCGAAGCTGCACCTGGCCGTGTGGGCTGAGGCCTGGTTTGGTATCATGATCTTTGGCTACAATCAAACATCTGCTGGTGGTGTGCTCGCCGACACTACCTTTAACAAACAATTCCCCCGAATAGATACTTTGACTACATCGGGATCTACGGAGTCATACAATGCGAAGATCCAAGGTAAGCTCTTTCTCTAACCGAAAAAAGAGAGAAAAAGACATGCGAGCTGACAAAATAGGCACCGTCGTTGCCATGTATACTCTCTGGGGAGTTTTCGGCGCTTTGGGCTGCACTTTCCTCGGAGACGTCTTGGGTCGTCGCAAGACCATCTTCATAGCTAGTATTGTCCAAGCCATTGGGACCATTTTACAGTCATCTTCCTTTTCACTTGCTCAATTTATCATTGGGCGAATTTTCTTGGGCATCGGAACTGCCGGCATGGTTGCCACCATTTCAGTCTGGCAGTCCGAAGTCTCCAAGGCCGAAAACCGTGGTGAGCATGTATCGGCGTTTGGAATCTTCTGTTCGTCTGGAATGGTACTGGCTCTGTTTCTTGCCTATGGGATGGGCTACACGCAACCAAATTCGGTCTCCTGGCGCTTTCCTCTTATTCTTACCGTCGTTCCGTCAATCCTGGTCTGTGCCGGGATCTTCCATCTACCGGAGAGTCCCCGATGGTTGAGCAAGCAGGGTCGTTGGGACGAAGTGCGAGAAATCCTCGGGCTTTTGTACGACGAGGACCCGCACGGAGAAGCTGTAAATAAAGAGGTCGAGAACATTCAAATCTCGCTTGAACGTAACAACAAAGGCAGACTTATTGATATGTTCAAGATGGGACCTCAGCGAACACTACACCGAGTAATCATTGCTGCAGTTGCCCAGATTATGCTTCAAATGAGCGGCATCAATTCGCTCATCTACTACGCCCCATCAATATACGAGGACCAGCTGGGCTTCAGCGGGAAAACATCCAGCCTCGTCGCGGCTGCATCCCAGTTTTGCTTGGTCCTTGGTTCACTATGCTGCGCCTATACAGTCGATAGATGGGGCCGACGTAAGCTCATGATGGGCAGCGCTTCCTTGATGGCCATCTGCCTTGCCGCAGTTGCTGGCCTTACTTCGAATGCAAACAACACGGTCGCCCATAAAGCTGCTGTTTTCTTCACATACCTCTACTTCCTTGCCTATACACTGGGATTTCTCGGCGTCCCATTTTTGTATGCGAGCGAAGTAGCGCCTACTCATCTGCGCGCTTCTGTGTGCGGATTATCGACTGCTATTTCCTGGCTGTTCAATTTCCTTGTTGCTGAAGTGACTCCGACTGCCTTTGACAACATCCATTGGAAGTACTTTCTGGTGTTTTTCTGCCTCAACACGTCGTTTGTACCGATTATTTATTTCTTCTTTCCTGAAACATCGCAACGATCATTGGAAGAGATTGATCAGATCTTTGAGTCTTCGGAATCGATCTACGATACAGTTCCGGTGGCGAAGAGATTGCCCAAGCGTAATCTCGCCGAGCATTTGCGAGAAGAGAAGGGCGCCGAGGTGACCGCTCCTCAAGTCTCTCTTGTCGAGCAGGCATAGCTGCCGGGGAATCTGAATTTGCCGATGAGGATGGTATTGAGTTGGGATGTGTTACATTGAGGCTACTGAATTGGTTACATGAAAATAGCATACTATATCCTGGTATTTCGTAAAATATAATTCTATGAGGTTCTTTGAGCTGGTTTGTTATCAACCAATAGATCCTAGTATATATTCTCCATGTCATTTTTCAACAAGATGCGTCGTGGCACTGCCAAAAGATCTTGTATTGCCGTGCTACCAGCACAATATCTCTCCAAATACATGCATGTTGCCTGACCCTCCATCAACGCCCGCTTTCTCAGCCACCACTCCCCAGTGCAAATCTTGGAGTACCAATATGCCATAACGAGGAGGGCGCGAGGATCCTTATTCACGACTAGCTGGCCGAATTCGTTGTGCATACACCCGTTAAACGCATAGAACAACGCAACCGCTGACCATGAACATTCTATGTCCAACGGAGCAAATATGATAGTTACAGGAATAGCGTACGGGCTGTTTGCGTAAAGTATGTGATCCAGGTTATATAGTGTTATAAATTCCGGCGGCACATTCGCCAGTGAGAATTCAATTGTCGGTAAAGTTGAGAATATAGCATGGAAAATGCTCTCCGGTCTATCTGGCTGCACAAGCGGCAAGAGCGTAGATTTCCCCTGGCCCATTTTGAGCCATTCAGGCTCGCACTTCAAAGAGGGTACGAGTGGCCAGGCTTCTTCGGGTGTTGGAAGTTCGATGGAAGCAAACGTTATCACGCCTAGGATGGAAGCAGCAGCCCAAATTGCATCGCGGTCAGCCGGGTGGAGAGGTGTGGAGAGCTTTTTGTTGAAAAGAGTCACGCCTTTCGTCCAGTGATGAATTTCTTCGGTTGTTCGTCGACCGGGTATTGATGATCTAGTACTCAATCAGGAATATGTCCCAAAATATCGGAGCTAGGGAAATCTCAGAATACATACAAGTACCGGTCATGGATCGACGTGAGCGTTTGCGCGAAATGCATCAGAAACGGATGCTAGGAACTCAAAACGTCAGCACTAGAAAAGACATCAAGCGAGCGCACTCTCACCCTGAACATCAATCGATACACCTCATTCTCAAAAAGCTGCGTTACCGCGGGAGGCCCCAGTGACAACGCCGTTCTTAATTTGAATCTCTGCAAGCGACCGAGATTGTTCCCAGTCAACTCCAACTTTGATTCCTCGGCAGATGTAGATGCGAAATCCGTCACTAAGATTTTATAACTCGGCTGCATTTTGCCATTGAGTTTCCGGTTTAGGGCGCTTCGAGGCTGGAGGTCGGGAATCCGGATGTCGTAGTTGCAACAGACATCAAAGGACAGGCATTCACGGCATTCTGGGAATCCTTCGTCGCACTAAATAAATATCGTGATAAGCTGCACGCCGAGACATGAATGAGAGAGAATGATATGGTTACCTTCACCCTGCGAAGTTTACAATTGGCGCATCCGGATCGTGATTTTCGATGCGCTTTTCGCTTGCGAGCATGTTTACCGGCGTTGCGCGATTCCTGTAAGGAGGCCATGAGGAAGGATTTACCACCGAGCAAGGCGAGAAAATTTATTTTAATCGCAAGTTTCAGCTGGACAACATGGGTTGAGGTGGGCGTAAAATAGCCCCGGCTTATTGCGGCTTTAAGAGAGCCTTAACGCCGCCCACGAGAAAGAGGGGGCCATTTACGCTTGCTACCCTAATTCCAAGAATGTACCTTATGTGTAAAAGAGAGTACTTCAAAAATAATTCAATGTCTCAATGATCAAGAATCCTAAATAAGCAATATATCATGTGCCACCAATAAGTCCAATGACCTCTCGTCCCATCTGTTTCTTACGAAATACAATTCAGTATATATATCTAGCCACTCTCCATAGAAATCGGTGTGAATCATCCAGAAAAATAGCCAACATCCGAGATGTCTTGAAAAACTTTCATCGTGTGCTCGTACACTTTCTTCGAGACCTCGTCCTTGCGGATATTTTTATATCCCTTTCCCAGAGGAACCTCCTCACCATCCCAGTTTACTCGATAGGCTCCACCTCCAAGAACTCCATCCGAAGACGATGCGACGTTGACCTTTCCAATTTTGGCTGGCGACTTTTCCTCGGTCTCCGGCGATCGTGCTGGAAATCGAGGTGACGTGTGAAAGAGTACGCGGTCACCGCATTCCTTTGGGTTGACACTGAGAAGCTTGAATAGAGGGCTAACAACAGTGAAAACGCCCTTGAACCAGGAGGGGACGCCGTCGCCCTTGAAGGCCGGTGTTATGACGAGCATGGGGAAATAATGGGACAATGACAGTTTTCCTGGGTGGCTGGCAGCCATGTTTTCGAAGAAGAACGTGGTCATGTATGCGGCATGCGAGCCCAAACTGGTGAAGTTGAAATTCTGAGGCTTGCGGAGAGAAAGATCATCCAAGATGAGCTTAGTATCACGTCCCGGACCAAAGACAGAGACAACACGTCCCGCAAGCGGGGAAGCAAGTAGAAGAGGCAGAAGCTGGGTTACGAAACGCATTCGGGAGTAGTAGAGTAAAGACAAGGACTTGTCCAGGCCCTCGCTGGTCTCTGTTTCCGTTGTAGTTAGCAATGTCGTGTCAGGTCAATGAAGTAATGTTTGTTCCTACCTTGCCGTTCCAATTTGCCTCCAAAGGCAAAGTAAGCCTGGCTCAGGACAAGCAAATCAACACAGGCTGATTTTGATTTTCCCGCTGCATTGACTTCCTCCGCACTAATGATCTTTTTGCAGACGCGGTCAACCTCTCTGAGGGAGGCGAGATCACTGGCACGCACGAAATGAAACTCGCCCGTAGGACATGTCTTTTTGCAGTCAGCAATGATTTTGTTGGCAGCTGTCTCGTTGCGGCCAACAAGATACACCCGTAGGCCGTGACCAGAAGAGCCGTGCGTAGATGCCAGAGCGCGCAAAGAGTACTCCCCGATGCCTGAGGTGCCGCCTACAAAGACGGCGGTAACTGGCTGCTTCTTGACCAGTGTGTTGCCGCAGGCCCGGACGACGTCGAGTTGTACCATGATTTCAGGTGATGATGGAGAGGTGAAGGCGTACGGCGAGGAGTGTTTATTAGGGTATATATATAGGTAGAGTAGAGGGTGTGTAAACAGGACGTAGCAAAAGCAGACGATGGCTGCCTTTAAGTAGTTCATATTGTGATAACTGCACTGCATGTTTCCCCTTTATTCTTCGAACTGCCCAAGGCCTATATCTAGGTTTGGAGAGAATACGCACGCGGGTTAGCCTGCATATCGGACGGAGCGGCGTTCAGCTTCTCCGACATGGTTTGAGCAGTCAGGGTAGGTAGATAAAGGTGCTCAGAATAGCAAAGTCAACAGGCACATATTCACGCTGTCAAAATAGTACGCGCGAGGGCTAGCGTACATCTTCTTTCTTTGAGAATGCGTTGATTCACAGTTTAGGGCTAGCGCCGATCAAGAAATACGGACGGAGGTTAGCGCGTGGCAGGGGTCTGCAGCTCTAGGGCAAGTCGGGGTTAGGGTTAGGGTTAAGGACCCCAATTTGGATATAACTTCATCGGTTTTGGAATGCAGACTTGATGATAAAAGGCGTGCCAACGCACAGAGCAAAGTTTCTCTTTTTCCTTTTTTCTCTATGTGCAATGTTCTACTGTGCCTAGATAGTACTTGATAGCCTCGATAGATTGACGACCGTCACAGACCGGTCCTTTGCCGGGAAGTCAGTGTAGAGCATGTCTCTCAGATAACCAATTCAGAAAGAGCTATGTGAATAGCCTCAATATAACGCATTCCAACTTTAATCCCATACTCATCAGCAAATTCAGTCTCCTCGCCAAACTCATTATCCTCCTCATCAAGGCAAGTGAGGCAGGTCGTTACAATCTCCGCGTATTTATCACCGGCTTTCTGCGGCAACCGCGTCTTAGCGAGCTCGACCATATAATCCTTGGACCACATCAGAGCACTAGAAATCTCGAAGCCAGAAGAGTAGTCTTGTGATATGACATTCTTATCTCTAAGCCATGTGAAAAGGCCTTTGCTGGGCTTTTCGGGTTGCGGCTTTGAATTCCTTTGCGGGGTGGCTGTCGAGTACACGATAAATGACTCCCACAGCCCAACCTCTAGCAGACACACGCCGAGGCTGTAAATATCGTGTTGCAATTTATAAGGCCTGCTTAGCTGCGCTCCTTGCTTCTGGGGATGACGGTAGATGTTGCGTTCCCAGTCATCGTCACCCTGTAGGACGGATTTCCCAGCCGCAGATCGAAAGCTTTCAAAGCCAGCGAGGAACGCACATGGGTTGCGACGAGGTGGAGTGGCAGTGAACTTTACATAAACGTCATCAAGAATAAGAATTGACTCGGGGCAAATGTTCTTGTGAACAAAGGCGAAGGTATGAACATAGCTGACTAACTTTGCCATCTCCTACGCAAGTCTTATGCGCCACGAGAGCGACGGTATTTCTTCAGAGCTACTACCGAGGCGTCTCAGTAGATGGTATCGAAGGCTACGTAGTTGGTTGGCGTTATGGCCCGAGGGTATCCGAAAGGCGAGTTGAAACCCTATGATCTTGGGGTGTTTCTTCTCGGATTTTGATTCTTATTGCGACTATTCCTCATGAACATAGGAAAACCCTTTGCATCTGAGCAGCCCGAAGCTGAACGCGTCTGCTAGGGTCAACTTGGATGCTAAACGGCTTATATCCTTGTCCATCGCCTTGATATCGCTGTTCGGATGAACAACTAGTGTGTCGAGGATATAGTGTTTGCCTTCTCCTGCCTGCATCCCCATTTCGACGCGGCTGTAATGAACGAGGCGGGTCTGGAAGGTTGCCGGTGGTAGTACAACGCTCGAAATAGAATCCGGGGACGTCACGGCACGACGAATATTTGCGACGAGGCTAGTCGGACGTTTTGTGGCTGTTGCCCCTACCTGGATAAGGACTTTGTCAATTTTCGGATCGGGCTTGCGCATGGCAAGGGAAATCTGAGGCTCGATGCGTTGAACCCATCTCTCCAACTCGTCAAGTAGCTTATCAATGTCCTTTTTTTTTTTCAGTGCGAACTTTACCCCGGACGAGTGTTCATGAATATTGAAGAACCCCAATTTGTAGGGGGAAGCCTTCTTCTGAAGCTTTTCAATCTTGGAACCAGTGGAAAGAAGTTTTCCTTGGAGGATATAAATGCTATCATCGAGTATACGGCCTGCTTCGACGTCCATAATAGGCAACAAACGCTCTGCTAGCCGGATGGCATCGCGAGTACGGACCCAGGAGCTCTCGAGGATGTTGACTCTCTCAGTCATTTCTTTGTCGGCATTTTTCCAGTCCTGGCAAAACCTAACAATCAACTTGCCGTATCTGAAATGGTGTGTGAGATTCTGATCAATATAGAAGGAACGGACGATAACTCACTTATAGCAGGTTTCGGCAGCCGATATCACCCTCATAGGATCGGTCATGTTAATACGATAAATATTTGTCTTTATTATGTCACAAGAGTTGCAGAATCGGAGGGAAAGCTCGAGGCGAGGGGATCATCGTTCTATTTGCGTCGAAGAGCGCATATCCCGTCAGCCCATGTAACGTGGCATCCAATGAAAATCTCGGCTTCCTCAGCTCAGCCAGCCTCGTCCGCGGCCTTTCGAATGTCGAGCGGGGTTGTGTTGCTCGTCCATCTCGTTTGTTTTTTTCTTCTTGTGGCGACTTTCCTTTACGCATGAAGTTTCAACTTATCACAACCCACCGAGATGGATGTTCCCAGAGTCCAAGATCTAAGTATCGAAGACCTGGATCTTAGAGACACATTTCTCGAGACCAAATTTCCTGGCCCGGGGGAGGTTTTTCACACATTCGAGCGATCGGATCCAACCGGCCGTCTGCGCAAGATCACCGTTGAAGAGACATGGTACATCAAAAAGTCACTAGGAAAAGGCGACTTTGGATCAGTATGGCTACAGGAACGATCGAACCCAGACGCTTCAGGCAAGCCATCACTACGAGCTGTCAAGGAAATGGCCAAGTCAAGATTACCAAATGGAAAATACAAACGGGAGCTGCAGGCAATGGCCAAATTCTCTCTAGAAAGAGTGATATTCTTGGGTAACCTTCCATACTTGGTGCAAATATCCCTGACATCATGGCCTACAGTATCAACACTGCTTTGTGACGAGTTACGGCTGGTATGAAGACGATACAACCGTATACATCGCCATGGAGTATTTCCCACACCGAGACCTAGAGTTTCATCTTCATACACCATTTAACGAAGAGGAAGTCGCTCTCATTGCATCGCAACTCGTCGACGGTATCAAATTCTTGCAAGAGAACAAGTCCGTTTATAGGGATTTGAAGCCTGCAGTATGTTGATCCCTTCGTATTATCAAATTTTGATTATTATGGCTAATATATGGCCAACAATACGAATTACCAGAACATTTTTGTACAAGTGCCGGGCTCTGACGAAGACGAATGGTGGGTCAAAATTGGCGACTTTGGCATCAGCAAGCGGGCCCTGGGAATACAGGCGTGATGGTTACTTCCCGCCAGCAGCAGCCCTGTGGAAGATGGGAGCAACCAAAGACTGTCATGCTTTTATTAATATGACTATGGCTTCCTATCCCGCAAATCGTATCTCGGCCAGAGACGCCGAGAACCATCCATGTATCCGTGGTGTCAAACAGCCTAAAATCGGGAAGACTCGGCCATCATCAACTGGGAAGGCCAATTCCTACCTGTCGGGGTGAGATCACATATCTCAATTGCATCGCGATTAGATAATTTGCAAATTTTGCTAATCCGGCCTCATTGCACCAGAAACTGGCCTGCCTCCCCCCAAATGCTATTATACCCGCCGATCTCACAGATACCGCTCCGAATCCGACTATGGACTCTACAGGATTTGTCCCGAGAATACCAAATGCTGTATGGACTTGATACAAGTAGTGAGATTGGTATCGACAAGAGCGGCCGCGAAGACTGGGCTCAAAGAGTTCAAAAAATTGTGATCTCGCCAAAGGAAACAGCTGCTTCCAGTACTATCACAGCTGCTAAAGACATGATATCACGGCTCTGGAATCTCCAAATAGGTAGTTCAAATACACACAAAATGGATCCAGATGAAACCAACTTCACGGACGATGACTACCAGATCTCCCAAGTCTCGGGATGGTTGAGAACTGGAGAGACAAAACCGGACAACCATTTGACAATATTACCTAACAGAGAAATCGGTTCTGCTAATGGCCTTATTGAAGTACATGAGAATACTAATGAGACTGGACATGCAGAGGAGGAAGTTGACGAGGATCTTGCTTTCACTTCAAACTCCCTCGATATTTCGGAGGATGAGAGGGAAACAAAGGTGAAAATGGGGCTGGATTTCCTTCAAGCATATTTAAATGCGCCCACAGCAGGAAGTTTGGAGTCCTGGCTCTCGCATCATGGCTACCAAGGCCTTTAAATACGGCGATGATGAGGGTGGAAATATTACTACCCTACCCTCAGCGTTCTATACATCCCAAAGCATAACGTCTGCGCGTCGTTCTCCAGATGAACAGATTAAATAGCAATACGATATCCGATCAGGTCTTTAGCTTGAATTGGAGGACTCTTTCGTCGTCAAGTCTCACGATTTTATGAGTTTTACTCACCATCAACTTCAAGTACTGAAAAAAGAGAGCCTTTCCAACCCTCAATTATTCAGTAATGGCTTATATTACACCACCCAACCTTTCAAAATACCTCAATTCTCATACCTTCCGGTTGATTCATTTCAGATATAGGGTTAGACGCTTTGAAAATTCTACATACATACTCCGAGCTTTCGATAGAGCTAGAGGGTAATTCGTGGGGGTTTTAGAATTCCCATATTGAACAGCCAGTGGACGAGAAAATAATGGTTATAGCAAGGCGAGTACCCAAGTATTAACATTCTCTCCTATCGGGACTTTGGCCTCCGCCAGAGAAGACAACCCCGGGCTATGGACAAATACCTGAGCTAGGGTTGGATATATTCGACTCTTTAAGAATATATCTAGAAGGCCCATCCTTACGAAACTATAATATTTAACAAGGCGCACTAGATTTAATAGATCTAACTAGACAATATCTTTCTATCTAGCCAATTGCAGATTCAGTATGCCAAACTCCCCCTTATCCAAATAGACTCTCGTACTATCCCCAACATCTTCAATGATGTCCAAATTATTCATCCCATCATAATCGCCTACTAAAGCAGCAGAATGCATTTGGTTTTGTAGGATTGATCGATCCTTTTCCGGTAGAGCAAAAAGCGTCGAGAGCGTCGAATCCTTCACAACGCCAACTTTCCTCCTCCACGTATCGACAATAATCCATGCTAGGAATATCAGCGACAGTACAACTTGTGCCCCCAAACAGGCTATAAATGGCCATCGGACAACGACATATGCGCTGGGAGCATAGTTCTGGCCCTGAAGAGATGTTCCATACTTCGTACGGAGCCTGTCAAAAGATGATTAGCAATCAAATAATCAACTCAACGGGGAATTTTCTATATATCCGTCAAAAAAAAGTAACATACCAATCAGTCGACTCCCGAGCCATATTCCCTAACAAAAGCTCCAGAGTATGAAACATGGCCTGATCGTCTATTCCAGTATAATTCGCCGACTGGGTGCCTGCAGTGTAATTCGGATAAAGCGCCTGTCCAAGTGCATAGCTAAAAGCAGTCATGCCATCGCTGCCGCCAAAGTCTGTAGCATCCTCGCTGAATGCTCCTGTAATGATGAATTCTAACACAGCGGATACTTGGCCCGGTAGACCCGGTGTGACACGAAAAGTATAGTTGGTGTTATCTACAGTATAGGTGACGTTTGGATAAGCATAATCGGTAACGTTGCCAGCAGTCGCAGTTATGGCTGTTTGAGTCGTTCCGTTGGTTGTTGTTACATTGTACGTCTCGACGCACATATAGAACATGGCTTCAACAGCGCGCACGTAGGACAGGTAGTCTCCTGGCGGGTCGTCGGGCTTGGAATTAAACCAGTTCATCGACATGCCGGTAGTGTTGAGATAGATTATCTGGGCTACTGTGACCCCGTTGACTCCGAAGCTATCGTTGGAAAAGGACTCAATCTCAGACCAAAAGTCTAGGAATGCCACATTCGAGTGATCTGGAACATCATCTTCATAGACCAGGCTGCCGACCGCGATATTTGTCGAGTTTATCAGTGGCTCCGAAGCATCATTAGCTTGTAGGTAAAACTGCTTGTTCTGTGCGATGTTTGCTATGGTTGCGTTGTCGCAATCTTCCCCATTCGATGTGACGGCATCGACACACTCCGAAATGAGCGTGTCTGAAATATCGTGTAAGTCAACGCATACAGCCAGTGAGCCGAAGCTGGGGAATTCGCAATTTCCAGAGGAACAGGTTGGTTCGGTAGAGCCATATGTTGTGTTGACCGAGGTAAGTGCTGCGCTTAGTAGGCTACCATACATTGCCGTTAAGACTCCGCTACCTTCATTAAGTTCTGACCAAAATGATCAGTTATTTTCCTGAAGAAAGATGAGAGTTGGGTGAGACAAACTGGAATCATTCAACAGGCTGGTAATGGTAGCTGTTCCATTAGTAGGAACATATCTCGTAACCTGAGTGAGGGCAGCCTGCGTGATTGTTGACGTGACTGTAGAACTGAGCAAGATTACTGTTGCTATCAAGACAGAAAGTCTGTTTTATCATTCATTAGTATAAATTCTGTTATCAAAACTCCAAGACAGAAAGAGAGAAGAAAGTCACCTACCTGCCTTTGGCACTAAAAACAAGCAAAATGCTACCCCATGTCCCTCGGCTTGCATCATCAATTTTCTCAAAATCAGCCAATGACTTATCACGACTAGAAAACCAGTTCCATTTCATCTGCGACAGGCCCGAGATGACTGGATTGACAAACCCAGCCTGGCTGATGGCCGTCAAAAAGGCGAGAAGAGTGTTGAGTGTGATCCCGAGCGGCCATGAGGGCACAGGCTTTTGATCATATTTGTTGAGCACAATGACCAAAGCAGCAAGCGCACCAGCACTGACAATCCAGGAAATTATTTCAATAGTCCAGCCGCGACCTAGTCTTGTCAGTATGCCTGGTGATTTCCTCTTTTTCCTGTTGGGTCTCTCTGCGGCATTTTGCATAGTTCCATTCGACGGCCGGGCAAGAGGTTCAGATTCGGGAATGTGCGACGAAGAATAACTAGAGCGGTGGTAGCTCGAACTTTGTGGCCGTGGATTCTTGCTGAGACGACGAGGTTCATGATGTGAATTCCTCATGTCGGAGAGAAAAGAACGTAATTGTCAACACATGTAAATAAACTAAACAAGAAAATCAATACACATGAAAGAGCGATGTGATGGTTATTTCTGACTAAAGGAGACGAGCTGGTTGTAGTATTTAAACCTCTGCGAGGCTCAAGCATGCACATGCAATTTTGCGGCTGAAGTTTTTTTATTTATTTTTATCAGAACGCCGCATAAATAAACTATTATAGCCTGATCATGGTGCCTGCTTATTCACGCTAAGTCGCCTATCTGTTACAGGGATAGGCCACGAACCCCCGGCTAATGCACATATATTTAAAGGAGGAGTAGCAAAGAAACAGCCTCAAGGGCTAGTGCCTATTGACTCTAGTATTAAGCGATCCTTATTTCATACAAAGCACACTTGCCGCCAACACGCACAGCGTTCGGCCGATAATTAATTGGTTCTTTGAGACATGCAGTGTCACCTGAATCCTTCCAAGTGGAGCAGAGCCTCAACCTGAAAATACGAGCAAGTTTACTGGGGTGCTATGACTCGTGAGCCAAGAGGTGCTACTGCTAGTCATCGCCGATGACACGCAGCCTTGCTGCCACTCTTCAATACAAAGAGACGCATGGGCGCTAAGTGGTTGAGGAACGATGTTAGCCGTTTCAAGCTTCAGCCTCACCGAGTCATTAGGGTACCTTTTGATTCTTGAATGGATAGACAGAGTACTCCGTACTTATGCTCCGCACATATCTCCAGGCCAGCTGCAAGGCGTTCCTGGATGGTTCCCCGGGATAAAGTTTTTCGGGGCGCTAGTTAAGGTGACGGCGCCAATCTAGCAATTTAGCTAATGAACCATCGAACTAGGCGCATATACAGCGGAATATCGAACATGAAGAAGAGAAGGAAGGAAGGCGGTTCGCTGTGGCTGCCGTAGCGCCATGTATACCCCTAGCAATCCTAAGCGAGATTCCTAATGCTGTGCCGTTGAAGCTATTCCCAAATCCAACGTCGCGGGTAGGGCTTCTCGCACCGTAGCCCTATCCCGAAATATCTCCCAATGCGGTAACCAGCGTTGAATCCCCGAGGTCGCCGATGCACGGCGATGGGGACATTTATTGTCCCAGCTACCGTCACAGTTATAGGATACGACCATGTCGATCGATGATTTCTAATTCTAGCAGTCTTTCTAGGTTCATGGCTTTGTACTACATGTACAATGTTAGGTTCCAGAAACACCTCATCAATTATATCAAGGTTTCATTTCTCTGCAACCATGCTCGCACTGGTTAGACCATTTTTCCAACATTTTCTTTTAGAGTCTTATACAGATTCTCAAAATCACTGCTAATCTGCGATTCCAGCTCCTGAATCTGGCCTTCATCTTCTCGGGCCACTGCTACCTTGAGATTATCCAGGCATTCTTCCCTATTCAAAGACACCGATCTAGTTAGGAACGACGATGTAAGAGTAATAACGGTAAACGCTTACCATGAGCATTGCCTGCAGCACGCTCCCGCTGAACATGGCGTGATATTCGTTGGTGGTATTATCATTGTTGGCGTCGCCAATAACATAGATGCCACTAATGCTGGACTCCATGCTAAGCTTGGCTTAAACGCAAAGCCCATCTATCTCCAAGCGTTAGCTGCCTGGCAAGTGCATATGTGTGAGCAGTAGTTGGATCGGTGATGATTATGGTCATATCGTCCTTGGGTTCTTTCCCGGATACGGTACGCTCAACGGTAACACTGTCTTATTCAGTAACAGTGGACTTGTATATTTTCTTAATGACTGTCTCCCAGTCCGGCCAACGAGCATCGGCCGCCTCCGCGTCCTCCTTGGTCAGCACACCGGCCGTAACAACGGTTACATCTTTAGTCAACTTTCTCATGGTCAAGGATTCCCCATGACATATTCAAGCTTGCGATATACCAAAAATTTGCGAGCACTGTATTCATGATCATCGCGCGGTGAATACCTTTCCAAAGGCGTCAGAAAAGAACTTTTATCTAGAAGTATATTTTAAAACTGCAAGACCATCAGACCACAAGAAATTCACTTGTCGCTCGAGCACATGGAATGAAGGGTAAAATATCCGGGTGCTTGTGCCCTTGGTCAGCTCTTGAATCGTGTTTATACGTATTGATAGACATTTAATGTATATATCGGTAGGGGAGCACTATATGCGGTGGACGGATATATACCTATAGCAAATGCCTACCTATTATAGGATACCAATTTATACTGCTAGAGCAATAGATTTAATTCATACATAAGTAGCCAGTTATAGGCATTCTTTCTTCTTTTTCCAATAAATTGTACCTATCACAGAAGGCCCGAGAACACTGGAAAATCGACCCAATAATCTTGGGTAACCCTACCCCTAAGTAACTAACTGGGGGGTTGTGAAACTACGCAAAAATTAGCGAACAGCCTTGAAACAACTCTTCTAAACTGCTGCATATTATGTAGGTCAAGCTCCGGCCATTGTGACCATGTCTATACAGCCAATCAGTGATGTTGAAGGCTAATCCGAAAACTTGCCGAACAACGTGGGAGTCTGGGATGCATCATTGCATACTATTGCATTTCATGATTTCAGACCCCAGAAGTCCTATTTAGGCGATTCATAGGTAGGATCAGCCCGAAATTCAATGGTTCAGCCGGATAGACAGCCAATCGGAAGCGCAGGCAGTCAATAATTATTAATTATGATCCAGCTGATCGATGATTTCTTTCAGTTCGGCGATTTTTCGGTATCCGCAATTGCCGAGATATCAACGAGCATGTCACAAACCAAGTTAACAACGCAACGGCGCGGCGGTGATGACGATCCTGTGTCATATTAGTTTTCGCGAGGCCTGTTCGGAATTAACTGCTACGTGTCTCTGTCTGTTGTTTCTTGCCCATCAATGCCAGACATTGAATGGAAATGTGTCTCCTGACATGATATGATCTGCTCTGTGCAATAACGAAACGCCTTTTCTTTCTTTGAAAATCACTCTAACGAACTCACCGAGTTATTTTATCGCGGCTATCTACACGCCAAGGATAAAGAAAAGAGGAAGAATATTACGACGGCGATAATGGCTTCATCCACAGAACCCGAAATCCACACTTCCCCCGAAACAGGACCGACGAAAACAAAAGCCGGCTCGATCAGAAAACTGCGAATTCCAAAGGCCTGCTACCCATGCTACAAGCGAAAAGTCAAATGCGACAAAAATTCGCCATGTTCGCTGTGCGTGAAACGAGGATACGCCCATCTCTGCACCTTTACGCACCCACCGACGACGACGACCAAAGCACGAATTTCTTCTTCGCAGACAGTATCCGCTCGTCCCGGAGATAATTGGCATCCGGATAAGGAGGAGGATGTCATCATTATTAACAACAACATTAGCCACTGCTGCTCTACAAAACCGACTACTGCGGGCGCACAAGCGAAACCGATTGTCACCGAATCGGGAAATGTCCTCATCGATACGCAGGAATGGCAGCATATTCAGGACAAGCTTGCAGTTTTGAGTCAAAGCATAACATCACTGAGGTCGCAGTTGGAAACCTCGGTGAGCGGATCGTCATCTGCTACTCCTCCTCCCTCTTCTTCTACGGCTTCATTAGAGCCGTCGCCTATAACAACGCCGCCACTCGAACATCATCATAATAACACCACCCTATCGCCGACACCGCTTCAAAACGATGAGGAGAAGACAGGAGGAGGAATAGGAGGAGGCGTGCGAACATTGAATGCCCTGGGAGGGTCCCCGGTTCATTGCGGATCGGATTCCGTGATGGGATTCCTGCTCGAGAAGAAGTCAAATCATCAGCTTCAGAGATCAGTGTTTCGCGAGGAAAGCGTTTTGTCGCAATTGGCCCTCGATAACCAGTCAGCGACATATCCGTTCCTGGATCTATGGTCATCGAACATCACTTCATATAGCAATGAGTCTGTTTGTGCAGCGCTCCCGGATGATAGTGTTTGTCGAAGGTCTGTTATAACTAAATAATCAACACTCCTTGGGGCTTTGTTGTATTGACTTTGCTGGTCTAGACTACTACGTTCTTATCACGACATTCGTTTAACACTGTACCCCGTGCTACCCGATTTCGACCAATTTCAAAAAGATGTACACACGCTTCTGACTAATAGGGCTTTACAACTCATGTGCGCAAGCAATGGAATGGCTTTGGCGGCTCCGTATGGGTTCAGTATCTCTTTCGTGGGGGTCCTGTTCGCTGTTCTTGCGTCTGGGTGTCAGGTCTCGGATTTTGCGAAGAGTGAAAGAAAGTCAATGTGCCAATTATATAGTAAGTGCGGGCCTACCCTAAGTAATTGGTTGTTGGTTGACTAAGTATATGTTCACAGTTTCGTGTGCGTATCAGTGTCTTCGGAATGCAAACTTCCTTTCTCGTCCAAATATGGAAGCTGTGCAGACTCTGTTGATTATTGGAGATGTGCTATCATACAACATGAATCCGGGAATTGCATACGTCACTTTTGGTAAATTCAACCCCGTCAAATCACTTATGTACTAAGCTCCATTCATGCTGACGGGTGTAGGCGTCGCTCAACGGATGGCTTTGACTCTCGGTCTTCACGCAGAGTCCTTCATATTCAAAGATCCAGGTGCCAATCGACGGCAGGAACTCTGGTAAGTCCAGAATACTATAAACAGGAGAGCACCCATCTAACTATTCTTACATCTAGGTGGTCTATGGCCTGGCAGGATAGTCATTTCGGACTTTCTTACGACCGTCCTATAGAAACGCTTTCCTCGAGCCCTCCAATCCCCCGTGCAGCAGGCTCTCGACCAGGGATGCGCGGATATTTCGAAACGATGTGCTCTGTCATCTCATTAATTCTACAGCTCCTCCGCGAAGAAACTCTAGTGGGAAGGCAAGTCGACAATCACACCATACCAGCCTACAAAATCGAGCTAGACAAGGTACTAGCAGATGCAGCACCTCATCTGAGAAGTGAAGACTACTGCTTCACACTGAAAAACCACGTTGAAAGACTCACCCTAAAGCTCCGATCATCCTATCTGGTATCAGAAATCTGTCGCCGATCCCTGAAACAAACACCGTGCGAGGGCGGCAAAGCAGCAACCATGGCACCGCATCTCTGCCAGGAGTGCATCGACAGCCTCATTAGCACTATCGAAGCATACATCGAAATGCACGAGATCATCCCTCACGGCTCCCGCTCCTGGATCCATCTCCACAGCGCGATCAGTTCTGCATTTCTCCTTTCAGTCGACGAGGGAGCCCAATCCGAGCCGAGCGTGTGGACGATGCTCGAAAAGCTAGAGAAAGTGTTTTGCGATCTCACATCTGCTGCCGATAATAGTCCAGATCAGTTATCGCACAGCCCGGACTCGGGCCGCGAATGGTCCCCCTTTTCGAATACTACTCCATTCAATAATACTAATCCAAATTCGGATCCAACAACAAATCATCATCCCGTCAACGACCATTTTGGGGATAACCTGCACTCCTTTGGACATACGTTTATGCTTTCTGATTTCCCGCTGGGTATGGATCCCCTGATGATGCTTGGGGGTGGTTTCAATTCGCGAGCGATGCCTCCGTCGGATGGCGGTGTGGAGTTTCTCTCAGGGACATTAAACAGTTTACGGAAGATTAATGCTGGATTTAAAGAGCAGAGGGCGAGGGTAGGGACTTCTAAGCCTGCTGAGAAGAAAGCTGGGGCTTGTTGTATGAGTCGGAATAGTCGTGATGTGAATCCTGGGGGATGTCACAGTCGGCAGCGAAACTATGTCTGATGATACGCATGAAACAGTTCAAATGTTTCCTACTGTCTGATGCACAGGATATCTTTGAGGGAGTTTGATGTGTTCGGCTGTTCCAAGATTCAGCCCATGAGAGCCTAATCCATTCTTGGTAGCTACCTCAGACGTCATTCTTTTCCTTACAACCAACCATCTTGTTATTAAACGAACATCAAACATCTCATCGATAAGAAATTCTTCGGAATACCTATCGCTCAGAGGTGACCTCATATATAATAAGGATACGATAACAACGAAGATGGAGTGCGCCGACGAAGCAGAAATGGCTCGGGTAGCCCAGACAAGACGACTTCAAGATTCGATCGATAATTTGCAAGCATTCCACACAGAGTATAAGGCCAACTTTGAAGATATTAAAAAAATCTTTGAGGTACGCGAAGGAAGCCTTCAGGATTGTCTTGAAACTCTTGAGCGACGCCTTGAGTTCAGCCTCAAAGCCAACAAAGGAACCCTTGAGAATGGCGACAAAGCCCTCGAAGCCCTCGAAGAAGACCTTGGATATAGTCTTAAAGCCTTTAAAGGATACCTTGAGTTTAGCCTTAAAGCTTTGGAAGAAAACCTTGAGGACTGTTTTAGAGTCCTTGGAGCGGATTTCTGGCACGACTTTGACGTTTTTCACGAAAGGCTCCAGACTGACGATGAGAGCATAATTCGGCACTGACGGTATCTGCCATTGGTTTCTAAGTTGGATCTACAAAAGAGATACTCTCACCAACGAGGTTGAAAAATAACCGCTCTTACATTAAGGCTGGAAAGCTGGGTCATGTTGCTTTAGTCTAAATACCTAGGTAGTCGAGATATGAATGATGTCACAGCTGGCTGTGTACAAATGAAACAGAATAATAAAGAGCTTCTTTCCTTGCACAGGGGATTTCTGGCAGAGTTTGGTGGGCTCGGCGGTTCCATGGTTTATACCATGGGGGCCTAATCAACTACTGTTACCTACTCATAGGCCTCCTCTCTTCTTTTTTTTTGGCGCCTCACACGCTCTTTTCCTGACAACCATCTCGTCAATGAGCAAACTTCGTGTCGATAAGAAATTATTCGGAAAGAATACATTTAACAACGATGGCTCAGGTAGCCCTCACGGCACAATTTCAAGTTTCTATGGAGACTTTGAAAGGCGAGAACTATAAGGCGGGTCTTGACGATATTGACGAAAATCACAAGGCTGGCCTCAAAGCTATCAAAGAAAACCGTAAGGCCAATCTGGAAACCATCGAGGAAGGTCACGAAGCGCAAGTTAGGAACAGTGATAGAGTATGGGCCAGCATCATTGATGGGTCTCTAGGTAGTAGAGCCTACGAAGAAGATGTTCTCGAGAACGAGGATGAAGAGTGGAAGACCGACGATGAAGAATGGCTGTTTTTATTTTAAGTCTGAAAATCTGGGCATGTTGTGTGAGTCAAAATAGTCGAGATATGAATGGTCTCACGGGCGAGCAACGAACTATGTTTGATGTGGTCATGCCACCATAGCATAGGAGAGGCTATTTATACACATGAAATAAATTAGAAAAACGTTTTCGAAATCTAATTTGCTACTGTCTGAGGATCTTTAGAAAGTTAGATAGGTTTGTCTGTTTCAAGGTTCATACCATGGGAACCTAATTTACTTTTGATACCTAAATACCTTTTCGTTCTCGCAGGCAACAATCAATATTATATTGAGCAGTAGCTAGTTCCCAGTGCATTAATTCTTGTAGAAAATTATTCATTAATGAGAAGTCTGTCGAGTATATTCGCAATGAAGACAGGGTCCGCTGGCAACGCAGAAACATCTGAGGTGGCCCGCACAATGCGACGTCAAAATTCGATGGAGGCTTTGGAAGCCAGGATGAAAGACGCCGAGGACGTCGTGGATAAGGTCAACGCCGCTAAAAAAGCCATTGACACTGCCATAAAGAGAGCCAGACAGCCAAAAATCGTGAGGCTAGCCTCAAAGTCATTGGATGGAATCTTCAAACGAGTGTCAAAGCAAACGAAGAAGACCACAAAGCCCAACTGAGAGACTTTAAGGAACCAAGATGGTATCCGCCATCGGTTTCTAAGTAGGCTCTCAAGAACCACGATGAAAAATGACGGTGCTCATATTAAGTCTGGAAAGCTGGAGCGAGTCGAAACAGTCAAGATATGAATGATATTATAGCCGGGCAACGAAACAATGTTTTATTTGGTCATGTCACCTTGCTTTCTCGTTGATATAATGAATAGAAATCTACATTTCTCTAATCGGATACTTGACAGTACAATTCAATTTCTTAATATGTATGCAATATCACAAGAATCGCCGCCGTCTCCATCTAGGCAGCAGCAACACCATGAACACTGTTGCCCGGCTTCGCTATGTGGATTAGTATTAGGGCAAGTAGTTAGCGCTCAGCTATGTTTTTTCATCTTTTGTAACTTATGAGGATGAAAATGAGGATGAATGAGGATGAATGAGGATGAAAAAGATGGTCTGTGTGTTGATTTGTGGTGTTGAAGAATGCATTTGGGACACAATTTGATCATAAAAAAGGCGAAAAGTAGAAAATGCCAAGCTTTCCAGTGCTAAAAAGTTATTTTTTGGTTTTTTCGGTAGGGCCAACGATGCTTCTAGGTCGTTTGAGCTGCATTTTTGTTCCTGACGGGTGTGATTCACCACCAAACGGCTCGCGACGCCTGCCGTGGAGATGCTTTTTCAATCAAAAATCTCTTGCGCGCTGCCGCAAACGAGCCAGACAAGCGCCAAGACAAGTGCAGATTCTGCCATGCCCCTTCATTGCCAGGTATCTGCGTTGCCCGCGATTTCCTTTTACCCAGCATGTTGCTGAGGGCCTCCAGGTTTCATTACTCATGAAAATATAACGTAGTGCTGGCTTCCTCAATACACTTGGAGCATCCTTCCTTGTCATACAGTTCCTCTCCAACCACTTTTTCTCGGCCTTCGACTCACCATCTCAGTCCCAGATACTATTTGATACGCAGGAGATCCCCCGCAGACTTTTGCACGAGTTGGGAGCGGTCGAATCCACTACCGGTGCCTGTCTGGGTACTCTTTGTTCTTTCCTTGGCCGTCCTTTCCTATAACTACCTCCATTGTTCATACACTTCACAGTCCTTCCCCAACAAAGGATATGACCCTTTCACATTGAACAAAGGGCATAGAATGTTAGAGAAAAGATTGGAAGAACAATTTGCCAGATAAATAGCAGGCAATTGTTTGCGCCGTTTCATGTATTTAGATAGACAGGCCGCCTTCAATGGCCATGTTCCCAATATACACCAGGTCAACAAAACCCTTAATATGGTTATGAAGAATGGTTGATTGAGGTTTACAAAGTCTTTTTCTAACACGGGGTTATTTCCTAACAAACAGACCATCATGGACTTTTTATATATAAACTACCATCTCCCAGTAAGTCTTCAATCCCATTTCCCATTTTTCACAAGAAGAACCACATACTAACACCTCACAAAGCAAAGAAGAGATCTCGAACGTATATCTAACGACCCAAAAATCGGAAGCCTTTTTTCCCTATCCATGACCCGATCCTTGTTGACTGTGTATTATTAACGATGTCAGGTCTAGCAGCCCGCGTAAAGCGCCTTGAAGATTTAGTGATTACGCTTCAAGCCAGGATCAAAAGACTTGAAGGCCGAAATACAGTCCATGATGCCCGGGAAAAATCGCATGATTCCCGAATCGAAGATCTCGAGAGAACACGCTTCAGCACTCGCGATATCCGCCATCGGTTTCTCTCAACCTACAAGCGAGACATTCTCAAGAACGATGATGAGATCGATCGTTCGTACATCATGTCTGGATGTCAGGTTGCGCCCTCGGGCGACTGCAAGGCGGATGTTGAGCTGTATACGGGGGTTCAAGCGCGAAAGGATGCGGATTCTTTCGAAAGGATTTATGGTCTATCGGTAGACGCAATAAATTCTATCCGTGAGTTGTATTCTAATAATTATCTAGACTCGTCTAACTAATTCTGCTTGTTTTTTGATAGACCATGCTCCAACCATTGGCGCCTGTAATAAGTACGCCACTATTACTGCAGATACGAGTCTCGAAGTACCACCTGCGTTTGGCGAAGCGTTTCGAGGCTTTATTGCCGCCTTGAAGGCCAACAACTACCCCAATGATTATGTTGATATTATGGATGGAACTTTCGATGCATACTCCAAGTTTTTGAAGATAGCGAGGCAGGTTCGCAAGAAACCTACGCCTCAGGTTTTACCTACTGTTTGACGACAGACTGGCTAGCGGTTCAGTTTGGAGGTGGGTGCTGAAGGTTCATTTTTGCATTGGCATGTCAAGGACAGGGCTACCCGCCGCGCGCCCATATCTGGGAATGCCATTAAATCACGTATGGTATGGGGCTCATATAATAATTCGACAACACCCTTGAATCTAATATACTGCTGGCTCCCTTCGCCCTATATACATCTCAAATAGTTACACTTTAAACCCACCATCTAAGCATCGTTATCTTCCAATCTCCCTCTTAGATGCGTATTCTTAGCCTTCAGCTCCTTAATCTCAGTATTATGCCTCTCATGATTGCGTAGAGCTAATTCAAAGATTAAATCCAATTCACTTCTTCGCTTATCATCCGCAGCAACGATGACTGCATCGTGTTGTTGTTCGCCCACAACGACCGGATCCACGGCTGGTTGTTCGGTTGAATGAACTGCTTCTTTTTGTGCCACCTGGGTTTTGGAAAGTTCAAGCTTCCCTCGTAGATTTGCATTCGCCGACTCCAATTCTAGAACACGTTGTTCCAGCGCAGCTGTCTTGGCAGCTTGCCATAGATCGCGACTCTGGGGGGTTGAAGAAGACTGATGTCTATGTTTCTCTGGGCTTTTATCGGTTTGCGGACTGGCCGATTGCGAGTTGCTGCTGTTAGGTGCTGTCCAGGTTGCTTGAGCAAGCTTGTTGCGTAGTTGGATGACGTTTTCAAGGTCATCGTCACGAAGTTTGCGTAACGCTTCAAGTTCGCGACGCTCCTTGGCTAGAAGAACCCGTATATTGATGAGGTTTGCGATATCTGCGTCTCGGAGAGCGAAGAGGGCCTCGTGTCTGGCTGAAAGATCCGCTTTGCCCGCTTCTAGTTTAGCAGTGCGTTTCTGAAGTTGTGCATAATCGGCTGCCATGACAGTAGGGTGGTTGCTCTCTAGGATGCCAACTTTCGAAATAACTGCAAGCAGTTGTTCTCTCAGTGGCCCAATTGTGTCAAGAGAGACAATGGACGTACGATTATCGCCATCACCAATTGCTGCGATTGTCGAAGGTAGTGTCTCGATTATGTGATCGTTTCCAACCTTTGCAGAAATATTCTCCGTCCGTAAAGACTCAAAGGCAATCAAATCCCCTTCAACACGAGGAGTCTTGGGTTCCTTGCTCAAGATTTGGAGCTCCCCTGTTGGGAGTATTTTGGAAACATCCGAGAATTCTGACACAATCTCCGTAGCATCCACTTGTGACGTATATCTGTCCGGTGAGAGTATCTCAAGATCGAAGGGTTCTTTTCGCTCTGACGCAGGCGCCATTGAGTAAGCAGTCGAGCCCGAATCCTGACTGAGGACGTCGTCATCTCGAGCGGTCAAGGAGTGCGGTGAGAGGGCTGGTACGGAGTACGCGAGTGAAGGAGTTCGGGAACGGTGAGTATGGGCCATCCACATTTCTGTTTGTGAAGAATATGTGGCCGGCTGAACCATTTGCTCATTGCCTGTGGCTATGCGTAGGTCGACATTTTTGGCGCTGACGCGTGACGGCGCCGCCGAATGTTGGGTTGCCCACATCCTTCTAGGAATTAGTAGACCTCAATTAAAGTCAACAGGGGAATGATGAGCTGGTTGTTAATGATAAATTACATGATTTCCGGCGGCCACGACACAACACTTATATCTCATATCCCTCATATGAAAGTGATACCTTAGGGGTCGGGCTCAAACAGCATGGAACTGTTGTAAGAACCTCCAGGCATTGGTGAAGCGTGCAAAAGATTAATCCGAACATCTTTCGTCTCACTCCTTAAATTCTGAGATGAGACAGGATGTTCGTGGCGCCTCAATTCGAGTCTCGACATGTGGAACAAAAGTCCGTCGCAGAGTTAATCAACCTCAGACACTATTTCTCGTCCGCTTCCGCCTTGTGCTGCAGGAGCAGCCAACAGGCGCCCCCCGCTTTCCCCCCTCTCGATGCGTTTGCTATGCATGTTGCATTGCGTTACTTGTGACTTGTAGGACCAATAAGTCAACAGCCAGGAGATAATTCCTTGTTATGACTAAGAGTGGCTGACACTTGTAGCTTGTAGGACAGAGAACCGTGCAGCACAGACGTGACCTGGAAAAACTAATCCTCAAACTAATCCGGGTACAGTATAGAAGGATCAAGCGTCGGGAAGACGGGAACAACATCGGGACCTGCTTAGGTGTCCTAAGACCAATAAGCAAAAGCACTTATGCGCGGAGTGCGAAATCGCATTATTCGTTTGTGATCTATCTGTACACCAGACGCTCGAGCAGTGTCTCCGCCCAATTCTTGGAACCCCAACGAGTTCTGAGTTGAGGGCTAATATTTCACGGAGATTCGAAAGGGTCATCATACTGCACCAATCCTGTCGCTCATCAACGACGAGACGCCGATTTATCCCACATACAAAGAGAAAGAAAGTATCAAACAGTCGTAGTGAGCTTCGCGCCAAGCATACGAAGCATTCTGCGTTGACAAAGGTGTTTGCAACTGACCTAACAGTAATGGGGACGAGGGAGCGAGAGAGATGACGAACAGCAGGACATTGCCTTTCCACAAGAGATAGGACGTGGTGAGAAGTGTTCGTAACAGTGATGACAAGGGTACATCGAGGACCGCCCTTTTCTTTTTGCTATTCGATGGAATCAATACCCAGATCGGACGGATCCTTGCATACCTACATAGTGCATTAGCTCCTCGAAAAACGGCAAATCATGCTTTCTCCCCGTAATCAGAGAGCTTAGGCTGATTCTTCTGTAGCCTTGGCCCGGCACAATGGACTTCAGAAAACGATGAACCGCGTTCTCGAACCGGTGCACAACCACATTCCACTGAAGAATATAGAAGTCGTTGTCTTCTACCACCGTGGGTTGCATTTCCCAGTTGTATTGTCGCCAGATTCCACATACAATATGTGTTCTCGTCTGAATAAAATCGGGTAAAGGAGGTGGCGGAAAAAGATGATTCGCATCCTCTCTTCACCTTCCTCTTTGCCTTTTCCTATTCGTCTTTTCCTCTTCTTTCTATCAGGCAGGTACGTCAATGTGCCATTTATTCACAATCCATCACGGCGCGAAGTCAAGTGAAGCCTTTTAACAACAACCAGCCGCACACCGAGGAGATGAGAGCAGGGGGCTGATTAAAGCAGATTCAACGGTATAGGCACATTCGCGCGAAAAATAATTTCAAAGCAAGTCCAATATCTAGAGCCTTTACTTTGCTCGATAACTAGCATTGGGAATTATTTTGCCGCGTCGTCCTGTCGAACTGAAGCTCGTGAGGAGAAGTCGAAGACGGTGTCGGGGATATGGTTGAATCAGAACACGATAAGAAAGACACAATCTGGGATCTGCAATTGAAAATATTAGCACAGTACCCTTTGGCAAAGATATCCAAGCCTTTGCTGTTACCGCTCATAGGGAGTCGCGCGACTGTTCCATCCCTGCTTCAGAGTGCACAGCAAATCGTGGACAGGAACGATGATCGTCAGTTTCAAAGATATTTCAGTCGAGATATCGCATCAATGCGCATTCAACATTGCGACAAGACATGAAGGGGAATGAATGAAGAAGAGAAATGTCAGCGGTGAAGTGAGGTGAAGGGCAGGAAGGAACCAGGCTGAGGGCAACCACGACTCCACGGTCTCAGGCAACTCCCGCTTTAGTCACGCCGGCCTTCAGGAATGCGACACACATTCAGCCTCGTGAAACAAAGAACATAGCTACAGTCTATCACTTTTCTACGCCGTTGAGTCTTGTCTGCTAGGTTACTTCTACGTATCCAGGGTGTTACAACTGCCGTACCACCCGCCAATGCGTTGGAATGTGACTGACTCTACCCGATCGAAAGAAAAACAATAACGGATCGATCAAACAGTACGACATCAAACGACAAGAAGAAATGAGAGATACAATTTCGCTAAAAAAAAATTCCCCCGACTACTTTAATGGAGAACAACAGACAAATCACCTCGCTCCTTTACATTGCATGATCGCTCAAAAATACAAACCATCAAGTGAGACCAATGAAGGAATGAGTGGGGAAACGATCCAATCCTATCATCTCCAGTTTATTCCTGAATATGCACTGGATATGCCTCAATTTCACACAAAACAGGTTCGGGGTCATGAGTCCCCCTGCGCTTTCCTCTCATAGGCTTAGTCTCCTGATGCTGTTGTCATCAAACACAGAGAAAAAACAACAATTGAGTCTCGAAGAAGAAACAAGACTGTCGTACAGGCGGCTCGAAACTTTGTCCGACATAGCGAATCAAGTATCCATCCATGCATGCTTTTTTTGCATGAACAATTTGACACCACGGTTCGGCATCTCAGGATGTATATCCGAGACCGGTAACTGGCAAAGGGAAGAAAAAGAAAAGAAAAGAAAGGTTGGGCACACTGTATCTCAGATTCTCCACCCAAAACTGACAGTGTATGCCGCTGTGTAGTTTGCATATCGTGTCGGAGATTAGGAACGGGGAAGCCTAGCTTGTATGCCCGCAATCAACGCCCTGCGGAATACAAGTGATCGAATCTATATCCATCTGCGATTCTATCCAAGTCTCATTTTTTGGTCAGCTACTACGGAAATTGAGACCTGCCTCCGGCCTGTTATGATTCGGTTTGTTACGAGCGGTCAAGCTGTTGCAATTTGCAGTGCTGCAGGTTTTACGTATGTCGGGGGTCTGAGCGGCATCGAGAAGATTCCGACGCTCGACTAACAAACACCTTTGTTCGTTCACAACAGTCGCTTATCATAAAAGCTCCGATTTCGAATCATCATTGGGCAGACTTGAAGGCACAGGTCCTACACGAACGCCCGGGGAAGGCGGCTATGCAATTCCGATTCGCTACATGGTTCATGTTACACACTTGATCGCGCAAACGATTAAATGTCGACTGGGAGCCGCCAAAAATGACCTACAGCTCATTTTCTATTTACCTGCAACGGATCGAGGAGATGGATACACCCGTCTTACGTGTATGATGTTTATATATCATATTTTGGATCGCAAGAATGACGATCAAGCTGTAAACGTGATTATGGGCCAATGTTGAGGCTTCTTTAATCTCCCCGTTTGGTTTCATGCATCATGTATAGGTACAGTAATCTCGGCATCACATATCGAGGCACGCATATAACTACAGGCACATACACGGCACCTTGTCCTATGCGTCTAGAAGTCTTCCCGCGCTAAGCTGGGAAAAAAAGGGTGACTAAATCGGTTTTTTCAACGGGGTTCCTAGTCACAAGTTGACCAGTACCACAAAGTGACGCGTTCCCTGGGAGGGGAAATGAAAACGATGAAAAACTTGGATTGAAGAGATAACACTATGCAGGGCGTGCGCTTTTGACAGTCGATCATAGACAAGAAGTTCCCCCTTTTTCTCCCTCTTTCCTATACTGAAAACCCGAAAAAGAAAAAAGAAGCGACCTCAGGCAACACGTTTATTTACTAGGGTATAAATAGTGGGCTTTGTAGCTGCTTCTCGAGGCCTCTTGAGCGAGGAAAGTGTGTAAAAGGAAGAGAGCAAGAAAGAGAGAAAAAGATTCAGTTCCGAAACTTGATTTGATATAGCGGCAGCTTTACGACCTATTTAATTTCGCACAAGAGTCATATCAGCATGGCAAACTGGTCACCACAAGCTAAAAAGAACAAAGAAAGGTAATGCAAGACATTCTCATGCTCATTGTTTGAGTCTATTCTAACTATATCACACGCAGTGGCGGAGACCCACGCCGTTCTTTCCCAAGCAAGCCTGATGCAAACGGGCATGAATCCGACGGCGCCGGATCAACCGTTGTCAATCCTGACAAGTATGATGCATCGTCCCCGTTCTTCTATACCATTTGCTAACAACTTGCAGCGAAGAATATCAGCAAGACGTATCCGCATCTGACAGACCACCTCGTTCTGATTCCCCAGGCAATCAGGAGATTCTGCTGGAGATTGGAAGCCAATTCGACCATGAACTTCGGCAGAAATGACGCAAGCGATTCGCATCCGTCGTATACGTGGCCGAAAGTCTTCTTGACGCCGTTTTCAAGACAGCCCAGAACGTGGAAATATCCGTGATCGTGATGGGATGCTGCGAGGACTCGAATCCTCTGCAGTGTTGGGGACAAAAAACACCTTATCCAAAAGTTTCATGTTAGCTGATAGAAATCACATTGTCGGGGTTACGTTTGACAAGACAAGAAGGGTTGAATGTTGTTCAGAGAGAAGATTTAAACTCGTCATGGCAATACACATCACACAATACCAGGGGGTAAGAAACACCGAGGTATTGGTGGTATCGCTTTCCGACTAAGGATGACGATACAAGTTTTCATCATATAAAGTGTTTTCGGGTGGGTTTCTTTTCTTTTTTTGGTGTGGGTTACTTACCGCATAATAAAATTTGCTTGTCTGTAGACCAAATCCATTGCCTCAATCTTCCGCATATGATACAATCCTTCGCCCACGATTGAAATCCTGAGAAGGCGGTGGCCCATTCATTGGTCGTTCGCGGGCACCATTATTGTTTTTGACAGGTCTCGTATTAGAATTTCGATATCCGTCATGACTTCCATATCTCATCCGTTTATCAGACCCATTCGCGTCTCGGCTTTCGCCCGACTCCCGTTTTGTAGCAGCAGTCGAATCATTGCTGGCGCTCTTGGATCGTCTTCGAGACTCAGCGGCGGCACTTTCTTGGAACTTCTTCTCTGCTTCCTCCTCTTCTTGTTCCTCCTGAAGCCGCTGCCTTTCTCGTAACAGGTTGTGAATTTCACTGTGCCGGAAGATTCTGATTTGTTCATCGGTCAAAGTCCGCTTTACGCCGTCGGAGTAGTAGCCCAGGTCATCGCCCTCTTCTCCTACTTCCGCAACGCCGTCTGCTTGTAATGCATCATGACTCTGCTGGCCGATGATGGCGCTGGTACTGGTACTGCTCGGGCTGACGAAATGATCGGCTTGGAATTTCAGCAGGTCTTCCTGGTTTCACGTAGCGCTGTTAGTTCATCTGTCAAGCAGGGTAGGAATGAGTAAATGAAAACTAACCGGTGTAACTGCTGGCACGTGTAGATGCGACATTATAGCAAGATAAGACGCGACAGAGTGCTGCAAGAGCACCTAGTGATAGATTGTGCTGCCGGGAGGAGAGCTTTGGAGTTGATTTTGCTGCGGCTGCTAATTTAGCTAATGTGGGGCCATCAATAGATAAGTTAACGTATTTCACGGGTAAACGGTCCATACGGGTAAACGGTCCACTCCGGAACAAGAAGTTCATTATTTCTATATAAAATATATATAAAATACAAATAAATTATTTAATTAACTATTAGTTTTGATTTAGGTATTGATTACGTTTATGCCCTAGTTCCCAGCAATACGTACATATAGGTAGTGTGCGCTAAGGTTGCTGCAAAGCTTTATTATGATTAGTTAATGGAGGGGCCTTATGAGCTTTATTAAGCTCTTGAGCAAGCTCTTAGCCTTTAAAAACAGTTAAAATACTTTTATTTGGAAGGGCTCAAGTATGGTGAGTATGATGTTTTTATAGTTGATTAACTATTTTATGTAGATTATGATTCTCACTTGCTAAAATGATAGCATTATACATAGTAATCAATAACCCTTTGATTAACTGATCTAGGGTTTAACTTAATAGTGAATTTAATTCTAAATTGGTTATATTAAGAAACTTTTTAATACTCTTTACTTGCTTTGTCAATATATAAGAATTATAAAGTGTTTTAGGGCTCCAAGCACAATTATTTAATATACTAGACTAACTTGATGCTTATATAGGCTTATAGATTGTAATTTATAATTAAGATAAGACTTTTTATAGATTGTATAGTACAATTCTAGAATATGAAAAGCTAGCTTTGATATTTTGTATAGAATAAGTTTGAAGCTATATAGATGTAAGTATAGTAAGAAAATTAGACTTATTAATATGGTAAAGTCTAAGCTAAATCTAGTTTTTAATTGCGGTTCTATATAAGCGCTTTAAAACAGAGAAAACACTAATATCTAATAGTTGAAGCAGGTGTGAAGAATATGCAGGTAGATAATATATAATAATATTATTATTACTACACACTAGATTAAATTCTAGTATTAAATAGCTACTATAACCATCTAATATTAAGAGCTAATAACTACTAATTGTAAGCGGTCTTATAAAAGGTTTAAATATCTTTTTAAGCTATTATAATCTTAGTTCATTAGACATCCAACTTTTTAGTAAATAAGTTATTAATTAATTATAAGGCAATATTAGATCTATATATTAATTAGCTTAATTATACTTTAATTTAAAAATAATTAATAGAGATATAATAATGCTACTGCTATCTATATATTTAACAACTGTTATCTATTCCTAATTTCTAGGTTGAATGATACTTGGTTTGCCTAAGTGATTAAAGCTATATATAATTTTTATTGTAGTTCTAATCCCCATAGTAAATTTAGTTTTATTAAAGTTGTATATATTGTCATCAACAATTCTATATTACTATTTTAGACGGAGTAATAATTTGAAAAAGGTATTAATTAGGATTAGATCTTTGTAAAATATATAATTATAAGCTAGTTTATATATGAATTTAGATTTGAGATTTAGTTGTTACTTTAAAAATAATATTATCTAGTTGACTTCTATTTTCTTAGATGTTTTGATTAGATCTCTTTAAGCAAGTAAAAGATTCATTATTTATTGAAGTATTGAAGGTTTTGGAGACAATCCTTAACATTCTAATAAGAGTATCTAATTTCTAAGTAAAGCCTTTTTAGTTGGAGTAATTTTCTGATGATTAATTCCTGTTTTTTTTTGGGTATACTGTCCCTTAAAATGATTTAGAAGAGTTGTTTTGGAGATATTAAAAAGATGCGCAACTTTGTGAATTGATGTGATTTATTAATTATTTAATGTGTTTATAGTAAGATTAAGCTTTACTTCATAGGTAGGATTATTTTTTATATATGTTTTCGGCATTTTTTGATGTTTTAAGATTATTGAGAAAATGAGTGTAAAAATTGAGTTGAAATTTGGCCGAGTGGACTGTTTACCCGTGTGGACCGTTTACCCGTGAAATACGTTAGCGCGTGTCTTGTTGGTGCCTTATCTTTACGGCATCAACATCAGGCATCAGGCCTCAACTATTTTGACTACAGCTAAGCCAAGTTTTGTGAAAATTGGTCTTTTTAAAATATGATTTTTTCGTTTTATAATTCCAGATTATGTACAACATTCCCGATTTTCGCCTTAACGCTGTTGAAGGGTATCTCTAACGCTTTCAAAGTATCATCAAGATCAATGCTCGCAACTCGCTGCTGTTCGTCTACAGGTGGTTCCGCAAGACTCCATGCCAGTGAAATGTGAAAATAACTGGTAAAGTTCTCGGATTCGATCATATCATGCTGGTCTTTTTTTGGGTGAGGTTTTTGCAAAGGCGGGGTTTCTTCTGTTGCGACCGCGTATAGAGCCGGCTGGCCGAATGCAGCCAACGTCCGATTAGACACTCGTAACAGTTTATTCAATTCGTCGCCTGGGGGCTTTTTGAGTCGTAGCACCAGAAACCAGCGTGTTCGTTCGGAGTTTGATACCCAGTCTAGGGTGTCGGGGATCACGGAGAACCTGTTAATATCGTCAGACGTGCAAATGCTTTTCAAGACAATTATTCGTACGACTGGGTGTTTAAAGATTCAAGAGCACGTTCAAAAGACTCCATGAATGGCTGTTTCTGATCGGTGGTCAGAACCACTGGTCTCGACAGCGAGATATGCAGTGGTAGTTGAACGCCGAGGTCATTATGTAGCAGACTGCAAATTTGCGAATCCCCATTACTCAGTTGTCGTTCGCATTTCGATAGAACATTCTTCAGCATGCTTAGCTCGTCTCGCTGGGGGTACCCTAGTTCATGGTTAACATTTTTTTTAAAGTTTATCATCAGCTGACTGGACGATTTACGTACATTCAAGGTAGATATGACTAGGCCAGTTGCCCTCTACATGGGGAATCACTCTCTTCCGACCGCCATGGAGATTTGGGTCATCTCGAACGCTGACACGGATATTCGAGGCGTAGAGGTCGTGGAATGCAGTGGGGAGGGATGGCAGTGCTATTGCTCGTTTGGTCGACGCATCGCCAGTCTGCCGGGGTCTTTTCTGGGGCGGGGCATCAGCAAGTAACACGTCTTCAGCTTCACTCTCTGAGTCCGAGTCTGGGTACTCGACAAGCCCCATTACTGTGGAGGGTGGTCAATGATAACGGAAGAAATGGAATGCCGTTGAGAAGCTCAAGTGGGGAACTGCTCTGCCAAGACATTGCAGCTAGAGCTTGGTGAGGCTTGGCAGATCTCAGATCAGATCTCATCTGGAGATCGTTCTATATTTGGCACTCCAGTTGCTGCTGCTGGATTCTTGTGTCGACAGATGGGGTTCACGGATTTCACAAACAAGCAGCTATAGAACGGAATACTGACGTCTTCTAGAGCTTCGAGACTGAGTTTTCTGTCTGCTGGTAATCGCGACTGGTGGTGACGTTGTGAACCACAGAATGCGGATTCAATGAATATAAAGGCGGCTCTTCCTGAAGATGTAACTTCCAACCGTCACTGTCCTCCTCCCATCAACGAGAAGGTTGTCTTCTTGCAGCGACAGAAGAAAGGCTTCTGCCTCAGGCGACAAGGCCACGAACTGGTCTAGACCCCAGGCTTGGCATCTGCGGGCTGTCGGCTCTGTGATTGGCCGAAGTTTCGACCGGTTGCGGAAGGAGCGGCAGGCTTGCAGGACACTAACCCAATTCGGAGGCATCGGGCCGAATGAGGTCATCGGCATCATGTGCAACAATTGGGTAAGTGCGGCCGCAATCAGGCATCCACGTCATCCGTGGAAGCCGGCTTCTTAATGCGTTGGTTTATCCGTTCTTGCTCTCTCAGGGGACTTCTTGTGCATTCTTCATCGTCTTCTGCATCTTCTTTTTTGCGAGCATCATTGCTTTATTCTGCAGCGAGTCAATCGAATTTATCAATCTACAAAGTTAACTCTGTCGTCATCGCCTCACTAGGCAGTCGATTATATCCTCGCTCCTCTGTACGGTCCTACACCATCAGACATGGACGGTCCGGGCAACCACTTCTATATGACCGACAACAACCCCTTTCGCGACAAGGTTAGTTCTCTCGACAAGGCCAGTCCTCTGAAGCTAGAACGCCGTCGATCAAACTCCGAGCCCGGCCTGGCCATTGATCATACTCGCAATGAGTTCCGTGAGAGCCTGAAGCAACAAGACATCCGACGCAGAAAGACCCATCGTCACAGCCACAACCGCCATCGCAAGAACCGCGTTCATCCCGACGTGATTGATCAATTGGACAATGTCAACTTCATGCAGTATCACCACGAGGGCCCCTACGACGCGGTCTATCCCGAGAGGAATGTTTGCAGCAAGCGAAGCCCCCTTGAGGCAGTCAAAGACTCGAATGAGGAGACGCTACGAGCAACGCCCATGTACAAGATTATCGACAGCGTGAGCCGACACCGTCCTCTGGATGGCGTGGCTTTCCATCCTCCTGGCACGACTGATGATGAAGGGCAGACATACAACTACACCGAGGGCGACAACATGATGGTGGAAAGGGGCGGCAGATTTCCTCGAGTGCCTGGAGAGGTATGCCTTCCACTGCTCTCACAATCACCGGGGGTATGTTTACTGATTGATAATATAGAAACTCACCGATGAAGACTTCAAAAACGACCCTTTCTATCAGCAAGACAGCCAGCCCCCGCCAAAGCGGATGGGCAGTTTGCGCAAGGCATTGTCGACTCTCAAGAGTCGCTCTCGCAAGGGCTCAGTGACGTATACTGCCGTGGAAATGAACTAGATATATGGCACGAACAAGGACGTTTATAAGATTACACCTGTATGCTTTGCTTGAAGCGGAATACGCGTGTTTGATAGACTATTTGTATTCATGACAGTGGCGTCTGGCGTACTATTGTTTGGACAACGACTGTATATTATGGGTTTATCAATAGGGATTTTATTTCTTTTATCTGACCCGCATACTAACATTACGTATAAGCATTCAACAACCTGCTGAAAAATCCAGCACCATTGAAAGATTGACACCATCGGATATATAAAACCTCAGTTCGTCCCGAATCAACCCATTAATAAACGATGGCAATTGCACACCTTAACAGAAACATCCGAAGAAACAACCAGATACACCGCATTTGGCATGTCATCGCTACGACACATATATCCATGGCTAGGTACACGTGCCTTACTTCTAGATCTAGTCATTCGTACCAGAAATACTCCGTACCTGTAGAAGATTAAGCTTAAAGCTTCAAAAGTTTCCATGGTTATTCGATATTTAACAATGATGCTATCATGATTGAGAGCAAAATTCAGTACTCAAACCATATCCATATAAACCTAGACGTGAAACCATGTTGTCATACGTTATCCACGCGCTGAATCGACTATAACCTCTTCTCCCACCCCTGCTTGATATAAAACTCACATGCATAAAAGCCCGTTCTATTCTAATATTGTAACGGATCGGGCAGTATCAACTCCGAGATATTACCCGGCGTCAATTTCCGTGCTACATATGCACGTCAGTTGCATCCTCCAGATAGTCTCCGAGCCGGACGCTGATACTGACAAATGTCTCAATTTCTCTCCTCTATACGGAGTATATCTCATTGTCTCTAACAAGTAAGTAAATACGAACAAAGGTTTCGATCTAACCACGACCCTGTTGTCCTGGATAAGATTAAAGAGCCTACAGGTGATCGACAGGGCGTGGACCTGCCTAATTTTTACGAAGTACATTGATTGAGCTAATTTACTGCAGTTCTCTAAAAACCGAATCTCGGAGTTGATTGGTTGAACCCGCATTGTACGCTGGATAGAGCGCTCTATGCAGCGTTCTATGCAGCGAACAAGCGACGTACTGTACGATCGATCGATCAAACGGCATTAGATTAGTGAACAAAAAAGATATCAACACGAAGAGTAACAAAAAAAGACTTTCCGTGTCGTGCTGATTTAACTCAAAAGAATGCAATACGCATTCAATACGGGTTGAATCAAGTCCATACATACCGATACAAGTGAGAGTCGATCGTTCGCCTCGCTACCGGTAACCTAACTATTTTATTCTACAAGCCGTAATAATAATACTAGAAAGATAGGCTGGAAAAGGAACCTTGGGACGAACCGGAGAACCGCAACGACTCTCGGGATTTGATCTGGAGAAGGAAGGACCTTGGAAGACCTGACAGCTTGGAATCTGGGACCGCCGCCGCCACGTGAGGGGTATCTAATACAAAAGATTGTGCTCGAAATGGAAGGTGGGCAGGTATATGAGCAGGAGGCTTGGAGATAAGTTGGGTAGTTATCTCTGGACAGTGGAAAGGAAGCTTAAATTGTTTGTATATGAATGAGACGGGAGGAGTCGTACCGAGGCAAACTGGTTCTGTGCCAATGAACGTGCTAGCACTGCAGTGCTAATTTCCTGGCTGAAAAGACAAACAAGCAGATAGGCTGGGTTTATATATCCATATACTGTACATGCATGTATATAAAAATTACAAACGCATTGCATCTAAGACATTGTTCACTTTACCACCCCGGGGTCGTCGTCATCAAGCGTCGTCATCAACACCATGAATCCAAGACACATCGCAGCCACGTCTTTGTGCTACAGAACGCCACGAGATGAAGAGCGGGATGTACACAGTCTGCAGCTTTGGTTAAGGTTGGACTTTTATATGGAAATACCACTGCGAACGGAGTACTAGGCTACTAGCCTCTAGGACGTAGTAACTACCCAAACAGGTTTGGACGTTGAATTGAACAAAGTTATAGCTTATCGAGACTGGGAAGTTAGAACTTGGAAGTTAGAACTTGGAACTTCTAGGCCAGACAGCCACAACGCTCGGGGCAGGCCTCTAATTTTGGGGCCCGGCGCGGAGATAATCAAATTGATCAATAGATTGTGGCCACTGGCCCGTTGTGGCCCGCATGAGGAAGGTCGAGAATCTGAAACGGTAGCGCTGTTTCGTTTCAAACCACACACTGACAGCCAGACAGATGGCGATGCACTCCGAGTCCGGAGTAGTGTTGACAACGGCGTTCTCCGTGAACAATGAGTAGTGATTGATAAAAGAATGCTGTTTAACACAGGCTTGTCTCCTATTCGATGCCAACTCCGCGCCCAGATAAATTGCCAATGCGAACGCCAATGCCAATCAAAAATTAGGGTTATTACGCACCACGTGAGCCGATCGCCACCCCTTTACCCGAGTCCTCCTGAATTCTCAGTGGCGCAGAATCTGGAAGGGAAAAAAAGAAAAAGATCGTCGCTAACTAGCCTTGCCAATCAACGATTTTGACTGCATTCTTTCAATCTTCAGATCTGTTTCGCAAATTGAGCCTCTACATACTCCGTATTTAACTGAACTGACTTGTGCCCCTGAAAGACCTGTCAAGATGTAGCCCCTGATTTCTACATACTCCGGAAATTGAAAATAATAGCCACACTTATAGGCTATAGCAACTCATCCCATAGACCCCCGCAAAATTAATAAAGTCCCCATGTGGCACATGCCAAGTGCCCAAGAATAAATACTTTGGTTAATTGAACTTAGTACATACCTTGTCCGGAAGAAATCACATGCCCTTTCTTGGTAACTATTCAGTAGTAGTAACCGTGGCCGTGGATCCATCCATTAATGGTTATTCCATTCTGTACGAAGTAAAATACAGGAAGGAAGCAAAACAAAACCAGAGACATACTTGGCGAGCGAAGTTGGCGTTTTCTTATTACGTAGCCCCTGTAACTTAGCCCAGGCGCCGAGGCGGCAGATGCACATTGCAGCCATTCGGGAAGCCCCCAAGGCCCAAAGGAGGACCCAAAGCAGGACCCAAGCAGGACCAAGCAAAAGCCCCCAAGCAAGCCCAGCCTGGCCAAGGGCTGGGCAGTAACAAATGCCGCCTGGGCAGAGTAACAACTGTCAACTGCTCACCCGCCTTATCCGTATGGATGTATGGATCGATCCATCGTTTCTTGGAAGTACAGGTAGTACGTAACTGTAACAAGTTGACAATAGTGTATCGACTCATCGAGTTTCGACTCTCGAGTCATTTTTCGGTTTTTTGTCCGTTCGTAGTAGTAGTTACCAACGACCCAAGACATGCTAGAAAACTACGTACTGCTTGGCACAATGGCGACGTCGGCTGAGAACGGGTTATGTGTAACAAACAAGTCTACTTGTCAGGTTTCAAGAGTTGGTTATTTCTTTTTCTCTTTTTTTATTGGCATGTATAAATCACGACGCTTTTATGCATGTAATGTATGTGTATGTATATTACAGAAACGATGCGGAACGCTTTGTTAATACGTAGGTGACAACCCTCCCACGATGTACATGTAAGAAAATCCAGATATGGATAAATGCAGTTCCAAGGTTGACGCCCTCGCCCAAAAGAAAATAATGAAAACAGTGAAGAGGTAGACTTGTCCTCGGGGACAGAGATATATATACTGAGTTAAAAAAGAGGCCATGCAATTTTCAAACAATCATACTCCACATAACCACAAGCAACCCCTCTCGTAAAGTTAATAATATTATTATAATTATGCAGGCATCGGGCGTGAACTCATAGGAATCGGATTCTTCTCGGTACTATCCTCGAAAAACGTCTTCTCAATCTTCTGCGTCAGCCGCGCACAAAACGGATCGACATGATTCGTCCACAGCGAAGCGCACGTATACAACAATGCAAGCCAGCAAGGGATGCTGACCGCAAACACCCACGGCCCCCGCCTCGGCAACCATTCCGGAGGCACGGGGTTGCCCTCGACGTCTGTGGACCAGACCCAGGGCTGACCGCTAATACCGTAGATCATCCAGACCAGCACAGTGCGCAGCAAAGTGCCATGCAGCAAGTATACGGCGAAACTCTGTTTGCCGAGCCAGAGAAGCAACGGGCTTGATAGAAATTCTTTGGACCAGTTGGTCAGAAAAATGGACATGATGATCATGTCAATGCCCAGCGCGGTCCAGCGTTTGCCGTAGTTGCTGCCTTCGGGGAAGAGCCAGGTAGCTACGTTGAACATGCGTTGCGACCAGTCGGCCCATTCGGGGTGGTCGCCGGGGTAAGAGCAGACGTATAGTCCACCTGCGAGCAAGCTCCATGCTAAAATGCGTCGTGGCCAGCGGTAGGTTGCGCTTTGTAGGAAACTTTTGAATCCGGCTTCGTAGGACAGATCGCTCAGGACCATGCCGAATAGGGCCTGGATCTGGAAAGTCTCGGTATCGAGTACGGCGTCTTGATAGAAGTACCCGATAAGACACAGGCAGATAATCAGGCGCCAGCGGTATTTGCAGAGAATCGTAGCGAAAGAAACGATGTAGATCAACATGGAGCATTTCAATAGCGGCAACAAAGCCCATTGATGTTCGTCATAGACCATGTGAATCCAATATGCGGTGTTTGTCCATGCCACAAAAAAGTTTTGAAATAGACGCACAATCTCCTTGGCCAGCGTATCTTCGAGATCGGGAGATGCGTCGCGGGTCCACGACGAGTCGCACCGGTTTCCAACAGTGTAGGCGCCGAACTGGGCCAGAGTCCACGAAATGCACATGGCAATCGTGGCCGGTAACATGAGACGAGGAGGGCGGCGAAAGGCGCTTTTAGCGACCGTGACGAAAGCGCCGTCAGTGTCCCCCGCGCGGGCTTGCTTCATGGGTTTCAAGGCGCAGACATAGCCAGTCAAAAAGGCGAAGATGGTGACGCCGAGTCGTCCTTGCCAGGGGATCCGGAGGACCATGTATTGCATTATCCGGGGTGGCACGTCTGGGTTATCTCGCGGGGAGAAGAGATCGTAGTCCCAGGCACGGGCGAGATGGGTCATGACGACCATGAAGGAGGCGATTCCTCGGAGGCCCTGTAAATTTATCATTAGTACAGAACATTCGGAGATCGTCTGATCTACTAATAGACAATGCGAGCATCTCGGCGAGGGTCGTTCATACATCAATCCATTTGACGGATTTCCGGGGATCACCCTTCACACTCGGATCCCCGCTGTGCCATGGTAGGGCGCTGGCAACGGTGTCGCGCAAACGAGTGTAGAGATGCTCTGTCATTGTGCGAGCATTTAAAAACAAAGAAATAAAAAGAGGGAGACAACGAATTAAAGGATCAAGATCAAGATTAGGTCATGAATTAAAGAGGGACTTGGTACCATGGATGATACCGCTGACAAGCAAGTTAGTTAGATAGCAGATAAAAGAGAGGAACCTTGGAAGGCAAACAAAAAATAAAAAATAAAAAAATTAAGTCGACGAGTCTAAAAACCGTCTTCTTGGTTACACGGTGAACCGAAAATAAAATATATGCAATGCAAATATCGAGAAATAGGGTGATGAAGATCAAAGTGTAGGTAAACGAGGATGTGCGTGACAGCAGACAGACTGACAGTACAGACTACGTACTCCCCGTACGGGGGGGAAGACTAAAGAAATCGGCGCTAGACTTGTTACAGGTATCGACACGACGCCCATCAGCAGGATTAGGGGTGGAGCCGGGGAAGATTGAAAAAATCCAATAAACGAAGAAGAGACGGCGAGGCCACGGCCATGTATGGGCCCAGTCACCGCCACAGTCATGATTCATCAGTAATCCCAAGTGGCTGTTACATACTGCGCTTACAGTCTAGTTCTAGTTTCTGCAGTCTGACTGGGGAGACGAGTCGTTCCTGAATCAGCAGTTACAGTACAGTGCGGGACTCATTCCGGTAAGCATATCGGTCTGGCGGAGGAGGTAGTACAGAAGAAGCAAATACAGGAGGAAGTACCCGCCAACGATCGTCAGCGGCTGGCCGGGTTCTTACGGGCGGTTGCGTTTGGAAGGCGACTGCGTGTTGCAGAGTCAGACATAACAGTCGCGATTTCCATTGCAAATAGTAAAGAGCAAATACAGGCAGTGGGCACACGACATGCGACTCTACTCCGTCTGTGTGCAGCAGTCGTTTTTATGAGACCAACGACCAACAAAAGCCACGGCCAGTCACAGCGCGGGCTGGCGCAGTGCCTAGACCGTTAGCCGCCGCTTGAGGCGCCAAGGGTTCCCGAAATAAAAGCTCGAAGCACGCGCCAAGCCCGAGAGACAGCCCGACCTGGAACGGTCCGCCTGCTCTGTCAGCAACACAGCCAATCAGAAGACTGCATCCCGCCAAGCCACCAAACGGAGGGTTACGCAAGCGCCAAGCCATGCTTCTGCCGTGCGTGGTCCCCACACAGCCACTGGACTATTTCCGCCAATCATGCCACCCCGCCACAGAGATTGGCAGCAGCCCCACCCCTCCTCTTGGCCTGCACTTAGGTCCTGCACTTAGGTAAGCTAACCGCTGTTGTTGGCTCATGCCAAGCGCCAGGGGGGAGTGTCACTTACGTCGCTCTCCCCCCTGACTCTGCTGCCATTGGCTCTGGTCATGCTTAGCGCCTCTGCCTGTCCCACAGCTCCCCACCCTGCAATCTTTGTTTTTTGCCTTTTTAGCTTTTCGGGAAATGAACTTTCAGGCAGATCTGGACATTTTGCAACACGCTTGAGCAAATTTCACCATCGTTACCGTATTGGGTTTACACATACTGTATCTCGGTACTCGGCATAATGTATACATAATTTCTTAGACACTACTTACTCCTGCAGGCTGCATCTGATCTCCAACAAATGGTTAATTCCTTTTCATGTTGGCTTGTGTATTTTATTTATAATTTCGAAATTCGTTGCAACTCCATATATACACAGTATAGCCAACCATATTATATGCCCAAAACTGTACCCATCCAGTGTATCCACCTCTTCCGGCGAGCCTCCTTTCACATATACTCTGTGCTGTTCCCTATTGTTCTTTCTTACTGTCCGCCGGCCATGTCAGTATAATTAATACGCTCGTTAATATCGTCCGCACTCGCTTGGAAAGAGAAGAGACGAAGGGAAACAGTCACACTCGCTCACTCGCTACCCACCCAGAGATATACAGGCCAACATGGCCGCCTTCAGAGACCCTGCGACTCGATCGCGGATGTCCACGTTTATCAAATGGCTGGTGGTCGCGTGTGTTTTTCTGCATTTTGTTTCATACTTTAATAGCCATTTCGGAGCAGGTGAGCCAGCCGTCCCCCGGTTGCCATTCGAAACGACTTTAATACAGATACTAACGCTGGATATTTTCTTGCAGACATGCTAGGTGTCCCAGCAACCCCCTCTCAACACACAATACCAAGCAGGAATTGGACCAGCAACGACCGCAGCATCGTCGTAGCAAAAACGAGGGACGAAAATGTCGACTGGCTACTTCCATTTTGCGAAGATTAGTACGTCCCCTCCATCTACATCATACTGTTCTTCTACTGACTTCTTCAGTAAATGCACCCCCTTCGTCTACACCATGGAGGCCGAACCCGAAGAAGGCCTCCTCCTCCCGCAAACCACCCAGGGCCACGAAGCAGCCGCCTACCTCACCTACATCCTAAACAACTACGACACCCTCCCGCCTTACACAATCTTTATTCACGCCAACGAAGACCAATGGCACAACGAACTCTTTGGCCCCAAAACCACTACGGCCCTACGATTCCTCCGCTACGAATCGGTCGAGGCAAACGGGTTTGTCAATCTCCGGTGTACCGGTATACCGGGCTGCCCCAATACGCTCGTGCCGATTATTCGTGAACCAGTCGACGAGGAATACGCCTACGTCGCTGAGAAATTCTTCGAGATATACTCGTACCTACTGCAGGTACCCATGGAGGAAGTGCCCGAAGTGATTGGGCATCTGTGTTGCGGGCAGTTTGTGGTTACGCGAGCGCAGATCATGAGCAGACCACGAGAGGATTATGAGCGGATATTGAATTGGGCGGCGACGACGGATTTTACGGATAGTTATGGGATTGGGTGGACGATTGAGAAGATTTGGCATATCTTGTTTGGGCGGGAGGCTGTTGAGTATGTCCCTCTCCTCTCCCCTCTGCTAGACCAGTTTTTGAGGGAAGTTTGCTAATTAGTGGTCGATTATAGCTGCCCACGCCTCGAACAATGCCGCTGCGACAACTACGGCTGGTGCGGCCCTCTACCAGACGGCGAGATGCTGACGCCTATCATGCCCAACACCACCGCATTTATCTGAACCGAATCGAATTCTTGATCCAACACAAAAAACGGTTTACCCTTTCATTTCGTATACATAATAATATCACGACTTTGCGACGTGTTTTCTATTTATTTTGGGATTTGGGTTTGGTTCGGCGTCCGGATTTGATTTGATATGTACAACAAAACACCACTTTTTTCTTCGAGTCGGTTCGGTTGTTCGTCGCCAGTCTACGGATGGATACGAGTTTGCGGTCGGCATGCCGTCTAACTAAACTTTAGGCTTCACTCGATTCAAGATTGGGTTCGATTGGGTTCGCTAGGCCATGTTACTAGCTGGCAGCAATAACCCCTGCGAACACGAGCTCGTATCGCCACAACGAATCGACTCGCGCGGCTGCCAAGAAGACGTTGGACGGACACGATCGCCAACACGAACCAAACAACCAAACAACCCTGCATGACTCGTATCCGATCCGTCTTTCTTCACCTCTTCATCTTGAACCGAAATAGACCATCCGTCCGGGGATCATCGCATAGCGAGCGACCTGCTCATTCCTTTCTACTTCCTCCTTCATGCTCTCACCTTGTTTGTCTCCATTTCTATTCCATGTTTCATTCTATTCGCACATATATACGCATACAGCGAGGCCTAGAATTTGTTTGCTCTACCGATTTTCTTTTGATTCGTTTCATTTCTTTCAAACATTTTTGACGAGCGCCATCCATCCATTGTACATTTATACCCTCCCTATATAGGTACATTATAACATGCATATACAATCCGGTATTTATCTGTTTAGAGAAACACACACCCCTAAAGATGAAATATATGTAATTCTAGGTAACTAGATAGTAATTAGTAACTTTTTATAAAGGTATTTGTTTTTATCAAATTACCTTTTTTTCGTTGTATATTAATAACCCTAACCCTTACAAATCACGTGATAGATCTGGCCTCGAAGTCTTGGCATTTTTTATAAAAATCCGCGTTTAGATACTAAATCTTTGTTTGTTTTTGTTTTTTATGGTCGGTAATAATAATAGAATAATTGAAATATCTATAAGCCCTTCTTTGTCGAGAGGTATTATTTCTGAACAGCGCTGTGGGAACGCTTTTCTTGCTTTGGGGTGTGCATGCACCAAGAAGTGTGCAGCAAGCCCAAGGGGTGTGTTTGCTACTACCTGTATAGAGGCTAGAGGATAGAGGATACCTAGAAGGCAGAAAGGTGGAATGAATGTTGTGAAAAAAAAATTGAGCATGTTGTCGGTGATAGATAAATTTATGTAGATGGCGGTGCGTAGGTGCTACCGACGGTCCGGCTACCGGCTCTAGCTAGAACTTTTGATACGAAGATCATGTCTGATGTCAAAATTGTGAGCGTATCAATTTCTAGGTCGAACTGACTTTCGAGAAAAACAATCTATTTTGACAAATCCATCAAATTAAACGCAAATCCAAATCAATAATTACAATCCAAACCAAATTTCCATTCTCCATAAACAAATCCGTTCGTCTTGTTGATTAACTAGACTTCCATCCTAAACAGAGCTAAATCGCTATATTTATATTTAGAAAGCAACGACGAGAGCGAAGATGGCAGCGACAATGCCGGCGGCGGAAGCAGAAACGCTGCTGGCACCACCAGTGTAAGGAGTAGTAGTGGAGGTGCTAGTGCCGGAAGCACCGGTCGAGGCAGCAGTGCCGGAAGCGCCAGGAGTGGTGGCGGTACCGTTGCTGGGCGAGACACCAGGAGTAGGAGTGGAAGTAATGGTGCCTGGTGACACGTTAGACGCAGTACTCTCCGGGAGAGTAGAAGAAGTAGAAGAGGCGGAGGATGTAGGAGAAGATGAGGATGTAGGAGAAGTTGAGGATGTAGGAGAAGATGAGGATGTAGGAGAGGAGGAGGAGGAGGAAGAAGAAGAGAGAGTAATACTTGGAGATTTGGTACCGGTGCTGCTGCCAGTGGCAGTGGCGGAGGCGGAAGTAGAGCCGATGGTCGAGGTAACAGCAGGGCAGGTCAAGTTGTACAAAGGAGTGGTGCTGAGGTCGCTGCCGACGACACCGAAGCTAGGGTCGGCACCAGCATCCTGGAGAATGTACCACCAAGTGTTGTACTGGCCGAAGAGGAGTTCACAGCCAACCTGGTCCCAGTAAGTCTGCGCGTTTTCGGTGTTGGCAACAGCAAGGTTGTAAGTTTCGCCAGACACGGGCCAGCCGGTCTCGGTGACCCAGATGTCCTTGTCACCGGCAACAGCGTTGACTTGCTCAACGGCAGACTGGAAGAGAGACGATCCGTTGGCGATGGAGTTGACGTCGGTGTCCTGGAAGTAAGGGTAAGCATCGAGACCGAGCCAGTCGACAGCGTCGATGACGGCGGAGTTGGACGAGTTGGCCCAAGCAGTCCAGGTATCGACGTGACCAATTGGTACACCGTCCAAAGCAGTGCCAGAGATGGTGGATCGGACAGTGCTGATATCGTCGACAATGGTGCTGGGGTTCTTTCCGACACCGGCATCGGCCTCGGCTCCAGCAACGGAGTTACGGTACAGATCCTCACTTCCAACGGAGATACCGATAACGACGCCATTGAGTTGGTCGCCGTAAGTCGAGATGGCGGATGTCAAAGCGGCAATTTCGTCGTCAAAGGTGTCACCGGAGCACCACAAACCGAGGAGCAGGGTGGTGTTCTGAGCGATGGCGGCGGGGATGGCAGAGATAACGTCGTTGGTAGTACCACCTTGCTGTAATCAAGTCAGTCCATGCTTACATCAATCCAAACACAAAAAGATATACGTACCACCATGGTGTACAAGCGGGCGCTGGTGAAACCCTCAGTTCCGACGAGAGCGGCGGCGGTCTCGAATTGAGACTCGAAGTCAGCCTGATCTCTGTACGAGCCATCGTCGTTTGTTGATCCGTAGTTGAAGCCCTTGTAGACGGCGGCGGCGGGCGAAACGGCCATGGCCAAGGCGACTGCGTTGGCGACGGTCTTCATTTTGTAAGTTGTATAACGAGTGTGCGAAAGTGCGAAGAAACGATAGTGCGAATATTCAAAATCGGTGTAGCGAGTGTGGTTGAAAAGAGAAAGAAAAAAGAAGAAGGCGAAGAAATATAAACGAAGGGTTGAAAGAGAGTTGTTGATGGAAGAAAATGAAAGAGTGAGATGAAAGAAAGAAGGAAAGGACGAAAAGGAACCGAACGAAGGCTCTCCCTATTCTAATCATGGAAGGGGCCGTGGGGCGGTACCACATCATCGCGCCTGTTATTGGCCGGTGGCGGGTGGCTAAGCCAGGAATAGCCACAAGAGTGGGTCATGTTTTGCCACGACTGAAACATTTTACGGCCCGATACGCCCAGGTACGCGGCCATGCAGGTACGCGTCATATTATGCCCCGTATTATTGGTATCGCCCATACACAGTGTAACGTCCCTCGATGAATCGTGGCTGATTGTCGGGTAAACCGCGGTCGGCCACACCACTACCACAGCACTACCACAGGTCCTCAAAGCTTGGTTCGACTGCTAATTTTTAACTGGTAGAAGATCACTCGGAGTGAGTGCTGTTTACGGAGTACTCGGCTGTGAAGTGGGCGAAAGCACTGTGAAAACACGCAAAACGAAACAGCGCTGGGACCGGGGTAGGCCTAGAACAAGTTCAAACGGGCCTGGGGAGCAAGGAGTCCACTTCTGTCCAGACCTGCGGTCCCTTTAATGTCCCTTCTCCAATGCCCTTCTTAAAGCCCTTCTTAAACTCGTCGGTGCGCTTGAACTTCATTTCGAATGTCTCATGCGTGCACTGTTTGTTTTTACGTTTAGCTGTCAGGGGGAGGCGCAGTAAATACATCTTGTCCGGACCATCTTCTTTCAGGGGGAAACCACAAAAAGAGTGCGGTGTGTGTCAGTAACACAATATTTATATCTGGCCCAGAACCTTGGAAGATCATGATTGAAATTCATCGCGAGGCATTATGCACTCAATTTGGCATATCGTCAGGTCGGAAACAGAAGAAGAAAGTCAACGCTGGCATAGAAAGGCACGATCGTTAGTCTGCTTATTTTCGGGTGTTAAGTTGGTGTTCCGACTGCTCGAACCCTTATGAAAGTAAATATTTCATCAGGGAAAAGGGGAAAGGAACAACGGCTCTTGATGATATCTATATCATTCTCCAAGACCCTCCAAATATAAATATCCTAAATATAGAAAAGGTTGTAGATCCGGTTTGGTCGGATGGTGTGACAAACTGACGGATTGCCGAGATCCTTGTGTTTTATGTTTCTACCCAACCCTTGATATTCGGATAATAGGGCGTCAAATGAGAGCCTAAATGTCACTTGATTGATTTTTCTAGGGTTATTGGTCAAATGTCTCGTTATGCCACTACTATGGACGCCCACGAGAATGAGCTATCTCGTATGAACTGCCATCGAAGTAGCAGTTTCGATGTCAGGAAAAGACTGGAAGTAAAGTAACACAGCATGTGCACAGATCTGTATTCGACCATTCGTCCACGTAGTTTCCCTGTCCCACCCCTGGGTTTGTTTCTTTCCTTTTCTTTCCTCCCGAGTCCTCCGGGAGTCCGTACGACTCTGCCCCAGATCGATTGGATGATGATCGAGTGTCAGACAAGTGGGTACGTAGGGCATACGTACTCCGTAGCATCCGAAGAATAACGACCAATACTTCCCGCAACGTCCGATGTTGCCGCGCGTCCGCTCGATCGGTCTGTCGTATAGGCCTATGGGCACTGAAAATTCAAAATAGAAACATCGTCAGAATAAGATTCTTTCTTTTCTGGATCCGAACATTCCAAACTTGATTTTCCTGGCTTGACCCACATGTCCCAGGCCCGTGCGGTTGATTGGTGGAGAGCGGGTCCCTGGCAGAGAGTCTGGACCGGTCGGGAGGGCTCGCTGCCTGAGGTGGCGAGATGTTGGAATAAGGCACCAACTTGGTTGTTTCTGTTATTACATGGCCTGGTTGGCATGACCTCATCAATTGAAAAATGTTGCTGAAGAATGTCATGGAGAGTGCATCTTGCGGTCTATATACCGAGACTAATGCCTGGATATTCCCCAAACCACTTCAGATTCGAGAGTAGAAAAGGATCTGTTGAGATGACTACATTTGTTTTTTCGTCGTAGATCATATAATTCGAGGCAGGTTAAACTTCTGTCATAGCTAGACCGAAGCGATTGTAAAAATCCATTCGTTATTCGATCTTGACTTCATTTTTGTTGGCTGTATCGAATAAAGTCATGTTTGGATTGTTTGCATCCCGCGCTAATAATGAACAACCAACGGTTATCGCACTCGGCCTTGCGATCACATCCTCGATATGTGTTCCATGAATAGACCCCGTCATAGAAAATCGAAAAATGGATGTATCGAATGCAAGAAACGGCACATCAAGGTACATCATCTCCAGATTGCATAAAACATGCACTCCCCTTTCTGTAGCTTGTGCCTACGTCAAAATATATACTGACAACCTCAAGTGCGACGAAAAACATCCAACATGTTCCAACTGTTCCATTTCCGAACGATCCTGCAAATACTTGGGAAATAAAAACAAGGCCAGCCAACAGATCAGTAACATAGACCATGAGCCACAAGCTCCAGCTACCACATCGCCGCAGTCAGCCACGGGTACTGGCACTAGCCATCAAGATGCCCAATCGCCCGTCAACATGCTCCATATAGAGCTGCTGCAATTCTTCAACGCAGTGACGCTAGAATCACTAAAATCACACAACGAAGATCTATCTCTCTCGCTAGCGGACATTCTCCAACTTTCCCTCTCAGCTCCTTACCTGATGAACCAAATCCTGGCCCTTGCCGCGCTGCATGCGAGCCATGTACGCCCATCACAGCAAGAGTTTTACTATCTACAAGCAACCCAGCTACAAACACACGCCGTATCAATATTCAACAACTCTTGCCCAGACATCAATTCAGAGAACAACTGTCTGCAGGTGTTTTTCTTCTCGTCCACTCTTGGAATGCACATGCTCTGCGACGCGCTGACCTGTCGGGACGATGACGACGGTGTGAATACCTTTCTTGACAGGTTTGTGCGGTGCGTCCATTTACAGCGAGGCGTGCGAATAGTGACCAAGCCCGCAATGTCCGCACTGAATGAGTCGTCGACACTACGACGGCTTTTGACTAATTATCACATGACTTTTACCACCAAGATAGCACTCGGTGACGAGCTCGCACAGCTTTTGCGGCTTATTGAACGATCCAAACTCGGTCCCGCGCTCACAAAAACCTATCATGAAGCCATAGGATGTCTCCAATCGATCATCAACGGGGCAAAGGAAGGAGCCAAACCGGCACCAAGCACCATAATCGCATGGCCAGCACTGGTGCCCATCGAGTACGTGGACTCGCTTGCATTGCACCGGCCAGAGGCGCTCGTTATTCTTGCTTATTATGCTGCATTGCTCAATTTACATTGCGAACTATGGCTTTTCCAGGATGGGGGGAGATTTCTGATTGAGTCGATTACTCGATTTCTAGGCTCGGAGTGGGATGGATGGCTGGAATGGCCGAACCGGGAGTTGCACCGTTCCGCGACTCAGACTCGATGATGTCGGTTTGTTGGGGCATCGGCACACATCTTTGATTTACTCTATTATATGAAGCTGTCTACGGAAGACATGAGGCTTCGCCGGCATAAACAAATCGTGATGATATGATCAATTATTGTCTAACTGGCACTAATTCCGACTCTCTGGCAGTGCACCTTAAACAGCGTGTTACCATGTCAATCGAATAGTATTGATAGAGCTCTAACTACCGGTAAATGTACAGATTTCCTCACACACATCGGCCTCAAACCTTTTTTCAAATTTCACTGCGACTCTTGTAGCTACATTCCTCTAGAAAAAGATAAAAGGATATGCAGAGCTCTTACAGCAGGCTGAAACACTGCTGCTTACAAGCACACACCGTACACTTCGCCGCTCTGTACCGGTATACACGAGGTTTTTCACAGAAAACTCTAGCTGGGAGGGATGCGCTGGGAATAGCACAATTTTTGATCGAATCAACTTAGGGTTAATTAGGGTTAGAGTTCAGTTGGAATGCCAAGGCGCTAGGCTATGATGGGATGTCCTCTCCTCATCCACACTTTGGCTTCATCCCAACGCGGTGTGATCGCGGTTTACGTCTCTCTACTTCTCATCAAGATGACTTCTCCTGTTGGGAATGATGTGAATTCCACTTCACGAACCTTTGCGTGCCAGAGATGCTCCCGCCGCAAGCAGCGCTGCGACAGGCTATTTCCAACCTGTTCGCAATGCAAGGCTTCTGGTTCTGTTTGTCAGGAGTCTGAAAAAGAATCAACAGTAGTCTATCTCCACGACAGGGAGGTGGCACGCAAAGGTCATATCAGAGCTATGGAAGAACGAGTCAATCTACTCGAGGCGGAGGCACTCCGGAGAGGGCTAGATCCGACTCGGAGTCAACAACAAAGTACTACTTCTACTGACCAAATAGTACCACCACTTATTGTTCAGGATACTGAACGAGATGGCTCACATATTGCTTTGCATGGCACCGATAAAGCGGCTATGAACATGGGTTCCCTCTCATTAAGCGCAATGGCCGAGCCCCCAAGCAGAGCTGGCGAATTCTTAAAAGACCTTTCCATGCCCAGCATAATCACAAGCGTTACCGAGATATATGGCGGTAACCCGGAAGAAAGCACGCGAAGTGACTCTCTGTGGGACGGCATAGCGAAGCACGTTCGCAATCCCACAGAAAATCTGACTCGTCTTGACATTCAAAGATCCGAGGCATCCAAATGTCTTACCACGTATATGGACTACGTTGACTTTCGATATCCTCGAATACCCATTGAAAAATTGAGGTCTGGCATGGACGCCATCACGGACTCGTACTCGACGAGGTATGAAGAGACGCTGCGAGAGAAACCCGCTCATATCTTTATGGCATATATGGTTATCGCAATCGCGTCGCTTGTGTCCGGGGATCGTCCCGCTGCTCAAGGATCATTCATCTCAATTCACATCCTGGCCAAGTGCCTCAAAGTTTTGAATCAAGTCTTTAGCTTGGAGGACGGTGTCGATATAATACAGTGTCTTCACTTGCTTGTGGTATTCTCTATACACAGCTCTGCCGCAGGGTCAGCCTGGCATCTTATCGGTTTCGCCATGACCAAATGCATAGCACTGGGGTATCATCAAGAGCCTTCTATATCCATCAATGACGATGATGCTCGTCACCGACTCGGGGATTTGCAGCAACGCAGATGGGCCTTTTGGAGCTGCTATCTGCTGGACCGTCTTATTTGCGGTGCTCTTGGTCGTCCATTCTCAATAAGCGACCTGTATGTCACTGTTGCCCTGCCAGATCAAGATAAGACTCTACCGTCTGGAGTGCTACAAACGGAAACAATGCATATTCATTTGTTTCGGTACTCGACGGTATATTCGTTCATAACTAGTGACGAAACCGCGGAAAATTTCGATGATGCGCTAGGACAGGTCTTGGGGTGGATGGAATCAAGTCCAATTCAACGGCATGCGTCGTTACAGGAACCGTATGGGTATCACAAATCACTCTATAATACATTAGTGCTGCGAGCCGTGATCCAACAGATTCCACGTCCGTACAAAGCCAAGGAGTTTGAAATTGGCACTGGATCTATAAGATACGTGCGTGATAGTGAGGAAGTGGGACAAGCAAATGTCCGGCTTCACGAGCAACAGAGAGTGGCTAAAATGAAGCTGCTAGAAACCTGCCATTTGGTATCGCAGAGTCTTAATAGACCTTCTATGGCTCGACGCCACTTTCTTTCCCTGGTTACTGGTTATAGTGCCATATCAATGGCACTGGGTGGCCTATATTGTCTTGCGGTGATGGATAGTAACCAACACAACGAGCTCGCCTTGCATTCTGAACGCATTAACCGTAGCCATGATACCAGGAATGTTCACACTGGACAATCGGGGCGCAAGAACAGTGATAAGAGGAACGACTTGAAGCTTGATGAGATACTTGATACTGCATTTCAAAAATTGGACATTGCTGGGAGGCAATTTCCGCGTATGCAGCATTATCGCCAGACTATTTATTCCATCTGGGAATTCATTCGCGATTCACTGGGCAAACCGGTAGATCCGGTCGAACGTGAAACAGAGCTGAAGAGGTTGAAAAGTCTCATTCTAGATATAGGACCTTGCTATTTGAGAAAAGTTGCTGAAGCGATTTATTTCTTTTTACAATAAGAATATACACGGCATGTGTCTAAAAAGATTTGACATTCTTTTTTATGTTATTGTGACTTTAACAGCCCCCCAAGGACATCGGCACACTTTTTCCCACCGCTCGCAATCAGCCCCGAGTCCTGCTGTCCCAGGATAAACCTACACCGCAACTCGTTGACAACCCAACTTTGTATTTCCGACGAATCATAAATCCCAGCAAGACCGAATACTTTACCATATTTCTGGCATGCGAGGCTCACTTTTTGCAAAGCAGAGCGGAATATGGGGTCTTGAAACTGGCCAGGGATACCGAGTTCTATGGAAAGATCATTGGAGCCAATGAGCAGCACCTCGACTCCATCCACAGACGCGATATCCTCCACTCGTTCGATGCTATCTTTGGTTTCAATCATTAAGATAACAGTCGAATACTGTGCGTTGCTCTGTTCGATGATCGTCTGCGCCGCCGTGGGTCTTAGACTGAATACCGGTAACTGACCGGTCATGGATCGGATGCCTTGAGGCGGATATTTCGAGATGCGTACAGCGGCTTCAGCTTCGTCTAACCATACTTATGTCAGCAATTATTGAATGTTCAGAACTGGCCATCAGATGAAACAAGGCCTGCGTACCTCGTGTGTGAATGTGAGGGAAAACGACCCCCATAGCACCTCCATCCAAAACTCGTTGCACAAAGCCATTCCCACATTGATGCGGCACACGGACGAACGGTGTCAGTCCAACATTGAGAGCAGCTGTAGACAAAGCGCTCGCATCATCAATTGACAAAGTTGAGTGTTCCAAATCGACAAATATGGCGTCGAACCCGCTGTTGGCGGCGAGCTGAACCACGGACGTGTTGGTTACGAGGCGAACACCAAAGGCCTATTTCAGATGAAAATGAGTCGCAGATCAGTGATGGACTCTAGGAAGAATAATAAATAATATTGTCTGGCTGAGATAGTAGGACTCACTTTACACAAAGCGTTTTTGGCCACTTGGCGCTGGAGGGTATTGGCGAATGCTGACATTGCTGTAGATTGATTGAAACTTGCCAGAGAGCTGATATATACGAACAATGGCTATGTAGGATTTTATTTATATCCTGTTTGCTTCTCTTCTAATGCTCCCACGCATTGGCACGCAACCAACTCAGTCACTCGGAGGGTATTCCGATAGGGCTCGGCGGGTCGCGCCCGACGCCTGGCCCATTCGGACGGACGCCGAAATGTGAAGATCAAAAAACGCGAGTGCTTTGAAAGATAAATTGGGAGGGTTGAATGCAAGAGATATTTTCACGAGGGCTTGTTTCCATCTTCATCATCATTTTTCATCTTTCGATTCTCGATCACCAACAATGGCTCCCGCATTAACATCCGATGAGCATCAATCCATCAGCGGCAAGCGACAGAAGCTGTACATTCTCAGCGACTTTCACCCAGAATCCGTGAAATACGCGCAGTCCCTTTTTGACTGCGTTCTCTACGGGGACCCCGAGGGCGACAACTGGCGATCCAACGCCAGTGCTATTCTGATCAAAGACTACTATATTACATCAAAGGACCTCGATGCGGCACCCCAACTCCGCGTCATCGGCAAACAAGGTGTAGGCTTAGAAAAAGTCGATGTCAACGCCTGCCAGGAACGCGGTGTCAAAGTATGCAACACGCCGGGCATTAATGCCAGCGCCGTGGCCGAAATGACCCTTTGCCTATGTCTCTGTGTTGCGAGAGAAGTGCCACGCCTCGTCATGCGGCAAGCTGCGGGTGAAGTGATCCGAAAAGAAACTGTCGGTGGTATGCTATTGGGTGGTAAAACAGTTGGTATCATTGGTATGGGTAACATTGGAAGATCAGTCGCCAAAAAGTTCGCGGGGGCGTTTGACTCGCCCATTGTGACATACGACCCCTTCTTTCCGACGGACAGTCCGTTATGGGCAGATATCCAGCACAAACGAGTGAACGACTTGAAGGATATTCTCACATTATCGGACATTTTAACAATACATGTACCTCTGACGCCTGAAACCAAAGATCTTGTATCGTACCCCGAGTTGCAGATGATGAAGCGATCGGCCATTCTTCTAAACACTGCTCGCGGCGGAATTGTGAACGAGGAAGACCTGACGACCGCACTTGAGGAGGATCTCATATGGGGCGCGGGATTTGACTGCCATGTGCAGGAGCCGCCGACAAAGGCAAAGTATGAGCGGCTTTGGAATTGCGCGAGGTTTGTGGGTACACCTCATATTGCTGCTGCTACAGATGAAACACAGATAGCGACGATTAATGCTGCCATTGATGGGGTTTTCAGCTTTTTCCAGAAGAGCGAGTCCTGAATGGGATAGATAAGTTTGTTATAATCATGAGCAATTTAAATTTTATAATTTATCAAGTCTATGTCATATATAATACACTCCTTTCCTTACTTGATAAGGTCGTAGTTGAACCCTATTGGGGATTTAGGTTGATAGTATCCCAAATACACCCTGACAGACCGTAATCAATTTCATCCATCCATGGCGGGTGGAATGTCGACCACGGCAAGGATTGAGCTGATGGATCAACCGATTGAAGATGCTCATTGGCAAATATTCCAGACAAGAGGCTGTCTGAGTGAAAATCCTGTTGATGAAAATCGATACTCTCCCCCAACAAAATATCTGGATTGACTTCTTCTCCGGGGACTCTGCTCTGCGGATCCAAGTCAGGATAAGTGGTCTGGTTTATTGTGTGTCGATCGCTCGTATCATGAATATCGTCATGTCCATTACCATGCTCAGTGATGTTATGCGATGAATCATGGGCCGTGGAAATGATCAATTCAAGTTCACGCTTCAACACACTGAAGAACTTGGCATATATGGCAATATCTGACATCTGATCAGCGAACCACATCAATATATCCCTTGATATAGCAAGAGTGTCTAAGATTGAATTGAAATTCAGACTCTCCTGCTCTTCCTCGTCATCACACTCTTCTAGCCAAATATGTATCGGCTCAGATGTCGAATCCCGTGTCTCCTCGCCCTTGGAGCTTGCACGGATATACAAGGAAAAGATCAGCCATAGACTGACCATGAAGATGGTATGAGCGTGAACACGAGACATGCCAATGAGGCTATTCTGTCGCAGCCCATCAAATAAAACGATAACCTGACAAGCCGATTTCACGCATGGTCGCAGTAATACATCTGGAGGGGAAGAAACCCAGGACGGCAAACTATTAATTGCAGCGCGAAAGAGTTGGAATTTAGACTCTTGGAAGGAAAGTTCAAAAAACTCTTTGGTCTCGTAAGCGCATTTGGGATATGGGAATAATGGCATGTTTCGTCTCCAGTCTTCTAAACGATCGCTGAAAATGCGAACAGAGGTGAAAATGTGGCCTGCTCGGGATGAAATTGTATTCGAGGCAACAGACGGACCAAGGCTTCGGTTAGCGTGTCGCATTGAGTGGCATATGTTGGAGGTTATATGGTCGAGCCTCAATAGGTGAATGAATACCGTTTGATTGCTTGTCGGACCCATTCCAGTATACAACGATTGATCAGTCTCATCTTCATGGTTCAAAATCTCGTTTATCAGATCTACATCAATGTCCGAATCTTCAATTGCAAATGGGCGTCCAAGTGTGGACGAAGAAAAACGGTCCAAGGAGTAGGATTCCCAAAACGCAATCAGTCGTCTTTGCTTCTCGGTGGGATCTGTTACTAGCTCCATTGAGTGTTGGCGATGGAGTTGAAGCTCGACGCAAATGCGCACGCACAGCCGGCTCAGTTCCCAAATTGAACAACCTTCGGACGTCAGAAGTGATTCAGGATGAAACGCTTGAAAGACCTCTTGTATAATACTCACCAATATTGTAATGTGCACCGAACCGAGAGATCAACAACAGATTCTCAATATCTTCTATACTTCCAAAGCTGAATTCCGACGGAGAATTAGCCTTCAATGCCGCCGTAAAAAACCCAAAAGGGTGCATGGAATTCACTCGATTGCGGTGTAGATAGATGTTGCCAATAGCTAGCACCATATTGAATTGGAAAAGTTCTTGTCTTTGCATCTTCGACAAAAAGGACATCTTATCGGTTTGATAAATCGAGCCCGGGCTGCAGACTTTTTGGGAGATTTCGTGGATTCTCTTCTGATCTAGAAGCGGATGTCTGACGTGAAACTCTCGAAAACTGACGGCAAAATTCAGTATACGATACCATCCAGAGAATGTACGAGGAGGGAACAGCTGGGTGATAGACATACTACTCCGTCACTGCGCGAGACGCAATCTCATGTGAAGGGCATGAGTGAGGGGTTTGATTCACAATCGAGGATATTCTGAAATGTGCGTTTAGTAGCTTGTGTAATGAGTCTCGCGAATCTTGCTGGAAAATGCTGAGCATCGGCTGGACAAAACTTTCAGATAGCCATCCTGTCAGTACTTATCTTGCACAATGGTTTCTTAAAGGGAATAATATACTCAGCGCTGGTATCTGAGCCCACGAAACGCGGAGTTTCAAAGTTTGATTGCTCGTTACTTGCTCGACCACCCTCGAGACCATCACTTGGATAGTTCGTGGGACTAGACGAGGCAATCAACGCTTCCAACCGGGCTAGTTTGTCTTCCAGCTCGTTGAACTCTCTGCCAAAAAGTCAATCTCACGTAATCTAGATACGTAGGATGGGAAATCTTCAACTTACCTTCGCGTATATTCTCTCGGTGCCCAGTCATCTGCAACGATGCATGGGACGCCTGCCTTTAAGCAGCTGGCACAAGACGGATCTTCGCCATTGCACTGATTGACATGAGTAGGTACATACCGCAATTATTGATCCAGAATACCTACCTTGACCTTTCGTGATCTACATCTCTTGCACGCGATGAAATGAGGCCTAGCTGCAGATGACTCGGATTCTCTTGGGCGTTTGGCCGCTCGTAGCCCATTTGTATCCGAATCAGCCTGCATTGACATGAAATTAGATGAGTACAAGTTCAAAATAGAAAATGACCTAGAATCCGGGGTGTAGGTTGAAGTCAGAAATGGTGGGGAGATGAGCCTTAAAAGGCTGGCAACAGAGATGGACTAAACCAAACTTGGTTAATGTCATTATCCTGTACCCTAACCCTAACTCTACTAATGAAGGAAGCGTAGCGCTTTCTGACAACGTGATAGTATCTTATGTTTAGGCGCCTGCATAGACAAAAGGCAAAGGAGGATAGGAGGAGCCGAGGGCAGAGAAGATGCCTAAAGATGTTAAGAAGTTGGTCAGCCATACAAAGCAGAACTGTAAATATCAGGGTAGATCGATGTGATGATCGTTTTTTTTTTTTTTTTTTTTTTTTTGCCCTTTTATCTTCCTCGGGCCATGTGCATAAATAAGGCGAGGGCGAATACGGCAATTTAATATTATATATAAATATTCAATATTGTTATTACAAGGCACTTCTTCATGCCCATAGTGGTGTTGCACGATTGTGTAAAACATGTGTGCCTAGATAGACCAATTGGTTACCTGCTTTACTAATATATCTGTATAAAAATCATACAATTATATTGCGTCACAGGAATTGGCTAGCTAAGCTGAGAGCAGCTACAGCAGTAGTAATTGGAACCACATTTCCCCGTGCTATTTCTGAAATGCTGCGCCATGGCAACTTCTGGGTTAACGCTACCCGAATTTTGAGGTTTTTCCATGCTTTGATACTGTTTCTGCATTTTGGAGTCAATGGGGTGTGTTTGAGGAGAACTTGTAAAACGCCGAGGCGTTTACTCGACAAGCCACCGGACTTTGTCGTCCATGCCTCCTCTACAGAGCAGAGTTTTTCTATGGGAGTCATCCCAAGTTTGTTAGTGCACTTGATATCTGCACCATGCTTGATAAAGGCCTCAATTACGTCGGAACCAGAAAAAAAAATTGCGATGTGCAAGATAGATTCTTTGTCTGAACCTGTCCAATTTATCGGCCCATCTGCCTCAACCCAGAGTCGGACCATTTCGGGATTGGTTGCAAAATGAACTGGGAGGAAATTGCCACTGGCATCCACCTGGAGAATGCTTAATTTGCGGTCAAAATATGCTTTCAGTAAGGTCTCCACAACTTGGGTCGATCCAAAAGCAAAGGCACCGTGCATCGGGCTGAAGCCATCGTTATCAGGCGACACTAACGATGAATTAGCGCTCACAAGAGCCTCAATACAAGGTATGCTGTGCTTTTCGATGGCATGGTGGAGTGCAGTATCACCCTCAGTGTCTTGAATGTCAGGATCTGTATACAGTGGGAGAAGCTTCTCCAAAACCAAGGCCGAGTCAAGTTCAGCGGCTATTTGTAGCGGGTACAGCCCATTTCCTGACTGAGACATGATATCGGCACCTCGCTCCAAAAGCACGTCGACGAGATTTGGTCTGTTCATGCGTATGACTTCATGAAAAGGGGTTGTTCCGTCCACTTTCGACACTGTGTTTGGGGAGGCTGACGACTCGAGTAGGATTTTTGCAATAACGACACTGTTCTTGTCGACAGTATTGGCACCCGCACATGCAAGCCATAATGGATTCTGCTCTAATTTATTGCACGCATTGACATCCGCGCCACTTTCGACGAGCTTACGCACAACTTTCACAAATCCAAAGTGGGCGGCATAGTGGAGAGCCGTGTTGTCGTCAATCCCCTTGATATTGGGATCGGCCCCTGCTTCAAGAAGTATGAATTGTATTTGTTCATTCGAGTTCGACTTGATGAGAGCAGTTTGACCGAGGGAATCCCGCGCGTTCAAGCTGGCTCCGCTCCGAACGAGAAACTTAACAATCTCTGAATAACCATTGCTGGCAGCTATATGGAGCGCCGTCTCTCGCTTGCCCGGCATAGTGATGTTAACGTTAGCTCGTGCACCAACAAGGGTTTAGACAGCAAACAAGTGACCATTTATCGTAGCCGCATGTATTGCAGCCATCCCATTGCGCTTCAGCGGTTTGGCCTTTGATTGGTAGTCCACATCGGCGTGATTTTTGAGGCAGTGTTCCATGCCTTGGACGTCACCGCATTCTGCTGCATCAATCAGCTGCCGGGACATCTTTTTTATATAACTACCACCGAAAGTCTTCATGAATGCCGAGGAGAGGGACCGCCTGGCTGTTTCAGCAAGCGTTGGTCCTGAATTGTTGTCTGGCATTGCGGAATCATCATTACTGATTCCTGCTTGTAAACTATGGTGGTCGTTTAGACGACGTTTTAATTTCTCTTCCAGTACTTCCAGTTGATCTTGCTGTTCTTTCAGTGTTAACCTGTCATAATTAGCATCTCCCCGATAAAAGATTTACGAGGTTAACCTACTGAGGGCTGGGTAGCACTGCATCTTGAATGTGACGTAAGTATGCTATCCGTGTCTGAAGCTCGTCTCGGTGCGATTTGATCTCCGACTCTTTCCATGTAAAGGCAACTCTAGCCAAACGAGACGACATGGTGCGCTCCGATGAGACTATCTTGCTGTGCTTGTCGGCGAAACTCTTAACATCCTTTAAGACTTGCTCGCAGTTATTGAAAGCATCTCTGATGCATTCATGAAGCGTTGACACAAGAAGCATTCCTTTTGTCAAGAGTCGCTCCTTGATCGCCAATAGAAGTACTTCAGCTGCGCGGACATCAGCAGTGAGCAATTTAATCCCCCGCGGAGCATCTCGGTAGCTTCTGGCAATGTCGCCGAGCCCCTTGATTACTTTGGCTGTGATTGTCAAGGAAGCGTTCAGAATCTGGATGGTGGAAACTGGATCCATCAAGAATCAAATTTCAAATTTTAAGAAATTGAACGAAGACTTCCTCGTGTTGAGTGAGATGCATCCAACAGGTCAATATGCATTTGAATAGGCTCTCATTTCACTGCAGGCAAGTCTCCGTGGCCCCGCTCCCTGCCACTTCATCATTAGGCATGAATAATTGGGTGCTCGGACCTACACACACACATGGCAGCAAATAGCTAGTGTTGATGACCAGGCTTGCCTGTTTTGTCCTAGCACAAGGCTATCTTCTGAATCAGCCTTGTTCCTCTCGGTTTATGTATCCTCTTTGAGTGCCGCAGCCTAACAGTGGCTGAGATATCACATGCTGTGGCATAAAAGAGGAAATTTGAAAAAGAAAGTGAATAATTTTAATTTAATGTACTTTACTACCTACTCTTTAGGGATGTTTTTGTGAACGGCGTTTGTGGGGGCGTAGTAATACGACTAGGCTTCGTGTACGAAGGGTTGATTCCTAACGAAAACGTATATTTAGGATTCTTCCTAGGCCTCAGGTTTCGTATCCTGTAAGGCTGGCAACAACCATCTACAACTTACAAAACCCAAACTTGGTTAGTGTGATTCCTTACCCCAACCCTAGTTACCCTACCAATTAAGGGAGTGTAGCGCTTTCTTACAATGTAATAGTATCTTATTTCTAGTCAAGAATAGTATTTGACCACACTGCGAGGCCACAAAATTTGAGAGACATGCACCAATCAGGCCACATATCTAAACCCCGACAAAACCGCTCTACTCTCAACTTCCGTCAGTCTCTGCAACTGGATGGGATCCTGAATGTCAGTCTCCGCCTCCAATTTGTCAAACTTTTCGTTCGCCCTGACCAAGGAAATACGCAGGGATATCAGACAGATAACAGAGAGGCAACCAAACGCAATAATACACCCCCAGCTGGGAGCATAGGCTGGCGCATACTTATCCAACCAAAAATAATTCCCGAACAGAACAGCCGAGTTCGCAAACGTGTTGGCAATACCGATTGCAGCTGCACGCTTCATGGGAGGTCGGACAATTGTCGACGAGAGCCAGGTGTACGTGACGCAGTAAGTGGTGTAGACACCGCAGACCAAGGGGAAGAGCATTGCGTAGCGTGCCCAGGGAGCATTTTCCTTTAGGACTACGATGACGACCACGGATATGACGGCTATGGACATGGAGATTGCTGCGGGGATCGAGCGGACTTGCACTCGGTCTGTGTAGAAGGCGACACTGACGATTGACACGAACCCTAGAATGTATGGTGGCGAGGTGATGAGCAATACCATTGTGTTGTTGTAGAACCCGAGATCGTTAATCAATGTTGGGAAGAAGTAGCTGAAGCTGATACATGCAGTGTTTGCCTATGATAAACTTCAATCAGCAAGACTCATTACGAGGATGCCTGAAACTAATACGTACCATCTGCAAGCAAGCAAAGAGCCATACTCGATAATCTTTGACTGCCATCATTACAGCCTTAGAAACGGTGGCTTCTTCTTCCTGCAACAAATCATCACTACCAACATCATCGGCCAATCTACACATTCCGCAGATTCTTTCGTCCTCAGACAGCCATTTCGTTGTGGCAGGATAGTCGGGCAAAGTGAAGAATGCTATCGTCGCTAAAACAAGTGTCATCAGACCTTCAATGATGAAGAGCCAACGCCACGCAGCCAGTTTTGTAGCACCGTCCATGCCTTTGAGGATTCCGGCGCTGATGAGACCTGCAAATGCCTGCGATGAGACGAGCCCGGACATGAGGAGTGCAATGCGAATGCCCATTTCGCTTTTGCGGTACCTAACAACAGATAAGCTTAGCTGTCAATGATGATTACAAATGATTGCTTGCTTACCAGCATGAGAAAAAGTATATCGAAGAAGGGAAAAAAGGGCCTTCCACTAAGCCCAGGCAGAACCTCACCACAAGGTAGCCCGCAACATTGCTTGTAGCACCTGTGCAAGCTGATACTATGCCCCATAGAAGCATGCAACAAGGCTATTTAACGTCGGTCAATACCTAACCAACTTTCACAGGAATTTTGGATATCATATGAGTGTACTCACCAAAAGAATAGACGGCCTAGATTTCGCCATAACGAGCGTGGCAGGCAGTTGCGTTACTTCAGACAAGTTAACAACCCTGAAACCTCGTATATGCAAGAAGAGATACCAAACATACAGATATAGCTGACACTCAGAATCGCAATCCCTGTCTGCCACAGTGATCCAGTAATACCCAAATCCTGTTGCATATTGTAGAGTCGCGCTTGTGAAACTGAAGTGCGGTCCATGTAATTGAGAAGGTACATGATAACAAGCAACGGCAAAATTCTCTAGCAGCAGTGTCAGCGGACGTATATCACATCAAAAAGCACGAAGAGAGATGAAGAAAAAGACATACGCGATCGATTTTCCGTACTAGGGATCGTTCAACTTGGGTCCGGTGCTCTTCTGTCCACGACCGGTAGACAGCCATGGCCTGGTCGTTTGCAGGTGATTCGGAAACATTCTCAAACTCGGCGGAAGAAGGTTTTTGGTCGATGACTTCTGTCGACGTATTGAGTGTTGGTGTAGTCATTTTGAGACAGTAGAGGAGGCGATAGTTGTAGTTGATTGCTGATGCTTCTGTAACCCATGGGAGACTCTACACCATATATAACTATTCACTGGTATTTAATCAACAAAATATGGGGTAATTTCACCGACGACGCGTTTTGAGGCAAGAAAGCTAGGCAATCCCAGATATTGAAAACGTCTGTGCATATTCACCACAAAATTGAAGTATCGGGATGGGGTCCGAATTTGCCGGACGGGGCGCCGACACCGTAGAGTAGCCAATGCCAAACCATCTATATACTGTATTTCGGACTTGAACTCTAGGGCGTATAACTGAATATTATCACGAATCATGAAAGTATCAAATGAAGTCTAGTTAATTTATATGAAAAGTTTGATGAAGATGTCCATTGCATTGGACCTAATGCTGTCAGATTCATAGCTAACTACTAGATATGGAAATCGAATCTCCTCGAACTTCAAATTATAAGAAAGGAACTGCTCTTCAAGGCTAAATAGATACTCATTCACATAAAAATCTTAGCTGGATTATCAATCAGCATCCTCCGCCAAGTTTCATCTCCAACACACTTTCTAATAACAGACAACTCAGCCACTCGGTCCACCTCCAACAGAGGCGTCGGGCTGTCCGATTTCCTTTTCACGTCCACATGCGGAAAATCGCTACCATAAAGTAAAGCTTGTGGAACACGATTCGAAAGTTGCCTGATCATCGGCGACACACTCTCGATACTTTCGTCGGGGCCCATCACCCGACGGTAAAGGCCCGAAATTTTGATGAACAACACTTGCGGACTACGCGCCACCCAGTCCACGAGCATTGCGAATTCATCTACCTGCTCAGCCGTGAGCGGCACCGGCGGAGGCGAACCGAGGTGCTCTATTATGACTGGACCGGTCGACGAGCGCTGATCGATATACGCAGATAGAGCCAGCCAGGTCCGCAACGGTAGCTGAGCTGCCACAGCCCATCCATGCCTGTCCGCAACGTTGCATGCGATTTCGAAATTCTTCTGGACCCATTCGAGACTTCTTCCATTTCCATGGCCGTCTTCGGCATGGATGCGCAGGCATCGGACTCCCAGGCGGTGCAGACGCTCTGTAACTGCAAAATCTACCTCTTCGTGGGTTGGCTCCCAGCAGATCTCGGCGCGAATCTGGCGGTTTGGAAATTGTCTTTGGGCGTCCTGCAACTGACTCAGAATTCCTTCGAAACCATTTTCAAAGGAGGCCTGGACAAGCACTAGATTCGTGCAAAGTACACTGGCTAGTGCGTCATCCAGATTGACATTCTCGGGAGTATAAAGGCGGTCTTGTCGGAATGGGAATCTTGCTGGATCATAGACATGGAGATGTGTGTCCCATGCATTTAGAGGCACATTTAGGTTCTGTTCAGGTTCATTGGCCATTGTATTTCTGTGAAGCTCACTGTCATATCTCTCCCTTAGTGCTGAGGTCGACCACGATCTTTTCATACCTCGGCAGTTCGGTGCAGTTCCCGAAACATAGGACGCTCCCCGAAATCGCAGACACCATGTCGGACATCGTCGCGAACAGCCCTTTCTAAGTTTTGAGACTGGTTTCAACCTACAATCATTGCAGTCGTAAGCGAATTCGCTTTTGGTGGGCTTGCTTATTGGTCTCGGACGCATCTAGAACCAACCCGTACAGGGGTCAACCGGAGATTCTGAATGTATACCATACAGACATTAAGAAAGAGGATGCCAGGCCCTGAGTGGGCGGACTGGCTGGAATGGCCGAATGGCAATTGCATCGTTACGCTATTTCGTTTCAGGCATCTCTGGTATACGTTGTTATGCTGCTATGATCGATTACTTATCATGCCAATTCCAAGGCCCAGGCAATGGGATTTAGTTCTTGACTTGATGCCAAACATCTATTTACGTCTATTCCTTTTAACAGGCCTATTCCTGTGATATCAAATCTCCGACATCCACAAACCCAACCCCTGGCCAGATCATGCATCCTCCAGCTCATACGTCCCGACAGATCTCAGCTCATTCGGATACCTAAAAAAGAACACAACCATCACCACAGCCATCGGCAGAGAATCAAACACATAAATCGGCCACTCGTTATCCATAATATACCCATACTGCCCGCCGGCATACAACAAAACACGAAAAAGAGACCGAACCATAATTAGTGCACTCACGCAATACAACACCCTCAAATGCGCCAACCAGTCGCCTCCAACCCCAGACTCAACGCCAGAAGACGAATTCCTGGTCAGACGACGATGAAACACCACCGCCGTCACCACAAACACCCCAAACGAAACCACCTGCACACACAGCCCCAACTCCACCACCACCGTGCCCGCCGTATCATGCATCGTAATCGTAAACCCCAGCGATGCACCCTGCACAATAAACGAGAGGATATCGCCCGCCACAAAAATCTTTGTGAGGTACCGAATGGGCACGAACGAATATTTCTCGCCTTTGACGCGCGACATCACCCGGCCTAAAGTCATGTAGATGGTTGCTGCGAAGAGGGCGGGCGCGAGGAGCGTGCCGTCGTTGGCGATGACGTACGAGGCCATGCTGGAGGTGTTGAAGTTTGAGGCGCAGGTGCCTGCGTAGCCGATTATTTCGACTGTTAATTCCTTAATGTTAGCAACATTATCTTATGCAGTTGGAAAAGGGAGAGAAGGGGCGTGCGTACAGTATCCGCCAATGGTAAATGGGATACAGAACCAGGCCCGCGTTCTGAACATGCGCCATGTGTGCAAAGCGGTCGAGATTGAGAATAGAACGGTGCAGATTATTGCTAGAGTGAGCAGGGGGACGTAATGCCAGAGATAGTAACTGCCCATGTACGGTTCTAGTTTTGCCATGTTGATTGACTGGCTGAAGGATACATATAACACTGGTAGTTATGTATGTAGGAATGGCACCGAATAAAAGAAAGAAAAAGACAAACCAGGAAACAGCGAGACACAGGAGAGAAATCATAATTTCATTGTACTCTAGTATATATAGTAAATATTCCCCTGTATACTGTTTATCGTACATTGATTGTCCTCTGTCATAGATGGACATGGTCCGTGCATCCGCGGATCCAACTTGTCTCCGCCATATAAACTTTCGATCTCTCCAACCACCAACATCGATCAAAAAGCTGATGCCTATCAATATTCTTCCTTCGCTTGGTGTTTCAGAGTCCAGACGATAATACTACCTGATCTTGAACATCTTTGGCAGAATATTATTCTTCTGCTGATACAGCAGTGCCTCTCCATCCATCATGCCATGCACATAGCACTCGCCAATCATCTCGTAGATCTCATCGTCGCCAATCGCTCCACCATCAGGCTTTTTGCAATTGCATTCGCCTGCAGTGTGGCATTCGTCGTGATGGCATTTGAGTGAGCCATTGACGCCATTGACACCATTAATGCCATTACTCATCGCAGTAGTGGTGGTAGGCGAGAAAACCTGCCTTAACACAACCGGCACGCAACACCCATTAATCACACACAATTTATCCCCCTTCTTCGCCTTGGCGGGCACAAGCGCCCAATGCTTCTTCCTGCCAATACACAGTCGACGCGAGCACGTTGTGCGAAGCACTTTTTCGAGATATTCCTTCACAAACGAGGATGCTTCTTCGAGCGCCTTTTCGGCGTTTAGTGGTCCATCGCGCGGTTTCATGCCAAACGCGATACGACACGCTCGTCTCCAGAGTTTGAGCGGTTGTTGACCTAAATCGTCCCGATTACCAACCAATGTTCGCCAAAAAGTGTCTGGTGGCGGCGTGGATGTATCCTCCCATTCGGCAAGCTCATTCCATTCCACGGGGATAACGCCTGCGTTTGCGGGCGGTGCTTTACGGTCGATTTCATCCAACACAAACCCATGAACAGTTAGAATATTTTTTCCGTCCTCATCAATCTTCCAGCGCGCAAACACATTTGGCGTGGCATTATAGAAACATTGCCCACCGGGTGTAGGGTTGCTGCCTACCAATGGATCGGCGTTGATGCGCGTATATGTGCCATTGTGATGTGCTCGACTAAAGGCGCCTTTGGTGATGGGCTGGATCCAGGAGGGGAATGGTGTGTTGTTGTTGTTGGTGCTACTGCTGTGGCTGCTGTATTTGCTGCTGTAGCTGCTACCCTTGACTGCAGGTAGTGGTGCGTCTATTGGTACTGCTTTGACGCGCGGCGCCCATGGTCTGCAGATCATGTTTAAGGATTGTGTTTTGCTGAAGGAGTAGCGCATGACTTCCTTGCAGACTTCGGACACGGGGCTGCCGTAGTTTACGGGAATGGGGTATTCGATGGTCTGCATTTTGCGAATGTCTTCGGTACGGAGGTAGTATCTTTCGGTCTGGTTGCTGATGATTGAGGCGGATGAGTTGCCCCGGCCGCGCTGCGGGACTTGGAGCAGGGCCTGCTCGTCGGCAGGTCGGTCTGCGTTGTTGATTTTATTGTCGTTGCTATTGCTGTTGCTGTGCACGGAACCCTCGGAGAGATTCCGCAGGTGGTGGCCGTTTAGTGCCATTGACGGCGATAGTGCCTCTTCTTGCATCATCAGTCGGATAGGAGGTAACATGCTCGACGGACCTGGCGGCGTTCCAGGGTTGTGTTCTCCAAGCGCAGGAAATGCCTCAGATCCGTTCGGAGCGGTAGGGGATACGTGAGCGCTTTCATTGTTACCAGCATTCGATATCTTGATAGTAGGAGTTTCTACAGGACGAGAGTCTTCTGAAACCACTGCCCCCGATCCCGTGGCGATGGCAGGAACGTCCGTTTTGATAAGCTTCGTGTGCCTCGCTATATCCGAGTTGAAGACATGCACACTATCGGTATTCGACACCGTCCGTTTTCTATAATGTGTATAAGGCGAAACCGCAGCTTCACTTTTCGCCACCTCTTCCCCAAACCACGCAAGCGTATTCCCATCTATGGGCGAACTGCAGAAAAAATTCGTGCCAGGATCCGGTGGATACTCCGGTGTTGCCTCTCTCGTCGTCCCCGGCGCAGGAACCGGAAAGCCTGCTTTCGCATCCCTTGCAATCGACAACAACGCATATATAGAATCCCTCGGATCCAGCGCCTCCGAGGCCGAAAACCGACATAACAAATCCTCCAAGGACATGAGCTTTTCCAACAACTGCCCGTCCTGCGACTTACGAAAGATGTTATCCTGCGCCTGAATCAGCCGCGCAGCCGCCGACTCGCGTATATCCCCTATCAGACTAGGGTTGCAATCCGTATACGGCCGCAGCGCATTAAACACCTTGTTTTGTCCCCACGTAAACAGCATCACCGCCTCTGCAAACGTCTCCCAGGGTAAGGAGTCTGTGCCGCAGTGCAAGGTCGCCGACTTTGCGATGGCGATTTCCTGTATGATCCATCTGCGACTAAACCAGGGGCGCCGCATAAGCTTCGACAGGGCCAGCCATTCATGTCGATAGTCTGGGTTTTCGAGTAGCTGATCAGCGTCTTCGTGGACTAGGCGCGATTTGATAAAGTTGATGGCGCGCCGACTTTCATCCTTTTCCGGTCCGACCCAGACGCAGACAGAAGATGAGTGCGTGAAGATCTGAAACATCATGCGCACCTGGTTGCTCTTCTCGCGCTCATCTTTTTGGTTGATGCAGATGGCGTCGACCCATAGGTATCGGTCGCTGCGGTGGAGGCGCATCTGTTGAAGGGCTTCGTATAGGTTAGGGCGAATCCTAATACAAAACTGCTGGTTTGAGTGGATGGTTTTGATGTGCTCAGTAGGCTCTTGGGCACCCCACGTGTAGGACAGAGTGTCATAGCGCTGCACCTTTTGGTCGCTGATTTTGACGACTTCGATGTTGCCTACCAGTTCTTCTTGCACGTCGCCGCCGTGGAGGTGCAAGAGCCGGATTTCGTCTTTTTCCAGGACGCTTGATTGGAAGGAGAAGTCTAGCATGACTATGACTACTCAGCTAGCAGCCTAGTGTGGCGAGGTTGACTTTGTGTATAGATGGGTATAGGTAGGCAGAAGTCTGGCTCGTAAAACGATTGGCAGTTTTTTAACAGATTTTTGTGACTCCAAATCTGCCTATGGATAAATACGAAAGTTGGAAATGAGCCTGGCTCTGCCGGGTGCTACGACGGATTTATCGAGCGATGGATGAGCCGGGTGAGGCTACGAGGCTGAACGGGCAAACATTCCCGGCGTGCAGCCTCGCCTTGGATAGTCTTGCTCATTTCCTTGTTTGCCGACCACCATTTTTATTATAGGCGCTCGTTTACTCAGATCCTTGGTCATCGATCGACCTCGGCACATGGAGTGGCATGGATTGACAGTATATCTATCCCGCTCGGATATTATTGACATCCCTATTCGCAGGTCTACGCATGAACTTAGTTGACTAAGAAGAACACCGAGTAGATCGCGTAAATTGTATGTGCTACGCCCCCAATAGCAGCGCATGTCATGCGGCAGTGGCGCTTGAAGAACCGAGTCAACAACGCAAGGGCCGGCATTGTTCAGAACTGGTCAGAACTGCGGTGTAGGCAGTGACCCTTGTGACATCTGCCTGTACACTCTAGGAAATTATGTCATGCATTCCACAGTAGCACAGAACGGAATATTGATTGATTCTGGGTGCAGATTTGGGTGCAGAATCAGGTGCATGAGGCTATGAGTGGCAGTGTTGGGCCTGATCAGCCTGCTGCAGGGCTAGCACCTGGGCAGCGCAGCAGACAACGCACAAGCAGGCCACCAAGTAGGCCTTGCCCCGCATCACAGCCACCACCAGTTGACCTTCATTTTACGTCTGGATGGAATTTATATCATGATGCTTGCTACCTACCTAGTTAGCTGCTAGGTGGATAAAATCATGGCCGAGTGATTTATTACCAACTGGGGCAACTACTGGTACTATCCGACGGCGACTACTGACTCACCTTTGTTTGACTGTTTGAGAGATATTTTTACTCGCGCTTTTTGCCGTCGTTTGTTTCATAGCGCGTAACCTTGTCCAAAGCTCAAAAATAGGGAGAAAGAAAGGCGAAGCGGAGTGGCAATGTATATTCCCATAAATGTAAGCCGGCCCCAATCCTTACCTATCCATCCCAGAGAACTATGTAGTCATTAATTAAAAATGGCCGGCATGCAACAGATCAGAATGGAACCGCAATATCAACACCAACAACAATCATCATCTACAATGAGTTACATACTCCCCAACCTATCCCTCGACGCAGCCGGCCTCGTCGCCATCGCCGAGATAACAGCCGTCGCTCAACGTACCGTCTTGACTGGCACATCCATCTATCCCGATGCACTAATCCTGTGTCCGGGCCTGCACCGCCAGCAGTCAGCACCAGAACTAAACCACGGCGAATATCCCGCCGTCGCAGCCATGACGACGGGGTATGTGTTTAGGGTTGAGAATCCAGCGACAGTCTCGTTTCTGGAACGACATGGCGAGACGGGGCATCTCGTTACCCTTGAGGTGTTCCCACCTTCTACCAAAAAGGGAGGGAAATGGAGAGACTTTTTCAAAATGAAGAATTTAGCGCCCCATCTATTTTACTGGACGTCCGCTGCACTTGCTCCAGCCGTTCTAGGCTTCTTTTTATATATCCGCGAATGGTGGGGCGTCTTCTGCGTCTTGGTCCTCATCTTCGCGCGCCTCTGCAACGTCTTTGTGATTCGCCGGCGTACGCGCGACGTAGGCTGGAAAGGCGCCTCTGAGCCGGGCGTCAAGGGTGATTTACTTGTGCTCATGAGCGGCGACTGCTGGATCCGCATGCAGGGCGCTGTCGACGACCTCAAGGCCGTGACCTCTGGCAAATGGTGGCGCGAGCGGACCATGGCTGAAGACTGTCTGACTGCGCTGGCCACGGTGTTGGTGTACATCAACACTGCGCTGGTGAGCAATATCGACACTTTTGGGCAACTCGTGTTGCTGATTATGTTTGTGTTGTCGGCGGCGTTGCTGTTTTTGGCGAATATTACGACGCCGGCGATGCATATGTATGGGCGGAAGATTCAGGTCAAGGGGAAGCCGAAGAAGTATTATAGGCGAACGGATATGGCGGATGAGTTGATTAGGGCGTCGGGGAGGAAGGATTGGGCGAGGAGGTTGGGGCTGATTGTTGAGGGTGAGGGGGTTAGTGACAGTCCGGTGATTATGTGAGGGTTTAACTCCATGAACTGGAGGGATATGGGACGAGTGTGACGACTGACGATTGATGTTTATTGATGCTGAAACGTGAAACCATTTAAATGATACGAACTAATGAATATGTTACTACGAGTATTGCCATCTAGGGCTAGGGCTAGGGCAGACAGAGCATGACCGAAAAGAATAAAAGACCCATTCACGACGATTATAAGATCAACAAGCAGGGTAGTTCAGCGGAAGAATATCGGACTCATAACTTGAGGGTCGCAGTTCGAAATCTGTCTATGCTAGCTTTTCTTTTTCTTCTTGTCGAGCAGAAAAAGAAGAAATCTCTTTTTTTGCTGGGCGAGTCACAATTTATTTGCAAGAAAGTTAACCCTGATATGCCGCTATGTCGGTTTGGGTATGGCGTTGATGCCTTCTTTTTATGGCAGAAATATATTCTACAGCTGTCATCTGATGTCGTCAATCTTGAATCTTTTTTCCACCCTCTAATTCTCCTATTTGATATTTATTAGTGTAAAACTCCCTGGAAAATCCCGTACATTCCCATCTAGCCGGCAGCAGCGGCAGCCTTGCGGTTCCCAATGAGGGATAACGTTAGGGCTCTTTTATAGGGCTCAGGTAGGTCTTGAGTTCTTCAGGTCAACGCCCACCATATCATTTTCTTTCTTCCTCCCTAGCACATCGCAGGGAGTCCTCACAATAGTCCTCGCATGATTTGCCAAGTACAGCCGCCACGACTCCTTCCAACACGCCCAGGTGCTCGATGAAGAAGAGAAGTCCCGACTAGTGAGTGGCCTTTAATCTGCCCTCGATAGCTATCTCTCTGAGGGGTCTCCTCTCGATAGGTATCCGTTATTTCAAAGACCATCTTGTGAGCAAAAAGCCCGAGGATTTGATGATGAAGGCTTTGCGCTGGGGAAGAAAACTGGACGGCATATACGTATCTGTGAATGTGATATGAATCGTAGACGTACGTCATCTATGTATGCCATTTCAGAGGCTCCGCGACTAGATAAACATTGACAACATGTTGTGAAAAGCAATTGAAGTCGGCTTCATTTGTTTCCGGGTTCATTCCAAAGAAGAAGAACGTTACTCATGTACTTTTTACCTAGGTAGGTAATTCTTAAAAACGACTTGCTGCTCCACAGTGCTACCACCCAAACGCATCTATAAGGCGAGAATCCTAGGACTCAGAGATTTTTGTTTAATACATCCTAGTGTGCAATTACCTGTGAATTCTTCACTATCATTTACAGGTAGCATTGAAGTCCTGTACAGTATTTATTGAAATTTATGGTGTTTCGGCTTGTTGAGTTTCTGTAGCTTGCGGGGCAGCAGACAAGCATCACGGAGATGGAAAGCGTAAGACATATACCTTTCGAGATAGGGCTACAGACGGCCACAACTCCTGGTGGTACGGATTTGATATTTGCACACACCATATGGATGCAAAAAAAAAAAAGGCAAAAAAGAGAATTGACAAGAGTGGGATTCGAGAGGAAAATTCGTGAAGGTGCCAAAAAAAGGTATTTGGCTTGAGTGGGGTTCGACTTGAATTCTTGTTAGTTGGGGTTTATCTTTGAGGAGTGATTGAGTACATACACCCACGCATCGTTAGATAACAGAAATATAGCTTAGGTCGCTCTTAAGTCTGTCGCCTTAACTACAGGCCAATCAGCATGCGTTATTCCATGATAGTGGGGCGGAAATTGCACTAACCCACTCGGCCATCAAGCCATATTTTAGCGAGGATTTGAATGCTCTGGTTCTGAAGTAGGTACCTCGCGTGCTTCTCTAGCTAGCTGTACAATGGAAATATTGAAGAACATGACGGCGAACGAATCCGTATTTTCTGATAAAAAAATGATATTCTCTTGAATCAACGGATTTCTTTCCCGAGGACGCATCCAATCTTTAGGAATATTATTTATAACTATGTGTGACGGAAGGCCGTCCAATACATAGCTCCGAAGCCCTACTCCCTAGCCCTAACGGATTTTCTCATACGATGAATCTGTTGCCTGCCCGCCTGCCTGTCATCACACCATTAAGCTCTCTTACTTCATGATGGATATGAGGCTTTTGTATGCACTGTTTCTCCTGTCGACCCCTCTTTTTCCATGTCGAAACCGCATGTAAAGTCTACACACGGACTGGGTGGGACGTCGGTGTTAATTTGGTAATTGTTGATATTGGGAGTATGCTACTGTAGTGAGGTTTTGGCTTATACAGTGGGGGCTGTACATCTGTTGTATGTTTTTTTGTTTTTATTTTTTTTACCCTCTGATTGTCCTCCGATTCGCTTTTGTTGCTATGTGACATGTCCATTTGTTGCCGCTTTAAGCTCGTCTATATTTGCTGTAAAACGATGCTACCTGTCACATCCTTTTTGCCCATGCATTAGCATAATTACGCCCCATAGAATCCCGGCCGTCTGTATGTCTTTGATCCCCCTTTTTGTTTTCACTTTTCTGGTCATTTTTCCCCTACTGGTTGTGGAGGGATGAGGGTAAGTGTTATCAAACTTCTAACCCGTGCCCTACCAGTCGTCTTCCATTCCGGGTATTTTTCTTCCTATCCTAGAATCTATTACATACTAATGATGCTACTATTATGAGATATCCATAATTATCACTTGCGAAAACGAAGAACCCACCAGTTGGTATAGGATGGCTTCTGCAAGGTCCATTATCTGCCGATATTGTGGCCCATTAGGCCACAAAACGCCTTACAACCCTAAAATTCAATACTTTTATTGTCAGCAGAAAGATTATTTACAAAGACACTGTCCACTACTACAAGCCGAAGCTAAGACGTGCGCCATGGATAGTGAAAGAGAAAACTTCTTCCGATATCGTTCAACAGAGCGAAAGAGCAAATACCCACCATACTCGCCTATACAAGTGATTTTCCTTCCTAACCTGCGTGAAAATTTCAGCTTTGAGCGGGTGCCGATTGACCGAGAAGCCCTTGTCCCGACAGACAGAACACCACATGAGAGGCATGCGGTAAATACTATCCTTCCTTTCCAAACGGAGTAAGTGACGCTGACACATGGATGTAGAAACCCCTTGCGTTGATACCGTCGTTTCGTTTCCACTATCTTGACGACCTGGCTCGTGATTATGTTGACAAGATACTTTCTTCTCATTGGGACGAGTCTGTACTAGCAAATTATCCTTATGAGATAGATCACTATGGTGGTAGAGATCAAGTACTCAATGAAATAAAGGAGAGCATCGCTGTTGAAATCCGACAGCTTGAGGGCAAGGAAGTAACTTTAGCCAAGTAAGTGGTCTGCCTATTATGTTCCCAAACCTGACTTGACTCACAAGAACAATTAGACTAGATGAAATATGGTATAAGCAAGGCCCGCCTCAGTTGTGGCCAGAATCGAGCGGCTATTGTGAAATTATTACAGACGACTTCAATCCCAAGTTTTGGCGCAGCTATGTTGGCTGCAGTTCCAATATACTGCATCGAATTAGCCGTCACGTTGGGGCATGCGACAACAATACCCACTATAGTCTACACGATCATTACGCCAATCGACACAAGTCGAGATCAATGAGGTTTATTCGGCTTTGGAGTTTTACCGGCAGTGGGCTATTCAGCAGGTTGATACCCACTCTTCTAAAGATGATAATGTGTATAGCATTTCGTTCGCTCCCAAGTCAAACCATACGAGACTTCTATAACCCCAATCACAACCTTCCGACATTGGGGCTGAATATCTTGCCTCCTGTATTCCAAGACAGAGAAAATTCACCCGAAAGTCGAGAAGCTTTTATTGATTTATGCGGGGATTCGCCCGATCCTGATATTAGCGGTTGGCCGAGCCTAAGGAGGCAACAGATACAATTCAAAGGGCGGAGAGGTTGTCGATCAGTATCGACGGATGTTCGTGCAAACCTACTTCGAAACCTGGCAAATTTAGAGCCATGCGTGGAGGATCCAATGACTCCCGAAGTGCTTGAAGGGCCCATGTTGCTGCTGCTGCTGCTGATGATGATGACAAACCCATTTATGTTCCCCTGGCTGCTGATCCACGAGGCAAACCAGGAAGTAAACTTGAAACAAGTGATTTTCTAGGTAGTGGTTGTCTATATTCTGCACTGAAGAAAGCGAAACACGATTACGTTTTCAAATTCTCGCCACTCATAGAGTTTACGTACAAGAGAGAGGATGTTAATGGGCCCTACGGTTTTGCAATCAAAATTGAAATGGCTCCTTTGGGTCAACGTCACCCTCAGTGTTGGCAACCGCTTACGCTAGATACTGACCCAGGAGCTCGTTTGGCAGTCAATATTAGTGGGATGTTGAAAGATGGAACACCTTTTGAGGACTACATTGTGGCGAAGTCTCGTAGCGACTGGAAAGGACCCTACATATGCAACGCAATTGCAGATTGGTTGTCTGGCATATCATGGGAACAGATTGCTGCTACAAATGCACCGCGGCGGTTTTTGATTATCGAAGACATGGAAAATCCAGATCCTTCGATAGCAAAATTTCTGACTGGCGAGTTTACGGATGGAAGTCTTGATGCCAAGCAGCAGAAGAAATGGGATGAAGAAAAGATAAAGATGGCAGAGAAGAAAGCCGAAAAAGGGATTAAAGGGGGTTTCCAAAAATATAGGTGGCGGTGTAAAAAATTGGGAAAGATTCAGACAGCCGGTCTGCGAGGTCCTGGCTGTAAACGATGAAGCATGAATGAGGTCAATAAGCAGGCTAAGGCAGAGACAGTTGAGCCAGTTATTCTTTCCTACTAAATGTATCTCTATGGCATGATCGAGATTCTATATGTTCATCTTACCATTCTTTATTTTCGGTGTACCTAGGTAGTACAAATCCATATTATATTCCTTCCAACAACTACTTAGCAAGTATATACACTCACCTAGCCAGCTGCTTGTACAACACACTGAGTATTGAACATGGTGTCGAACAAAGGGGTGCATTCCGTATTCCCATAAAGAAGATCTTAGCCACGTACCAGACATAATCACTCCTTCAAATAAAGAGAGAGCACTTCGGAAAAAAGTTAATTAGCCACCTTACTGAAATTATAGGATACCTTTATCGCGCAATTTCCCTGCCAATAGCAGTATTATTAGGAATAATACAGCGCTGACTATCAATATGCCATTCCAGTCTATCTGCTCTTTTCGCTTCTTGGTAAGCGTGCTGAGCTTTCCAGCAACTTCCAAAGTGTCTGGGTGTTGTAAGCCAAGAGTTTCTTCTCTCCCTTTCAACACTTGCTGATATATAGCTTCTGCCTTAGTCTGTCTTCCCTGCTGCTCCAGAAGGACTCCATAGGCAAATAGAGCCTCCAAGGTAGACGGGTGACTATCGCCTAATTTCTGTTGATATCCTGCTAGTGCCTGTTTGTAAAGAGTGCTTGCTTCGCGAAGCTTGCCCCGCCTTTCAAAGAGATTCCCTTTGTGAAGGGTCACTTGTAAAATTCGTGGATGATCAGATCCAAACAGTGTCTCTAGGCCGGTTGAAGCACGCATATACATCCTTTCTGCCTGGTCCAAGTTTCCCGACTTCAAGTAGAGGGTGCCAAGGTCGTCAATCGCTTGCAAAGTAGAGCTGTGTCCAGGACCAAGATTCTTCTCATAGGCACCTATCACTTGGTCATATTTAATCTCTGCCTCCTTCAGCTTGCCCTGGTCCCTATAGAGATTTGCTAGGCAGTGCACTGTTTCAAGAGTTCGCGTATGATCCGGACCAAGGGCCTTCTCAAGACCAGTCATCGCTTGTTGATATATTTCTTCGGCCTTTTCCAGTCTGCCTTGGTTCTGATAGACAACTCCAAGGTTTTTAGCTGCATATAGAGTGTCTATATTATCCCGACCCAGAGTTTTTTCATGCCCAGTCAATACTCGTTGATATATTTCTTCGGCTTCCTTCAATCTTCCTTGGTCCTTGTATAAGGCCGCAAGATTATTGGCTGTATAGAGAGTACGTGTATTAGCCAGCCCAAGAGCCTTCTCACGGCCAGCTAGTGCTCGTTGATACATCTCTTCAGCCTCTTTCAGCCTTCCTTGATTCCGGTAGACAGCACCAAGATTATTGACAGTGGAGAGTGTGTCTATATGATTTGGTCCAAGAGTCTTCTCATGCCCAGTTAATGCTCGCTGAAACATCTCCTCGGCCTCTTTCAATCTGCCTTGAATCCAATAAAGTGCTCCAAGGTTATGGACTGTAGCTATTGTATCCGTGTGATCAGGTCCAAGGGCTCTTTCTCGGCCCTTTAGTGCTCGCTGATATATATCTTCGGCCTCCTGCAGCCTGCCTTGAGTCCAATAGACAGTTCCAAGATTATTAACCGTGCAGAGCGTATCTATATGATCTGGTCCAAGTACCCTCTCACGCCCAGTTAGTGCTCGTTGGTACATCTCCTCAGCTTCCTTTAATCTTCCTTGAGAACGATGAAGAGCACCAAGGTTGTGAACTGTAAATAGGGTGTCCTTATCATCTTTACCAAGAACCATCTCACGGCCTGTTAGTGCTTTTCGATACATATCCTCGGCCTCCTTTAGCCTGCCTTGACTCCAATAGAGAACTCCGATGTTATTCATTGTAGAGAGTGTGTCCATGTCATCTGGTCCAAGCACCGCCTCACGGCCAGTGAGGGCATGTTGATACATTTCCTCAGCCTCCCTAAGTCTGCTTTGATCCTTGTAAAGAAGCCCGAGACAGTCAATGGAAAACAATACTTCACGCGTCTGAGGTATATCCCATGCAGGCTGTATTGACTTGAGTATATGATCTGCATGGGGAAGAAGACGCCGTTGAAGAATCCAGTCATTTTCCTCGTGTGACGTGGGCAGGCAATAGCCAACCGAGATAAGTGAAATCAATCGAAGCTCCTTCTTGAGCTTTTCATTGCTTGCATTAGTATCATCAAACCCATTTTGGCACCAATCCTGGATGACAGGATGCATGGAGTAACCGCCCTGAATGGAATGTGTTTGTACCAAGGAAAAATCAATAAGATGCCTAATAGTGTTTGAAAATGTAATCTCATCAGAGACACCCTGAATGAACCACTCCGGTGGATTTATGCTTCGTAGACCAAACTGAATTAATTCAAACCAAATATCTTGATTGTTGAAATAGGAAAGAAGGAGAAGGAGCTTTGCTGCAGCTTCACTGTTTCGCATAACCTCCTTATAGGAAATGGTCCACGTTGTAAGTATATTTCCATTAGAATATTCATGCTGTGGCCCAGCTGCTAGCTGAAGGCTATGCCAAGACTCCTCATAGTGCTGCAAATATTTGGCGAAACTCATCCCCGTCCGACGTATGAAGGAGCCAGCAATCACAATAGCAAGCGGTAGACCATCTAGGCGATGGGAAATCTGAGTGATGTCCGAATTCAATGTAGCATCGTTGTTCGTAGTGCCACGTGTATACCCAGAAGAATGCATGAGAAGTTGGATAGCCTTTTCATCTTCAAGTTTCTGCAAAGAATGAGATGAGCCAAGCTCAATAAGCTGTTGAAGACGTGTGGTGATGATAATTGAGCCGTGATCAGCCGGTGGGAAAAATTCACGGATGTCATATGTACCTTGATCTGCAGCATGAGAAGCAGAGTTCTGATCGATGTTATCAAAAATTAGTAGCCACCTGGAGTTCCCGTCGATAGCAAGCCATTTTAGAACCTGCTGTGCCAGTTTCTCATCCTCCTCCTCGCTCTTTAAAATATGTTGGACTGGGTCAATCTGTCCTTTTGGTAGCCTCGATGCGATCGATGCCAAAGAGCGCACCAGCATCCCGCGGTCCTTTCCATTCAACCAGAATATTGCTGTATAGTCTGCCCGGCGAGTCCTGGCAAAGTGAATGGCCAGCTGAGTCTTACCAATGCCGCCCATTCCGTGGACTATTGCGACATTCCGCATCTTAGAACTATCTGGATATAGGCAGTCCCATAAGTGGCCAAGCTCTTCGTCACGGCCGATGAAATTGTTGGCTACAGGCACATCTGTGACATCAAATTGGACGCGGAAATGGTCTGTTGGCACGATATAACTATGTCAGTAGCTCGCAGCTGTCTTACATAATTGTGCTTTCAACATGACTACCCACCTGTGCTTTTGTTAGGACTTGAAGAAATCACCGAGAGAAGGTCCTTGGTATACGCAGCAGCAACAGCTGCTGCATATCCTTGCCAGCGTTTATTCTTATGCGAATCGGCATAATCACAGATTCCTCGAACCACCAAGCAAGGAAAGTGATCCATTAGTCCAGCTGCTTCCATTTCAAAGCATAAAATGCCGAATTTGTGTGCTAATTGGTCCCTTGTTCGACCATGCTTCATTACTTGGTTCCCAGACGCAATCAAGCCATAGTGAATTTTGGGATGATCCGAAGCTCGACTTTCGCGAGTCACCATCATGTTCTTGTCACAGCCTTCACACGTGTCTATTGTACCAATATGGTCGTAATCAGCCTCAAAAAGGCAGTCATGCTCCTGTCCACAGTATGTAAAACAAGACATGCTGGGGAGCTTAGCGGCCGCATGGGAAAGGAATATAGGGATACGGCTAGATTCCATCATATGCTCCGCCTCCAGGTTAGCAACTGCTCTCAAAATAACCTGCGGCGGTTTGTTGAGCATCCCAGCGTGATGAAAGCGCCCACCCTGGACTGTCTTTCCATAATCGTATTGTATCACCCCGCTAGAGTTGGCTGTTGGTTTGCTAACTACGACATCGCCCAGTCGAACGTCTGCTGCTCCGCCTGGCACTCCGCCTCCAATCCCGACCATCAGACCAAATCTAATGGAGGGAAATGAAGACAGCATTTGCGAGCCTACTATCGCCGCAGAGGTTGTTCCATATATCCCAGATGATAAGCAAGCGACCACTATATTGTGGCCGGAAATCTCCCCAAGAATGTAGCTGTTGCTATCACTTGAAGGTTGCTGCAAGTTTGCATGCTCCTCATCTAGCATTGCCTTGGCGGTAGCCATCTCTAGCGGCAAGGCACAGATCCATCCAACAGTATAATCATCGTGTGAGAGTGTCTTCATCGCTTAACACAAGTTTTGAGAAACCCTGGGAAGAACCAGAGTGTAGCCCTGACATAAAAATTCGATGGCAATCACCATAAAACCATTGATGTGTCTTGTCAAGATGATGTGTATGTGGTGGGGGAATCCTAGACTCGGGGCCAGAACTCGCCAAGCGCTTTTTCTTGCTAGCTACATAAGTCTCGTAACCAATAATATTCAAGTATAACGCTTTTGTACTTTTGTACTTTTGTATCCAGTCTTCCTGCTGCCAACTCTCCTTTCCCCAATCAAGAAAGATCGTCATTTTGATACCTGGTTTACATGTATACAAGTATACACACGGCCCGAGTAGGATGTTTGTGTCGACTTCAAATCCATATTATATTGCTTCCAACAGCTAGATACGTATATGTATATACAAGTTCTGACACTGCCTAAGGATGCATCACCAATGCTCCTCGCACTCAAACGAACTCGCATCCGCCGTATCGCCCCCTTTATACACCGACACCAAGGGATACAAGCACAAATCGCGCGTACTATTCGTATTCGACGCGGGCAGCGTCACAGGCACCGTCCCATTCTCCACCCAGCTCACCACAGCGCCAAAGGGGTCTGTTGGGACCTGTCCATTACCGCCGCCGCAGTGGCCGACGCCGGGGGCCAGGAAGAAGCGATAGAAATCGGCAACTGCTTCTTCGCCAGAGTGTTGCTGCATGGTAGCCAGCACGTTTTGGTAATATCCGATTGATCCGCCGGTAGGAATCAGGTAATCGGCGCCGCCGTGCCAGTGCACGATTTTCCCGCCTGCGTCTCGGAAAGCAGAGAGATCGGGATCGTTGCTGCCAATGATGTTCTCGTATTCAGCGTTGGATTTGGCGAAGATGGCGCTGTATTCGGCCCAGGTGATGTTGGTAATGTCAAAATCTGGGTCATCCATAACCCAATGCTCAATCCAGTCTGGTCCAATGACGAAGGGGTCGCCCGTGCAGTTGGTTACTGAAGATGCTGGCGTGCATGTCGTGGCTGTGTCGACGTTCAGATCGGAGCCTGGATTGACGCCATACCATAGAAAAGAGCCATCCGGTCGTCGGGCGCCCTGCCAGCTCTTTTCAACAATTTCCGCGTCTTTGTCTGTGATGGTCACCGACGTACCGTTGCAGTCTACCGTTTGATTAACAAGCTTGTATGGATCGAAATGACACAGCGACAGCGCCGCAATAACCCCATCCTCAACCCCATCCAGATCGTCGCAGGCATCAGTCACTGCATCCGTGAAATAATCCAACAAGCACGCCGGCGGATAATGATTGAGCGAATTCATGACAAACTGCGGCCAATAAACACCCACACTGAGCTGCGGGAAATTAATCGCTGGCGATCCGGCATATATCCCATTGAACGCTGTTGGATATTTCTGTGCTAGGATCAGGCCCTGTCGACCGCCCGTTGAGCAGCCGTTCCAGTACGAATACACCGGTTCGCGGCCATAATACCTTTTACTAAGCTGTTTGCCAACGACAGCCAAATCGTTGTAGCCGATGTATGCATAGTCCTCAAGCAACGGGATGTTGAGTTTGCCATCCGAAGTCAAATACCAGGAGGTGCTGACTTGCAGGGTAGGGTTGTGGCCTGTGTCTGTTTCGCCGGTTGCGTAATCAGCTGCGACGCCTTCGGCGAGTGGTTCCAGACCAGAGTCGCCTTCCCAACCGCTGCCGCCGGTGCCTTGGAAGCGGCCATTCCATTTGTTTTGGGGTGGGAGCCAGACGGTGATGTGGATGGTGTCGTTCCAGCCGGGATGGGTGTAGGTGACGGTTACATTGCAAAAGTCCATTGTTGGGATGGTGGTGCTGTAGGTATAGTTTGTGACTGTGTTTGCGGCGACGTTTAGGACTGCGCCGTTGTTGGGGATGTGGATGGATGAGGAGAGGTAGGAGGGGGAGCAGTTGTCGGCTGCTGCGAGAGCCAGCGTGGACAGGAAGCTGAGATATTTCCAGTTCAGCATCATGGTCATGGTTGAGGATGGAAGATGCTGCTGTTAGTGGACTGTCATTGCCAGTTTGGAAGCGTTTCGATGGGTATTTATATCCCATGTCGGTGCAGCACATCGGCATCGGTAGTATATCTCGGTAGTAGCCATATTGGAAATAGACCCTGATCTACCAGTGGCAAGAAATAAGCATGCATATTTTCCTTAGGCAAAAACCATCATGATGTCCAAGCTTGGCAGGTCCATCATAGCCGGCATTTCATGGCGGCATTTCCAGAGCGGGACGTCGATCCATTTCCCCACGGGGGATAAAGAGATCTGGGGAGCAGCCAGTTATTTTACTTCTTTCTTGTTCTAGCGGCACTTGATGGAGTATCAAAAGTGCCGGATGTCCGAGGTTGATCTGTTTAGTGGAGAACAGTCGTGAAGAAGCGAGCTTCGAGGACTATTGGGCAAGCATGGCTGGTTGACGTAGATTCTCCGCATGTCCGTGTCAAACTGGGTGCTCTCAAAGGACGATCATAGCGGGGTATGTGGTCAGATCCCTGCAATTAGGGCTCCGATCCCCTCAACTCCGCCGGATGTCAAGAAATTCCTAAATAGGCAACTATCTTTACTGCACCTCGGCATTTCTAGATTCAGTATAAGACAACACATTATGCTTAAATCGACTCATCAAGAACTTTTTAAAAAAGAGGCTTAACCGTACACTCCTATGACAGCAGATCATTAATGCCAAGCATCCTTCCCGAATAGGCTTAGAGCATATCACCAAGCCCTAACTTCTACTAACTTCAACAGTTCTAAGCGCTGACACTATCTCTCTAGGTGCATTTGCACCAACATCCAATCCTTCAATAAAAGCTCGTATTATAGTCAGCTAAAGATAGCCGAAACTGTAATAAAGAGGTCATGTGATGGGGATAACAATTCCACCTGTCACCCCCCATTCATTATGAATCCTTCTTTGTTCAAAAAAGAAACATCCCTGTCTGCCTGCACATTGACTCGCATCCCTGCATGTGCGTGCAGAATGGAATCCTCAGACTATCTCTGCGGCGCTGTCGCCGCTTATATTTTGTATGTCATTGGATTGGTCGTTTATCGATTGTGGCTGTCGCCGTTGTCGCGATTCCCTGGGCCAAGGCTTGCGGCAGCTACGGCGTGGTACGAGTTTTGGTATGATGCGATTCGCCATGGGAAGTATACATTTGAGATTGCGCGGATGCACAAGGAATATGGTAAATCCTTTCCCCAAACCTTTTCAGACATAATTGCTAAATTATGCATAGGCCCAATCGTCCGCATAAGCCCGTGGGAGCTGCACGTCGACGACCCGCACTTCTACGAGGTGCTGTACTCGCGCGACAGCCCACGCAACAAATACAAGTTTTATGCCAACATGTTTGGCAATGAGCGCGCCACCATTGCCGTGCTAGATCATGCGCATCACCGGCTGCTCCGATCAAATATGAATCCGTACTTCTCCATGGCGCGCGTGCGCCAACTCGAGCCTGAAATCACCACGCTCGCAAACAAGCTTTGCGATCGCCTTCAAAAATTTGCTGGGACTGGTGTGCCTATTAACACGCAGCATGCATATAGCTGTTTTGCAACCGATATCATATCAGATTATACAATGGGCGTCGGATTCAACTTCCTTGATAGCCCCGATTTCAGTCCGCAGTGGAGCGCGACGTTGAGCGGGATTGCAAAGAGTAGTGCTTTCTTCAAGCCGTTTCCGTGGCTGCTGGTGATTATGAAGTCATTACCAGATGCGTTTGTGGCGTGGCTGAATCCGGGGATGGGGTTGATGCTGAAGTTTCAGGCAAGATGCATGGTGCTTATCAAGTCTGTGATTGAGAGTCAGAAGAGCGAAAAGAACGGCAGCAGCGGCAGTGAAAAATTTGCGCATCCGACGTTTTTTCATGATGTGTTGAATAGTAGTCTGCCGGCTGACGAGAAGAGTGCGGAGAGGCTGGCGCAAGAGATTCAGGTGGTCATTGGCGCTGGAGGCGAGACGGTTGCGAAAGCGTTGAGTTGGATTACGTATTATCTTCTGGAGAATCCGGAGACTCTAGAAAAGCTTAAGAAGGAGCTTGAGGAGAGGGATCCGGAGGGAAATGCGTCGTTGGCGGAGTTGGAGAAGATGCCTTACCTAGTAAGTTTATACTTGGCTCGTATAAATTGGATTTGTACTAACTGTTTCAGACTTCCGTTATGCTAGAGGGACTCAGGTGCGTATGCCACTCATAAATGCGTGCGTCTATATCTAATCTTTCTAGGCTTTCCTACGGAGTCAGTACACGACTAGCCAGAATCTCCCCAGACCGCGCTCTCCAGTTCAACGACTGGACTATTCCAGCAGGAGTAAGTATTTGCCCTCTTCTGTGACAAAAGACAGATCTAACAGTTTATAAAGACCCCCGTGAGCATGACAAGCGTCTTTATGCACCACAACGAAACCATCTTCCCCGACTCCTACTCCTTCACCCCCGAACGATGGATGGACCTGGACCAGCGCAAACAACTTGAGAAATACATGGTTGCGTTCACCAAGGGATCTCGGCAGTGTATTGGAATGAAGTATGTTCATTCTCTCTCATAATCATAATTAATTACTGATTGGTGTGTCTAGTCTCGCCCGCTCCGAAATGCTCTTGGCTATATCAAAGGTCTTCCGTCAAGTCGACTTTGAGTTGTACGAGACCACGCGCGAGGATGTCACGCTGGCGCATGAGCTGTTCCTGCCGTTTCCGAAACTTTCGAGTCAGGGGGTGCGCGTGTTGGTGAAGTGATTTATTTACTGCAACGAAGGATATGAATTGCCAGGCACAGCCATATATGACGAATTACGCTAGAATATAGATTACTGTCAACTTGCTTACTTACCTACCTATCTGGATATAAATCATCAATGGATGAGATTTCTGTAACTACTATGGCACGACCAAAAAAGTGATGGTCTCTTGATTTATGCTATCCGGCTGTAATTGGCCGGTTCGTTATATGGAGTTGCCCTCCGCGTTTCCAATTTAGATAGACATAGCAAGCCTCGGAAAAACATATTCGATCTGGAAACTCGCTTATAAAGGGCTATATTTTCCTGGCATAGCAATTTCAAATTGAAATTTCTGCAATGACTGACGTTCCGCCACATACGGTAGGCAGCAGCGATATTTCGGCGGGGGTTTGAATGTATCCCTGTCCCCAGACGCGTGAATTAAATAGGACGTTGCTTCTCAATTATTTATCACAATGGTTTTTTTTTTTTTTTAACTACGAAGCACGGAGAACACAGTTAACCAGCCAACGTCCCAAGAACTCGAATCCAAGTTCCAAAACATGACGACCGCCGCTGCAAGTGCCGAAGCCCTGCCATCGGCGAACCATACACAGCAGAAACCGACCTCTCAAGCCTCCTCACCGCACTGGCAAGCAAACATCAAAACGGCACAATACGGCTCTAAACTGTCATCAATCAGAACCGCAAATGAAATCCTCTGCCACCGACAATTCTCCATACCGGCAAATGTGGAGGCATCCAAAGTGCCAGGTTTGCGTCTTGTGTCTGCAGCCTCTTCCAGAAATTCAGAAACCCATTCTCGGAAACGACTATGCACTGAACTCCGGCATATTATTAATGACGGTGTCGAAGGAGTCAGCCTTGCACCCATCGCCGACAACATCTACCATCTTATCGCGTGCATCGAAGGACCGCCCGACACACCGTATGAAGACGGGATATTCTGGATTGATATACATATCCCTGAACTATACCCATGGCAGCCGCCAAAGATGCGGTTCGTAACTAGAGTTTACCATCCAAATATTGACTGTCGTGGGCAAATATGCGTGGAATTTTTGGAGCAAGGGGGCACATGGAGTCCTGCGTACCTCCTACAGACTGCTTTGCTTGCCATTGTTTCGCTGCTGGCGCATCCGACGCTGGAAGATGTGCAGGAGCCGTTGGTTCCTGAGATTGCGCAGATATATCTGGAGGATTATGAGTTGTATTGTGAGAATGCGCGCAAGTATACGCAGTTGTACGCTAGGGAGATGTCACCGCCTGAGATTTCTGAATGATTCGATGGAGTTAGAATAGCCAAAAGGCTAGGTCAAGTAGATGATGCTTAGGGCTAATGTACTATTTACTCCACACTTTATCACGAACAAGAATTGCAGTTGATTTGGATATATGCTGTTGTAGATGTCTACCGAAACGCCTGTAAAAAAGACAAAAAAATGCTATGAATAGAAGACTACACTTTTTCCATCTTCCAACCAACCTTGGTCCACCTCACCAACACTAAACACATCACAGCCACCGCAACACTCACACCCGCAAACACCTGCGCACCCGTATACTTCTCGCCCTCACTCGATATAATCGCGCCCTCAATCGCCGGCGCCGTCAAACAGAAGAAACTAACAACCGTAAACACCATGCCCGTCCTCGTGCCCACCTTGTTCACATCCGTCGTCTGCCTCGTCGCCATCGTCGGAAACAAAGCTTGCGCAGCACCCGCAAAGAGGCCATACACGACAGTCCACACATACAGCCCCGGCACATTGTCAATCGCCATCCACGCAAATACGCATATGGCACAGATCAAATTGCACAGGATATTCATATTGTTGACTCCAATCCATTCCTGCGCGATGATGTTGGGGACCATGCGGCCCAACACTCCCGCACTGTTCAGCACAATGACCAGATTGAGTGAGTCCGACAGATGGATTGTATCCCGCGCAAAAGTCCCCAAATAGAAGAATGCCATATACAAGCCCCAGAAACTAAAGGACATGCTGGCCGTAAACAAGACAAACGACTTTTCGCGAAAGGCGCTCCATTCCACCAGCGGTCCTGTCGACCGCGGTGGCAGAAAAGGGCGATACCCGACTAACGACGGGATATGCGACACCAGCATAATCAGCCCTAACACGCGCATCGTCCACGCATACCCAATATCCGAATGATACAGCAAAACATTCGCAACAGCTGGATACACCATGCCCCCCGTCGCACCACCCGCCGCCACAATCCCCAACGCCAGCGTGCGCCTATCAGCCGCAAAATACGAGCTCGTCACGCTCAAACCCGGCGTGAAAATGAGCCCTGAACCCAACCCGAAACAGACTGCTTGCGTCAGAAACACGCCCCAGAATTGGCGCTCATCACATAATGACGCTAAACATATACCCAGCACTTGCAGCACCACGCCAGCTCGAAAGCAAGACCGGAAGTAGCCTGCGTCTGTGGCGCGGCCGGAGAAGACGCCTACCCCGAAGAGCAAGAACATTTGGATGCCGCCGATCCAGCCGACGGTGCTTGGCGAGTGGCCGAGGGAAGAGGTGTAGTATTGCTCGAAGACGCCGTAGCTGTTGGTTACGCCGATGGTGTTGAAGAAGACCATGTGCCCGAAGAGGACGTGCAGCCAGGCGAGGGTGCCTCCATTTGGGGGTGGAGGGATTTTGGAGAGGTCAGAGTCTGGTTCTGGGAAGGGGGTGTGTTGTTCTGGTTTTGATTCGGCGTCCATGGTGTCTTGTGGTTGAGATTGGTTGTACAGTGTATACTTCAGTCTTGGATGTGATACAAGATGAAATTATTACCTAGGTAGGTAGGCAACAGTCTGTACAAGGTCTAACCTAGTAAATGTCCATGTATCTAATTAGGTATTGTGCCGGGCAAACCCTGCAGCCCTTCCTTCACTTTATATCAATCTGCCTCCAAACACATGAATGACTCACTCGGACGAGACCTGCACATCCTCTGTATCAAGTAACAAGGGATAACCACAGCGACCCATTCAACGTCAATGGCAACAAAAATTTACCGAATAAAGTATCGACCTACGTTTGTCATTTGTAAGGCGGAGCGTTTTATACCCGCAGATCCCGATTTTGCCGCGCCGATGGAATGGGTCTGTTTTCATCGGCTTGTCATGGATTTAGGTAGTGGGGAGGCTAGATCTGCAGGTGACAGCGAGCTAATTAAATTGCATTTTCGTATGTAGTTGAGTAGAAAAATGTTTATCCAGAGCGTTGATCAGTTGAAGCTATTCAGTTGTTGGAGTAGAAACATGTCTGTGGCATGCTTTGATGTCTCTTTATGACGTTTAATAACTCCCGGATTATTCCATATAAAATTCTACTAACAAATTCAGCATCAATCATCATCATCATCATCAAAATAAATCCATTGATCTACAACTTTGTAAGCTTGTAGGTGGGATAATTGGATAAACCGGCCTCAGGCACCCATTTAGCATGTGCCCACTGCCCAGGTTAGTAGTAATCCCCGCTTTTCCCGCCGATGCCGAGAAAACCTCACTTCCGCAACTCCCACCGCCCACTAACGCCAACAACCCACTACAGTATCAGGGAGGTCACAGTGACACAAGCAAAAAATGGATCCAGATCAATCCATCTCCCCAGAGGCCACAGCTAGTGCTACAGCAGCAGCAACTACAAACTTAGACGGACAAACCCCCCGCAAACGCCGCCGCGCCAAAGTCGCGTGCGAGCCGTGCCGCGAGCGCAAGCGCAAATGCAATGGGCAGTTGCCATGCGAGACTTGCGTGCTGTACGAATATGAATGTTTCTATGATACGGCGAAGAAGGCGAGGGTGAAGTTCTCGTCATCTAATATGCATGCATCGCCTCTGCATTCGCCTGGTGGTGTAGGTGAGGGCAGCAGCAATAATAACAGCAAGAACGACACTGCTAGAGAGCAGCCCGGACATGCAGCCATATCGCCTGCCAATAGCAACACAAACACGCACCTCGAGTCCCTCGAGGCCAACTCCGGCGCCGCCTTTGTGAGACGACTAGGCCTGAAAATCGACCCATCTAATGCACCGCGTCTTCATCTCTTTGCATGGAATACCGGCGATCGACTAGCAGGCTGTCCGCCTGGCACTGCCCGCAGCGTGACTAGTATGCTATCTAAAACGGAAATGCGGAATTTGGCTTCAGTCTACTTTTCCAAAGTCGCTGATGCATACGGCTTCATCGACCAGAACATCTTCTACCAGCGGCTGGAGGAACGATGGCGGAATCCGGCTGCAACAACCAAAAACAATATATATGACCCCGTACTCTGCGGAGTCGCAGCCTTCGGCTTCCTCTTCAACGGCCAAAAGTTCCCAGCCGCCATCGAGCCAGATCTCGCAGAAACAGCGCGCACACTACTCGAGCAGCATTCACGCTCTACCTCGCCGCCATCACTCGACACAGTGACGGGCTGGGTGGTGCTAGTAGCGTATCTGCGCATGTCCTCGCTGCCGCACACAACCTGGCTCGCGAGTTGCTCGATGATGCATGTCGCCGAAGCAGCAAACATACACCTCGAGTCGCCTTCCAACACCATATTCGACCGCTCGACGCCCGCAGAAGTTGACATTGACATTCGGCGGCGGCTATGGGGGATGGTTCAACACCTACACATATGGGCTTCGTTTGATCTCGGACGCACAAAGATTAGTATCCCCGGCGCTTCTACAAAGCCGGTAGCGCCAACATCGAATCCAGCAGACGTCACGCCTCAACTTCTCGCTTTTATACCGCTAACCGACCAACTAGACCCCAACAAAACCCGCTCCGTTGACGACTTGGAGTCTGACATGGTCCTCGTTCTCTCTGAAGAACGCACCGACCCGCGCGTCGTCATGGCTCAAGTCAATCTTATGTTGTGCATATTCCGGCGTCTGCGCGCCCAAAAATCGAATCTGCCAAACCTCCACCAAGACTCTATCCTGCGCCTAGCCATGAAGAGCATACGCGCCGCACAGCAAATGGTTGAGACGGCGAGTCCGTGGCACCATGCCGCCAACATCCCATTCCAAGTAATTTGTTTGCTGCTTGCGATCGACAATCGTGCGAGTTTGAGCCTGCTGGGCGATGCAATGCGCATGTTGCAGCGGGTCGCGAATACATGGGATACGCCTGTTATGCGCGAGGCGTATAACACGGCTTATTTGCTGATATTGCTGCATCAGAGGTGTAAAGAGGAGGATGCGAAGACGTTACGGGATGTGTTGGGGGGGCATCCGACGGCTGTTGCGCCTTCTTCTACTTCTACTACATATCAACTGGGTAATACTAGTAGCAGTAATAATTACAATGGGTTTCAGACGACAGACTCGGCTGAATTTCTCTGGCTGGAGGATTTGATCGCTGACATGCCGAGTCTGCGCGAGTTTGATCTGGAGCAGTTTCTCGTGCAGGACGCGCAGGATTTTCGCGCTGGGATGGCCGGTGTAGACTTATAATATGACCACAAATTAATTACAGGGTTTTTACGACACTGATTATTTTATTTTAGACAGTAACTAGCATGTAGTCAGCCGATGTTGTGTTGAGAGAAGGTACACGAGATGACCAGGTCAGCTGGCCGCGGTACCTGATACCGTCTTCATCGCAGCTGAGCAGCCCTATATAACAATCCCTGCGATTAACATCATCAGCCTCACCCAGAATACGTGCAAGTCTGGTGATGCCACACTTCGTATAACGGCAGCGTATATATACGAAGACGGACTCCCAGGGTTCTTGCCTGAATAAAGAATTAATGATTACATCAGTCTGAACCTTGTCCCTCCCATCGCTGCTTCCATCGCTTCAGCTTCATCCAGCCACCACAGAAATTCCACGAATCGACTTGACAAGGTTCTTTTTCAGCAATTATAATTAATTACCCCAGCTGGGGACGCCCTACGCCCTTTGGTCAGCCATTCGAAAAACTCAGCCCCCATCGTACAACGGTGGAACAAAACATCATAAATATGAATCCAAACGACGACGACAATCCCACCGAATCCTCGCCTCTCCTCTCTCGATCATCCTCATCGCCAGCGCCAGCAACAACGAGAATCGCCTCCATCGGTCCACCGATCTACATCAACCCTCCTACCCAGCAACAGCAACAACCATCTCAAATGTCTCAACAACCCCCCTCCTCCCTGAACGGCAACAGCACCAAAAAACCCACCTGGCCTACGCCCGTCGGCCTCCCCCCTCGCTCCAACAACGACGAGAATCTGATAATCTTCCGGCGCGCAATCGGCATAAACTCCAACCTCTCCTCTGCCACCACCTCTTCTGCTTCTGCCGCTGCCGACTACACCACCATCGAAGAAGGCCACCGCCGCAAAAATGCGATAGGAATGTACCGCGCCGTCCTGCGCGCGCGCCGCTCAAAGCAATGGCAGTACCACGCCACCTACTTCCTCGTCATATTCTGCCATTTCGCGCAAATAATAATCGGCGCGAGTCTTACTGCTCTCGGGCCGTTGGCGGGTAGCTCCAATCATGGGCTCATAATTACGCTTCTCGGCGCGCTGAATACGATTCTGGCGGGTGTGTTGGCGCTGATAAGTGGGCAGGGGATTCCGGATAGAATACAGAAGGATGAGGTTGGGTATCGCAAGATACAAGACTGGATTGAGGAGACGGAGTCGTTGTTGGCTGTGGGCGTTATAGGACGGGATAGGAAGGAGGTGGGATTGTTGGTGGAGGAGGCGTTTAGGAAGTGGAATGCGGCGAAAGCGAATGAGGAGAATAATCGGCCGAGTGAGTATGTGAATGGGATGGAGGAGGCGACTGGCGCTGGCCATGTGAGTCAGAGTCATGTCAGTCAGGATACTACTGCTAATGGGAGTGCGACTACTGTGACGGCCGCGGAATAGATGCTTTATTTTCTGTATAGATACACTGATCATTAGATTATATTATAGCTGAATTATATCATATGCACTGACTACTCCCAAACCCCCCGATAAACATCCTGCCCATACGTCTCATTCAGCGTCACCTTACCCGACACCCTCCCATCCTCCAACCTCACCCACGTCTCCGTCTGCTCCTGCAACGCATCCTCCCTCAACAAAATCTGCCGCGACCCCCTCGTCCAACTTCCATACCCCCCATATCCAGTATGCCGATCAAAACAGAGCACAACCCCATGGCCCCTGACATCCATCTGCGGGAGCGTGCTGTTCCATTTAAAGCACCAATCATCGCCATGGTCATGTCCACTAAACGTCGCAATCAATCCCTTTGTGTCGGTTAGTGCTTTCATGAATGGTTTGTCGTATCCGGAGTAGTGCAAGGAATTGTCGGACGGGCCTTGTTCGGCGAGTGGTTCGTCCTCGTTTATGCCGGGCTGTTTGTGCGGGTGCACGCCCCAGGATTGCTCAAAGGCGTACATGGCGGTGATGGGGATGTGGAAGAAGGCGAGCGAGGGGATGGTGTGGCCGTGGCCGCCGTGCAGGGTGTTGAGGGTGTCGCGGGTGCTGGTGAACCAGTCTACTACCTATCCTCACTCATCAGTTAAACATTATCACGGTAATTGAAGAGAAGGTGGTGGCTACAGATTGATCAACAAAACCATCAACATCCGTCCCGTCTTCATCCTGAAACTCGTGCCCGCCACGGCTATCGAAGAACCACAACACCAGTTTCGGCGTCTTATCCGTCTTATCCGCCGAGTATACAAGCAGGTAATAATTACTCACCCCCGACTGGGAGCCATACGTCGAGACTTGACTCTGCGTTAAGCTCCCCGCATACGTCTTCTCGCGCGCAAATATTTCCTGTCGCGAGAGATTGAATTCGCTGTCGTGGTTTCCATAGGTCGATGCCCAGGACACATTTCGCTCCACGAGAGGCTGCACGATCTGGTCAATGTAGTCGCTAGCATTGTGGCGGAAGGTGTTTGCGCCGGTGATGAGGTCGCCGTTGAGCACGGCGAGGTGTGGGTGTTCGGTGTCGAGGATGGTGGATATGACGCGGGAAGAGTTGGTGTCTTGCTCGGGGCCCCAGGGGGTGTCTTCCGCTGTAGATCTCAAAGTTAGCAGATGAATAGAATGTCTAGAGAGATGGAGGGATGGGGATACCCTCGCCGAAATGCAGGTCGGAAAAGACGGCGATTTGGAATGTGCCGTTGGGGGTGAAGCGGAGGATGGGTTGTTGGATGGCGAGGGACAGAGCGCATTTGGCGTAGAGCAGGGCGACGAGGAGGGATGGCATGTTGAATTATCAAAGGTGATGTTCTTGTGGTGTATTGATGCTGCGGCGGACAACCCGGAAGAAGGAATGCTAGCTACAACAGCACTCGGCTTCACCTTCTCGAGCTAATTATGTCGGACAGCGGTATCTAATTGTATAAATCTATTTAATTCTAGAATAAATACTCAATTAATACATAATTAAGCACTGCAGTGGGATAGTGGTGGGTGATGCAAATGGAAGCTCGGAGAGTGGTGACGTATGGCTCCACTAGCCCTAATTCCGAGCCCTAACCGGACGTCACCTCATATTATTTACTATAGAATTTCAATATTTACAGACTGCAATAATTCAGGATGATGTGGTTTCATTCCGGGGTGAGAGTGGTGAGAGCGAGCGGTCAAGACATGGATAGACTGTCTACGTTTTTAACTGGGAGTTAGTATATTGTAACTGCTTCTACGAGGAATGACAGAACATAATGAAGGTAGCATAAATAATCGATTTATGTCGGTGCCGATTCAAGTAGCGATATTTTTACTCGATCTATTTCATCATTCCTGCAATTCCGAAGTCACCGATATAAGTATATTGAAGCTTCACTCATATATTCACTATATACTGAAATCCGGTTCATTCTCATACCTAGGTATGGGTGTTGTATATATAATAATCTCCGGATGCCTGTCCCTGTCCTCATATCTGTATACAAGCCTGACTGTTGCATTCCATCCACAATAATAACTCATCTGTGTGCTTGCATCGTTCAAATTAATCAATGCCTTGTCACCAATCCACCTGTCTTTGTTGGGGTGACTGGTTGGGTTGGTGCCTTGGTGCCTGCCAGCGCTGAGATATTCACAGCTGTTTGCGCAGCTCAGCACAACGTTATTTCTAGCACTAACAAAGCTGTCAAATGACCTGAAGTTTTTTGTTTGTTGCTCGGCATTGTGGCAGCGCACCAACCCCTCTTATTCACACAGTTTTTCTGTGAATTTTTCTCCTCCTCTTTCACCCTTAATATTCACTCTTCACCCTCCTGAAAGCTTCACCCTGAGAGCTTCACTCTGAGATCTTTCAGCAGCTGCTTTCAGTCCCTCCTCTTTTGACCATCTTTTGCCAGTTTCATCCAGAAGAGTGCAAACACATCACAGACGACCTTCTTTATCAGTTTCATCTCTGTGACTCGGTCAGACAAAGCCTTTCAACCGTCCTTTCAGCATCCTCCTCTTTCGGCTCGTTCTCTGGCTCTTCATAAAGAAGGCCACAAAGAATTCTTCATCCAGTTTCATCTCCGTGACTCGCCAGCCAAAACACTTTCAGACGGACTTGACGGTCAGGTCCGCACTCTTTGTCCTTGAAGCACCTCAGACAGCAATCATCTTCGACAGTCAGTGAGTGAGTGAGTCATCCAGGAGGCGTTCAAGGTTCGAGGGGCAAACTAACATATATAATGCAGGCAACTTCCATCAAAATGCCTGGCGGTCGCAAACCAAGCTACCGCAATACCGGCCCCGGCGAAAAGACCCTCGTCGCCAGCCTCGATCTCGACGGCTGCAAGGGCAACATCACACTTCCAAAGCGAAACATCCACTGGCGCGGCGCCGCGCGGCCCGTCATTACCGCCGCGCAGAAAAAGGCCGCCTGGATCTACGCGTATGGCACCGTCAACGAGGAGCACCCGTGCACCCGCTGTGTCAAGGGAAGTGGCCCGTTCGATAGATGCGTTGTTGCCTTCGACAACAATGGGTACATCGCTAACGGTGTATGCGCTAACTGTCACTGGCTTCATCGCACCGACGTATGCACCTGCCGCCACACGCTTCCGTGCGAGGCACTGGCAAATGCGGGCAGCGACCTCGGTGTATGGGCAGAGGCCTGCAAGGTTTCTTGCAACGGACTGCACGTGGGCGTGAGCAACGTCTTGTCTGCTGCCGCTGCCGCTACTTCTGCATCAGCTTCTGCTGCTGCTACTAGCGCTGCTGCAGGCGCAAACTAGACGATCAAGCAGACTCCCATTGCACCGGAAACAACAACATCAGCAGCGAAGGGGAGACGAGCAGAGCGAATCCAAGTACAATAAGGATCTCAAAAATATGGGGACGGACGACTACTCCTACCCGTGGCGTTGTGTAGCATGACCAACGCCGACCGCCACGGGGAGGATGCTATGGATCTTTGTCTTCGTGTGTCCTGTTCTTGAGAGTTCGTGATTTCTTCTTGTCTTGTTCTCATCTTCGTCGTTTGATCGGTTTCATCTTCTCGTTTGGTTCGGTGTCTTCATCGTCGGTTTGGAAGTGTTTTTGCTTGACTCGAGGATTGATGGTTGGGAGAAAAAAAAAGTTGCATTCAGAGAGCGTCAGACTGCGAGTATTTATGGTGGAAAATTGGTTCGATGGTTGGTTTTTTCGGGGGGCATTGTCCGTTCGTGGACGTTCGTGGACAGTGTTGGTAGACGGCATTTCGCTCAAAAAAGACAATTCCTCTGGATAGAGATGTTGGCGATGCCTTTCATTCTTTTGTTTAGTAGTTAAGATAATGCAGTCTGACAATAAAATTCATTCTTTATGAGTTGTTTCTTGGTTATTTGTTGTCTGGATGGAGAGTCGAGATGAAGACTTGAGATGCTGACTCTATTCCAGGAATCATCCTGAAGAAACGTGTTCAAAAGGTAAGACTATTATACCTAGTTCAGAGCATTTGCTGACAATCTGCTTCTGGAGCCCTCCTGTGATGTGTATTCACACTGCAAAGAGGTAAAGAGTACGGCAAAGGCCGCACAAGTGAAGAATGTGTCTTTCTCCCCGTTTCCTCTTTGGGCTAGCGTGCCACACATTGATATCATGCTCATAACAAACAGCGCGCTGTCTCCTTCCCCTCTCTCTTTGGCTCTCTCTTCACTGCCTCAATCCTCATCTGCAGTCCTCCTGGCATCTGCTTTCGCAGCACGCCAGCTCATCTCATCTACCTCTGAATCCCTTCAGAGAACCAGATCAGGTAAGTCAGCCCTGGTCACGTTAATCTCATGAAGCCCTCCCATGAGAAGAGGATATGTATCTGACACCCTCCCCAGACTCAAATCTCACATCATCACCCCGCAGCCAGTCAACATGGTTCGTGACTACTCCATGGAGGCCATCAAAGCCCGTCTCGACGCCAAAGGCACTCGCCGTCGCGACATCAACTGGAAGAAGGGCTTCCCATACACTTACCACGCCACCGACGAGTACCACCGCAGCGCCCTCGTCGACTACTACGAAGGCGTCGAGGTGCCTCAGGAAGCTCGTTGCACCTGCTGCGCTCGCGGCGGCGGAGTCATGAAAGAATGCGTCGTCTCCTTGGACGAGCATGGAGGCTACAAGTACAAAGCATGTAGCAATTGCCGTTGGTACCATCAGCCTACTAGCTGCTCCTTTCGTGAGGTCAAGCCTTGCACCTTGTTGCGTTTGAATGGAGATGCATTGGGTGAATTGGCGACTGCTTGTCAGGTTACTTGCAAGAATGCCTGTGTCGACGACCTCGATGCCGATGATGAGATTGCTGCTGCTCAGTCTGCTCAGCCTGTGATTGTTGGTCTTGCCCTTACTACACCAACTACAGCTCCTGATGCTGGTAGCTCTTCTGCCGGCAACTCTTCTGCTGGTAACTCGTCTGTTGGTGCAGCTTCAACTCCTGCCGTTGCAGCTACGGCTCCTGCTGCTGCTACTACCTCTGCAGCTGTTGCTCCAACCCCGGCTCCTGCACCCAGTGCACCAGCACAGACTCCTGCAGCTGCTTCGTCTGCTCCAGCACCAGCACGCCCTCCAGTGATCACTTCATTAGCTGCGGCCTTTACCCCCATAAATGCCCCAGCCCGTGCCTCTGGTGCCTCTGCAGGTGCTACTGCATCTCTTTTTTCTGCTCCTACAGGTGCTCCTCCAGCGAATACTACAGTTCCCTATTCCTTTACCCCCATAAATCTCCCACGCCCTACCCCTGGTGCTCCCATTCCCGTCCTCGACCCTGCCACTGGCACTATCTATACAGTCCCCCTTGCCCAGAATATTCCACCTTGCCCTGGTCATCACAGTCCTGCATGGTGGCCAACCACGTATACTCTTCGGTCTCTTGGGATTCCTGGCATGTTGAACTCTGCGGCTATCGGCCTTCCCCTTGATGCTGAGTCCATTCGTGATTTCCTTCGTCGTGGGTTTGGTGGCATTCTCGGTGGTGGTACTCCTGTTGTTCCATCCAATGTTCCTGCTTGGTTTGCTTCTGCCCATGCCGCTGCAATTGCCCCTCGTCCACCCCGTAGACGTGCCCGTGGTCGTGGCTCTGGCCGTGGCCGTGGCTCTGCCCCCCCTGGACCTCCTACTCACGATTGTGCCTCTGGATGTTCTTGCTTCGCACCGCGTCCCCGCCTTGCTGCTCCCGCTGTTGAGCCTCAGCCAGCCGTCCAGCCTGTGCCTTCGCTGTCTGCCACTGCCGCTGCAGCACTGCAGTTGGCAACCGTCAGCGAAGAGGACAATACCGAAGCTCAGGACGAGGCAATGACCGATGACAATGCTCCTCCTGCTGCTGCCGAAGAGCAGGAATCCGGTGACGTTGCTCGCACCGCTGACGAGATTGAACGGCTCAATCTCGACGTGCTTACCAGGGCTGCTGAACATGTCGAGAGCGGTGATTCCATGGACGTCTCCGACAACTGAGCTACGCTTTTTCACTAGAAGGGGGTGTATTGGAATGGACTAGATAGGATATGGACAATAATGAGCATACGGGGAAGGTGCCCGATGCTAATTGCGTTATTTTGAAATCGAGATCTGAAAATGAGCACATGGGGAGGGTGCCAGAAGGTGATTTTTTACTTGGAAATTCAGATCGGGAAATAAACATCTTGGGAGGGTGCCAGATGATGATTGTTTGGAAATTGAGATGCAGAAATGAGCATATGGGGAGGGTGCCGGATGAGAATCGTGTTATCAGCACATGAACATACGGGGAGGGCGCCAGACGATGATAATGCTATTTTGAACATTCTTGATTGACATCGGGGGAGCGCCCGAGAAGTGTACGATAAATTATGATTACTAGCGAAGAATGAAAGGAATGTCCATATCCATACAGGGGTTGTCTAATGTAAGATACAACTAGCTCATTATCCTTCCTTCATTCAGTAAAGGTTCTCTCCAGGCAATCGAATGACAAATCCGGTGTCCCTTGTAATATCATCAAAAATCTCACCAATGGGCGTAAGATACGATACCCCAGTTGCTGAGTTCATGGCATAGATCACACCGATCAGCTCATTCGTGACACGATTGACAATCCAAGCACCACAATCAGTCGGCTCGCTGAATCGATTGCTGGAGCTGTAACTGTAGCCATATTCCGGAACAACAACCCACTCAACTGCTTCAATCCATTTGCCCCCTTGTCCTTGTTGTCGAAAACGAACATAGCTTTTGGTAGCACTCACAATGCCACTGGAATACTCCGGTGCTCGAGCTTTGTAGACTGTTGAACCAGGCTTGAGGGTGTTTTGCTCGTATTCGCTTGGCTGACGAATCTGCCCATGAGCCATGACGGTGTTCATACCATCACCACCCAACAACTGTGCCTGAACGTCCTCATTCAACTCCACAAGCGCCCAGTCAAGACGATGCCCATTCTTCTCGGTCACACGCTTTCCCGAAAACGCGCAGACCGTGCCAATATCGCAATCGGCTTCATGGAGCATGTAATAGAGTCTTTTGCCTAGTTTCCGCGCTTGATATTCGAAACTTGAGACGCGACTAGCCAGAAAGTCGAGCTTTTCTTGCGGCATATTATCTTGGCTAGATTCAATCTCTTTCCCGATTTGGGTGATCTGGCGAATTGCGGACTTGATGTCTTTGCAGATTTGCTCGAGGTTCAGCTGCCAGATAAGTTGGCTGGGATAGGCGCCGCGGATGATGTCGTATTGCTCGAGGGGTGCGCGGGTTGGTCCTATATCATGAATTAGTCAGAATAAGTTTCAATGCATCTTTTTGTGTGATTTTGAATAGGTGGTACGTACCAGGGTCAAAAAAGGTGCTCTCATCAACCGGAGGAAGAGGAGGAGGAGCAGGCTTCTGGGGAGGTAGATATGACTGACATGTCAACGCTGCACGTATCTTGCGTCCCAGAAGGTCGTCAAAAAGCTCCACGATGCCGCCAATCGTGCCTTCGACGGGAGTTTCGAGGCCCTCGGTGAATGAAATTCTATTACCTGGAGACAGACAGCCTGGCTGATCTGTTGCGTAGGTGTTTCTGGGTTTTGTATCAGCGGCATGATGCCGTCCCACACTGCCAGCGCGCATCTCAACGCGACAGCCTGCGAGGGCGTGGATGTCGACGATAAGGTTTGCTAGAGACACTTTTATTGAGGGCATGGTGTATACAGTAATCACCAACGTAGTCGTAGTAGTGGGAGTCTCAGCGTCGTGGTCATTGGAGTCTACCTTGCACTCGAAGCATTCAACAGCAGCCCAGTTGACGCTCATCTTGTTCAGTTTCAAAATGGTCTTCAGTGCTATCCCTTCCCATTTTGTAACGATCTTGTTTGATGGGTTGACGGCATGTATATGCGTGATGTCAAACTTAGTGCTTCCATCGTTGTTGTCATCCTTGTCATGGCTGGCATCTGGGTACACAATACTGCTGGTCGTGGAGTGGTGAACAGTCAGCTTGTCAGGCCAGGATGTGATAGATGTTGCAGCATCTTTATTTTTAGCCATATTGACCAGTTTCAGATCAGACATGCAATATTCAGCTTGCACAATGATGCACGACGAATTGCTAATCACGGGTGGTTGCGTTGTGGTGTTGGAGTTGGGAGGTCAGTGACAAACGGAGCAAACCGGGCAAACGAGAAAGTTGGCTGACCGACAGACATAAATAAGCTGGTCTCCCCCATCTCTCCTCTTCTTCCTTTCGTACTTCGCCATCCTTTCAGGAGGCTTTATAGCAACTTATTGCTTAGTTGTTTGGTATATATTGCTATATTACTATCACGAATCTGGACCATCCTTCGGCTTGAGCGTTCATCGCCAACGACTTTCGAGATCTGCTCCTTTCCGTCCTTGACGGTTGTCAAACGGAATTCCAGATTTATCAAACCATTCATCATTAATATGGTGCAACGGCATTTCCTTCCGGCATTCATCCACTCGTTCCTTTGCCCGGGTTTCGATACGCTTACTACGGCTACTCCTTCCTTCTTGGACAGGGATCTGATGTTTAATCATTTCATCATCTTCAATGGCCTCTTCTCTGCCAAAAGGTTGGATTGAAGAAAACGGACCTGGCGATACAGAAAGCGATGGTACAGAGCGTTCGATTGATCAGCTCTTCTCTGTAGGGCCTTGGGCTCTAACGAAAAAGAAGCAGTCTCGCATTCGTGCTTACTGCTACGAGTTCAGCACCCACCTACCAGATCTCGACCTCATCTCTGTGCCATATTCTCTATGCTGGCTACGACATCACGGAGGTCACCAAACGAACGTTGTCTAATGTCTACATGTTAAAAGCTCATCTGCCTACCTTACGCCGATTCTGTCACAACCTCGCTTGCTTGTTATCCTCGAAATATACCCTGTTTTTGAAGGTTCCGCCAAACCTATCCCCCCAAACATGACGTTTACGAACCCTACACCTACACTCAATCGTGGATAACGCCGTCGACTGGCTCGATAGTCTACCCATGAACCTCGTTCTCAACGCAATCGGCGCTTACCAAGCAGGTATCGAGAAGACGTTTTACAACCATTCCGCACCACGTTGCACACATTCGTAACTCCGAAGCGGAAATCTTCATCAACCAAGTCGACAACGGTTGCTCCAAATCGGGAACCGCCTCAATATGTCCCAATTAGGCACCGCTTCATTTGCATATGACCGGGCAATCCCGCACAACTTGACCTCTTCCTTCTTTCTCTTTTGCTAGACATTTTTATCGAATATGGAAGCCTACAGAGCCTCATCGTGTCTACGATTGCGCAGTCACACCAACACTGATAAAACAGACGGTAAGTCATTCATTTTCTTCATCCGTCATCGAGCACCGGGTTTTACTAACAACACATCTAGACTATTATCAGTACCATTCAAAAACGTCTTGAGAACCAAGTTGCTGAAGTCGATGGCCAGCGCAGGTCTCATAGAACATAAACAGTTTGAAGCTCCACCCACGGCCTACAGGTCGGACAGTTGGTCTAACATTCCTGCAGTACTGGAGTACAAACGTCGACTCAGGAATATTGCCTAGATCAAGCCGGCAAATCTCGTGCAAAAGTATACGAGTCCTTGCTTTACAGGGCCAATGGAGGAATTTACTGACGAGGACCACACGGTATGAATACTCAAAGTGCAGTTTGTTGTTTATTTTACTAATATGATTGCAGATAGCCCAATCCAACCTTCAAGACTCTCAACGACGAATCCTTGGCGTTGTTGTTATTTGTGACCGCGAGGTGATTGCCAACGAACGAGCTTCGTTGGCGGCCCGCTCAAAGCGATTTGGGGCCCTGAAAAGATCACAAACACAGAAATCGAAGTGCTACGCGTCCCAAACTTTCCATAATCCTCATTCACCGCAGATAAGATTGAAAGTATCAACCTTGACGTACTTAGTATCGCAGTTGCTCATGTTGAGAACGCCGATCTATGGACGTCCCTCAGGATTGACATTTTCTTTAGAGAATTGAGAGAAACGCAATAGAAGGAACGAAAGCAGCGAAAGAAGAAGGTGGGAAAGGAGCACAAATACCGTGAGCAAGATTGCCAGGCCACCGTTTCTGATCACGATTCTGAAGAACTTCATGCTCTCGGTAGTGATTGAGACACCCTCTCTCCTCAACAGGTGGTACGCATTACTATCATTACGCCAGCAAAAGTCTGCTTCTGGCTTTGCTGCTGTCAATACCACATCTCCTACCGCTGCTGCTTCGCCTTCCCCAGATAATTGCTGGGAATAGTACAATGCACTCTGGCGGCAGTGGCCAGTCAACACCACCGCGTATGACAAACCCGTAACATGTCCCACCAGCAAGCAATGGCAATGGCATACCGGAAGCTCCTATGGCATCTCTCTTGTCTTCAGTCCAATCAACCTCCCCTGTCCTGTCGCAGATAGTCATTAGGAACAGTCCAACTCCAACCTGTGCCGGATATACTCCCCCCACGGGACTCCTCCTCCCACAAACTGAAGAGACCGACAAGAAAATCCAGTTTCAACCTCTTCAACCACGCTCCCTTACACTCGACTATGACGAATTTGGGAAGATCGAGATCTGATTGAGGATTGGATCAGTCATGGCGAGAATATATGGCCGTTCAATGAAGCCGAACCGAACTTAGTTTGAAAATTTCCAGCAGCTCTGATCCTTGTTTCACTTGAAGCTTCCTAGTGATACACTCTCCCAGTCTTTGAAAGATTGATTGGTAAGTAACTCCTCTCTCCGCTTTTATCCTCTCCGATTTAGCCATCCTCTCACACTTTCTTTCTCTATCCTCTCATACCATTCCATCTGAATGCAAGTCTTTTTTCTTATCTTCAAGCATATAACCTAATCCGAGTGTCCTTCTAGTCCTGGTCATGCAATATCTTGAAGCGTGCGCGATGCGCACCTTCAGAAACCAAAATCCGCAAACGCTGCACCTCAAAAAATAACGTCTTCCATCATGCATTCTCGCGATGAGTTTGACCACCTAACAAGGAAATTCGTCTGTCAGGAACGTGCAATCGAGAGTCTACCCAAACTTGAGATGGATGATCTGCAAGAACTATGTACCCCTCGACAGCTATAAACATCGATGGAAACGAACAGAAAACCGCAGCCTATCTTGGCTACGAATCAATAAATCGCCCATTTACGACAACTAGCCGTGAGCTGGCCATCTCTGAAGGCATATGTCATATACGCAAATGTTTGCAGCAGCGTACCAAAAACCGGTACTCCTTCTGTTCAGTGCAGACGAGAAAGCGTACAAAGATGTGGACGCCAATAAAGAGTGGCCCTTGACACCAAATAGCAACAACGGAACACGCTCCCGCCATCTGGCTGTCCTGTTACTTCAATTGCAGACAGATCGGTCACATATTGGTTTGGGCCACAGAAAGAGACACGTGGCTGAGAAAGTTTTCCATATATTGACGAGGGAACTGGAACTGCCATGCAAAATTAATCCACGGGGATATTAGACAACCATGCCCCCGAGCAAAAGACACCGGCTGCATCAAGACATTTGCAAACAAGCACAATACAAGAGTTCATACGAGATCGATGCACGATGACATCAAATATCCGTGCCCAATGGCTGACGACGCCCGATACCCAAAGGGCTTACGGGACCAGGAGTGGCGGTAAAACCTGTCAGGGAGCGTATGGCAGCTACCTGTGTTACCTGTGCCCAAGAACCGAAGAGACGTAAGTGCATGAGAATATTCCATTTATTGAGTGATGAAGCTAACGTCATCATAGAGCGTCAAATTCATACGAACATTTCCTACACTCGCAGTAGGGACTAGCCAAGGACACACTCCTGAAATGGAACTGAAGTCCCAGCGCGAAATCAACCAGCGCATATATTCCCCAGGCAGAGGGAAAGTGGTGGTCGATCAATAAAGCGCAGCTGGCGGCGCTCACGCCAGCCAGGCAACGTGACCGAGGCCATATTGGCCGCATCATAGAGACAGACTTGGGTGTAGAGCTTCAGGGGAACGATCGCTGTTTTGCTTGCCAGTCCAACGGCGAGGAGTGTTGGGTATACTCTGCTGCACCGAGGCGTTCTCTAGCAAAAATGAAGCCAACAAACATGCACCAGAGAACCAAAGATATCCATATCATATAAACGAGTTGCGCTGTCGGATGACGGAGTGCCGAAGAAGACAGAGAAACGGAAAGGAAATTGAAAGTAGATATCCATGTCGATCTCATATTCGGAGATATAGAGCGTCTGGAACGATCTACGAAAGGATCAACTTCAATGTCATAGTGGTGATTTCCAGGCGGCTTCCATTGCTGCAAGAATACTCATTAATACGAAGAAAACCGCAAGACGATACCCACTATCAGGAATCTCGAACCAGTCCGTCCGCTAATACAGAACATGAATCGAACAACCCCTGTCTGCTCAGTCCGACCATCGTGGCATACTGAGGACGGTGGCCGACACGGTCGAGTGGAGCTTCTATTAGGCCTAGCCCTAGGGTTTAGATTGTTTTCTCAGGGCGCAGCCCGCACAATATGATTTTCTCTCTAGCATGTTGCGAGGAGTGCTGCTCGTCGGCTTATGACCCCTGCGCTCCGCGAGTATCCCCAGGACCCCAGTTTCCAAGTGACCAACAGAGTGGTGCAGGTAATTATGCAAACATATGGGGGGCCTCATACCTTCTTCCGCTGAAAGAGCCGCCATTTTCAAAGCCGTGATGGCCAATCGGGCTCTGCGAAAAGACCAGAAAATCCCCGGGACAGACATCACCCAAGATGAATTGTGCGCAATAGGCTTGATCACCTTTGAGGACGATGTCTCATTGGGGCCCAACCCGTTTTTTTAGGGGTTCCCTACGTCTGGGTGTTTATCTTTGCTCGAATGTATAGCTGAACTAGATTGATGAAGAGGATGATGCTGCCATAGCGTATCATATCACATTGAATCGGAAAACGTTGAAGGCAGCGGTCGGACTAATTCTCGGCTAAACAGTTGAAATTATTTACTGCACCCGCAGGTTCAATGACAAAAGTGTTCTGGTCGAGTAATACCTTCATTTACGCTATATTTAAAGTTAATGGCGTCTCTGCGTCGATTATCGGAAGCTCAACGCACTGAGTAAGAAGAACCGGTATCCCCTACAAATGACTGTTTTGAAGCGAACCACTTCATCTTACAGTCCCGGATTTTTCTTTTCTTCTCTTTTCCTTTGATCATTATCTGTACGACGCGATTGTAAGTCGATTGATTTGGAGGAAACTCCACCTAACGCTCTCGGAACGTGTCACTCTTTATTTTTCATGTACAATAGCGTTATGATCATGTTTACGAGATTCATGTGAACAGCCTCATTTTGAAGAGTTGCCAGTGTTGATGTCCGAATTGGGAACAGCTTCATCTTCTTCTCTTCTTACCATTCAGCCTAGATTATCCAAAATATGAGATAATACAGGCCTCATGATTGTCTACGTAAAATCGATGAGGTGTTCGAGCGGATCAGCAAGGCAAGGTTTTCACCAAGCTCGACATTCGACAGAGTTTTCATCAAATCCATATGGACCCGGAGTCTGAAGACCTTGCTACCTTCCGTTGTCGATACGGCACTTTGGAATACAATGGTACTAGCACAAAAAATACTCTCCCTATCCCTCGTAGGGGGTGACTGTCAAGGAGGCAACAGAAGACATCAATATTCTCATAAAGGAAATTCCACAACTGAACTCTAAATTCTACATGAGTCCTCTACGACAAGAAGAACAACTGTTCCGCTCGCCTTGGTCTCACGCCAACCCCTGAGGGGGATTCTTGCTGAGAAACTCCTCCAACGTTGTCAATTTTCCACGCGCATTCTTCGCCGTCCAGGCCACCTTCTCCCTCGATTCACTGCCATAATACCCAAACTCCTCGGCATACAGCATCATCTCTGTCAAGCTTTCCGCCATAGTCGGAGGCAAAAACCCCTTGTACACCTCAACGGGAAGTTGCTTGTATACGACTTTCTTGCCGGTGACGTGACTAATAGTCTTCGCAACATCATCCAACGAATAAAAGTCCGTGGCCGCAGAAAGCACCTTGCCCTCATACTCATCAGGCGCAGACAAGATGGCGGCGACGTACTTCCCCGTATCATTCTCAATATCAATCATGGGCATCTTCGAATCTGGACGGATAACATTCGCAATCGCAAAGGTACCTTCCTCATCACCCGTGGGCCTCGGAGCCATGCCAGTCGTGAAATTTCGCATGAAACAACCGGGAGCGAAGAAAGCGGACTTGATCGGCAAACTACGAATGTACTCCTCAACCTCGTACTTGGAATCAAACGAGTCGACTTTGGCATACTTCCCCTTCGATTCGATGGTTGGTGATGACAGGGTACTCCAAATCAGATACTGGACGCCAGCCTCAACTGCAGCATCGACAATGGTCCGGCCCTGGCGGACTTCGCGCTCTTTGAGTTGATCATCGTATATGGTTGTTGAGGTGGCGAAGACGGTGTGGGCGCCCTGTAGGGCTGCTTTGACTGAGGCTGCGTCGTCGAGGTCACCTTGGACGACTTGGATGCCCTTTGCAGCTAGGGCTTGGGCGACAGGTTGATCTGGATTGCGAGTTACTGCGCGTATGGAGTACTCTTTGCTAAGTACAGGGTCGGTGACGACGTAGTTGGCGATGGAGCCGCCCTGGTTGCCGGTGGCGCCGAAGATGGTGAGGAGTTTGGTCATGCTGTCAAGCTTGGATGTACTTATTGTGCAAGAAAAAAGAATATGAAAGATGAATGGCTTTGCAAACGTGGTAAAAATGTTCGTTGCTTTATACTAAACCAACAAAAAGTGCATGCGCTCTCCGGTTAAAGCCGAAGATAAAGCCGATGGCACGACCTCGTCCAATTTGCGTGGTTTTTGGACAAAAGTGGACTCGATACAGCTTCTACCACTTAGATCAACATAAACAGATGCTGGTGTTGGTTTAGAATTGCTTTGCTGCAGACAGTGGTGGCGGTTTGATTTTTGGTGGTTGGAATGTATGATGTAACCGGTCCGCCTATGTTCTGTTATATCGGCTACCAGTTGTGGAAATGATACACATCCAATAGGTGACTCTTCTGTTCTATCCAAGGATACTAACTAGTATTGATTCACGAACGTGGACTTACTCCGTGGTATATTCAATTTGGTACTACTTACACTGTGCTAGGGAAGTCGCCCTATCATCAGCGCACTACTGCATTGCATCTATGCCCTAGTCTGCACAAATGTTTGTGAATATTTCTTGCATTGGATATTGCGAAATAGGTAATCGATCTATCGTCAAGTCATAAGTTAGAATGTACGTGTTTAACCCGAAAATCTTTAGTTCACGCTGTCTCATCCTCGTCCATCCCAGGAAGCACCAAGACGTAGAGATATGATCTGAGCGTTGTCAGTATTGTCGAGATACCTGTTCTCCCATCGATGAATGACTGCAAAACACTGATATGCCTCTGTTCCTTCAGCAGCAACAGCAGCCGTCACCGTCGCAACAATCATCACAGTCGCAGCAGTCGCAGCAGTCGTCGCAACAACAATAATCATCATCAGCTGCCACCATGCCCGCGCCAGCGCCAGCTCCAATAGCAGCTCCGCCTACCGCTCCCATCCGCATCGGCTCTCTCATATGATATCCCCCATGCTCACCATCATCATAGTCCTCCTGATACCGCATTCCGCTATCAAATCCCTGCCTCTCCCCCGAAGCAAACCCCCTACGTCTACCAGCCGCATACCCTCTCTCCCGTCCCATATCATACCCTTCCATCCGCCCCATGGCAGCACCGTTATGCCTTCCAGCAGCATATCCACGCTTCTGTCCCATACCATACCCTTGCTGGCGACCCGCGACGACTCCGTTGTGTCGACCGGCAGAATATCCGGCGCGTCGGCCTTCGGCGTAGCCTTGCTCGCGACCGAGGTCGATTAGTGATTGCCGGGGTATGGAGTGCGTTGAGTGGTTGTGACTGTTGTGGCTGTTGTGGTGGTTACGGTTGTTGTGGCGACTGTGATGGTTGTGGCCGTGTCTTCGGTGCGCTTGGGGTGGATAGCTGGAAATTCAGATAGTATCATTATTGAATATGGCGACATTGTTCAGAGTAGGTAGATAGGAAGGTTGTTTAGGGCCGACAGGACTCGGGGATAGTTACCGTGGATGAGGCATTGTTTGAGACCTGTTGTCCAGTCTACTACTTGTTGAAGACCACTATGTATTTGCTTTTTCAACTGCGCAGGTCCTAGAATAAGATTGCTATTCCTCTCCCTTTTTGGGTTGATTTTTGCTCTAAGACAGGTCCCGAGATGGCGAGGCGAAAGGATGAAAGAAATTTGAAGTCGACAAGGCTACCTCATGTAGGAAGTATACTTCTATAAAATTTTGCTCGCTTTGAGTATCCTCTATGAAGGCTGATGAGAACGTGACCGGCATTTTAAAACCTCGAAGCGGCTCTTCAGCCTGATACAGTTATATACTACATGCACCGCAAAACAAAGCATGACTCTATTTCAGGTAATAACATAGTCACACTGCATGGCCATTCTATACACGTTTATTCATACGATGGGGGATGAGCCTCATCTGAATGCAGGGTTAAGCATTAGAGTTGGCCTCCAGAATAAATTTCGATCGCTTACAGCAAATCATGAAGGATCCGGGGGGCGATACTTGGACCAGTCGTGACATATTACTGAATTGATCTTAGGGGCGCTTAAACAAGTCTATTATTAATTACTTGCATGCTTAAAGGGAGGCCTTGTTTCAGAATGTGTGTCAAGTCTCAGCCGTAGGCAGTTTGGCCCCCATCAGGCTATGTACTCATAAACCTAAACCCATGATGTCGTACAGTTGCAATAGCCACGATAATACAATTTCTAGAAAGACAAAAAGAAAGAAATAATTTTAAATCAACGCCTTCCACTCAACCAACCGCTCATTATCCCAAAGCACATACGCCCACTTCCAATCTCGCCTATACACAGTTGGATACGCATTAAAATGACCCATGCCGTCCAGCAGCCACAGATCCGGATGGAGTGGTTTCCCCTGGCCCCATCGCTGCGCCCAGGCCTGGTTTGGTTGTTCCAACACGGGCCAGGAGGTAATCACTTCACTCAAATTGCCGATTTCGTATTTGTCGGCTGGCGAAACGAGTGGAAGTTTTAGTTCGTCGTTTAGACCGGTGACTTCCCAGAGTTTTGTGGTGAAGACGTTGCGCAGGTTTTTGGCGACGGCGGAGTACCGGTACTCGTAGGGTTCGCAGAGGATTTTGTAGAGGAAGTAGGGGCCAATTTCGATCATGGAGTAGCGGAGGGTTATGGCTAGGGACCATGGGTCGCCTGGATATCTTAGCCATGTCTTTCTTGTGGAAGAAGAAGGGTACATACCTCTCAGCTCATATATATCCTGCAACGGCCTTCTTAACGGCACAGGACCTCTACTAGACGACGAACCCGCCGCATCCACAGACGAAGACGAACCAGAGGCACCACTGGGTTTATTGCCATGCGACAGCCCCGATGTAATCTCCTGAAAAATCTGGATATACTTGAGCATAAAATACTCCAACAAACACCCAATCTCCTCCACCTCCCACGGCGGCATAGTCCCCCAAATCAATCTCCAGGCTTCTTCGTGCGTAAAGGTGCCATCAGCCCATTCATTCTCGCACGGTCTCCCAATTTCCTCCTCTGCTGCTGCTGGTTGCAGAGGCGAAAGCGAAGGATGGTATTCGGGCTGCCCAAAAATCTGACACCAGGTTTGCAACCGATAATAAGCGCGGAAAAATCGTGCGCGCTCGGTATGCGATAGTTTCAGATGGACATCTTCCCATTGTCCCTGCGTCGCTGGCCGCCACCAAGGAGGCTGCGAAACGCTCGCGGCGAAATCTTGCATGAAATAGCAGCCTGCTTCGTGTAGTTTAAGCAGCTTTATGATTTCGGGGATAGTGAATGAGTCGTGTTTATATTTCTTGTTTTTGGATTGTTCGCGCGAGCAGCCACCGCGGCGTCGGATGTCTAGTATATCTATGATTTTGTCTCTGTTTCGTATGTCCTCGGCAATTAACCCCTCGGAACGTAGGGCGACGAGAGATTCAGTGATTTCGACTTCACCGTTGTAGTGCCGACATAACAGCCCGAAGAGGATCTGTGAGCGGACGCGGGCGTAGGTCTGGTAGTAAGATGTAGAAGCGAGGACGAGAGAGCGGATGGATGGGATGTCGGGCATTTGCTGGAGAATGCATATTTTGAGCTCTACGGGCAACCCGTTCAGAGTGTTCATTGTCTGGTTGACTGTATCAGCAGTAGTTGTTATGTATGGTGGCTTGATCGGTATACCATGATGTTATCTGTCTGTTCTTTTTATTCGACCTTCAATTTGTGATACTCTATTGTCGTTGCTGCAGCCAGTGGAGCTGTTGGATTGTAGGATGTTTCTGGGTTTACCCTGCACCCCAGCTCTTGTTGGTGTCGTGGTAAGTCTGACAGCGCCCCAACCAAGTAAGTGGTCGAGAGAAGAGAGTAAGTATCAAGCCCACGCATAAAATAAGTGTTAATACATGTGAAGACAAAGCTATATCTCAGCGAACCCAAAGAGAAGAACAAATGAAGTAAACACAGACAGATGATGGAGCGGGGAAACTGATCGGCCCCGGCTCAACTTCTGGCCCCCTCAAGGCTGTTAGTTGTGCCACCGCCGGTGTTCAGTGCGGAGGACAGCCGGACATCCGCTGGTGAAGTGCTGTAAGTTATTGGAGAAATGATTAGATAGAGGGGCAGTTGCGTCCACTCATGGCGGTTTCAAGGAGATAAGACATGTGATTTTGCAGCTTAAATTTAACGCGTCGCACTTCAGGTGATTTGCACAGTTGATTTTAAAAGGAATTTAACACCAAAAAGCCAAAGTGTCAGCCTTACTGATTACTCCGTTACTCTTTCTTTACATGTCTCGGAGATATCCTTCCTTTAACAGATCCTGTCATGGCGGCCTGACAGAAAGTTTCATCACGATCGACCATAATTTTGCATAGATTTGCAATAAAAACCTCCGGAATATTGGAATAGCGACTGTCTAAAGCTAACGTGTATATTTTTCTTCTTCTTCCATGACCATTGACTCCGTGTTATATCCCCTTTAATAGAAAAGCGGGCTTTGGGGCTAGGGTTAGGGCTACTGGCATTTGTCTCTATGCTCCTCCACTGGCAGGTCAATTGGTGATAAGGGGCAGTTCTGTGGTCATTTTAAGCTTAAATACGTGTGTCGTTGGATTAAGCTTAGTTTGAACGAACTTTATTATTATTTCTAGAAAAGTTCTAGAAAAGGCGGCCACGACGACTGCCTAAGGCACCTGCCTCGTGAACGAATGGCAAACTCCCGAATGACACCAGGCTCTAACGGCCAGGATTGCTGCCATTTTTCTGTTGCCTCTTGGGCGCTGTATGCTCATAATTGACTAAAGTCAAACAGATGTCAAGTCTACATTCCTCACTCCTCTCTTCAAACAATATCTCTCCCAACCTGTTGGATGTTGGATGTCCAATGTGGCGGCCTGTGCCCCTGGATGGAATCGCCTTGTAATGCATCATCAACGCGAATATTGTTGGTAACTCTAAGCTCCATGGTGCTATCCGAGTTACAAAGTTTGATTCTCTTTTTGATCAACAACACCGAGTCAAAAACAGATCTCAGTACTGGTCGCATAAGTAAGGGGGTGTAGTCGGAATTCTGCAGTCGTACTTGATGCGGCTCAATTAGTTCTTCTTATTTTTATTGGCACAAGAGGGAATGTGAAAAACGGACGGTGGATGCGTCAAAGACGGTGACGACGATGAAATAATTTTTCTTGACTGTATCAGAACGTCCACTCATCTAGTAAAGCTTTCATACAGGCAGCACCTGTTGCTGCAGCATACGGTTGCCATATTTTATTCTTATGGCTGTCGGCATAATCACACACCCCCTTGACCACGAGGCAGGGCAGGCTATCCCAGACTCCTACACCCTCCATTTCAAAAGCAATCACATTATCTTGCAGAGCGATGAGATCTCTGTCTTTTCCAGACTTCATGACTGTATCCCCGGATGCGATAAGACCAATATGAATAGCGGGAGAAGGTGTATGTCCCAGGGTAAGTGCAGTTTGAAGCCGCTTGCGCTGAACAAGTTTACCCTTGTGGCATTTTAATTGATAACACGATAGATCAAATACTTCATCGCAGACAGTATTATGGCCAGAATAGGCACATGCAATGCAATCAGCGGGGTCGTGGTGTTTATGCCGATAAGTAGACTCAAAGAGTTCATCTTGCTCTACACCTGGATATTGGGCGGTATCGTTGTCAAGGGTCTGATTGATGGTTTCTAGATAACTCTCCATCCTGCTTCCAATTCTCTTCCGTGCCATCGTTGTACCGATTTTCGAAAGGAACCCTCGTATCGCCACGTTAGGCCGACCAAGTCCATCGGTAACGGATGTCTTGCGGAGAAACGCCCCCGGAACTCTTCTGCCAAAGTCGTGCTGGACAATCCCGTCACTGATGACTATATCCCCAAGAAGAATCTCCGCCTGTCCTTTCTTGTATGGAACACCACCACAAATCCCGACCACTAGGGCGAGGTTGATGCTTGGATAGGTTGATCGTAGGGAAGAGGCAGCTTGAGATGCAACGCTCTTTCCCATGCCTGGAAGGTGTACCACAACGACGCAATGGCGACCTATTTTACCGATGGTGTATGTGTTTGAATCTCCTGGCGCGTTTCGATACAGCGTAGAGTCTTGATAGAACTCGTCGAAAAGAACGCTAACTGCATCGACTTCTAGCGACAAAGCACAGAAGATTGCAACCGTGAAATCTGTTTGAGGAGGGGACTCTGACGCAGCGATAGTTTTGCTTGGAAGTTTTTGCTGAGAAACTGTCTCTGTTGTGTTCGTCGTGGGAATACTCTGGATATCCCAATCGTCTCGGTAGGCGTCGGATAATCTTTTCAATGGGAGGACAATTTTCTCATAGAGAGCATTCTGTCGTGCTCTGATCCCTTCTACCTCTCTAGACTGCTCTATTGAGTAGCCACCGAACAGCTCAGGGTTGAGGCAGTTATTAACAGCCTCTTCATATAGAGGATGCACGGTATCTTTCAAATCGCTTCTGTGGGCTGTTGTCCAAGCCCATGTATAGTAATCGTTGATCACTATTTCACTCAACGGGTAAGGACACTCTTCATGCGTCAAGGGCTGCTTAATGGCAATTTCGATGAGAAGGATTCCTAACGCAAGGATATTTGGATATTGGTGCATGAGATCCTTGGCGTAATAAAGGTCTTTGGACTTCACAGCGGCACGAATCAACTTTGTCGTCAGGTATGGATGTGGTTTTCCCTGTCCTGTCAAGCCAGTTCCTTCATTCAATAACTGTATGCTCTCGTGGGTCCACGGTGTGATCATCCACGGTGAATCGTAGTATTGCCAGACGGACTTGGCAATGGTATAACCTAGGTGAGACTTTCCCTTACTTGAGAAATGAGGAATCTTTTCAAGCCATTGCCCTAGTGGAAGTCCCTCGAAAGGAAAAACACCACGGCATGGCTTGGGATTCGCGGGCTCAATAACCTTAAGGACATTCGATTGGATATAAAAGTGAATAGGATTCCCAAGTCGATCGTCTATCAATTTGCAAAATTCACCAAGTCCTAATCGCCTCATTCTTTGTGCTACGCGAGAGCCATTTTGTTTCGGCGATGAAGGCTTAGGGCTTGGTGTTGCGAACCCTACTTTCTTCAGCTTCTGAATATCAGTCCGCCTTCGAACCTCACCCTTGAGCATTAGCAATAATTGATAACTTCATCGGACGCTTGTCAGCCTCACCTTGCAACTATTACATTCGACTCTTTCCACTGTACCGCTTTTTGAGAGAAAGAGTTCGCTTTAAAAACAAGTTCAAACGAAACCTCTTCATCCCCGTTTTGACTGTCGGTGCTTAGTCGCAGCCGTGTCCATTCCAGGTGACCCGTGCGACAATGACACGTAGCATAAGTTTGTAATTTTGTGTAAAGTGTATCGTTCACATATCCTGGATATCCAATATCGCCGTCATCCTGATATCCCTCTTCCGTGTACAGCGGTTCCGTCTCCTCCACTGTCAAGCAATCCGGTATTAAGCGCAGAAGGGTGTGGTATTCTGGGTTTTGTAGGACAAAATGGGCCAGGCTTTGCTGTGTCTCGTCGATAACGGTCTGTCTGATTTTGCTCGTCGAATCATTGTAACTGCGAATTTTCTTCAGGGCTCGGAATCGATCTGCCTCGTCCCACGACCTCTGCGACGCGTGTTAGCGATGGATGGTTGATTGAATGCGTAGAAGGACACCCACCGAACATGCTTTGTCGACAATGTGAAATATTTTCAACAACTTTTGTCGCGCGATGGCTGTCTCACTGAGCGATGCTACCTGTTGGGATAAAACGAACAGCTCGCATCCAAGCGTACCGTAAGCCTTATTACGAGTCCTCTGCCCTATGAGAATGACCTGGTTGCTGATCCATGGTAGGACCTGACAGCCCAACTCCAGGACATCTTCATTCTCCATGAAGCATGACTGCGATCACTCTTTGCGCAATATGGTTGAAGTTATTGAAGAAGAATGTAACAAAAGGCAAGGGTGGTGTCAGCTAGTGAGGGGTAATTTGACGACGTGTACTACAGCACGTGCCGACCTCAGCCTTATCTCATTAAGTGAAAGAAAACCGCGGATTTCAAGATTATTGATGGCGTCTTCAGAGTTATGGCAGACCGACTTGCGATATACGATGCCACACTAGCCTGTCGTCAGGTTTTCCGAGAATTGGGTGCTCTACCTATCTTAGAAGAATGGGCAGAGAACTGTCTAGCTGACTTGAACTTGTGGGCTAATGGAGCCGGTGCTCTGAGAGAGGGAAAGGCATCCCTCGATGCTCGATTATCCTCAAACCCGGATGCAAAGACTTTCGTGGTTAACCTTCTGAGAATGCTGCAAGGGTTTGCAGAAAAGTGCATTAAGATAGGTATTATCGAGGCATTACTCTGCAGGAAAGCAATCATCACTGACATGCCCAGCAGGAAGGGAGATACACGGCGATACACTAAAACCGTCTGGCCTATCTCAGGCTATGGAAGATGTAAAGGATATTATAAGCCAACTCAGCAGAATCACAAATTCCATTCGCAAAGCTGGCACCAATGCTCGCATTCAAAAGGCCGATGCTTCATATGACGCTACTCATCCACAGATTGAAGCTTTATCGCAGCACCTCCAGGTACTTTTGCTGGCAAAGCCTAGTAAGAACGGCAGTATACAGGCAAAGGCCTCTTCGCAGGGCATACAATTGTTTTCATCTGTAGACGATACCACTGTGATCGATTCACTCTCTTTGACGGCTATTCAGCAACGACTCATTGAGGCAAATTTGAAACGGAGAAATCGATTTTTGTATGCCCAGCGCCATGCGTTGAAACTGTCCGAAAGAGATCAGGTCCCCTCAAAATCAACGTTGACCCCACCGAAATTACCCCTGCCACCCGTTCTCGACGCTTTCAACGGGACTACAGCAGAGCGTCAAATGCCGAAAGTGTTCAGTGCAACTACCGCAACCGAGGTACAGGATCCGATCTTGCTACCAACAGAAACCAGTGTCCAGCCGGCAACCACAGTCATATCTGCAATCATCTCTCGTGTGACGTATCCAAGACCTCCTCTACTTGGTAGTGATAGCAATGTATTTCAGTGCCCTTGTTGTTGTCAGACATTGCCAAATTCTTTGGCCAGAGGAAGTCAGTGGAAGTATGTATATCGATACCTTGAACGTTGGTAATAATGACTAATCATATAGCAATTTAGGAAACACCTCTCCAAAGATATTCTCCCTTATACATGCATTTTAGACGATTGCCCTTGCCCCGAAAGGCTTTACCACACCAAGAATCTCTGGTTGTCGCATATGTTCGCAGATCATGGAGGAAGTTCTTACTGGGCTTGCCTTGCCTGCAATGATTCGAGTGAGCGTCCAGTATTCTACGAGAAATCAGCTTTTACGGAACATCTAGAGAGAACACATTCAAGGGGTATCAGAGCTCAGCAAATCCCCATGTTGGTCTCTGCCTGGCAACGAAAAACGCCGGTGTCAATTCACTCTTGCCCTCTTTGTGGCTTTGAAGATCAAGATTCAGAGGCCGTCTTGAACCATGCTGCTGAGCATCTTCACTCATTCTCCCTCAGGTCCCTGCCGTGGGCTCCAGGGGAGGATGAGACTAGTAGCAACTTTTATGACGGCTATTATGAAGAACATCCTTATTTTAATACAGAAGGCTCAGTCAATACAGAAAGTGAGCGATCGAGATCTACGATGTCGCCCGAGCAGACAGACCTAGAAGAGTTACCTGTTATTGGTTCTGATGAGGAGATAGCAGAAAACAATCGGCTAACAGAAGAAAGGATACATGATCTTTTGAAAAATCCGAATGTTGGAAAGTATTGCCTGGATGCGTTCTTAGATGATGTCGAGACTCAGGAGTCTTTCCAGGAAGCACCCTTGCTCACCAGCCTTAGCAACCGTGGTTCAGAGTTCCTCAACCAGGGCAGATATGAAGAGTCGGAAAACATATTCCGACAAGCATTACAAGATCAACAGAAGATGCTAGGGCCAGAGCATCCAGATACACTTGCTATTATTAGGAAACTCGGTTCCGTATTGTTAAGACAAGGCAAGTATGAGGAGGCAGAAGGTGTGTTTCGAAAAGCATTACGAGATGAAAGGAATGAACTGGAGCCATACAACATGGACACGATCATCATGTTCAACGAGCTTGGATCAGCCCTCTTTCACCAGGGCAGGTATGAAGAGGCGGAAGATATAGATCGAAAAGTGTTGCAAGAAACAGAGAAGTTAATAGGGGCAGAGCATCCACAGACACTCAATAGCATGCGCGATCTTGGTATAACCCTCTCCATCCAGGGCAAGTATGAAGAGGCAGAACATGTGTTCCAACGGGTATTAAGAGGTCAAGAGAAGGTCAAAGGGGCAGAGCATCTAGACACACTCTATACCGTCAACAAGCTTTGGTCAGTCCTGTCCCAACAGGGCAAGTATAAAGAGGCAGAACATATGTTGCAACGGGCATTAAGAGATCAAGAGGAAGTTCTAGGGCCAGAGCATCCAGACACATTCGAAAGCATCAACAATCTATCTTCAGCCCTCTCCAGCCAGGGAAAGTATGCAGAGGCAGAAGAGCTTCAGATTAAACTACAGACCCTCCGCCCTGGCCTTTCTAGAGCTGCTACGGAAGAGAATTGGAATGAAAACTTGCCTGCTCAATTGAAGATACGGTACAATGAAATGTGTCAGGCTGTCTTTGCCAACTCGGGACCTCTGGATATTTCGGCAGAAGATAAAGCTTTTATGAGGTGGCAGTTAAGGGAATCTATTGCTATGCTCTCAAGAATGGACCACATCGTGAACTGGCTACTGACAATACCAAACCAAGAGAAGAATATGAAAGCTTTACTCTCAATGGTAAACTTTAATTATTCCTTCTCTCTACTGACTACCCACTAATATGTTTCTATTTTAGCGAATGCTACTTATGAAACAATTCAACATTAAAGACTGGACCCCCAATGAAGATTTCACTATTTCTCCAGACTTTTTGAAGACGTCTACTGCAATGATCAAGAACATGTTCACCGGGATGAATAAAAAAGTCCAAAATCAACAGCAGAGTCAGGAATCAGAAGCCAACAGCTCTAATGAACCCAGTGGGGAGGTGCATGACGACGACGAGTGTGACCTACACGAAGCCTCGAAGAGCACCAGCCAAGGATAAATATAGTATACTTCTACAATACTACAACATGCCCTGTGAACCTCGAAATCTGGTGTGGTAGATTTCACAACATGAATCCGACTATCGCCGCTTCTCTTACTTCTCTTGCCCCGGGTACTGAACAAGAATAGTGTGTCCTTGTACTGTTTGTGTTTTAGATCTCAGTTGAATGGAGCCTAATTATGTACAGTCCGATAATCGCAAGAATTCCACTTTGTTCAGCAGACGAGGCTGACCAGTACAGGGATTGTTGGAATTAGAACACCTCAATCAACATTGCAATCATGCAAGATAGAACAAACACGTAACCCACCTAGCCTCGCATGCCTCCAACAAGTTCCGATTACAAGCCGACATTAAGCCTAAGCCTATCAAATGAATAACTCCACCCAGGTGATGTATGAACCCCGCATGCACCTGGACCGGGTTTATTAGTAGGTATTTATTACAGTGCCAAGGCATTGGAAACCAGCAGTAGGAATATACGTGCACTTGAAAATGAGAATATGTTGTGTAAAGACAGGGAGAAAACCAGCTAAGGGGCCCACGGCCACATATCTACACAGGAAGCATAATCTAAGAACACGGCAAAAAAGCAAGGCAAGTACAATGTAGCTATCAAGAAATGACATCTCTAGGTAATCAACTGAGGAATTAATTTTGTTATCGAAGCCCATGACTTGGGTGTTCTCGTTGTTCCGGATTGAAGTTACATGTCTGCGTACGCCTCTTTTGCCAGTATTTATTCGCTTCAATGTCCGTTGCTTTTTTTGGACATATGATTAGATAGACTCAATCAAAATGCATCGCTAATTGTGGTCACTGAAGGCCAATCCACTCTCACTGTGCCCCTTGGTAAATATCCCAAGGGTAAGAACTTACAGCCTGACCGTTGTCACGAAACGATGTGCAGACCATAATCTCCCACAATTATCGCAGATTTATGAGTATAATGGTCCACCGCGTCTAATTCCACCTTTCATGCGATGGAAACGAGTCATGATTTATGCGCCTAGTTACTCTGCCCGAACTATACTCCGGAACTCATTCTTGCTTGGTTCTTGCATTTCATCCGTACAAGATGCTTGCTTAATTTACTCCATTGAGTTCCTCTTAATTCCATCAGGGAGATCAAAAATAGATGGTGGCTGAGGGGTTAGCAGCGTAGGCAGCTGTTTCGATAACCTCCATCCAGTTACCCAGGGATCCTCTGGTTCCATGGACAGACTATGAATAGTGACGCGCTTGCACAAAGTCCGCATCCAATCCACCATATGACCCAAAACATCATACTCGGTTTGGGCTCGATGAGCAAAGTCGCCGTACCACTCTTCTCCGGCGCCTTCCTTGTTGTGACTGAATAATGAGACGTATTGTACTGTCGTCGCCCTAGTTTTTTCACTTGCATCTGGTGATGAAAAACGACCATGGTCGACGAACCAATCGCTGCCCTCTACAGTTACAGCATCCCAGGGAGTTGTGGACGACGTTCGGGTATACTGTTGGCGTGTAGTACTAGTAATCGAGCAATTTGGCATGTGAGATACCGGCCTCCCAAAGGAAATGAAGGAATCAAAGAAAATAAATCCTTCTTGTAAAGCAGAAGAAAATACTATGATGAAGAGCTGTAAAAACTTACTCGATATAGTTGCTAAATGCATATGTGAATGAGGCTCGGTCCCTTTCGTTCTCCGAGACTTCAAAGGTGGTCATGTCCATCTTATTTTCACTAAGACGCCTTAATTCACCTGGATCGTGAGTTCTGTGACGGAACAGATCCTGTACAGCATTGCCGCATCCATATGAGAATTCTTGAACGAGAAGTTGGATCTGTGTTTCAACTTCTTCGTGCCGTTGTCCGACCTCTTCGGGACGTTATTATCGTCGCCAACAACATCCTATACAGTGATCCACGTAAAACTTACTTATGAACAGTGAGACGTTATCGAAAGGTCCATCTTTCTCTCTACGCCTGCTCCAGGATTGCCCCGAATCGGGTCCGGGTCCCAATATCTCCCAGAGTTTATATCGAAGAAGTTCGAACAAATTAAAGACGTGTGGGTTTGCAAGAATTCCGCGAAAATATATCACTTGCCACGTGAGGTGCCAGCCCGAATCCGGTGATCCGATGCCTAGCTGTCGTGGCAAATGATGTTGAGATATGGATCCCATGGTCCACCAATTACCAGCTGGCCCACAGGCAATGCGCTGAGGAGGGTTTTGCTTCGCCTGCATCACTGAGTCCATATGAGCCCCGTCCGTGAACCCGAAAGCCATGTCTCCCTCCAAGCTGTATTGAGGGATTACAGGCACCTTGAAAACGGGGTGGTTTGTTTCAAACTGCACAACAGAATCTGGAAGAAGATCCGATTCTTGTTGTAGGCTGGAAGAAGTTTCGGGAGATATTTTATTGAGTTGTCTTGTGTAAGCTGAGACCACGTTCGTTGGATCCATCGCCGAATCCTCTTTCAGTTTTTGGAGATTTGCTTCTCCAAGTCGATGTTGATCTGGTTTCCAGAAGAGCAAGCCAACAAAGAATGGATCTTCAGATTTTTGGTCTGCCTCAATCCATCCTCCACAGCAACATATTAATTCAGAATCGGCAACGTCGACGTGTAGGCCAAATGTTGTTTCCCATTTGTGTTTGAAGTCCGCTTTCGCACCAACCATGGCAGTAGACGCAGAGAATTCGATTGAGACGAGTTCGAGGACACTTTCTACACTAAAGAGATTGGTCGGGAGAGCAAGCTGGGCACAGCGGTTGTATATGATCTCAATATAACCGAGCATCATACTGAAACCAGGGGAGAACTGGAATAGTCTCCAAGCCTGGATGCTATCCCACTGGATCAAGACGATGATCCGTTGGCATGGCGATGCGTCATCCACGGGAGCCCAATACAGGCTTTGGCAACCAGGAATCGTCGAGACATACTGCAAAGACTTTCGCCATAATATGGATGCCAGCTGCGATGTGTCTGAGATATCGACCCCGCGGTGAAAAATGAGCTGGAGAATGCTCAGCACCGGATTGGCTAGCAGCTGATTCTCCGGCACCTTTTTCGCACCAAACAGACTGTCCGACACTCTTCTCGCATCAAACGCGGTATAATTGATACGTGGTCTGATACCGCTGAAGCCTGTAGTGAATACTTCCGTCGGGACGATTGCAGGACGATAAAAACATATGGGACCCGGGCAGCAGAAAGTACCTTTGACAATCATGGTCGTTTTCGTACACTATGAAGGGTTATTTCATGTCTGCATTTATTCCTGACAGAGGTGAAAGATGGAACGCGTCTAGGAGGAATATGCTGAGGTTGGTGGCTAGCAAGCTAACAAAGTGGCGCTAGGATAAATAGGGGAAGGCGCTCTAGAGCTCTAGATAGTAGAGAGTCGAGACTAGTCTAGGCTTCCATGACAATATCATCCAGTCAAGTCTTAAAATTAAACATTAACGAATTTATATGACTTTGATTCTGAGAATGACCAAGGGCTATACAGGGAGTAAATTAAATGCCTTTCCTTTCTTTTGAGGGCGCTCAAAAAACCGGTTTAGCGCGAATTGGCCTTCGTTGGAGTGGACGTGGACAAAGAACTATATATAAACGCAGACCTCGGGAGGCATTTTGTGATCTGTCCGAGAATCTTTTTTCTCCCCTTTCCTTTCCTTTTTAATTTTTTTAACTCGAAATACAATCGATAAGTTACCTATATACTATTAGTTTAGGTACACCATTTTGGGAAATCAGCGCGGTAAACATACGTAGGCATCGGTAGAAACGTTGGGTGGATCAGGCAGCTGGCTCTTTCCGCTACATACAAAGAGGCAGCTTTCCTCCACCCTCCACCCTCCACCCTCAACCCCCCCGCTGCATACTCTCATGTTGATGCTTTGTTGTCGCACATACAGCGATCAAATACCTCTCATTTTAATCTGACATCAACCTCATCCTCTGGACCCATGGCGGCTCCGGAAAGCTCAGGCCCCCGCAGAGGCAAGGGTCGGATTCGTCGAGTTGTGCGGGCTAAGGAGCGGTCACTGGACGACAAACAGAGCGGCAACACTGACCAAACCCCTCATGGGCGTGCGGCTTTTTCTCCTGCAAATGGAAACGTTAGAGGACGAGGAGGTAATGTATCGGCACACAAAGTCGCAGAGAAGAAATCTCCCAGGTCAGCGGAATGGACTCTGCGTATCTTTGAAAGGGCACATGAAAATACTAATCAACTGAATTCAGAGTGCCTACATACCGGTCTGTTTCTAGAGCACAAACTGTCGATGACTCACCTGGCCAGCTGAAAGAATTCCTTACGGCCACACTCTCAGAAGTCACTTGCTCCGAAGTATCTAGACAAGCGGCCATCAATTACCTCGCGACGGAAAATGGCCTCACTCGTGTGCGGCAAATCGTTGAGATCAGGTTTTCTGTTCGATACAGCGTGACAAAGCCCATGTTCAATCCTCACTGCATTCTCTTCCTTCGCCTGATAACACATGAGGATGTATTGCGATCTCTGGCGGTCGAGAAGGCTGTTGGAACGATTTACAACGTTATCTACGGTCTCAATGGGAAAAGAGCAATTTCATTTTTCCAAAGTGTTATGAATTGGCTCGACGAAGCACGACTTGAATCAGGAAATGGCGGTGAGGAAGATACATCACGCCACGCTGAATCATTATTGTTGGTGTCTAAAGCACTACTTCACGTCCTGACCGTAAATCAAGGCGCAGCTATCAAAACGGAATTTAAAGAATTACTGAAAAAATTGAGCGCTCACTATACACCTCCTTCGTCTACGACCCATAGGTTGAAGGATGACAGCTTGCACCAGGTTTATGATAACATCAACAAAATTGCGGATATTCTTTCCATGGGGGATAGAATTTCGATTACTGGACCAAGCAAACAGGCCGTGAATTCAGGGACACAGCATGAAGACTCTGGAAACTTTGTACCCGTCATGGATTTCCCAGGCGACCTATCAGAGTTTGGCCCGCGACATGACAACGACTTCTCATCCATAGGCAATATTCGACTCCTGCCTACGCTAGCCGAAATCTGCAGTCGACGAAAGGAGTTTCTTCCGACGCGGGACACTTACACATCGCCAAATGGGCACCATCAAGACGGGGTCTTTCGACTAATCGATAGCCAGTTTCGCCTTTTGCGTGAGGATACAGCTGGTGTTCTTAGGGACGCAGTTTGCATGATGGCGGAGCATTGGACAACTATCACACACAATGGTAATTGGGGGTTGAAGAGGAAGCTTATACGCCAGGAAAGCCCTACACCTATGCGAATTTACTATGGGGCTCAGCTTCAACAATTCAAGGCTTGCAGTGTCAAGGGTTTGGAGATTGAAGTAGAGTTTGACCAGCTTCACAGGATCAGACGAATGAGCCCAGAGCAAAGAAAAAGACACTGGTTTAATTCCCGCGGCTTGAAAGAAGGTGGCGGGCTCGTGGCATTGGTTGATGCGGAGATGGAAAGTGATATGAATGTGGTTTTTCTACTGGTTTCGAAGCGAGAGACCGATCCTACCCAAAACAAAAGCCCGGAAATCGTACGCGATGTGGTCACCAATGCTGACAGAGCTATGGTCACTCTTCGTTTTCCAAATACACCGACGGAGAATGACATCGTGAGTCTGATCTCCATGAAAAGTTGTCAGCAGCAAGTGCCTCAAAGACCATTGATACTCGTGGAATTCCCTGCGGTGCAATACAATCAATTCGAAGGGGTTTTGAGATGTCTCCGGGCCCTCCATGCAAACCCCTCCCAGATCCCCTTTACAAGGCATTTAACTGCTGGTGTTGGTGGAAGATATTCACTTCCTACTGAAGATGTCATCAACTTTACAAGTGACACTAACCCTATTCCCCCGCCACGCTATCTGAGACACAACTGCCTTGATCTGTCTTCTATAAAGAGACATCAGGACGAAAATCACACTGACGATAACGGCGTACCACTCACAATGTCAGCTCAATCAGATCCGAGTGTTTTATGTCAACGACTGTGTGAATCATCGTCGTTGGATTCTGGACAAGCGGAGGCTATGGTTTCGGCATTAACACATGAAATTGCGTTGATCCAAGGTCCACCCGGCACAGGAAAATCGTATGTCGGAATAGAAATGGCAAAGTGTCTTCTGAAGAACAAGGAACGTCTGGGTTTGGGACCTCTCTTATGCGTGTAAGTTTATGTCAATGCACATTTGCCGTGCCCCGAGTGAGCAAGAATCTTTACTGACTTGAAGATCGCAGCTGTTACACAAATCATGCTCTAGATCAGTTTCTTAACGGACTTGTGGATTCGGGAATTACTCGCATTCTACGAGTTGGTTCTCGGAGTCCATCGGATCTGATGGAATCTTTTTCAATTGATACCTACAAAAAGGATGGGAAGATACCCAGACTTCTAGGGCATGGAAGAAAGATTCAGGAAGGCAGGCGCATGTTGGATGTTCAGGCAGCGGAGATTAGGACCGTTTGTCAGGAATTAGGAAGAAATTCTTCATCGATAGTGGCGGGAGTTTTGAAACGGCAGTTTCCGGCGTATGAAGTCCAAATACGTGAAGAACATGCGGATAGCTGTGAACGCATAAAAGCTTGGATTGACGGGAACGGACCTGGTGATACAGAAAGCGATGGCACAGAGCGTTCGATCGACCACCTCTTCTCTGTAGGGCCTTGGACTCTAACGAACCAGGAACGGACGCGTCTTTATGATTACTGCTACGGGTTGGGCATCGAAGGTCAAACAAAGCGGCTCCACGACCTTCTTCAAAAACATGCCATTCAGAAGGAGCATTTCACTGCATTATTTAATCGAAGTGACACTCAGATATTTGATCAAGTGGATGTGGTGGGGGTCACAACGACAGGATTAGCAAACAACTCGGACCTACTTCGGACGCTGAAAGCCAAAGTCCTTATTTGCGAGGAGGCTGGAGAAGTCTTAGAGTCACATCTCTTAACTGCATTGCTGCCTTCGGTCGAACATATGATATTGATAGGAGACCATCTACAATTACGACCCCGAATCTCGCGTCTACACCTGTCCCTGGAGTATGACTATAAAGGTCCTAAATATAATTTGGACGAATCACTATTTGAGCGTTTGGTTAAAATCAAGCTGCCATTACCGGAGAGGGATTCATCAGCAGGAGAAAACAAGACGTGCAATTTTCCGGTCGCACAACTGGACCACCAACGACGAATGCATCCTTCCATCTCCTCTCTCATACGCCGCGACCTTTACCCGAAGCTCAAAGATCATCACAGCACCACGTTGTATCCCGAAATTGCAGGAATCAAACGAAGGTTATTCTGGTTGGACCATCATCATGATGAAGATCCTAGTGATCCAGAAGATCCGATGCGGAGCAAGACAAATACATGGGAGGCAGAGATGGTAACTGCACTTGCTAGCCATCTATGTCGCCAGGGCAAATACAAGCGCGGTGATATTGCAATCCTGACACCGTACGTGGGGCAATTAAGAATTATCAAGGAGATGTTGGAGAATGTTGTGGATCTCATCGTCAGTGATAGCGATTTGGCGGATCTTGGTGAATTGGAAGAGGAGACAGATTGGAAACGGAGACCCGTACAAAAGGGACCGTTGTTAGATCGGCTGAGGATAGCAACTGTCGATAATTTTCAGGTGAGCTCTTCGCATACCAACAAAATTAGTACACAAAGTTTGACTTGTTATCTAGGGCGAAGAAGCTACCGTTGTGATTATTTCTCTGGTACGAAGCAACAAGTTTCGGAATTGCGGATTTCTCAAGACTTCGAATAGAATCAACGTTCTATTAAGGTACCGTCTGACTCCCAAGTTCCTGTCTAGCTCAAGGTTCACACTAACGCGTGATGCTTCTGAAAGCCGAGCCAAGCATGGGATGTACATTATTGGCAATGCCGAGACATGTTGTCACATACCCATGTGGAGATCCGTGATAGGCATGCTCGAAGAAGGCGGCAATATAGGTCCGAGACTTGAGCTGCAATGCCCGCGTCATACCGGTACTAAGACATCCGTCTCCTCGGCAGACGACTTTTCGAGATATGCCCCAGAGGGGGGATGCTCTGATCAGTGTGGGCTAAGGTTAACTTGCGGGCATACGTGTACGTTCAAATGCCATCCAAGGACACTCCACGACGCTGTGAAATGCATGGCGTCGTGCACAATGGTTAAAGAATGCGGTCATCCGTGTCAAAAGAAGTGCCACGAGCCATGTGGAGATTGCACCGTTTTATCCGATATTCGCCTCTCATGCGGGCACACGGCACAGGTCGAGTGTCACCATAGTGAAAGGACTGAACTCGTGGTATGTTTGCGTACTGTTGTCAAGAAAATGCCAATATGCGGCCATAAAGTTACGACGCAATGTTCAAAAGATATCACCACCGTCAAATGCACTAATAACTGTGGCAGTCTTCTTCCTTGTGGGCACGAGTGCCGAAAGGACTGCTGGACTTGCAGAACATCTGGAACAATAAACCACGGAGCTTGTTCAGCTCCTTGCGGGAGAAAATATACTACATGTGCACACGATTGTTCGCAACCTTGCCATAATGGATCCCCGTGTCGTCCATGCAGGCTTCCTTGCGAAGTACGCTGTGCGCACAATAAATGCCCACGAAAATGCAGTGATCCCTGTCCGCCTTGCGCAGAGATTTGTGGCTGGAGCTGCAGTCATCGCGAGCACCCCTGCAAACTGCCATGTGCTGTTCCCTGCGACCTCGTGCCCTGCAACAACCGGTGCGACAAGTTTTTGAACTGCGGGCACCGCTGTCCCGGTGTTTGCGGAGAGAAATGCCCTGGTGTCAAATTTTGCCATCAATGTGGTGATCGCGACGTGCGCGAACGAATGGTTGAACTTATTTCGATGAAGCAGTACGCCAAGATTGATGTCGACAAGGACCCAGTAATCTTCCTATCATGCGGGCATTTTTACACTCGGTCTACAATGGATGGCCTTATGGGGGTGAAGGATCATTATGAGATTGATCCTGCTACCGAAAACATAATCCAGCCAAAGCCCGCATGGCGCGAAGTGGCTAGTTCTTCGCCGCCAGGATGTCCTGAATGTCGCAGGTCCTTGAGGGATATCCACCGCTACAACCGAATTGTGAAAAAGGCATTAGTCGACGAAGCAACGAGGAGATTTGTTTCCAGAGCGCATCGAGACTACATGGCCTTAGTTGAGGCTATTCAACTTTACGAGGATAAAATGGAGAGCGAAAGAAGCACATTTGTCGAAAAGTGGCTGGCGAAAAATGTTGTCTGGGAACCGAGTTTCGAAGAATACAGAGCCGCCGTGGAGAGCTACACTGCAAAAGATGACAAAGTCAAAACGAGATTGATGAAATTTGTCAAAAGTGTCGGCAAAATAGAGCAGCCGTTTGGCAGGGTGAACGCGTTACTTGCTTCAGCTATAGCTCGTGACGGAGCATCAGCTACCAGTTCATCCAAGGTTGACGAAGCAGGAATACTGACTGGATTTCAGACACGCGGTGAATGTTTGCAACTTCGTCTATCGTGGGTTATACTGTTGGGCTATCACAGGATCTGCCAGGACGCTCATGTCAAGCCCGATATCCGCTCCATGCTTCAAAAGAGGGTCGAAAATCAGCTACCAAGCCTTCTAGACAAGTGCCGTGCAGTGCGCAACCAGGGTATCAAGGGAAAGTTCATACCGGAAGAAGTGCAGGCTATGCTCTATTATGTCTTGTTCTTGCAGCTTTCTCTCAACAATACTGATACTCCCGACCAATCAACAAAATGGAGAACCAAGACCCTGAAGGATATCAAACAGACATTAACAAAATGCGAAGAGTTATACAGTACCTATCCAGGCACTCTGGCACTCCTCAAGAACGATATTGAGAATGCAAAGACATTTTGCAATGGAGGAACATTCTACAGTTCCGTCAGCACAGAGGAGAAACGGCAGGTCTACGAAGCCATGGCCGCTCAGTTTCAGGGGACCGGTCATTGGTACTATTGTCGAAACAATCACCCAGTAAGATGAATACGATCTACAAGATGAAAGAAATGCTAACACGGTATTCTCCAGTTCACCATCGGCGAGTGCGGGCTACCGATGGAGGAGGCCCGGTGCCCCCAGTGCGGAGAAAGCGTGGGCGGTAATGACCATAACCCAGTTTCGGGGGTTCGAAGAGCTGAAGACATCGAGGCCGAATTTGGCCGTGTGCAAGAATGAATGGCCCAAGATCGCGCACGAGTGTTGGAGTTGTTTATTTTTCGGTCTATGAAATAATTATTTGTAATATACCTCGTTACTAGAGAGCAAATGTTACCAGAATTCAGAAACTATTCCACGTTGTTAAAATATGAATCTTTATCGGCTAAAAGTAAAGGAACGTGAAGGAAATGTTCGTCACCACATTTGGAATGAAAGATATGAAGGCATGAAGGTCAAGGAGATACATAAGATGTCACGAGACAAGGAATGTGATCTGTGGTTCAACATGATGGGAAATACATTTTGAGAGGAGGGACATCATTGGCGTTGTGCCAAATGAAACGACAGCGCTATAAAGATACGGATTGTATTGAGTAAGCAGATCGCTAAGACCAGGCTATCATTTGAAAGAAGGTGATGGTCTCCACGTAGCATTCTGGTACTGAATGGGCTTAATGGCCATAATCCCACGACAGCTCGACGTACTGATTCGCACGAGGACAGTGCTTAGCAAGTGTAAACAGCACTCGAATGATATTGTCTATTGGAACGTGGTACTTTATTTCTGGATAACAGTCATCATGCACGACTCGCTTTGTAGTTCTGTGAACTGCTCTTTTCACTGCTTGATAATCGTTCCAATCCAGATTGTCGTCACCAACGCGATTCTTTTTGTCTTTTCTCCCGTCGGCAGCGGTGCCAACGAGCTCGAAGCCAAACAGGTAACTGCACAAGTCCCCCCAGACTGGCTCGCTGTAATCGAGATCCAACTTCTTGATATGCTCAAGTCCCCCTGTTTTGACAATGGAAGAGCACTTGCGGAGAAACTCGTTCAATTTTGTATCGTTCTTTTGCCTGATAGGAGTATCTTCTTGATCGTATTCAATAACATCGATATCTAGATCAATGTTGAATGAATTCTCTCCGTAATAGATTGGCAACACCTCAGTGCGGATCTGTTTGGATACCTGCGCGAGAGCTGGGGGTCTGAGAGTGTAGTAATCGGCGCCCCATTGGCATTTGGGCTTGACGACTGCCAATCGATAAATCATGAGGCGGATTTCGATTGGCAGGTCCATGAAACGGGATGGCTGGACAGTCTTGTTGAGTCAGATTGATGAACAGATGTTATCAAAGCATTGCTCACCTCTTTTTCGACCCGTTTACGGGAAACTTTTTTGCGGGAGGTTGACTTTTTGGGGCCCATGGCTGCGGTCGGGTACCTGTGGACGTTGTCAGCGACATTTGCGTCTCATGGCCTTGACGCCATGAGCGTTTTGAGATAAATACCTCAACTGTTTGCGAGCTGAGTGTTTACACCACGACAGTTGCAGGATGAGTGGGCAACGGTTTCCTAGCCAAGCAGGATGGAGGTTCGAGAGAGGGACATGAAGAAAGTATGGAGATGAAGAAAATATGAGAGAGAGAGAGGCAGAGACAGGGAAGGACCGACGGCCGAAGAGGAAGGAGGTGACCCGCGTTTGCACCCACGTGACGGAGTTGCCTGAGGCCTCGCATGTCAACTACATGCCATCAGGTTTGGAGGCTTCTTTGTGCTCTTGGGAGTTTTTGAAGTTGCTCTGACAATGAACTGAGAAGGACGACGCTGGCCATCTTGCGTTTGACTGATACATGTCGCCAATCTGCCCTCCAACCATCCGCTTCTCAAGTATTATAAGTTTGATAAAATCCGAGCGAATAATCAGCGTCAAACGATTGATTTTGCAAAGTTGCATTTGGCATATTTCAAGGCACTTATGAATACAAGATGTGAGGACTAGGTGAAGATAATAAGCAGACGTGATGAGGTATAAAATGGCAAGTCGCACGCACTAGTCCGGTTCCCCGATTTTCACTTAGCAGTGAATTTACTCTGGGCTTCCTTCCAGCCCTTCCGATGAGACTGCTGGCACAGACGGGCTGAGCCCAAAAGAATGCACCCCATTTCGATCGTTTTGCTCGATGAGGTCGACCAACATTCCCGCGACCGCCTCCATCCCCTTCAAGTTTGGATGAAAGAGGGGACCCTTCTGAAACAATAACTTCAGACTGAATCCTTCCACCCAAGGCTCCAGGCTTCCGATGGCGTGCTCTTGACTGAGCGTGTGTGTTGGCACTCTGGTGCACCATTTGGATCTATCCCCAGTCGCCACCTTCTCATAAGCAGTCGACATAACTGAAGCGAGATGGCGATGATGATCGATTTTGGCCTGGTCGAATCTAACATCCTGTCCAGGTTTGGTGTCAGGGCCGAGGACGGCCAGGTATTCAACGAGGTAGATGTGGGCTTTGGGAAGTTTCTGATGTATCTCATCGAGCACAGAGCCCAGCCGCTGTGTCAGTATCGTTTCTGGCGATAAATCTGCCGACGCTTCTTCAGGCTTGGACTTGACTTTTCTGACGACACCCAAGATTAAATTCGATATCTTCCCCATCAAAGAAGCATCCCATTCATCGTTTATAATGCCACCGATATAACCAACATCATTACCACCACCCGTGATAGTAACAATGTCTACATCCTCAGATGGTAACTGCGATAATTGTGGCGGAAGGATCTGCTTGGAGAACATAATAGCTTGTGGTTCAGTCGTGACATTGAGTAACGTCGATCCAGAAATAGTTAAATCGGTGAGTTTTGCATTCAGATGGTTTGCTAGCAAATGTGGATAATTTTTCGTGGAGCGGCGGGCAGCAGCTGGCTCATCTTGGGGATGGATGCCAGGCCCGGCAGCGTATGAGCTTCCAAGACTCACAATGTGGAGTTTTTGTTTGTCGGGTTGCGGCTCCATAGCAGAGATCGGATTTTGTTGGATGATTGATAAGTTTAGATGAATGTAGAGAGGTTGCTCGGTTCTTGGGGACGCGTCCACATATTTTATTTCGGAGGCCAGAATTAGAGCCGAGGGCGTTTCAGCGTGATCCGGACAACCCTAGTTCTACCCCTGAGGTGAAGAATTAATTCTTAACAATTAAGTTGCTAAATTTCTATATCATAGTGTATTAGCTATGCCAGATACTTTGCATTTTTCACCCATTAAGCCTCTGTCAGCTTCTTAACCGCCCTTTGGATGCCGGCGATTGCTTCCTCCAACAGGGGCAAATGGACATTATCTCCAGCCGCCGCCGACTTCAGTATGTCATAACCTTTGCTGTATTTCTCTTCATCTGAAGAGAAGTACAAATAGCTCGTTGCCATTCGCAAGCGAAATCTCCCACCATCGGGTCCATCTGGCGCATCATTCTCCCCAAAAGCGGATCCCGGCAGCGCCGCCAATCCACACTCTTCAATCAACCAGTTCGAGAGATCGGAGCTAGTTTGAATACCAATTTTCTCCAAGGAAGATGTATACGGCGAGAAGGATGGATACAAGTAAAAAGAACCTCTGGGTTCGGCGACGGCGAGACCGCATTGTTTGAGTGCATGGTATAATCGCATCGTACACATTTGATGTAGCTTTCTAACAGCGTTGCGGTATGCATCTAGAGCAGCGCCAATGGGTTCAGATGTGGTGTGACTACTCGAGAAAGCAACAGTAGATGCAATCTGGGAGGGCGCCGAGGCAGCAGACCAGCATTCCGATGCGTAGGCGAAGGTCGTTTTTTGGATTGTCTTGCCAATTGCCGTGTTGGGAAAAATTGCATAGCCGACACGCCAGCCGCCGGCGGAATAAGTCTAGAAACAATGTTAGAATACACCGATTATGGTTTTCATGATGTTTGTAGGAGGCATACCTTGGAGAGACCGCCGGTCATGATCACCGGGCTGTCTTCCGAAGCGGATCCAAACGCACTGACTCTCAGGTCATCCGTGTTGAAGCAAATATCGGCGTAAATTTCATCACTGATCAACAGAATAGATCGCGCGCGGCAAAATTGTACGATCTTTTGCACTTGCTCCTGGCTAAAAACCTGCCCCGTTGGGTTCGACGGACTGTTGATCAACATTATCCGTGGCCGCGCGCCGTCTGCTAGGGCAGCGTCATATGCAGCGTTGAGGGCATCCTCTGTAATCGTGTGCCGATCATGCGGATCCGTTTCAATCCAAAACAACTTCTTTTGTGCATGCGCAACCTGCGGTTCATAGCTGACCCATGACGGGCGAGGAAGAAGTACATCTCCGTCCAAGATGTCAAATAGCGCGAAGAGCAGAGGCTTCGATCCCGGCGCGACGACGACCTGGTCGGCATTAATAGAAATGCCCAGGCGTCCAGATTGGAAGGCAGCAATTGTCTACAATAAGAGTTAGAATATATGCCAGATAACTTTGCGGTATAACAAAACTCACCACCCGCAGCTCCTTCAACCCGGCCACGGGCATGTAAGACGTCGAATTACATGTTTCCCGATGGCATTTCAAGACATCCTCCTGAATTGGAAACGTCGCTTCACCAAACCCGAGATGAATTACTTTTTTCCCAGAGGCGCGAGTCTTGTGGACGAGTTCGTTGATTTCCAACGTTGGAGAAAGTTGAAGCCGGGCGGCCGAAGGGGTGAGAATGGACGCTTCCATAATGACAATAATAGCACCAACGACAGTGAACTATGCGATGAAATCTCATGCTAATTCAATTTCTGAATGGTCCGAAGCTTCTCTTATCTATGCTACAATATCGCGGCCCTCTATCGCCGAGCCAGACAATAATAACGCATCGCGGCGATCAGATACGATACTTGGGACCCCCACAAAAAGAGCCCGGCGATTTTTCGCCGCTGATACGCATGGGTCGCGAATAACGAACCACCGCGAGTCTGGCTGAGTATTTAGTTCGGTCATCCAGCCATCCTATCCACATTCCTGTTATGGAGTCAGTTTGAACAATTCGCAACAAAAATGACTGCTACCAATACCGACGTTGAGACTACTCTCCCTGCCAAGGGGATTGCGGTGGAGGAGGGTGATATTGCGCTGAGGCTGGCGGGAGACGTGACCGATATAAGCGTCGAGTTGATGAATCGAGTGCGATGGAAGATTGATTTGTTTGTTTTGCCGATGCTTGCGTATGTCTCCTCTTTTACTTGAGTCTTGTGTTGTATTAAAGCTGACAATTGTCCCAGTCTCACGACACTCTTGCAGTTTCTCGACAAGTCCACGCTCAGTTATGCAGGAATCTTTGGAATCATCGATGACTTGGTAAGTCTTTTAATTACTTCTGGCTCACTCTGTGAGGGTAGCGCTAATAGCATACAGGACCTTGTAGGAGATGAATACTCCTGGCTGGCAAGTATCTTCTACTTTGGATACTTTGCCATGCAACCTCTAGGCGCGTACTTGCTCCAGAAGTTTGCACCTGCCAAATGTCTCGCCATCAGCGTGTATGATCATCAGCCTTCTACTGCCTATGTACAATTTCTGAGACTGAATTTTTAGGTTCTTCTGGGGCGTAATTCTATTTATGCATGTTGTATGCAAGAACTGGGGGGGCCTGATGACCGTCCGGTTTTTCTTGGGCATGGCCGAGGGAGTGTACGTCAAATAAACCCCATCCGTTCTTCCCAAAAATTTAATAATACTAACATTGACATCTTCTAGGGTAACGCCGGCCTTCATGCTAATCAGCACCGGTTGGTACGCGCGCCAGGACCAACCCCTCCGCATGGGCTTCTGGTTTTCCTTCAACGGCGTCGCCCAAATCGTCGGTGGCCTGCTTTCCTACGGCCTGGGCCACATCCACGTCGCAAACATCGAATCGTGGAAATGGATGTTCATCGTCACCGCCGCCATCTCCATTATCTGGTCCATCATTCTGTTCTTTGTGCTACCAGACTCCCAATTAACAGCCTGGTTTCTCAAAACCGAAGAGGAGAAACGCGCGGCAATTGAGATGGTTCGCGAAAATAATACTGGTATTCACAGCAGGAAATTCAAGAAGGAGCAGCTTGTGGAGGCGTTGTGGGATCCCAAGACGTGGGCGTTTTTCATTATGGCGTTTGTGTGGAATATTCCCAATTCCATTGCCACGGTATGTCCCCCGTTCGTATTCTGGGCGGAAACGGCTGTTAATAGTGAATGTGAGTAGTTCGGTAATCTAGTCATTGAAGATTTTGGATACACCACTCTCGAGACAACTCTGGTTAGCACTTCCAAAATCGAGCCTCACATTGATACAATCTACTAACTTTTGCCATCAGCTCGGAATGCCCGCCGGCGCCCTCGAATTCGTGTGCATGATGATCATCACTTTCGTCTGCATCAAGTTCACCAATACCCGGTCCTATTGCATGACAGTCGCTCTCACACTAGCACTCATTGGTTCTGCCATGGTATATGCCGCTCCATACTCCAATAAAGGTGCTTTGTTGGCTGGTTATTACTTGGTAAGAACTAAACTACCACTATATAAATGACAAAGCTAACAGACATATAGATATACGCCTTCCCAACTGGCTACATTCTTCTCCTCTCAATGGCATCAGCAAATATTGCTGGACATACGAAGAAGGTCACCGTCAATTCCCTGCTTTTGATCGGATACTGCGTTGGAAAGTAAGTCTCATCCCCATATCTGTACCTTGCAACCGTTGGAATCATACTAAGACGGAGGAACACACAGTATCGCAGCACCGCAATTCTTCAAATCGAACCAGCAGCCTCGTTACGGTAAGATACCTTTCCTTCCAATTGACTGTTAGGAGAATAAGTAACTAACTCTCTCAAAGGTCTCGGAATCGGATCGTGCCTCGTCTCCTTCGCCGTTCTGATTGTCATGGTAATTACACTACGCTTCTATCTGGGCTGGCAAAACAAGAAACGACAGGCTAGTGGAATGGGGGATTTTGCGGCCGTTGAGAATGTTGAATTTATGATTTGACGGATCAGGTTAACCTTCACTTCGTCTATGTTTACTAGATGGTTGAGCTCCTGTTGAAGCAATTGGCAACAATAAGCGATTCCTGGTTTGAAGCTGTGTTTTAATTCGCTCTAATGATGATTGATATTTATTCTACTTTTCATTTTTATTCTCTAGCCTATCTCTCGAAATAAGTAGTCCTGCCGCATACACACCCCCATTGTTTTAATATCTAATAGTTTGTTACTACTATCTTTTTTCTTTTTCGTTTGATTAGTAAGTATGGCAATCAGATGATTAATCCCTTTGCGCCATTGACTTGCCACCGCGTCAGCTCGTGATGGAGATCTAACCATTTTCAGAACAAAAGCTGCACTAGTAGATGCATGTACAATTAATACCCTTCTATTTCAACACAATTGTGGTGTGTATGGCGTTGATTCGGAGGTAATTAAAAACCAAGTTTGGATGAGCAGGGGCCTGAGAAAAGCCAGACACAAGCATGCGAATGCAACAGACCTAGCCGATGTAACGGCTTGCTTCAAGTTATCTAATCTGTTGACTATTGCTATCTAGATCCTTCACTGTACTAGTCAGACATTCGGAGCCATCGCATCAAAGCAAACCAGCCGTTTTTACAAAAAGACACTCCTACTCGCACTTGGTTGAATATTCACTCACTATCATATTATTACTACTGCTCAAGTTGCCAATATCATTCCGAAGCTTCTTCTGGCGTGATGATCATGGACAAGCCCTACTTGCCTATTAGCTCTAGCAGCGAGGATCTCGACTACAACGAAACGGATTCTTTGTTTAGCCAGACGAACAAGACGCCCCTTGCACGCTCTCGTGATCCTTACACAAAGATCATTCATTTCTTCTGTCTCTATTCAATCATTCTCGGGTTGGTGGTTACTTTGGTCACCGAGCCTTATCGGAAGAAATGTTCTCCCGAAGATCCATCAATTGGCTTCTATTGTGAGTCGCCGTTCGAGTCCTTTTCAACTATGGCATTTGTGCTCAACATGGGGCAGCCCCTGCTCAGGATGCGGTGTCGTATAAGGATGTGGCATTCGGTAAGTATTTCGCCGCAGACAACAAAAGTCCATACCTGGGGAAGCCGTCCCAGAAAATCGACAATATGTGGCAGGATTTGTACAACTGTGAGTCTTCTCAGATCAACAATCATCTTACGAGTCACTTACTTGTCAAATACTTTGCAGTTGGTCTCTCTGGTCTTACTCCGGAGGAAGCATCACAACTCCGCGAACCTACCGCACACCTTCCCCATGACAATAATACCTACGTGGTTTCCCTTGGTGTCTTCCATCAGCTCCACTGCGTGAATTATTTACGCAAAGCTCTGTATCCAGACGAGTACCCAGGGCTGTGGGAATACAATGAAGACGGCACTGTCAACCACAACACCATTCTATCGTTGCACTGGGGTAAGGTCTTGATGACTGCCTAATAAATTTATGATTGCTAACGAGATAATTAGACCACTGCATTGATATTCTCCGACAGACTCTCATGTGCCACGCAGATATTACGCCAACTCCGTTTTACTATCGAGCCAGGGATGATAACGTGTATTCTGCTCTTGCGGGAACGCACAGATGTCGTGATTTCGACAAGGTTAGAGACTGGGCCAAGTCACGTCAGCTACTTGAGTGGCGTCGAAATGAGACGCAGAGACATCATATGCTGTAGTCAGACGATGAAGCCCAAAGATCCTTGTTCAACTTGTCCTGCAAGTTTGGGACAGGGGTTGGTGTTGTCCATTTTGGTGTAATTGAATTGGCTGTCAAATTCCAGACATCTTGTTTATGTCGGCTAATATGACTCTCTGCACGATTTACAATCTATTTTACAATTGTCGAACAAATGCAACATTGAAGTTGTTGTTGCCAAAGGGTGGCCTGCTTATAAATTGTTGCCGAATAGGGTTGAGCGTTTTCCATATATAGTTAGCTCGGGTCCCCTCAATATCAATATATCATGAATACAATATTCTTCGAAGAAGAAATTGTGCATCGTGCGCAAAGCTGCGTCAGAATTGATAATTCTAGGATATCGACCGAATTACAGGGTCCGTCGGGGCTGATTTCTTAAACTGTGTCGCGATGGTATGAGCACTTAAGTAGCTATGAAGCCACCCGATACCAGGCCTAATTCTTGATCAATCTACGTATCCTTTCGTCTTCATCCAGTCATTTTTTCTACACTTCTAATCATCGATCATGCTGTTTTCACGCATAGCAAATCGGGCATACAGTTACATGCCTTTGGCCAGTGCCCCAAGATCCGACTTTGCACGCCCTTTGCATTCCTCGGCGCTGCTGATTGTAGCATTAATGACAGGTCTTGGACTAGGTTTTATCGGAGGATTTGCATCAGGCCTCTTCAAATTGGGGTACCCCAATGAAACAGAACGAGTTCTGAACCGTTAGTTGGTCCATTCAGAAGACCCTTGAATAGCAACAGACCTAATACATGGTTGCCAGTGCGACGAATGAGTGGCCCACTACACGGAAATGAGTCGTATATTGGCATCCCAACACCAGAGAAAAGCCTTGCATGGGAAAGCCTCTTCCCTTCCGAGGGAGGTTTCTTTACCCACCCGACTTTGGCACCAGAGCTGTCAGTATTCTCGGCATTCCATCAGGTCCATTGTCTGGTACGTAGCTGCTACGGTTTTATTAATCCTCATGCACTGTGACTAACTTGGCAAATTCTAGGAACTCATTTGGCGCCAGTGGTGGGCAGTCTACAAACCTGATTCAGTCAGAACCGGAGAACATACCCTCAGAAGAACCCACGAGCGTGAGGGGAAGCATCACCATGATGCAGTTGACCCGGTTCATATGAATCATTGCATTGAGCTTTTGAGGAATGTTATCATGTGCAACGCAGATCTGACAATTGAGGTGGCGAAAAAGGAGACAAAGGGTGTGACTGGGTTTGGCGCGACGCATGAATGTCTTAATTGGGACGACTTGGTTGGGTGGATAGGTCGATGGGAAGTTAAGAGCTGAGTCAGAAAGTTAGATTGACCAGCAGAGTTAGGATTGCTTTTTTTTAAACTTACCCCCGACCTTGGGGGGCTTTCTGCTGCGTATTCCATTCTGTGTGGGTCTGGAGGCAGAATATGCTGCAAGATCCGGCACGCAAGCCTTCTAAACGCGGATAAAGAGAAATAAAACCGGCACATATGCCTGTCCAGTGACTCTGTCCCTTCCCAGGGAGATCCTTTAGCAGTGTTGGATTATAAGGGCGATTCGGGATTTACCCTGCATTGAAGTCAAGTCTTATCCGTATAGGAACTGAATTTTGGTATAAAGACCTGAACATCAGACGGCTAATATGTTCAATCTGAGAGCCGGCATATAACAAGGATTCTGCTCTAAGTACAGTAATAGTTGTCTTTTTTTGTCCAAACACACCAGAGGCGCATTCTCAGTTACTAGTCTCACAGTTTACAGAAGACCTAGTACGCTTGGCTATTCTCAATACACGCCTTGTGTTAGAAGCTGATTCAGCTTGCAGAGTAGGATTTCATTCCTTCTGCCCTGTCAGCGGGCATATGCATACCTGGAAGAATGAGTAATCTTCTGTCTATGCCTGCGACTTTGCAAGGATCTTGTGCATGCATTACAGGCAAATAGAGGGGTAGAAGTAGAATGACTGTGATGAGATCTATACTGTACTTCTCGGCCGCATTTACCATCCAAAGCAGAAGGCTGCAACTGTTAAGTGAATTACAAACAACATTGCCAGGATATCGATCCTAGTCCTCTGCATGCTTATCCCCCTAACGTGGATGGTTGCAATTGTTAAATGAATTCTTAGAACGTTGCTGACATCTAGACTATAGTCGTCTGCAGCCTCAGCTCGCCAAAACAGAAGATTACGGCTGTTCACCAAACGCCATTGATCTTATGATCATGCGTACATAATTGCATCACTTAGTCACAGTTTCATGGGTAGTATCAGGCCATACCAAAGACCTCTTCTACACGCTTTTCTGCTCCTAAGGGTGCCTTTGTGTGTCTAGTATGCAACCTGGTAGTGGAATCATTAGGAATCATAAGTTTATATATCTCTCTGTAGCTCCGTCGATTCTCTCCTTGCTTCCAAATTTCTTTACCTAGGTACAGTTCAATATCTTGACTTCAGTTCTACCATTATCTCTTCGAATAACCATCCAAAATGAAGATCTCACCCACCCTCTTGACTCTATTGTCAGTCATTTCCTCGTCGGCTTGGGCAGCTCCTGCGACGCTGAGCCGAAGTGAGCAGGCCCTTGTTGACTCTGGCAAGCTCGTTGTAAGCATTCCCCTTTATACCTGTATTACTTATAGCATTAGCTCATGCTTTATTTATTTTTTTATTTTTTTTGCTCTGCAACTAGTGTGAGCAATACCCCAGCAGCGCCTATCTCATGATCGGGTCCTTGAAAGTGCCCTGTGACTCCCCCCTTATTACTGCTCGAGCAGTTGACGCTGAGCTTGACGCCAATTGGGTGCAAGAATACGCCAAGCGTGATGGGGGCATCGCTGAAGTTGACGAGAACTGGGTGCAAGAATACGCCAAGCGTGATGGCGGCATTGCTGAAGTTGACGCCAACTGGGCACAGGAATACGCCAAGTGATATGTTAACTAAAGATGGACTTTTGTTCAAATGATTGTACTTGTGAGAGTCTGGTGATACTTTCCATTACTTTTTTTTGGAATCTGTCGGTCTCTGTTATGCCTGGAAGAACTGTGCCTGCCAATAGTTGACCAAGTGTGTGTGATTCAAATACCATGAAAACCTGTCTTTACTGAAAGATTGAATTCACGTCTTTTATTTCTTGTGGGTAGAGTGAACCTCGATGTAGGACAAATCTACATACAAATCTCGTAGATTTAATCATAATCGTGCTATATCGTGATATCAGATTAGGGCAGCATTCTGTACTCCGTCTAAATTATGTAAAATGGGCCTTATCGGTGCGAAGCTAATATAATAATGACTACAATAGAAGGCTTCCTAGTCACATAAAAATAAGTGAAAAAAAAGGTCTCTATTACCAAATGTCTATTTACACCGCTATGCACTAAGTAGTATGCAAACCCTCCAACACCTTCGCAACCCCCAAAACTTTCTCCTCTTCAAGTCGTCGACCAACAATCTGCAACCCAACTGGATGCTCATCCATTCGTTCCGGATCATACAGACTCCAATTCCATTCATCCATCGGGTTCCGCGGCTCATATGCTTCATCGGCACGGTCGATATCCTTCGAGATAGTTGTAACCGGGATAGTGAGAGCAGAGTAATCCAGAAAATTCCATACTTTTGTGTATCCGACCCATCTTCAATTAATTCATTAGCATTTTCTACTCCAGAATTAGGGGCGAAATAATGAACATACCGGCAAGAGTTATGCGGCACCGACGAGTGCGCCATCACCGGCGCCAGCAACGCGTCAACTCTGCGTCCAGACGTTGGCGAGACGGCATTGTTCCAGCGATCCAGGTACATTTTTTGCAGCTTGGTTTTCTCACGGTTGAGCTGCCAGTAGTTATAGACTGATATGGGCTGCCCACGTTCTACGAGGGATTTCACTTGAGGGAGGAGAGGTTCGTTGCAGACGGCGATGTCTCGGCAGATGTCCTCGCCGCCATCGGCGGTATAGTATTGGTCCTGTGATAGAACAATCTGTTAATAATCAAGTCTAGCAAGTACTGGGAAGGCTGTTTACCTGGACCTTGATCATATCCATATGCCCCGCCGTATCCCATTCAACAATCTCGTGACCGTTGGCTTTCAGCTTCTTGACCATATCATCTAGGGCTCGTCGAATGGGAGGGTGCACTTTGACTACACCATCATCCCATATAACTCCAATAACTAAAGGTCTAGACAGCATTTCCTGATACATCTCCGCTCTCCAGGGCAAGGCAACACACTGCGGATCCAGTGTCCAGGGCTGCGCCTCAATCACAGTCTTGGTCGTTTCAGTGAGAGAATGCAACGAGCGAGTCATCGGGCCTACTACAGAGGGGACGTGTTGTTGTCCTTCAGTTGATACAGAGACATTGTAATATGGGAAGCGGCCATGCTATACCCCTCGGATTAGTTTGCACATCCGGCCAGGAAGATATGGCAGGTACATACACTTGGCTTCAAACCGTATAGCCCCATCATACTACAAGGCCCTCTGATTGAGCCTCCGATGTCTGTTCCCCATCCTATCAGGGAGCCATTGCATGAAAGAAGGGCGGATTCGCCGCCAGATGATCCTCCGGGTGTGAAGGATGAATCTTTGGGATGGACAGTCAGTCCCCAGAGCGGATTGTTGGTTTCTGCAATCTACTAAAGTTTAGCTCACATTTTTTTCATGACAAAGAAAACTAAGAGAAGTACCATAATACTCTGCGGAATATTAGTTTTAGCGATAATGATAGCCCCCAGGCCATGCAAGATGGTGACAAGAGATGCATCTTCCGGACGGGGAGAGAATGCGCGGCCGACATAGCCCAAAGTGGAATCGAAACCTTTTACATCGAACTGATCTTTGAGGGATATGGGGAGTCCATGTAGAGGGCCGATGAGCTTTCCTTCTGTGCGGGAATATGTATCTAATTCACGAGCGCGCTCGAGAGCTTGGTCGAAGAGAATCTCTGTGAGACAATTGGTCTACACCCAACGGTTAGTCCACTCCGCAAGACCAAATAATGATTGTAATTTGAATAGTCGATTACCTTCTCATGTGCTTCAATCGCCCTATTGCGCTGTTAGTTAGTGATTTCACGACTCTTTCGAAGGAGCACACTACCTGTGAATATAGACAATTGTCACAGCTTCCGCCGTACATTCGCCCCGAGAAATCGCCTTGCTCAAGCTTTCATGGTCGAGAGAGCATATCTTATCTATTTCGGCACTTCCAGTACTTGCCGAGTGTTTTTGAAGAAAGCTCTGAATAGCTTCAGCTCGATCCTTCCGTTTCCGCGCAACAATGTCCGTCCAGTCAGCTTTCGTCATCGTTTCTTGCGAAGTGTGATTATTCAGATGTCTTTTTCCTTTTTCTTTTTTTTTGCTCTCCTACCCCAACCTTATCGCGAACGACACCAAAGTACAATGAATATCGGAAACATCGCCGAGAAGACCCGTCGCCGGCGTTATCAGTATCATCAACTCCACTTTGTTATCGACGGGACGGCGAAATATCGCCGCTATCCCCACATCTCCTCATTTGCTGACTTGGATATCGCCGAGTGTTATTACTTTTTTTAAGAGAGAAAAATTGTAAGTTTTTGTGTTACTTTGTTTGTTATCATTGAGACGGACAATTATCACTGATACTCAAAATGGCCTGCTCGGAAGCTTTACTCACGGTGGCCGACGATGCCATTGCCAATGCGGACAGTGATTTGAGATCAATCAATTTAGATGCAAGTAGCTCAATTCTGAGAAACCAATTGCATAAAGGTTGCTAACTGTTAGGTCTTGTCAGATTCATGATCACCCTGAAATCAAATGGGAAGAAGTCCACGCCCACGACACACTATGCAACTACTTCGAGAAGCAAGGGTTCACCGTTGAAAGGGGTGCAGGGGGGATTCCTACAGCCTTCAAAGCTTCATTCGGCCCGGAAAAGGGACCGAATGGGCAGTTGAATAAAGCGGTTGCAATTAATCTAGAGTATGTCATAGCCCCCCTGGGATCATTCGCTAGGCTAACGGGGGAAGATACGATGCATTGCCGATACTCGGTCACGCATGTGGGCACAACCTCATCGCTACAGCCGGGCTCTCAGCAGCTTTGGGTATTGCGGCCGCCATCAAAGAAGGAAATGTCCAAGGGCGAGTCGTAGCCATTGGCACACCGGCGGAAGAAGGTGGTGGCGGCAAGATCAAGCTAATCAAGGCTGGAGTGTACAAGGATATATTTTGCTGCATGATGGTGCATCCTATGTATGTCTCGCACCTTCTGCGCAACTTTCTAGGGAAATTCTAACACGATAATTGCTTGCAGGCAACAAGATAATGCATACTTCACCAGCATGTGCGGCTCCGAGCTGACTATCCGATACATCGGCAAACCAGCGCACGCCATGGCAGCCCCCTGGGATGGAATCAATGCGTTAGACGCAATGACTCTATTCCATACTAGCATCGGACTACTTCGTCAGCAAATCATGCCCACGGATCGTATTCGCGGTGTCGTACTCAGTGCCGGGGAGAGTTCTGGTGTTATTCCACACAAGGCTGAAGCTCGGTACTGCGTGCGGTCAGCAAGCTTGGAGCGTTATCGCGTGCTTAAGCGAAAATTCATTAATTGTCTTGAGGCAGCAGCGCTGGCAACGGGGTGCAGGTTAGAGACGGATTGGATGCCGGCGTATTGGGATATTCGGGTTAATCATGCGTGAGTACAACCGATTCGTTCCGTGGTTGTAGTGCTGATCAGGTTTACAGGCTTGCTGGTCGATATATTGAGCATATGGAACAAATCGGCGTCCCATTTGCGCCGATGCATGAACAGAAGGCGAACATGACTTGCGCGAGTACGGATATGGGCAACGTCACCTATGAAGTGCCCAGCATACACCCGATATTTGCAGTGAGTGGTTGAATCCAATGATCCAGCCTTGCAGTGTTCTAACAAACATCAGTTGGACTCGCCTAATGGGTCCATTCACACGAAAGACTTCGAACAAGTAGCCGCTACACAGGATTCACATGAACGAGCTATCAAATGTGGCCGGGCTATGGCACGAACGGGGGTTCAGGTGCTCGTTGACGACGCCTTCGCGGCGATGGTGAGGCAGGAATTTGACGATACAGACATGAGCATTGCATTGGATCCTTCAGTTGCGTAGATAGTTTCATTTATCCAGAAAAGTCAAAAATTTATCGTCTAGTTTCGAAAATAAAAAAAAATGTATGCCATAGAATCATGTGATTTTGCTTATGCATTGCCACATCGCGTTCCATATTAGCGAGGGGTTGGGGGTGCAGTTCCTGGATGCCAAGGGGAAGATCAATTTGCCGGGGGATAGTTGGCAGAAGACGTGCACCAACTGGAAGCGGTTCTGGGATGGGCAGCATCCGTATACTCAATTCGGCTCCGGTCTTTGATGCTTATATATCCACGGGTATATAGATATTGGAACGACATTGAAATGTAATCAATCCTCTATTTTTTGTAGCAACGTTTTTACAGTGTGTGGAACTATCAATCTCGTAGTATGCTAAGTAGCATGTTACGGTTCCAGCGTGCCTGCCCTAGTTCCTGCCTTGATTCCTCATTCCTGAGGCTGCTTTAGAAGTGTGAAGGCAGCATCAAACGTCTGGCTTGGAGTCTCGGTAGTTTTGGCCACAATTAGGTCATTTGAAATAATTTCAGGAACGCCCGCTTTGGTCGTCCCTTAACATGGCAGCAATGAAATGATCGATTGACGATGAGCATAGATTGATATAGAGATTTATGCCTGAGGCATCAAGACGTGCATCAATCGGCCAAAACTCCGAGACTCTCCGCCTTCTCTGATAAGAAGTGGAGACGCTCTGATAAGACGCAAAAGTGTCAGGAACACCATCTTCGTGCACAGTGTGTCTCATGGATAACACCTATATGCCTCTGTAATACTCGGATTGGACATGGACAGCCCACAGCCGCATGTGTCGCGCGGTACGAGTGCGTGCGGAGCGTGTCACCGCCGTAAAATCAAGGTTGGTGGATCTCGATCATCTCCGGAATTCGTGTGGGCTTTGGATCTGACCGGCATAGTGCGATGGATTGGCCCCCCGATGCAGCCCATGCCTTCGGCGGGGTGTTCATTGTGAGCCGCATTCGCGCATCAGGCGGGCTGGCTTGTCGACTGAAGACGAGAGGCGAATGAAGCAGCGCATCGCTTGGCTAGAGGATGAGCTAGGCCGTGCCTGTGGGTTGTCTCCGAGGGAAGTTCGAGAGATTCCTACGGGAGAGTCAATTGTTTCTAGAGCCCAGGCGGCGTCAGCGGAGTCGACACCTGTTATCACAGGATACACGCCACATCATGATATCCATGAACAGCCCTCAGCACAGGCAACACCTGTTGTCACTGCATACACGCCAGATCTTCGGATGCATGAAGATCATCGGCCGCCCTCAACTGACACAGGCGACGGCGTTGAAAAAGAAGTCAGCGATATCGCAGCCAATGTAGCAGTTCTGTCCTTGACTGCAACGGGAGAAATGCGGTTTATGGGTGGCCCCAGTGGCGTTTTATTTTCCCGCTTAATCGCCTCGACCGTCAAGAAGTATTTATGCGACAAGGGCAGTGATCAATTGATAAACATTAGCACACCGCAGGGTCGTGTCCGCGGCGAGACATCCAACATCCATGTTAACGAAAGTAGCCGTCCAGGCAGAAATGCGCAAGCAGTCCCACAACTAGGAACTGCAAAGAAGTATCTAACAACATACCTACAATGGGTGCATCTCACATATCCTATATTCCACCGCACCACATTGGACCACCTCATTCGACTGGTCTACGAGAGACCGGCGGATCTCTCGTCTTCCCAATGGACGATATTCTATCTGGTCATGGCCATTGGTGCATGGCATGAGTACCATTTATCAGATAATTATGTGAATCCGGGATTGCCTGCTTCGCAATATTTTACGGTTGCCATGACTTGGTTTGACGACGTCCTGCCGTTAGACGGAATACAGGGGCTGCAGATAATTTTGTTATTAACCATCTATTCATCATATCGTCCCACGGGCAGCAATCAATGGCATCTCGTGGGGATGGCTATGCGGGTTAGTTGTCTGCCATTATTTATATCTTGCCTCCTACTGACGGTAATATTATCTAGCTTTGTATTGACATGGGTCTACACCGACACAATCCCGACTGGAATTTCACCCCCGAAGAATGGGATATCCGACAGCGTCTCTTCTGGGTCACATAGGCCATGGACCGCACCGTCTGCTTCAACCTCGGTCGCCCACTCTCTCTCTCCGACGACCACATTGACGCCCCCTTCCCCCATCCCGAATTCCACGGTGGTCATACCGACGAACCCAGCATTGCACTAGCCCTACACCACATCCAGCTCCGCGGCATACAGACCCGAATCATCAGCGAAGTCTACACCGTCAGCAAATCCAAAACCACCATGACCGACATCCAACGTATCCAAATCCTAGACGGCATCCAAAAGGAACTCAACGACTGGCGCAACCAACTAAACTATGTCTATTCTTCTCACCAAACCCCGCATTCCTTCCAATGGTATGAACGTTTGTATCACACAACCACTGCGTCGCTCCACCGCGCAACACCGCTTTTCCCTCAACCCTCCGAGGAGTCTATCGAACGATGCTACGAAGCTTCTAGCGCAGCAGTCCGTATCTACCATTCGTTACTCCGCTCTCATGAAATGGAGCACTCCTGGATGCTCATATCCGGCTGTTACCTGGCCGGAATCACCATGTTCTACACCCTTTGGTCCAGCGCATCGTCCCTGTCACAAAATGTGCGGCTAGAAGAAGTGACTGAATCGTGTCGCATGTGCTCAAATGTGTTGGCCGTGCTGTCTGCGAAATGGAAGGCGTCACCGGAGTTTATAGATACATATGAAGCGTTGGCCAATATAACGACCAAAAAGCTCGTGAAGCAGCTCCAGCAGCGATATATCAGTGATGCGGCAGCTACTACTGCTAGTGGTAATCAGATGAATCTGACACCAGAAACGAATCTTCCGTTTGATTCGGCCATGTTGTTGGACTCGATAAGTTGGCCGCAGGATTTTAATTTTAATACTGTCTTGACGAATCCGGACTGTATTACGGAAGTTTTTGGGGAAATGTTGAGAGAACAGGAGGATCTATGGAGTATGTAATCATTTTCCTCTGACGGATAATAAAATCTATTCTTGCTGGGACTTGCATATTTCGAAAGTTCTCAACTCCCATAAAACAACCTTCTACAAATGCCACGGGATAGAATCATCACCCTCCAACTGCCCATACACGGCCGAATACGCATCGGCCACTTCACATGGCAACTCACCTTGCTCAAACACGTCTAGATTCTGCTCTAGCTGCTCAATACTCGAAGCCCCGATGACGATTGCATCCCCGAATTGCGGATCGAGCGCGCTATGAAATGTTGTCCATCGAAGGGCGGCTGCGTGGCCTGATATTCCATGCTTGTTCGCGACTGCCACGGCGTTGGCGACGGCTGATAAGATGGGTGGTTGGAGATACCAGTGCGCGTAGAGTTGGCCGACGGGGTACTTTATCATTCACAATGTCAAAGCCAGTACAGGGTCAGAGGGTTGGTAAGGATATTATTACTCACTGCAGTATTCCAGCGACTGTCACTTTGTGTCGTATCAATCGGTTTTCCGGAAAACACGCCCCCCGCAGCTGGACTATCTCATTGTCAATACCATTACCCAAATCTGGTTAATAGCGCTACTAACCTATACGCATAAAACGAAATCCCATACCTCCTCAACACGGGCAATAACTCCTTCTCAATCCCTCTCGCAACAGCGTTATACTGGCCCTGGTAGGCCGACGGCTTCACAAAGCCTCTTTCCGCACATATACTTACAATCTTCTCGACATCTTCACAAGAATGATTCGAGAGTCCAAAGCGACGGAATTTACCCGCTCGATGCGCCTTATCTATTGCCTCGCACGTTTCTTCAAACGGCACTGAGCGGTCGGGTTCGTGGAGGTATTCAATATCGACTTGAGGGAGTTGCAAGGCTGCTAGGGACGTGTTCATGTTGTTCTCGATATTAGCGCTGGAATGTGGGTGTTCGCCGCCGCCGCCGTGTCGGGGGAGGGTTTTGGTGCTTATGCTGAAGGATTGTTTCCTGTCATCGTTGTAGAAGGATAGAGCTGTGCCGATGAGTGGTTCGGATGTGCCAGGGGCGTTGGGGGAGTAATTTCGAGCTGTGTCGAGATGGTGGTATCCGCGGGCGGAGAATGTGTCCAGCAGGGATTTGACGGCTTCGGGGGTGCCGTAGCGTGCGACGGGGTCTGTGGAGCTGTCTCCAGCCTGATCTTCCGTCAATACTCACGTAGGTGGTGTGGTGTTTGTGCTGGTGCATTCATACATTTGCCAATCCAAGCACAATATGTGGCGCTTTAGAGTGCACCATTGTGGGTAGATATGCGGATGTAAACTGAACTGCGAGGAATAACAATATTAAATTAAATTCAAAAATTGAGAGCGAAGAAATTGAATGAAGTACTTCTCACAGTTGCAGCAAGACTCTAGAGTGAACAAAGGCGGACAAAGACTATATAACTGCCATCGGCATCTCACCGCTCAAAGTAAACTCCATTCTCTTATACATGAAAGACCGTGTTCATAAATAAAGTATGCATGGCGGAAATAAGGGTTATTCCTCCGACGGACGATCAGACGATCTCCGAAGATGTGACGCAAAGTCGCACAATTACCCGATTAGGAAATGCATTCGAGAAATATCATGCAGCCATTGGCAGCTAGTGGGCTTGGAAATCGTAATACGCATTCCGGGTCTAGATCTAGGTTTCAAATTCCTTGATGAAATCCAATGGATAATCGACATTTGGAAAGTTAAAATATTCATAAATTCATGCCGGTCATGACACCCGGTCCAATGTATGTATTCTTGGGAGAATACACGGGAGACATAAATAACCATGAATTATCCAAAGACCTAAGGTTGGATCGTGATATTCTAACCTACAGCGGGATTAACCTTGCAGTAATCGAGATTGTGAATGCTCGTGTCCGGGTTTCCTGCCCATGTACTGCACAAAGTCAATCAGCTACTGTTTTATGATAGCAAAAAGAAGAGAGAAACTCACGGAAATGAATGCACACTGCCCCCATCCCCAAATACAGCGAACGTCAAAATAAACACGCACACCTGCGTGCCCCCATCCAACGCCGCAGACACAATATAATTGTACTTATTAAACAGATGCGGATGATATTTCCGAATCCACCACTGCGCCGCAAAGCCCAGAGCGAAATACACCATAATCGACGCATTAATTCCCGTGACTAGCCAGCCCATATACCAGAGGATAATAGACATGTTGATGTACTCAAAAGCTGGGTGGGGGTAAAATCTGTTTGCAACATACAATGGGACCGGGACAGCGAATCCGAGCAGAAACGAAAGAGTTACCCATTGGTATCGACCTCCAACAGAAAACATATCCCCAGCGATGCTCCAGGCGACGGCGAGACTGTTGAGCGATTGGATTGAGGCGCCGGACCAGATGTTGGTGCCGTCGATGGAGATGAGGATAGCGGCTTGGTCCTGGACGATGCTATACAAGATAGATCATTAGCAGGGAGGAAGATGAGCAGGAGGTAGAATACTAACGTCAACATCATGACATAGTTGAAAAGGGCGCCAATGATGCATCCAAGGACCTGCACGAAAAACGTGCATCGCGGCGACAAGTGAGTGTTTTGCGCTAGACGGAGATCTTTGGCGAGCACCTGTCCTTGTTGCAGGGCATTGAAGGTAAAGCAAGTGAAGTACATATCTGCCAAACATCAGCTACCTCAACCGAAAATTTCAAGGAAAGGAAAGGAGCTCACTAGCAAGAGGCTTGCCCGGAAACATATACCCAGCCAACATCTGGCAAATCGGCTGCACATTAAACTGAAAGCCCGTCAACCCATACTGCGCGCCAAAGAACAGCATAAACAAGAACGTCAGAATCAAGCTGACGATAAACCCCCACCAGGGCAGCGTCGACTTCATTTCATATAAACAAACCAGCGAAGTGATGAAGCACGCCAGCAGCACAGCTCCCCACCACCACTGCGCCGTGTCGCGGTACAGGTTTGTCACCATCAATCGATAGTGTGGGTCGAGAGTTTCGTCGCCCTGGATACGTGCCAGACGTGCTTCGGGGGTCTCGACGTTTTCCCAGAATTTGTAGGATTCGGGTTTGAGCCATTTCTTCATACGGCTCGGTGCAGCCCAGGACCAGCCAGACTTGATATCGTCAAAGTTCCAGAGAAACATGTGCGTAAGTGTCGCCGTCAGACCCATATTCGAAGTAATGAGGTAAGAAGCATATGATCCTGTGATCCACGGGATGCCCTGCTCCTGCAAAGCGGCTTGGTCAACAGTGAAGTCGTCGTTCAGAATTAGAGTTTGGTTGTATTGGTTGAAGTAGGTCGAGTTGGAGTCGCCATAGTAGAGTAGCTGAGACAGGAAAGGAAAGTTTTGCGAGTTCCAGACGTTGCCGTAGTAGAGGCCCATGAAGAGGATGATGCAGCCGAGGTAGCCGATGAAGGTGTTCGTGAGGGAGTAGAGAGGGTACCAGAGAGGGGAGCCGAGGGAGGCGACGTAGTTCCAGTCGAAGCAGAAGGATACTATGAACCCGTTAAAGATGAATCCAACTTTGTGCAGAGAAAGACTTACGGAATCCGAGACCCTCGTTTCCGGAAGCCCCGCCAAATAGGTTGGTAAAGACCAAACTGTGCTGATTGGCAAGACAGAAGATCGAGACACCTTCGAGGACGGGGAAAATCCACTACGTCTAATTAGAAACATGTTCGAATGGCCGAGGGAGAATAGGGAGCATACCTCAGGAATAATTTCCCAGAAAAACGCCACAAAAAACACGATATAGAACACCTTGATACGTTGCTTCGCAACCGCCTTATCCTTGTGCAAAGACTCCAGCAAACTACTAATCGGCAACGTCATAGGCCAGAGCATCTTCGTGGGACGCACGATAATATCACGCAGCAGACCGGCAATACCAAAGCCGATAAGCTGCGAGGACAGCGTGATGAAGACACCGGCTGCGTGACTCGGATATCCGCCATAGTACAGCTGTTGCGCGGCTAGAGCTTCGGTTGCCAGCGCAGACTGAGTGGCGGCAGAGGCCATGAGCACGACGGCGGCGTGTTCCTTGTGGTTGAATGGGCCGGGGTTAAGCCAACGGCCCAGACGGCCTTTGCGGGGGATACAGTATACCATGATCTCGCCGAGGACGTAGGCGATGGCAGTCAAGAACACTTGAGATACGTAGATGACTTGCGGTTTGAAGTAGAAGATTTCCTGGAGGACGCCGCCGAAGATGGACAAGCCGGCGCCTATATAATTGTCAGTACATTTAAATTGTGTCCTCGATGGAAGGGGGGAAGTCTCACCTAGGAACACCATCCGGAACGTCCATGGGTTGATACTCGGATCGTCCGACACGTCGATAACATGGGTGACGATTTCGGCCGCACTGCTGACAACCTCGTTGCTGTCTGGGTCGAGGTCATAGTCGTTAAGTTGTTTGATGGTGCTCTCGTCTTTCAGGCCTTCGTCTACCACTGTAGAGTACTCTGGGGCTGTCTCCGCGCGCTTTTCGTCGACGACGACGTCTGCTTCGTGCGGGACCGCTGGTTCGTGCGAGACCTCTGCTTGCTGCGGAGACTCCATGATGTCTGTCCGAGTCCAACGATTATTCCACGTGCAGTTGAGCCTTCAGTACTGGCGCTATTACTGATTGAAGAGAGAATTGCAAAGTGCGGGATACAGCGCGAGGGGCTTCTTAAGTAGTATCAGTCAATTTATGTCATAACCAACGCCGTGCATGGCACATGCAGTATGCGATAAGCCCTCGCCCTTGCACTGGCGGACATGAATGGATGATGACCAGCAGCTTGTCTGAATACGGTAGGTCCCTAGAAGGAATTTCGCCAGGGAATCCGATATTATTCTTCACGCGGGAGGAGAGCCTACTGAAAGCCAGGGATGATCATGCACCTGTCTAGGGATAGTACCCCAAGTGAGGAGATCCCATGAGGGGACGGCGGGAGAGGCCGATAGTTTCCGTAGCATATGATTGGCTCTATTTTGGCGGATGTTGGTATTCCTTGCATCTATACTTCAGTTGGAATGTGGTGGCGGGGGAGGTTGATAACGCTATGTTACATCCGCTCCATCTAGCTGATTGTGGCTGGCCATACAGATTCGCTCAATTAGATTTGTGGAGTTTTAGCGAGTTGCTTGGTTTTTTAGTTACGGGATTGGCTTTGAGGAATGAACATCAACCTCAAGGTTTGTCCACTTGAAAGGATTGCTGATCATCGGAGTTGGAACTTTGAATGCCGATATGGAGTTCGGAGTACTGTGGAAGATGGGCAGAGATAGATAATGTGGTAATATCGAGGACCAAAAGAAAAGTAAAGTGATAGATAGTAGAGATACAAACTGTCACCGAAGGATCTAGCACTACATGGTAATGTAGCGACGGGGGGCCTAAAGAACCTCGGAAGTGCTCCCAGAATGGCGCTTTAAACCGCCAGCCGCATCTGACAATACTGATGCACGAATCAGAGCCTTATCAGTCCTAGACAATATACATGACTCGAGCTATATATGCAGCCATGCCGGTGTTTATTATTTTTAATATATTTGCCGTCTCTCCCCTCAGAGACACTTTAAGAGGGATTTTCCCACTCACTCTTATCAACACGAGGCAATCGGTGGATCTTGTCAGGATTTGGGACTAATGGCACGGAGGATAAATTGATCAGCAGAAGAGTAAACTATTTTTTGTTGGAATTTGAACGGAAACGCGACTGGAAGTAAAAATGTAGAAGGGAAAAAAAAACAATAATCAGTGGAGGATGTACTGCTAGGGCCATGTTAGGGTTAGTCGAGGATATTCCTATTCAGGACGTTGAACAAACCCACGCGCTGTCAACCCCGCATCTACCACTATGAACTTGACTAGTTATCTACTCTATTAAACGTCCAATAAACATTCAAGTCACCAACAGACCAATATCTTACTTAGCTAACCCTTGCTACAGCATCCACGTGGCTGTTTAGCCAGTGCCGCCATCTGGGTGTGGCTCAATGCGCGCTAACTATGAAGAGTAGCCAGCTCGCTGGATTAATCTAGCATGATAAAGACTACTGGTGCTTTGCTCGATTTTGGAAAGTGATGTCGAGATAAACTAAGTGTCACAGTGATGCATGTAGCTGACTAGCCAGGTGCAAAACTAATTAGATACCTAATTAGGCAATTAATATCGCCGTCTTGTATAGCCCTTTTTCTCTCTCCTCGTATTGCAACTAACCAATATCAGGACCTAGTCAGGTGAACGGAGTTGTGTACAGCTATAGAAACAAGTAATTAACTAGTTTATTCTGACTGAACGACCTCTGAGCATAGACTTCAGCTCCCTGCGGAAATCGCCCAAATTGGAAATGGCTTCCGGTTTAGGAAATAATCAGTCATCCTATGTAACACTCTGATTACACACAACCAGGGGTCCGATAGTGAATGTTGAGGAATATATGGATTAGTTGCTGTTTTCTGTGCTGATCAAAGGCTACAAAGATTGTGTGTTGTCATTGGGAAGTTATAGACTAGAGGCCAAGTATGTATGTACTCTCGGGGTACATTTTTTTATGCATAGAAGAGAAGGATTTATCCAACAAAAGCATTGCTTTAAATAAACTATTTCCGTCTGTGCGATTCAAAGTAAGAAAGTTCAAGTCAAATCACTTCCTCCGGTAGAACATCATTAAAATTGCAATAAAGTCTGCATGTAGACCCTTCGAATTCCATATGTGCATTCGCTTCTGTCTCCTACTCGCAATGACGCTCCTGACTTGTGTTTAGTGTAGGTAATTTCTGGGAGTAGAGAAGCATTGGGTAGCTAGATGATCACGAGAATGGACGTCTGCAATGAAAAGCTTGGAATGTGAGGTAGTGTGTCTTTGATCGAACATGGAATGCAGGATAGATATTTCTTCAGCAGCAGCAAAAAGCTTTCATAATTGCCATGCTGCAGTACTGATTGGATGACTTCTGTATGTACCTCGACTCAGATAGTGTGCCGGCAAATCCCATGAAGACTTATTCCTACAAAAACTTATATATAGCACATGGGTTACAATCAGGCATTCAATATTTGTAACTGTTCAACACACCCATAACCCCATTTCTACAACAACGTAGAAGACTCCCAGCCATGGCCATCATCATCCACTTCGGCCGTGTCACCTACCACAAATACAAATTGAACCCAACAAAACATGATTCGTCATTATCCAGAGCCGCTAGTATACAAAGCATATCTAGCACATCCTCCTTTTTTAGGAATGCTGCAACATCAGGAACCGGAAATGACGATGAGAACAACGATATTTTTCAAGATGCGGATACTCCGCATGTCGATTTTGGGTCTGAGGTGCATCCAACGTCAGAAGAGTGCACCCAAGTCATCGATTGCATAGACGTGGATGGTCCCTGTGTGCTCTGTGTTCAAACCAATGGCGACGATGAGGACGAAGACCCGTGTGGAACTGGGCCATTACTTCCAACAGCAACAACGGTGACGACGACGACGTTGACACCAGAACCGATAGATACATGTGCCAATCCCCTCAAAATCCGTGACCCCACCCTACGTGGACAAGACGATATCCTCATCTGTCACAATACAGACGGACTGATACTAATCACACGACTGCCGGTATCAAGGCATCACCCACTACAGAAAGTGAAGGACAGAACTTTTATTGCCGTGGATGCATTAGCGGGCCTGGATTGGTCTTCTAGGAAGACCTTTCTTTGTACAAGGAACTACTACTTCGTGGCGAGCGTCTATCATCGCTATGAACAAGGGTGCTGCTTCTAGATGTGGATATGTGGATAAGACGGAGGAGGATATTCAATTATCCAGGGAACGTTTACCAACGTACGTGACATCTTTGATGCATACTTTGCATATAAAGAGCGCGGATATGGGGGCGTTGTGATGCGTCTCAAGAGGCTGGATGTCAATTTACATAAGGAGTCAGGAGTGGAGGTCCACTGCTTTAGCGATGTTGATGATGTATCTCGTGTTAAAATATTGGTTACAGGGACAACAGAGTTGAAGGGGTTTGTGTGATCTTGACTACTTCCTTTGCCATGTGGATGTAGAAATCATGTATTAAATTGATCCTAACAACCTTGTACAGAAGACAGGCAATTCCGTAAAATCTGGAAGCTTACCGGCAAACCCCATATAGAGGTAATTTCTGGAGAATAGGTATATATAGCGAAGAGGGTACAAGCAAGCATTGAATATTTCTTCCTTCTCCACAAACACAACCATCATTCCATGACTACCTAGAACAACCTGAAGAGTCCTGACTATGGCATCTCTCATCCATCTCGGTCGTCTCCTGTTCCACAAGGCCAAAAAACGTGATGTTCCTCTATCAATCGAAAACGATGAGGAGTATGAAGTTCTTTTCCATGACGCCGATACACCCCATGCTACGAGCTCTGTTACCACTGACCCTCCCCAAGCCAGCGAGGTCATAGACCTGCATTCTCGTAGCATGGTATGCATCAAACCTGGGGCCAAAAACACCAGCGTCAACAACCACTACAGCAACCAACCTGTTATTAGATTTCAGAAAGGACGCAAAGTTTTCGCACCACCCAACCGCTCAATTACACCTACAAGCCCTCTCAAAATTCGTGCATCCAAGCTACATGGGCAACACGATGTGCTCATCTGCCACTCTCCCGACGGAGTTTTGATAGTCGTGCGCATCCCGGTGTCAGGAGACATGCCACCTGTGGCTTTGACAGGTTGGGTGAACAAGATCCTATGCTCGTTACAGCATCGTCATTGGTTCCCTACCGGTAGTCCTGCTGGTTCATATCGCGGATACATCATCGCGGCGAACAAGGTCGAGGCTGCTCATGCGACTGCACCTGCACACAACAATGAAACAACGTATTCCGTTTTCCAGGGGACATTCACCTCTATCCGTGAGATGTTTCAGACATACTGGAAACACAAAGGACACGCCCATTTGGGTGGTGTAATACAGGGTCTCAGGCAGATGGAAGTCAATTTGCACAAGGAGTTGGAAGTTGAAGTGCATCGCTTTAGGCGAGAGTGTGATCTATCATCGGAGTCGGATGTACCTTGTGTCAAAGTATTTGCTAGGGGATTGACGGAGGTGAAAGAGTTTATGTGATGATTACTATGTCCATGGTCATGTACAACAAATTCCTCTCATTAGCCTAGACAGAAAGCAGGCCACTTTTCTACAAATGAAATCTGACCGGAAACTCGCAGGAATAGTGTCAAAACTAGGCCACTGAAAGCCTGTCCATCTAAGTACTGTACATGTAGCAGTGGAACATTTGTCTGCCATTGATCTAGCAAATCCTTCTTTCAGTACATTCCATGCGTCTCAATGCCTTTGTCCCAATGCCACATTGTACCAACGTGACAACCCTTTCTAGCGATGCCGCTCAATACCCTTTATCTGGGCATGTTACATATCATACGTGACAAATCCTTTGTAACGGGAAGTTGCACAAACGTCAAATTTCCGTCAAATTCCATGAATAGGTAGTAATTTCTAGAGAATATATATAGCGCGTAGAGCACAGGCAAGCAATGAATATTTCCTCCTTAACAAACACAACCCATCCTTCCCTGCCACCAACATCAACACCAACATCAACAACAGCAGCAACAACCACCTACAAGAATCCTGACCATGGCACTCTTTGGCTTACTGGGTGGAAAGCACAAGTCGAAATCATCAAAACGCGCTGCTTCGTCATCATCAATCGGACATGACGATGAGTACGAAGTTCTTTCCCACGAAGGCGACACCACCACAGCCCATGGTGGTGCGTCTGCGTCGTCCGAGGCGAATCCAACGCCAGCTACCGACACAACAAACGTTGCTCCTTTCACTCCTCGGGCATACCCCGAGGAAGTCATTGACCTGAACAGTCGTACCATTGTGATGATCAAACCGCAGCAAGAAATGGACAGCGACCAATATGCTGTATTCAAGACATTCAATGCAGCAACATCGACAACGGAGCCAACAATCCAACCAATTCCGGGCCGTCGCCGTGTGCGAATCCGCGTATCCTCCCTACGACCAGAAGACCTGCTCGTCTGCCATTCGGATACCGAGGGGACTTTGGTCATACGCATGCCCGTGTCAAGTGAACCACTCAAGGTTCTGAAGGATTGGGGCAACAGCATCTGCAATTGGGAAGGGGATTATCACGGTCTGCCATGGGCCTTTCAGAGCGCTGGCTTTCAATTTGCATCGAGGAGTGATCAAACTTCATGGCATTCAACATGGCGAGTACATGTCATTGCGAAGAACAAGAAGCTAGGACCCAGGAGTGGTGCTGAAGATGAAGGATATGCACTTCTCCAGGGAACATTCCCCTCCTTGGGGGACGCGTTCAAGGCATATTTTGCATACAAAATTCGCGCCCGTTGGCCACCTAAACACCGTCTGAAGAAGACAGAAGCCGGTGTACATGGGGAGTTGGAGTATGAAGTCCACTGCTCTAGGGATAGTCGGACTCTTGAAACTTGTACCAAAGTGTTTGCTAGGGGGTTGATGGAGTTGAAGTACTCGATCTGATGTTGATTATGTCCACAGGGTTTGATGGAATGTATCTACAATAATTTTTATTTTTACTAGAATGAAAACAAATGCTCCCTCAAAGTAAAGCTGCAAGTCCACTCAAAAATAGCAAACCTACAGCCCAAGCGGCGCTGCCCTCCCGAATTGTCGACGCAGCACCAGTTTTTGTCGCACTCGCTGCTGTTCCTGTAGCGGTAGCCCCTCCACTTCCACCACTGCCACCGCTTGTCGCCGCAGCCCCAGGAGCACTACCAGTAGCAGTGCTCGCAGCAACATTGCTCGCATCATACGCGGACGCCGTAACGGTATACGTCACACTCAACGCCGTCCAAGTAATCGTAGCGCCCGCCGGCGGCGTGGTAAGCGACGAAGGTCCCGCTGTCGTCGACAATGCATCTGTGCCGCCAGAAGGCAGATTGGCTGGGTCCAGGAATGTGCCGTTGTCCGCTGAATAGAAACCATAGCCAGCACACAGATCGGCCGTGAGACCGGCGCAGGAGCCTGTGATGCTTTCGTATTCGCCAACGTCGGAGTCGAATATTGATACTAGGCCGTCGGGGGAGGTGTTGGGGCAGATGCCGTAGAAGCTGTACACAATCGTCAGCAAGATGGTTCAAGTACGTAGATGTGAAGAGAAGGTGACTCACGCAGAAACAGCGCCACTAAACAAACAACACTGGCAGTTTTCGAGATCATCGGAAACACTCAAGGAGTACTGAGTGCACGTAGAGACCTCGTCAAGGGTAGCGCTGACATTGGTGAAAACCGCTCCTATATTGCACGAGCAGCCGCCGGGGGCGTTGTCGGGGGCTGGGTAGAAGGGAATGTCCTCGTCGACGGTGCGCTGGGCTTTGTATTCGGTGACTAGGTATTGGTACTCGCAGGAGTATGCCTGTTGCTAACATTACATTACTTGTCATAAAGGAATTGAAAGAATAGGGGGAGACAAACCTTGTTCCAGCACGACTCCTGATAGCACACCATCTGGCTAATCCACTGCGCCCATCCACAGGCGATTATAACGTCGTCATTGCCGCCCGCTGCAGCAAGACATGTCGTGACCTTGTCTTCTGCTGCATTCAGGCAAGTGGTCATCGACGAGGGATCCACGCAGCCTGTGGCCGAGATGGTGGTGGCATTGGCTGCGAGAGAGCCGGTTGCGAAGAGCGTTGCTACGATGATTGCTGTCTTCATTTTGGTGCTATCTTTGTCACCTCTGCTCGGTGGACAGCTTTCAATATGTAGGCAAACTCGGAGTTTAGAAGGCTGAAAATAGGAACAGGACAATCGGGCTGTTTTAAACCCCAGTTCCAACGCATTGCCAAGCCAAGCCATAGCTGACTTGTAGCCAAAAACATAAAATGCACAAAACCATGCCCAATTACCACGTAGTGCAACAAGGCATGCAAAGTTTAAGCCTCATTTCGCGTTATGAAGATGTATCAGGTTAGCTCTTCTACGCCACGGCCTCTTGGCCAGCTTCAGATAGGCACTGCACATTTACCCCGAGCCAATCGACAGACTCGCTGTCATGGCCTCATGTGGCTTTGCAACCACGATGCGGCTCATCCTGGCTCCGGACAGCCACCGCCATGTAACAAACTAACAGGGGCATCCATCGGAAAGAAGCAAAGAGTTCGTTCAGCTTGTTTCTTGGCAGATGCTTGTTAAGCTAGATCGGGCGCGCTAATCTGACAAGGTCGCTTATTATTTCTCACTTTGGGTTAGATTTGAGTGGATTCATTTGGAGGGCCCTATCATAGGTTGCAAACCAGGCTGGTTTTCGTTTGCTAGAAAATATCGGGGAATCTACGGGGAGAATGGGTTGATAATATTTGCTGTAATAATGTAGAGATGTGAGCCGCCATGGCTTCCATGTGGTGATTTGACAGTTGCACTGGTGTTTTCATCGTTATTTCAGGTCGCAACGATATCCAATGAAGAAGATTGAAAGATTATAATTATTATTGTTTCAATACTATCATGAATTTTTTTTCCATCTTTTGTATCTCGCTACCTGCCACCCAAACCGAGAGGGATCAACATCGACAACATATGCATTTACAAAACCACAACACCTGATATAAAACCCACAAACAGCACCATCCACCCAGCGACCTTCACCCTCGCACCCTCCCCATACGAGAACGAGGACTCCGTCGGCGTCGGCAAACCAGACGACAACCTCCCATCCGGCCCAACAGAAGACGAACCAGAAGCCTCCTCCGCCTCAAACCCACACAACCCCGACCCCTCCAAATTAAACGTCGGAAAATAAACCCTCGGCTGTCCGTGGCCCATTGGCACCGTAATCGTGCCGTTCTCGCCTGCAACGACACTGCTATTACACAGCGTGACTTCTGTCAAATTCGTGCCCGGATCGGCGGCGCCATGCACCTGCAGCGTATACTCGCCTCCTTGCAATCCCTGATTCGACAACACGGCTAAGATGTGTACGCCATTAGGCCCCTTGCGCGTTACATATGTCGATCCGTCGGTGTACAGCAGCGAGCTGGAGTTTGTCACGTAGTGATCGTCCAGGGAAATGGCGTGGTTGCGCAGCTTGTTCAGTGTCGCGGTTAGACTGTACAGCTCGACAGAGGTGTTGTACTGCGTCGGCCAGAGCGCTTGTCGGTTATAGGGCGAGTAGTTGCCGGTAAGATGCTGTTCCTGGCCGTAGTACATTTTGGGAATGCCGTCGCTCAGGATTGTGAATGCGAGGGCGTTTTTGGCCAACTACATTTATTTGATTAGAAAGGATAGGCAAGGGGAGGGGAAACAGGTACGTACGGCGATATCTTCAGTCAACGAAGCAAACCGCGGATTATCCTGATTCTCAATGAAATTCGCTAGATACTGCGGCGCCTGGCAGGCATCCCGCATATCGCTGACCATGTCAACAAGCTCGGCCATCTTGCCGGCTGTAAAAGCATCGATAATCTTGGGGAAGAGCGCATAATTCTCCAACCCGGACGTCAGATTCTGATACCCACAGAGAAACGCGGCGTCACCATCGTACACCTCACCCATGGCGTACACACCTGCACTCTTCGTAAAGTTTGGGAAGAAGCCAGACTCAATCTGCTTTGCGCCGTCAATACGAATGCCGTCGATTTTGTACGTGCGCACTAGATCCGCAATCCATGCATCCAGCGTCGCAGCAATAACTGGATCGGACGTCTTGATTCGCGGCGTCGCGACGCCCTCGTCTCCAAGCCAGCAATTTGTGAATTGCGTCGCATTCGACCAGTCGGTGATCGGACAGAACGGAACGAAATCCCCTGACGTGTTAAAGGGTGCAAAAACAGAGTAATCAATTGCCGTCGTGCTGCTCATATTGTTGTTGCCAATATCATACGCAAGCTCATTCGCAACCACGTCGACCATCAGATACATATCCCGCTTGTGCAACTCTGCCACCAAGTTTTTTAGGTCGCTGGCAGTCCCGAATTGCGCGTTGATTTCCTCCAAATTTTGAGGCCAGTATCCGTGAAACGCCTCGCCGTAGATTGTGTCTTGCGGCAGGTTTTGTTGGATTGGCGAGATTTGGATTGCGGTGAAGCCCATGTTCTGGATGTACTCGAGGTTGTTGACGAGGCCGGACCAGGTGCCGCCGCAGTATTTTGTGATGTTGCACGCAGTTCCAGTTCCATTGTTGGAGGTAGGGGAGAGGGCGTAGCGGTCGGTGATGACTTGGTAGATGGAGCGTTTGGCCCAGTCGTCGGCGGAGGCGGCGGAGGCTTGGGCTGCCAAACCAATGGAAAGTGCCAGGAGGTATAGTAGCTTCATTGTCATGCAAGAGGTATAGGGCTAAGTAAATTCAGAAAGGAGTGGACAGGGTTATCACCCAGAAAATCAACAACTCAAAGCATAAAAAAATGAATGAATGACTCTGACAGAAAGGAACGTCGACAGTTGGACTGCTGGATTTTGAAAAGAGAGAACTACAACGGCGGCGACGGCCCTTGATATCTACCCCTTCTTATGTACATAGGTAGTTCTCCGGACATGATGGCGCATGCACCGTCTAATTTACCTACCTGCAGCGCTGTAATATCACAAGTTTTTATGATTGGATTCTGCGTTTAGCGTAATGCGGGGGACTGCTCTCCTGTCAGTGATGGCTGCAGTCCGAAAGGGGCCTGAAAGGCCGGGATATTAGGTTGGTGATGTCTGTCCCTTGCTTATTTGTATGAAATTGGCCGAGGTTCTCATCTCGGGCTGGATCTTTGGATGTCACGCGACCAGTTGTTCTTTTTCTTGGCTCAATATATCGATGATGAGTCTATGAAATCGAATGGCATGGCACTGGCATTTTTGCTGGGCTAGAGAAAGCCACTAATTCATGGCAATGTGATACTAACAATGAATTCAGAAATATCCAGACTTCAAGGGCGAGACACCACAGTACCGGAAAGAAAATTTCATTGACGACGTGCATATGCATGGAACTGTTTCAAACAAGAAGCCGGAAACAGGCTTCAACCAATGGTACCTAATATATACAACCGCTCACGCATCAAAGTACAATTTTCCGTACCACCTTTTCGTCCGACCCTCAGCCGCGAACGAAGTATGCTGTTATTCAAAGACCAATTTAATCCATACTACCCAAACGAGTATATTTCAACAGAAACTGAGAATATTCCCTCATATCAAACTCGTAGCCCTAACCCGTGGGCAATTCGTTTCTTGGCAGGGATCAACTATTCATCCTAAACATCCACCCCTTGCTTCAGACGACGGCCGAGGCCATTAAACTCTTATTTCCCGGGATTGTCTTTTACGAGTCCGGCCTGAAATAAACCATGTTTTGTTCAGTTTTTTGCATGATCAGATGGGAGTCTCGTCATGCCGAATACGCATGGTCCGGCTACTCCGGTCCGCGTCGATCACGTACAATGGCAATATTGAACAGTGACGACGATAATAAACAAGAAACCATTCCGTTTAGATATCTAAACTGGTCTCTTCTATATAGATTTGTTGAAGATTTATAGATGCTGTCCAGACTCCAGGTTAATTAAGATATTCGAACGGCTATTTATAAATCCAACTCATGTAACTCCGTCATTTCATCCGGTGAGATGGCAGCGGTACGTTAACCACCCACGACATGGAATCTCACCAATTTTCCATACTAATTTCCGTCTTCAGTGGTCTAAGAACACGTTTAGGCTTGATAAGCTCCGTATTCAGAAATGGCGTGGGAATCCCACTCTCATCGGTTTTTTGTCTCTCCTTTTCATTTTTGGTGCATAAAAATACAAAACCATTCTATTTAATATACATACAAAAAATAATGTGAAAATAACGCAAGGCAAATAAAAGGTTGAGTTTGACATATCTGGACCTTTGGCTCGTTGCTTCTCCTTTCTATGTCATTCAAGTACCTAGGTAGGGCGTGCTGCCGTATCATCGTTATATACAACCAACACCTGACCAAACTTTCAAAAAGCATCCAACCAGTCAACTCGCTTTGCGAACAGTTTCTATATTCCAAGATGTTTCAGTTTCATTTCACGATCCGATGTTTGAATGATGTCATTACACGATGTTTGATAGGGGATTGCCGTGAGGATCCTTCTTTCACGGTAGTCATACAAAGAGTTGACTATGAAACAGGTCTGTCAAATACAACAAAACGCAAGATGAGCGCAATAGAAAGACAGCATCGACGATGTTCTTCCAGGGTTCTTGTGTTAGGACAGCATGGCATTGTTCAACGCAACAAGGAAACTTGATATGTTTGTCTAAGTTGACGGAAACATGAGATGAAAGAGTTGCCTGAATGGGAAGGCAGCAAACAACATCAAATGGCAGTCGCGGGGCACCTTCCATCTTTGTCTGTCTCTCTCTTCCCTCTTCTTCGTCCAACCCACTTCAACCTCCTCAACCTGCTTCACCTCGACTCTATCACATATCACTCACATCCCTATCACCATGGCGCTCGAACGCGTCGCCGAACTGGTGCACCGCTTCATGCTCGACCCCAACCACAACATCATGGTCATCGTCCCCGACTCGTGGATCCCCTACATTGAGCTCACGCGCGTCAACCAGCCCATGGGCCTCCTCATGCCCATCCTCCTCTACAGCGTCGGCCTTACTTTCGCCGCCTGTGTCTCGCAACCTCTCATAACCATTCCAGAATTTTTCGTGCTTGCCTGGCACAGCTACATCTGGCTGTTCATCATGCGCCATGCCCTGTGCACCTTCAACGACGTCATCGACTACGAATACGACCGACGCATGCGACGCTGCCGTTTTAGGCCGGTTGCGCGCGGCGCGATTTCGCCTGATCAAGCGCTGCAGTTTAGTGCGCTGTTGCTCATGTTGGGGTGCTGGTCGCTGTACAACCTGCCTCGAGAGGCGCACGGTTTGGGGATACTTGCGACGATAGTCATGATGATAACCCCCTTTGGGAAGAGGTTTACGCATTTTCCGCAACTGATTATGGGTGTGGCGTTTACGGTGACGATGTTCATGGCGTGTGCGGCGGTGGGTGTTGATGCGTCGTGGCGGTCTGAGCATTTTCTGTCTGCGATGTGTCTGGGGCTGGTCTGCATGCTCATTATTGCGATGACGGATACGATCTACGCATACCAGGATCTGTATGATCATTTCAAGATTGGGCTCAAGTCGATGACGCTGGTACTGGGGGATCGACCAAAGACGTGGCTATGGACAATGATTGCTGGAATTCAGGGGCTGCTGTTGATGGTTGGACACGCGAATGATTTCTCGCCAATGTTTTACATGATTAGTTGTGGGGGGTCGTTGTTTGCGCTGTCGGCGATGCTGGCGCTGGTCGATTTGAGGGTTGCTGCAGACTGTCGGTGGTGGTGTCGATATGGAGGTAGCGCAAGTGTGTTTGCGATTGCGTTTGGGCTGTATCTGGAGTATTTCATACGGTTGTGTTTGTTTACGTAGTTTATCCTCCGGTACTGCGAAAACAGTTGAATAGGGGTTTGATATCATTGCTATCCCGGCGTGATGTTTATCATTAGTGTAGTATACTTCATTCTCATTCTCATGACCATCCATATCCAACAGTCTGACCACATATTCCTATTCACGTGCAGGCATAATTACATCAATCAATACCAAAACAAGTAAATCGCGTCAAACATTCTTCCAATACATCTACCTACCCGGTAGACACTATTTCTCCTCCTTAACCTCCTCCACCACTTCCTCCGGGGCCGGCACATCCTCAAAAATATCCAAATCCACCTTCCCAAATTTTCTGGCCGACACCCCCTGCTCAAACAACACATCCAACTCCGCATACGTCCTCCCTTTCGGTTCCGGCAGTCTGAAATACGTCCACACAAGACACAAAAAGCACAACCCCGCCCAAAAGAATCCCGCTTTCCCTCTCCAATTCCAATACGTCGGATTAATCATATCCGGCGTAATGACTCCGTTGATTGTGCCCTGAATGTTATACGCAATCCGCGCGAGCACAATCGTCTTTGTGCGGAGTCTCGTCGACGGGATTTCAGCAACCACCGAATAACAGACAGACCCGATCGTGGTGTCGTAGAACAGCGTAAAGACGAGTAAGAGACTGCCAGTAGCATAATCCGCGGCGCTGGTGTGTCCCAAACTCGAGAACCCGACACTCAGCATGACGAGAAACAAACTCGCCAATCCGCCCAAATAAATGGTTCGGCGACCGAGGTATGTCATGGCCCACCACGAGAAGAACACGCCGATTATGGCCACGGAGTACAGCGCCATACTGAAATCGAATGCGATAGTGGTCGGCAGCCCAGCCTGCTCAAAGAAATACGCCGAATAGCTCATCAGCGACGCCCCCGAAGCAGCCTGAATCACCCACGCGACACACGCAATCTCCGTCCGTCGCAGATTAATGCCCTTGAAGCAATCCGCATAACTCGTTCCGGCTGACAACTCCTTTTCGATTTCGTCGCTGTGCCGCAGCATGGAAATCGAATTGTCGAGTTCTGCATCCGTCAGATTTGATGTCAGCCGTCTCAACGACTTGCGCGCATCGTCGAATCGACCCTTCCGGACAAGCCACCACGGCGACTCGGGCGCAAACGCAATCCCAACAATTAAGGGGACGGGCCACATCCATTGCAACGCAAAGGGAATACGGTACGACCACTCCCCGGTCCTGGACAGCAATCCGCGCAGCACGCCGGTGGCCAGCAGCTGGCCCACGCCCCACATCATGTTCACATAAGTCGTCAAATACCCGCGCAGCGCAACAGGGCAGACTTCGGCGGCGTACGAAGTCGTCAAAGTCTGGAAGACGCCCCATGGTATGCCCATGAGGATCTCTGCGGCCAGCAGGGTCTGGATGTTTGTCGCAAAGAAGGAGATGAAAATCAGCCCGCAGAGCAGGACGAGCGTTCCAATCATGGTGCGCTTCATGCCAAACGCTTCGGCGAATATGCCATTGCCAAAAAGACCCAGAATCTCGCCCACTCTCGCCCCATTGGACAGGCCGGATTGCCAGGGCGCAGAGACCTGGTAACTACCCGGTTTTCCGGGTACGGGCGAACCGAATTTCTTCTGGAAGGATGGATACGCGAAAAAGGCAGACACTAAAACGGTGTCGAAGCCTTCCATGATGATTGCGGTGGAGAAGAGAATGGACCATGCGACGGCCTTGGGGTAGCGTTGTATGGCCTCGCGGATCGTGAGGGAGTGTTCGGCGGCGGTGGCGAGTTTGGCTTCGCTGGAGAGCACGGCGACTTTGGGGTTGGTTGTGGCTAGGGTGTGGACGACGCTGGTGTCGAGGGCGACTTGTTCGCCATTATTTGCGGACATGATGGAGTATTAGCTGCAGATGCAGGCTGCAGGGTGTATCTCCTTTTTGATGATGATGATGATAGAGCGGGAAATTTCAGGTTATATATATAGATGGACAAGAGAGGTCAATTTTAACTTCCATAATCTCCCCGGCCTAAGCTTCCCACGTGCAAGAGCTGTCTACCAAGGAAATGGTGGAAATATATACGAGCGTTGACCGAAAACAGCAAATATCGGGCTACTCCGGCTCGACAAGAGCGACAGATCGATGGCGTGCGATGAATGTGCGTGTTTGCCGCGTGCTTTTTCATGTGTTCCAAGCACTTTTAAAGGCGGGGGCAGTCAGATCTTTAATTTCGTGGAGCATCGCCATGGCCGTGTTGAATGGCGAGATCGAGAGCCAATGATTTGCCCTAAAAAGCAGGGGGGGTTGGTTAGCTTCCCCGGCTTTCCACCCGAGGGCGTTCCCCGCACGCAGACCATCCAAGCATTTTTTTTATGCTGCATGTGCGCTCTAAAAGCTTCACCTATTTGATTCAATTGAACAGCCCAAGATGAGGGCGCTACACATCTCCAGCTTAATTGCTCTAATCCCCGGGATTATCTGCCAGCAACATGTGCCCGCACAGCAAGTCCTGCAATACCCGCAATGCGACGGGCAATGCGATCGTCCCAACGTCGTCTTCATCCTGACCGACGACCAGGACACGCACCTCGACTCACTCGACTATATGCCTCACGTCAAACGGCATTTGTTAGACAAGGGCACCTATTTCACAAAACATTACTGCACAACCGCTGTATGCTGTCCGTCGCGAGTGACGCTGTGGACAGGCAAGCAATCGCACAACACGAATGTCACGGATGTCAGTCCTCCGTACGGTACGTAATTCCAACAGCCATGAAACCATGAGATTGGTGAATTGCGCTTATTGTGTGGGCTACAGGTGGATATCCCAAATTCATCGACGGCGGCTTCAACGACAATTACCTGCCCGTATGGCTTCAGCAGGCGGGCTACAATACCTACTACACGGGCAAGCTGTTCAACGTGCACACCGTGACCAACTACGATTCTCCGGCGCCGGCGGGATTCACCGACTCTGTACCCTCTCCCTTCTTTATCCTTATAAAAATTAAACTCGTCTAACGGGTGTTGATAGGACTTCCTCCTCGACCCCTTCACATATAACTACCTAAACAGCACCTTTCAACGCAAAGGCTCTACCCCCCAAAGCCACGAAGGCGAGTACTCGACCGACATCGTCTCCCAAAAAGCGCAATCCCTACTCGCAGATGCAGTCGCAGCCGACAAACCATTCTTCCTAACCATTGCCCCGATTGCGCCGCACGGAAACATTGTTATGCACGGCAGCGCACTCGACGACGATTTCGTCGCCGAGCATGGCGCGCCGGTATCTGCAAAGAGGCACGAGCATTTGTTTGCAGATGTGCGAGTGCCGCGGACGGGGAATTTTAATCCTGACGTTGTAAGCACCCACCTCCCAAAAGATTACTTAATTCCTGCTGACTGTGGTGGTGTACAGCCATCAGGCGCAAACTGGCTTCTAGATTTACCCCAGCAAACAGAGGAGAATGTCGAGTACAACGACCACTTCCACCGCCAGCGCCTGCGTTCGCTGCAGGCAGTCGACGAACTCGTCGACGAAGTGGTCACAAAACTCGAGGAGTATGGCATTCTCAATAATACCTACATCTTCTACAGCAGCGATAACGGCTTCCATATCGGCCAACACCGCCTGCAACCCGGAAAATCGTGCGGGTACGAAGAAGATATTCATATCCCACTGATTGTGCGTGGCCCCGGCGTGGCGGAGAATTATTCGACGACGGATATTGTGACGACGCATACCGATCTTGCGCCCACGTTTTTTAGACTGCTAGGCATTCCGCTACGGGATGATTTTGATGGAACTGCGTTCCCGGTTGAAAAGGATGGGATTGAGGCGGTAGCGCATGGACGGAAGGAGCATGTGGCCGTGGAGTATTGGGGGTTTGCGGGCGGGGAGGGGATTTTTGATAGTAAGTCACTCACTCCTTCTTCCATCAATTGGTTGGTGTATCTACTAAAGGATGGGGGTGATGGGGGTAGAAACCCTGCATGAAAACAACACCTATAAGGCAATCCGCATCGCCGGCCCGGGCTACAATCTGTATTATTCCATATGGTGCAACAACGAGCACGAGCTGTACGATATGGCCGTCGACCCGGGGCAGATGAACAATCTTTTAGCCTCTGAATCAGCAACAACCGACACTAGTTTGCTCGTTGGAGGTCACCCGCTCCCCAATATTGTTAGCAGGCTCGATTCGCTGCTGCTCGTGCTGAAATCATGCAAGGGTAAAACATGCCGCCAGCCATGGAAAGAATTACACCCGTTGGGCGATGTTGGATCGCTAGAAGATGCGCTTTTGGCGGAGTTTGACGAGTTTTATGAGCGCCAACAGGTTACGAGGGTAGAGTTTGAGTATTGCTGGAATGGCTATGTGCCAGAGGCCGAGGGCCCGATGTGGGAGACGGAAGGCGCAGCGTTTGGATTTGTGAGGGATGGGTTGATGTGGTATGACTGGGTTTAGCCTCAGCCTGGTTATAAACGAACTAGCTAGGTAGGTAGGGAGCGCTTGGCGGCTTGGTTGGCTGCGTCGTCAAGGATGGATATTGAAATAAAAAGCCGGCGGAAATATTGTTCCTGTTTTGATTGTGGCTGATCGGATTTGGCCAGGATCGATGCCCTGGTATATATGCCACGAGTCAGCTGTTGGTTGTTAGATTGGTTGATTGAACAATAAATAAACCAAGCAATCTTTGATGTGCTGGATTCGGAGAATTCATGGTTCCTGAATCATGTCCTAGGCCAATGCAGAACGCGTCACTCCACCCACTATCACGAGGGAGCTAAATATAAGCTTGAAAATAGCTCAGCCTGTCAGGAATGCATGGATGGATCCTCTGCGTTGATTTATCATCATATGATAATGCGATTTTGGTTACATGCACTACTGTCCACATAGCTAGGCAGTTGGCTCGAGCTTGAAGCCTTACAGTACTCAAACGGCGCTAACTGGGAATCCTGCTGGAGCTGAAGACACCATGATCCGCATGCTGTGTAGATAATTATACTCTGTACCTGGTAACTAATAAACCTTGTCTAAATACATTGAATACTTTGGATTGTAATTGAAAGCCAAACTCACCATTTTTTATTTCTTCTCCCCTTGATCATGCATTGGCAGCATTCACATGCCGAGTGGCAGCGTAGGATCTTTATACTTTATCCTACGTCGCAACTCCACCACGCCACAACACTACTTTTAGTCCTAAAATGTGCCTGCATAAACGGTCTAACCAATCATTTCCCACAATTTTTAGAGTTATTTCTTGGCTTGAGTGGCTCAAACAAGCCCTCCATTGTACTATGTAGCTCTAGGCTCGTCAGATCTGTAGATAGTTTCAAGGTTGCAAACACTACCTCATTTTAGGAGATCATACGGCGTAAATGACCGGGGTATCCGCTGTGCATACGTCAGCTTAATGCCTATCTGAGCGTAGGGCTATGCAACCTAGAGGCTATTTTCACATGGACTTCCATTCCTCTGTCTTGGCTGTCTTTCTTCTGGTTAGCTAGACTTGGCCCTGCAACTGCCCCGAGAAAGGGTATCCTTGCGATACGTAACCGCCATGGAAATAGTGGAAACATTTTTGAACATTTTGGGGGCTAGCCGTCCTTGTTTCGTTTACTTGACTGTTCCTGAGCTAGCTCGGCTTATAAGTAGAAATAAACTACATTGCCAAGGGTTTTAGTCGTCAGGTGCGGATGAGTATAAAACCGGTGATGGTTCCTCCCAGTTCTGGGGTCAGGAATCAATTGAGTAAATATTTGCTTCCCAGAAAAGAAATAGTATGTAAGTAACGTCAATCGGGAGCTGATGCGTCAATTGAGTGATTGTATACTGACAACTGTGGAAACAGAAGACAATGAAGTTCATCACAGCCGTTGCATCCCTCCTCTCCGTCGCCGCCGTGGCCTCCGCGGACTCGGAATGGAGTACCTGGGAGCTGTACTGCGGTGATTCTGTATTCCTCCCCTCCCCTCTCCTCTCTTCCCACCCCTCTCTTCTAAGTATGTCACTAACATTCTACGTGTATAGTGCGACAGCACAACCCTCACCGCCTCAGGCACCCTCACCGACAACGTCGTCTCCACCTGCACTGCGCTTAACGCCACCTACGCCTACTGCCACCTGGACATTGTCCAGGAGTACGGCTCGTACGCAGTTGCGCTTTCGTCCTCTTCGGATGGGTGCAGCGATTCCGACGCGGCCGACGTGGTGGATGTGGGCAGTTGCTCGACGGAGGGGAGTTGGGCGTATTATGAGATTTACTACTATTTCTAGATAGGACGAAAGTCATGGGGTGGAATGGGATGAGGTTTTTGGGATTTGAGTTTGATGTATGACGCCTGGATGAGTTGAATAAGGTCAATTCGACGACGCATGTATTTAAGCTTAAATTAACCACAGTCCTGTCGCTGTACCTGGGGTAAACAAGTTAAAGGTCATTATCTGGGATGTAGTCGATGTCTTTCAAAATTCCAATGTCATGTCATATCCCTAGGAAGATGAGAGTTGTCAATAGTATCGCGGACAAACAAAAGCGCATTGCAACCTGATCGACAAAGTCCAACTAGTAGCTCGAGGTCGGTTTCAGTGAATAATTTTGCTGGTCTACAGCGGTCCTGTCCTGTTTTCCTGGATGATACTGAAAGATTCCATTTGGTAGGCGCCGACAGCGAATTCGCCAATGGGTTTCCCGAATAGGAAAATTCTCCATGAGCCCCAGCCCTAGCCCTAACTTTAACTCTAACCTTGACTGGCCTCCCCCTCGCTCATATTGGCACTGTCTGTATATAGTTGACTAGGAATAGTTCTGCTTTTACCAGACATTTGAATAGGTATATAAGGATGGCCCAACGACGAGAAAGTTAATCATTCATTCATTATGTGTATAAATCTATTTTTCAGGCCTAGAACAGGTATCGTCCAAACACAAGTAAATACATCAACCCCTTCTACTGCTATCTATAGCCCGGGTATATAAACAAAATCAATCCTCATCAACTCCATGTCCCTTCATACTCAACTTCAACGCCTTTTGCAAATCTTCGTCATCCTCATCCTCTACCGCCACAGCACGACCCTTGCCTTTGTTTTGCTGGTTATGGTGCGCTTCCAAGAGGCTCTGCTTCTTGACATACTCCAGCACAATCTCCTCTTCCGTGCGCTCTTGCGCCGTTTTCTCCGGTTGTCCCTGTTGATGTGCCTCTCCCGGGTCATATGCAGGAGGTTGCTGGCTTGATGATGATGGCCCACCAGCCACGTTTTCTGATACTTCGTCGGATTCATCATCGTCTTCGTTAAGGCTTATTGCGGATGACAAGTGACTACTACTGCTACTTTGTCTGTGTCTCTGCCTGCGTTCCTGCAGGCTCTGCACCATGACTTGTTCCAGTTGTTTCTCATGGTTTAATGCTTCGCGTGCGTGGCGCTGAGCTTCGGCTTTGCTGGCTGCTATTGCCTGGCGCAGATTCTCCTCATCTGCCTGATGATCTGCAGCTTCTTGTCGGGAATCCTCTTCTGCGACTCTATCTGGCGTCTCTTGGACTGACAGTCCGTCGATTTCAGCTAGTTCCAGTGATTCTTCGTGTGAACCACCCCTGGCGCTTGTCTCGGTATCACCATCTGCGCTGACAGACTGACCAGAACTCGCGGTAGGCCGTCCTTCCATATTCTTCTTGCGCTGCGCTTCCAGCATACCCTGCACCAACTCCTCATCCCCCTTCCTCTTTACATATTTCTCAATCATCATCCACCTCTCAACAACATCCCGCTTCTCCTCCTCCCCACTCCGCAACCACTCCTCATACCCCTGACCCACCCTCGACGCAACAATATAATTCTGCACATTACTCCCCCACGCCCTCTGCACCTCCTTGTGCACGCCTTTCATCGTATGCCCCAGAATCCCGAACAGCGCCGCGCCCGGTTTCGCCACAAACCCTCCAATCCCCTTTCCAAACCCCTTCACAAACCCACTCGCACCTTGTTGCTTGGCACCGTTCCAGGGCTGAGTGAAGATGCCAGTGACGCCGTCGTACCAGCCATACCCAAATTCTCTGCCTGTTGCTTTCATGCCGGACTTGAAATCGCGGATTTCCTGCTGTGGGCGCACGGTGTCGTCGCCCCAGAGTTTGGGCGCGTTGTGGAAGCCCTGCGTGAAGCCGACGGATATGTCCATGGGTGCTTTGAGGGCGGAGCGGACGAAGCGGCCGAGGCCTTTGCTGGTGTGTACACCTTTTTGGCGCAGCATGTCTTTGTCCTTGCTAGATCTCGATTTGGTTTTTTGGGTTTGGCTGGACATGGAGCTCGATGCAAAGTTCGAATTGTCAGATGACAGGCTGTAAAGGCTCCCCACACGAGGGAGAGATTGCTGCGCATTCAAGCTCGTCTGGGAAGTCGACGCCTCGCTCTTTCTTGCCATGGTCAATGGTTTCAATGTCTCGGACGGAAACTCGGCGACCCCCGTCGCCATGCCGCTGAATGCCCTAAAACACGCCGCTGCACCGCCGGAGATTGGATCCCAGGGCCCTTCGTCAGTGTCGTATTTTTGAGGTCTGAAGAGCTGCAAATCATGGAAATCTAACAGCTTTGCGTTCGCCAACGTACACGCAGCGAAAGCACTCAGCCTGACTTGCGTACGCTTGATGCGCCACGTAGCGGGTCGAGAGGGCGCAAGCATGCATCGGAGTCTGTCAGCATCGAGCTGCTGATGAAACGACTGCGCACCCATGTCGCAACCTCGCTCCGCCGCTATCTTGTCTGAGAGCTCCTTGGCGCGTTCCAGACTTTCGGGTCTGAGGCAGAAGTTGATGGCATCGGCGAGTTTGTCTGCGGTAAGCTGTTTGTGAGGGATTGGGTCGGGCCCGGCGCCTGCTCGCGCGACCATGGAACCCCAGAAAAGCTGGTCTCCAAAGAAGGGGACGACGACAGTCGGGCGGCCTGCACTAATCCCTGCTGCGGTAGTTCCGGCGCCACCATGGTGAACGACGCAAGAGACATGCTTGAAAAGCCAGTCATGCGGCACATTGTCTATCATAAAGACGCCGTCGGGGATACGCAGGCTGTCGGCACCCATGCCTCCCCAGCCTTTGGAAAGGAGAACACGCTGACCAGTCTTTTGTACGGCCATGAAGATGAGTTCTGTCAATGCATCAGGATCGGCCAAGACGATGCTGCCGAATCCTATATAAACCGGGGGTGGACCCGCGTCGAGGAATTGTTGCAAATCAGAGGGCGGAGTGTAACTAGACGCCAAGTTGAGAAAGTAGAACCCAGACACAGAAATGTGCTGGCCCCAGTCTTGCGGTTTAGGTATCAGAGCTGGAGACCAGCAGTATGTGTGAGGCACTTTGAGACGATGCAGCATCCCCGGTGCCCAGATGAGACTCACGGGATCCAAACCAAGACATTTTGCGCGAAAGCGGTTGATGATATCGCCCAGCCCTTGCCACGAGAGGAGTTCGATCATGGCATAACTTATATAATTCGTCAGTTGCGGGTCTGCATTAGAAGACTGGATATTGGCTAGCGGATGCGGAAACGCCTGCGTGGGAGAATACGGCATCGTGAACATGATATGCAGCGGGATACCTAGCTTCTCTGCGCAATGGATATGCGCAAAGCTTGGGGGGTTGGCGATGATGCAGTCCGCAACAAACGGTCTGCTTTCATTCTCGACGTCGTTTTCGCTGTCGAGATTAATGCCGTCACCGGCTTCGTAGCATGATCGCCAGCAGCCCTGAATGTACTCGGCAACATCTTTTCTTCGCTGACCGACATCCCCGCTTAGCACACTGCGAAAGCCCGGCATAAGGCTGGAATTCTTGGCCATAAAGGCCATCAACTGCGCGGGGTCGCCGCCAATACTAAAAAATTCGAGCCCATTTTCTTGCACAAAGGACTTGAAGGTGGCATGGGTCGCTAGACGTACGCGATGGCCGTAGGTGTCTTTTAAGACCTTTCCCAATGCAACGAAAGGCTGCACGTCTCCGCGCGAGCCTACGACTTGAATGACGATGTTCAGGGGCGGAACTCGATCCTGTCCTAATAAAGAAGGAGTTGGGCGAGAATTTTGCACACTCTGGATTTGTTGGTGTAATGCAGGAGTAAAGATCTGCGACAAACGGCGGTTTACTTGGTTTATGCGGATGTTCAACCGGCCGTCGTCGGTGACGCGGGCGCTGGTGCCCAGGCCGTTTTCTTCGCTGCGGATCTCGCCATAGACTTCACCGTAAGCAGGAGGGGGAATGTCGTCCGCGGCTGGTTCAGGGCTGATGAGGTCAGTTTTTTGGAGGGGGGCTTCTTGCGTTGGTCTCTGCGCGGCAGCGGCAGCTTGTGCTTGTTGAAGTAGGGATTGCTGCACGGCGGTCTCCAGGCCCTCTTCTGACGAAGATTGGGTGGCCATGGTATTAACCAGTTTTATGGCGTGTGAGAGCGACAGAGATGAGTGATTGATTGAGTGAGGTGATGCAGTGGAGATTCTGTTATTGATCTGCCTGGACCTGGTTGTCCATGTGAGGCATTTACCAGTTGACTAGGCCGAGCAAAATAAACAAGTACGTCCAATTCAGCAGCACCGACGATATGCTCTTGTACCTAGTCAAGAACAAGGCCGAGGCAGCAACTTTGCGATCACAAATTAAGCAGAGTTGCTACAAGCTCCGCCCTCGTTTTGATGTGATGTTCAAACGACGCTTGTCCACATGTGGTTAGGTTGCTATTTGTGTCCCTCATCTCGCCAATCCCTCCCTTTCAGGTATACACTTCGTGCCTTCAGTGGACTTGTCCTTCAACTTGTCTAGTCCAATTCCTCGTCATGGTTTTCAATGCCTCCGCTTGCGCTTATGCACGTTTTCTTACTCAACATCCCTGTGGCTAATAACATAGCCACCTTGAAATTGTGTTGCCTGGCCGTCACACCTAACATCATCCTACAGTAGTTCATACCCTCACTGCCAATAGACTATGGGCTTCATACGACTGGGTTTCGATTTTTTTTTTTTGTTTTTTATCATGTTCAGTTCTATAGTCTGTCAGAATGTCCATCGCCTGATCTTAGATTCAACTGGAGCCCGATGTGGTATATATAGGTATAAAACCCGCGCGATCAGCATGCATCAGCAAACTTTGATCATTTGCACTACGCAACATACTAGAAAAAATTACTCAGATATTTGTTTTTCTCCTTAGACGATAATGACGTCGATCAGGCCCAATTATACTTATTACAAGATTGACTTTGCGTTGCGAGTGCTGCAGCTCATCTTCGCCATCATCGTCATTGGAACAGACAGCTACGGTGCTCATATATATCTGATGTGTCGTACTCTTTTTTTTTTTTTTTTGATTGATCAATGAATCTGATCATTGCATACCTAGTTATCCACGTGTTTCGCTCCTGGTTCGGCAACTACACCCATTACTACGGCGTCCCTGACGCGTGGAGTTTCTTACTGTTCTGCGCTACCTGGGCGGTTCTGGGCGCTCCTTTTTGTTTCATTGCTGGAATCAGATACGATGACCATGTATTACTAGGCTACATTCGTGTTGCCGTCGACGCTGTGGCTGTCCTTTCATGGTTTCCGGGGTTTATTGCTGTGGCTGTTAACATAGCGAGTGATGCATGTCCCGCGGAAGAGAGCTACTGCAGGGCGATTGAGGCGGCGACGGTCTTTGGGGCGTTGGAATGGTTGGTGTTCGTGCTTACAACAACTATAACTGTCAGGAACGTCTTGGACGAGCTCCGCCGGACAAGGGCGTTGAAGGCCAGTCGCGATATAACTGCCTGATCAGTGCGGTTAAGCATCGTCTTACAGTGAATACGTCGGGCAGTCAGTTAAGGCTGAGACATTACCACAGGCTTAGCAAGGTTGCTTTTATTAAAGCGCGGTAAGGGAGGGCGCTACCTGTTGTGATAAGACAAAAGGATCTTAGCCACTGAAAGTCAGTTACAATTCATTGTCATAGTTTCATGTGATGAAAAGGAATTGATTTATTGTCATCCGCTCATGAGCTAAATGTCTTCCACGCATCTCTCATAAACATCAGAGCAAGCCCGTTTGCCGTCTCATCCCCCACAGGCACCAACTGCGTACCAAAAAACATGCCCAATTTCTTTTCCCGATTCATTGCCCATAGCACATTGGGCATGCCCTCCCAAGTTACAGTCCCCTGGGGCATTTGCGAGATGGGCAGAACGTCCTCTGCCAAAAGGCCCGCAAAACTCCAATTGACAGACGGGCTACCACCCTTCCCTGCACAAAAGGCATAATTCTCGTCATCTTCACGCAGGTTGACATGAGGGGTACCGGCAAGTTTTCCCGAAAATAGCAACTCGACAGACGCAGGATTCAGCAGCCGGGATGAACCAGAGACAAGATCACTCAAAATAATCCCCATATCGGTTGCGCTGCAGAGCAGGCCATTTGCCGCACCATCAGCAGCAACAAGACTCCCACCCTCCTCTCTCTTGACCATCCGTAATCGTCTATCATAGATATCAGGACGCCCATTTGGTTGGTACGTTGATGAAGTCATCCCGATACGCTCAAAAATGTGCTCTTGAACATATTCGGCAAAGTTTCCCCCACCGAGACGCGTTACGAGTAATTGCGTCCAGTAGATGCTATGTCCATATGCGAAACCTTCTCCAGGCTCGAATATGAGTGGATTAGAGAAGTATTGCACGATTTTGTGCGCGTTTGGGTCGATTTTGATCTTTTCAGTCTGGTCAGAAGATTGATATTCGGTTATGAGAGGGTGGTCTTCGCTCGCTAGACCGCTGGTATGCGACAGTAAGTGGCGAAGCGTGATGCTCTTCGTAGCTGGGATGAGGGTGAAGGACCGATTATCATCATTGTCAGGTCTGATCAGAGGCAGAGATTTGAGCTCCGGCAGATGTTTGTAAATGGGCTCGTCGAGTGTGAGGGCACCTTGCTCGACGAGTTGTAGGGCTGCAATGTGGGTAATGAATTTCCCGGCGGAGCCGAGGATGAATGTGCTCTCGGAATCGAGTATTGGAGCATCGAAATCTAGGGCTCGAAAACCAGATGCGTGAGAATACACAGTTGTACCTGGGACTAGTTAGTACGAACGTGGCATGTAATTATTCTCGGGCTGCCGTACCATCGCCATTTACCACGAGTCCGATTGCGCCTAAAAGACGTCTATTCTGTGGATCTGTGAGTTGGCCGAGTTTGGCTTCAAAGTTTTCCATGGTGATATGTTTTTGATAGTGGAGCTTTGACAAAAGAAAAAGAGAGATGAACATTGGAAGTGGTGATTGCATCACCCGTGATGCCCCGCCAGCCCAATCAGGATCGGGCAGCATAAAAATACGCCAGAGCGATCAACATAGGAAGATAGAATCTAGATTCACATATTCCACCAACTATCAATGCTATACCCATGTAGGTACATTTTAAGATTTCGGAGCACATCGTACCCTCCCCAATGCATCATGCACAGTCACCACCTTCCCCTGGCCTAGCTCAACCAACTCAATGTACAACGTCGCCGGCTCCCATTTCTTCTTCCTCGGATAGAGATTGCGAACTTCAACATGGCACGTTCCAAACTCAGTCGACCACTTATCCAATAGCCGCTGAATAGTTCTCGTCCGCCGTCCCGCACCTCCAGCCGCATACAGAAACTCCCCAGTCTCATAATCCAAAGGCCGGAACCAATGCACTGTACACACAGGCGGATTCTGTATAGCCCAGAACAAGTCCCTATTCACCCAGTACCCTATCTGCACAAATGCGTGCTCGACTTCTTGAACTGAGCATGTTCCACTCAAACGAATGAAGATTGCCTTGCCATGGTTGTTGATAGCAATGATAACGTCGTCCCCGAAATGATCGCTGAAACCCGTTTCGAGGTCCCGGACAATACCCGTGCAGAACCAGAGCTTGGTGTTGTTGAAGTCGATGTTGAAGACAAGCTCGTTGGTATCGATGTAGAAGACGCCCTGTGGGTAGTTGCCGACAAGTTCTTTGATGACTCCCTGGTTGTGTTTGTGAAGGTCTTTGTATTTCTCAGCCCAGGACTTTTGTGTTTTTTTGTCTCCTGTTGCTGCTGATGGAGAAGGAGGGCAGTCTTGGACGCCAGGGCCGTTCATGTATATGGTTTGAAGATTTTGGATATCGACGCGTGCTCGTGCTAGTTGGACTGGCGATTGTCTGGATGGGCTTTCATCGTTTTGCTGGGGTGTTGGTAACAATGGTAGATGTACAGGCTGGCTGTTGGACATTTTTGCGGTGTTGAAGTCTAGGGAGGTTGGTAGTGAACGACTGACAAACCCATTTGAAAAAGTGTCTTGCCTTCAGTGCGGAGGAGAGAGGCAGGAGCTGTCTTTGTTTATCTCTCTGTCAGGATTCTTGCACGTGATTTCTGCTGTGTTTGCACTGATGGCTGTGAATTACGTCACTGCTTTTCAGTTCATCCGTTAGCTGTGCAATTAGCCCTACTATCCAAATTAGGAAATACCTTATTTCAACCACAATCCTCTCACCCCTCAACCGTCTATTTCTAAATGGGCGCTTAGTTCTTTATTGTTTTTCGAAAGAAGTAGAAATTGCACGCATTTAGAAGGAAAAGGGTGATTTCACACTAATGATAAGTTGAGCAAATCACAAAGGTACAGTTGGATCTCAGCTTCCTGACTCACTTTCTATAGCTGCCTACCAAATGCCAATGTTTCGAATTCTCACAAAATCCTCGTGATATCTTGTGTTTGCCACCCCCTCAGTTTATCTGGCAGCATCGAACTGGTCAACCTTCAATTAAGGCTCGAATTGCTAGGGTTTCGTTTGGTGAATCGTATACAGAAGTGTTGCGCTTCTGGGCTGTGGCTGGTTGCCTGAGGATGCCTGGACATGCCGGAAAATGCCTGAAAGCGTTGGCAGAGGTATATTGACGTGTGCCTCTCCATATAATATGGCGGCAATTCGCGGTTGGTTGGATCGCGCTTCAGCGCGTTTGCTGTAAGCGCGCTTAAGGGGTTTCCTAATACGGTACACCGCGATGGCTCGTTTATCTCAGGCGTCGACAAAGGTTTTCTCTCTCTCCAAGTCACTTGCAACTGACCTTGTCAATTATTCATCATTTTGTGTCTCAATATTTGTCCCAACCTTGCCAGCCAGACAGTATCGTCTAATCATCTCTCCCCTACCACTGCCGAACAAGGCCTGCGAACACGATGAACTCGAGGCAAGCCTTCTTCAAAAAGGATGCAAGTACCCCTCTTCACTGACTTCGAATCATTTTCTAACATTCCCAAAAACAGCCTGCGTACCAGCGCTACCTGGCCACAGGCACAGCAGGAGAACCCCTCCCCGAATATGAGAAGGCATATACATGTCTTCAGCACTCTTGGGTCAACGATCTTGCTAATAGATCACTAGGACGCCGAGGGGCATCTCATCATGTATCGCGGAGGGGTCTTTTGCCGCGCCGGGGCTGGTTGTGATGCTACCGTGAGTCATCTCGACATTGATAAAAAGAGAAGGCCCATGCTAATAATCGTTTTGACAGATAGTCTGGACTCACCAGAATAATCTCCGGGCGCACCTAAAACGGCATTTCGAAAACGACGTGCGTATCGTTTATCTCTCGAGGATGCATATCCATCACTTACAAGATGCTAGAAGACGGTTGTGTGGTATAGAAAAGGCGACAAAAATCCCAGGGCTGGCCATCAGTCCATGCAAGACGACCTTGTAGCATTGTGTGAGTGTTTAGCAATGGTGGTAAATGTTGTATGAGGTCCTTGCTGATTCTTCTAGCCTGGTTCCAGAAACATTTCCCTGAACTGCCCGTTGCTGGAGACACGACTCGCAATGCCAATACGCAAGTTGCAGCGCCCATACAACTCAATAGCCACACCTCAGCGGTTCAAACACCTTTGCAAAACCTCGGCAGTACTAAGGATATTTCAAGGGCGTCGCACTCGTCTTCGTTTGTTGCACAGGATCCGGGAACAGAGCAGCACCCGATAAAACTCGAAACTGATGGTGAAGAGCCATGGATTGGATTTCCTGGCTGCGAGGATGAATATGAAACTGGTTTGTAACTATTCGCTGCTTTCCAACCTCTTACGAATTTGCTTCGACGCTTCAGAAGAGGTCAATACCTATCAAGTATGTGTTTACATAATGTTTTGTATACCTGATTCAACCCTCTATCACGTTTGCTAGCCTTTATCACTCATTCTAGATCCTCTAGCATGTGCACGTCTTTTTGGTCTAGTTGGGAAAACCTACACAACATATAATATGACGGCAGTTCCCAGTCAGTTGGATAATTGCGCCTCAGAGTGTGCTCTAGCCAGGCCTTTGTGCCATTTCCTAATACGGCACTGCCATGAGGCATTTATATAACACGTCTTCTCTCTGAACAACTTACAACAGACCTTTTTCATCATCTATCTTCTTGCATCCCCATTCCCATCCAGCCATTGCCGCCATCCAAGGTTCTCATCATTCTATCATCGTTTCTTTCCCTACGTACACTCCTCCACAAGGACTGCATAGTCCACGACATTGGAACGCAATGACTGTATCGATATTAAAAAACAGTGCAAGTGCTTCCCTTCGCTGACTTCGACTCACTTTCTAATTTTTTTCAAAAAATAGGATGTCTATCAACGCTACCTGGCCGCCGGCAAAGCTGGAGAAAAACTGCCAGAATACGAGAAGGTTCACACAAATGTCGGAAGCGCTTCTGGATCATGGTTTTTCTAATATATATGTCTAGGATGACAAAGGCAGGATTATCGTTCATACCGGAGAGCTATTCTGTCGTGTGGCTGGATGTTCCAAAGCAACTGTGAGCCGTCTCGTGTCGACATAGATACAAGAAACCCCTGCTAACAGTCAGTTTGATAGAAACAATTTTCCAGCACCCCCAGTGTCCGCGGGCATCTGAAAACACATTTCAGAGACACCGTATGTATCTTCTACCCGACTATGGGTTGGTTTATCTCTCTCTTACGAAGTGTTAGGATACTTGGCTGTGGTATGAAATAACTGGCGAGGCGAAAGCTGGCAAGAAGAACCCTGACCAACTATTCGCACCCGGTACTCTAGTGTCATGGCGTGAGTGCTTAGCAATCGTTATAAATCAATGTTCGTTTAAAGCCCTTGCTAATTTCTGCTAGGCTGGTGGAACGAAAATTTTCCTAGACCTGCTGGCGAAACTCGTGCCCAACCCCATAACTTTTCCTCAATGATGGCTGGAGTTATGGAAGTTACCTACCGCCCTGAAGCTAGTTCAAGACCTTCGAACTCGTCTGCTGTTGTCGCATATGATCCTAGCGCTGACCAAAATTCAATCTAAGTCCAAAGCGACGATGAATCATTATGGGAGGGATTTCCAGATGGTGAGGATGACGAGGCTGAGTCAAAAGGTGGTTTATAACTACCCCGTTGCTCTCCAATCCAGGCTACACTTCCTGATCTCGACTCGGAACCCCTATGAAAATCTTCAGAGCAAGAAAATGGATACGGATATGGATCACGATGGAACATCTGATGGCTATGGAAGTGCTGTGGTATCCAATGAAAAATGAAGCTCCAATGGAAAGTTTTGCGAATTCTTTCACTACATTATGGAACGGAAATGAGGAAATGAATGTGCTTTCTGTATCTAACCTATCATACAATAGGCATTAAACTTGCCCATCTACCATGCAAGGTCCATTCTGGAAGCATTGTAATCGCGGCAACCATGCAATTGCTGTATCATGGTTGTGATCACTACATGCTAATTCTTATACATATATCAGGTAGACCTCGGTGACAGGCAGCACCTGCGGTGCTTGAGAACACTCTGTGCATCTACAAGGGCACGTTTGAAGAAGCATCTGGAATATCCTAGTTTGCAAACTGCTAGGGGGCAGCTTGGAAGAGGTATTTGCTAGATGAATAGCAGGGCGAAGCCCCCCAAGAGAAGAATCATGGGCTTAGTCTACTGAGCTTCTGAATAGAACTTATGCTCCTATAACTGCAAATGGCTGAGTTCTAGGTGAAGCGTATAGATAAGAAGATATAGTAGATAATAATTGACTTATAAAGGCTGGTAGCTAAGTCACTCATTGGCTGATATCAAGCGAGATCACGTGTAGTCTATACTTAGAGCTATTTCGAGGTTGTATTTAATATTCTACTCTACATCTTGCCCCCTATTTAGACCAACAGGTCCCTGGGATCAATCTTTGTAGATAGACAATTTGCAGTGCGAAGTATTAGTAAGTAGGAGTTTTAACTTGACATTCGCAGAGTAGCGCAAGTAGCTTGTTGTTGAATAAAAGGTATCTATACAAATGTAGAATAGAGAGGAGTATCTGAGATTTGGCGCTAGTGGTTTACACACATAAACAAGCTTGCGCCCTGCCCCCTCCCTGTCACTTCCGCTCTTGTTATTCTTCCCTAATATCTCTTGATATTGAACCTTTCCTTTCTCTGTTACCGACTAGAGTGTTATTCTCATTCTAGGATTACACTTCGAAGTATCTCTTTTGTTCGGTGTGTCCAGCCCTAGGTCAGTTACCATGTTCGCTCGACAATCGGCCTGTGGCATGGTCGTGCCGTGTGTCATCGATGGCCACGCAGTATCACTACCTGAGTCACAGAACTTCCCTGTGATCCAAAGCAAAACAGGACAGACCGTTCACCTTGCCCAAGGTGCAACCACCTACGTCGCCGTCAAAGCTGTCGAAGCGGCAGCACAAGCTCTTGAGTCGTGGCAAGAGATGCACGTGCTGGAACGAACAGAGATTCTCAACCGAGCAGCAAACCTTCTTGAGCAAAATGTCGACGAGGTCATAAAACGAGAGACCTCAGAGACAAGCTGTCTCATGTCCCGGGCCCGTGGCGAGTGTATGGTGGCGGCAGAAATCATTCGAGTGAATGCAGCAGCGGCAAGGACGTTGTGTGGCAGGGCTCAGCCAGGCAATAGTTCTGAACATGCCTCATTTCTTCTCGAGGAGCCAGTGGGTGTTGTTTTGGTTATACCACCGTGAGACGCCAATTATCCCCCCAATATTTTCATTCGTTGCTCGCTGACTCGAAGATAGCCCGAACGCACCCATGATCATGGCTTGCAGGAGTATCAGCGGCGCTCTGGCGGTGGGATGTACAGTCGTTATGAAAGCATCGGAGTTTTCGCCATGGTCCTTCCAACTCCTTCTTGAAATATTCAAAGAGGCAGGCTTGCCTGATGGCGTCCTGAATCAGATTCAGTGCCCTCGCAAGGATGCAGAAAGTATAACAGATATCATCATCGGCCATCATTCATTGGGCAAAGTTGAGTTTGTTGGCAGCGATCATGTCGGCGGAATCATTGGAGTAATGGCCGTGGAGAACGGTAAGCCTGTCCCGTTGAAACAAGGCGATAAGAGTACGGCTATTATCCTCGAGGACGCGGATCTTCAACAAGCTGCTGATAAGTGTGCCTTTGGAGGTAATAAAAAGCCCAGCCTTCTTCTAGTTTTGGTGCTGACGAGTTGTTTAGTGTTGCTCAACCACGGCCAACTCTCTTTGAGCATAAAAAGGATTCTCGTCCATAACAAAGTTAGGGATGCGTTCCTGAAAGAATTTAGTGCGGTCATGAGAGAAAGAACATCGACCGGATACGCGATTACCACTGAAGACGCGCGACAGGCGCATGACCTCATATCGGAGGCACTCAATCACGGCGCGGAAATTGTTATCGGCGAGAACACATTGGGACGTCGTTCATTTGTCCGTCCATGCATTATAACGAATGTCAATACAATATCGCGAATCTATAGAGATCAAGTTTGGAGTCCTTGTGCCATATTTGACACTTTCTCTACCACAGAAGAGGCCGTAAAAATGGCAAACAACACCAATTTCGGGAGTTCAGCATCAGTTTTCACGAAGGATCTTGATAAAGTGGCTAGATTGCGCCGTAAGCTTAGGTTCCGACAGGTACAACCTAATGCGAGTACCGTCGACGACGTATTGTCGACTTCAGGTACAGGCTTCAAAAATTCGGTATTTGGAAGTAATGGGGGATGTGGAATCGAAGGGTTCATAGTGGCTCAGGATCTCCGCTTGACTCCGGGGAACGTGGACTGGGATTCATTCTTTTGATGTCTTACTTGGCCGAAGGTTAGCGTTCGAGTTCGGTTGCCCTAATCTATTGGGCTTGCATGTCTGTAATCAACACCCGGGAAGGAAACATGAGGCTGAATATCGTCTTCTTTCAACTGTGGACTCTCCACTCCATAATGTCACGCGGTCTTCATCATGTTGAATTTCTAGCTGGGTTGCGAATCGATGCTGAAGATCTGACTGTATAAGTACACCCAGCAGTGGATTAATTGCTAGTTTCTTACCTAAAAAGTTCTTCTTCTGGTACATTCCGTACCTTTTAATGCCCTTTATCCCCATGCCATGTATAATACGTGGCACATCCATTATGACGGGAAGTTCCAAGATGGCCAGAATTCTCAAACATGATACTTCTTCAATCGCATTTCGTTAGAAACGAAGCTGGTCGGTCTGAGCGACATAATGTCGTCTCTGGCGAGGCGACAAGTCCCTTTAACTAGGAGACCGACCATTCCGATACCACAGTGAAGTCGAAAGGTGTTAGTACCCTCCCCTAGGCAACATGTTGTCTACCAGTAGTTATTATAACCCTTGAGGGCCTCTCCAAAGAAATATCAGATATTAAAACTATCTTCTTTATATAAATCACGGGAGTACTTCACGTTATTTTCATTATTCTGATATGGACGTTGTATTTAGTTCTGGAGGCCTTCTTGCAAACACATTTGCCCGGGGATTGTAGATTGATTGAAGGATTTATCCTGTAACCCTAATCTTGATGCCGGGATATCTCCCGGATGTTTTCCATGAACCCCGCATTCCATCTCCACAATTTCTACCTCCACAACAACTTCTCCGGATGTTCTGTATTGTGAATAGCACTTCAAATGATAATTATCTCTACTAGAGAGCTAAGACTACAGCGTGATTTCTGTAGGAAAGTAATCGAAGCAAAATGGCCGATCTAAAACAGGTGTGTATGCGAACGTTCATCTACGCAGCTATCTCCGTCCCCCGACACGACTGTGCTAACTCCGACAGTTGCACCGCGATCTCATCGACGCAAGCCATATCCTACATTATCACGGCATAGTCGATGCATACGGCCACATCTCCGTGCGTCATCCAGACAAACCGGACACCTATCTGATGTCCGCAAACATGGCGCCGGCGCTGGTCAGCTCGCCGGCAGATCTAGTCGAGTATCGCATTGAGGACAGTGTTCCCCACGACGAAAATGCACCAAAAGGCTTCATCGAGCGCTACATCCACAGCGAGATGTACAAGCGTTATCCTGATGTGCAATGCGTGATCCACAGTCATGCAGAATCTGTGCTGCCTTTCGCCGTCAGTGGTGTGCCACTCCAGCCAATGTATCATATGGCCGGATTTCTTGGTTAGTATTTACTTCGGCCCCTGATGAATCAATAACGCTCATTTAAGAGATATAGGCGCCAAAGTACCGGTCTACGATATAGCAAACTCATACCAGCCAGACGACATTCAAGATCTACTCATCCGCAACATCCGCCTCGGTTGTGACCTTGCTGAAAAGTTTTCGGCCTCAGACAATCATCATCCAGAGCACAATGTGGTGTTGATGCGCGGCCACGGATTCACTACCTTCGGTTCCTCTATCAAAGAGGCCGTTTACCGGGCCTTCTATACCGCCGCCAATGCCAAGTTGCAAGCATCGGCTTCTCTGCTCCGGAGCTCGGCTAATATGTCGACTCCATTGTTGTTTGCAGAAGTTCCCACACTTGTGCATCCATTTGAGCCCTTGACGCCGCAGCAGGCCAAGGATGCTGAGGCATCGAATAGCGGGACTACGGATAGACCGTGGCAGCTGTGGGTGAAGGAGGTTCGGAGCCGGAAGGACTTTTATATCAACAACGCCTGAGTATGATGGAATTGTCTTTACTTTCTGCTAAGTTCGATATTGCCTGTCCATGAAGCTGAGTATTTTGTCTATAACTTGAGTTAGCCATCGGGATTTCATCCTGCAATCATTCCTCGGAGACAACTGAGCTTCCATTTTCATCATTCTGTAATTCATGTTACTATTATTTATGCTTCCGATATGTATACTTGATGTGATATGGAGTATATTGTTCAAGATTTCCTTCATCTCCAATAAATACATTCACAAAGAGTAATTTATCAAGCTGATAATAGAAAATCAGCCACCTCACCACCAACAATGGACCCTGTACTGGTGCTTTCTATTAATGCTCTATATATTGATATTTTCCGGATGATTCCACAGTCACAGGCATATAACTTTGACCTAACAGTGCGGCCTGCACTCTCTTTATGTATTTTCTCCAATAGACAGTGCACAATGCTCCTATTCACTAGCTCACGATCTGGTGTCGTGAGGGGCTCCCACTCATCATAGTGAAAATCCCTTCACATTTTTCTTTTCTTTTAGGCACCCATCTCTTCCTTTCAAGCATAAAAGCTTAATTTCGCCCTCGCTTATCTCTTTCATACACTCTCATCAAGTACGCAACTGAATCCCTGCTTCGTTTCACCCTCGTCTCTCAACTACGGCTTTCTGTCAACCTCTTGCTTCTCATCCACTTGCCTCGACCATTCTTTTCCAACCGAGAGATCTGTCAGTTTGTAAATTGCTTCATGTCTTCTATTCTACAGGACCAACTTTGCTGACAATCCAGCTCATCACTAGCAAAATGGCATTGCCCATACCTACTCGTGGCAAAGCAAAAAAGGTCGATTGGGTCCCTTACCGTTATTACTTAGAAGTAATATGCGAGAACCTCGACCATTTACAGCCAAAAGAGACCTACTCGAAGGTCCAGGAACGGACTCAAACACCACTCACGATTGGAGAAGGGAAGTACCAAGTATCCCTTAGAATCAGTGAGCTGCCCGATGGATGTGAAGAGGTGCAACACTTTATCAGTGCCGAGCACCAGTGCAGCATACGTCCACAATTCGACACAGAAAAAGAATCTGAGATCTCAATCAAGTTAATCAAAGCGACGTCGACTATATCCGCACCAGTACAGGCACAATTGGACGTGACCAACGAGTACAAAGATGTCCTCAAGTTGGCGGAGATCCATCTCACACCGGATCATGGTCACATTTTGATCGAGGCTTCCGTCTTCATTGTTTTCCCTCCTGCCTTTAATCGACGCGACATGATCTCTAACAATCGCTGTGTTCCGTTGGTGCTTGGGATTCCGTTGCTTGTTCAGCCCAAACCAACCTGGCTGCAGACTGTCATGAACTAGGGCAACTTCTTTACCTCTATCTCTATCTTGCATTTTGTTTTTTCTCTGCAATTTTGAGGCCCCGGATGGCGAATGACGGCGGATAGTTGCAGGACTGGTTCGTTTCTACAATGAAAAGGCACCCAGATATGTATCATAGAAAGATAGATGAGCCAAAATTTTAATCTTATCCATTTCTGCAACAACTTCATGATCTTATAAAGAAAGCATTTGATATTGAGAGCTAGATATGTCTGATAGATGGTGCTCATCCCGTCATCAGACCTCGGGAAATTGAACGAGTGAGTTAAGATATGACTCAATTTATCGTTGCTCGTCTGATGTTGCGCGTGACTTGTAAAGTATTGGTACCTATGAGTCTTCTAAATTGACTCACCTTGCATAATATAAAGGGCAGTGTGTCAGCTCGCTTCTTGTCAAGTTCTTGTTCTCCTGCGTTGCGCAACAACGGCTTTTCTAAGACGTTAAGTCCTCATCACACTCTACAATCATGGCGGCACCTGGAATTAGTGGCGATCCCGGATACATCTCGGAAGATGATGACCGGCAAAGATATACCTTTGACCTGATATTCAAGAACAGGGACGATAATAGTCAGCAGCTCTTGAGCTCTTCAAATTTTGAAAACAATCTAATCCTCACGGAGGGTAAGTATCAGATGTGCCTCAAGGTATTCAAGCTTGATGACGAGCTTCCAGCCAAAGTAGAGCAAATGAAATACCACTTTGGTCCACTGGAACAAGAGGAAGGCATGTCCCCATTATTTGATAAAGAGAGAGCAACTAAGGTGGCAATTGCTTTATCTACAGGGGGTTTCGTTGAGATGCCAGCGCCAGAGGAACGACTAAAGTGTCAAAACTTAAAAGAATATAAGGACGAGCTCGAATGTGGAGAGATTAATCTTGCCCGTGGTATCCAGCGCATGTTCATCCAAATATGGGCAGCAATAGTTTGGACTCCTGATGGTGACGTGTCAGCTCCCAAACCGCGTTATTTTTGCTTGCCGGGGGACTTTGAATACGACTTTCCATTGAGAGTCATGCGCAAACCAGCTCTTGGCTCACCTCAACCTAAAATGACGGATACGAAATAGTTCTCTGGTAGAGCTACGCGGACATTGATGTCCATAGCGCCAAGCGGCGCATCTCTCAATGAACTTTCGACGGAGCTGGGCATGCCCTGGGATTGCGTTCACCAGGGGCTTGTTGGACTCGATGGCTCTGGGATCAACTGCTATCTCTCTTTTTCCTTTTTCTTCTCTTTGTTTTTTATTCGAAATTTTCTCTTCCTGTAAGTGGTTCGGTTTGGATAGACCTTACCAGCAGGCCTGGCAAGCATACACTAGAATGATAACAAGATAGATCTGTCTTATCTACTTCTGTAGCAACTTATATCCAACGTGTTTGAAGCTGCGGACCAGTTACATCGTAGGTCCGGTCCAGTCTAGTGTAAGAAGAGGAAGTAGAATGAAACAACGTAGACAACCGCCACCCAGCCACTGACCACACTATTTGATCCAAGAATCTACCATGGCTACGCAGGAGAGTGCTGCACCTCAACCCGACCCTTCTCAGCAATAGTAGGAAAGTCCGAGGCATCCAGATCCGGACCATACTTCCCAGCGAACCCGGGCAACAACCTCCTCCTCTTGTCAACAACAAACAACCGATCATTCTCCCCAAACCACAAAGTATCCAACTCCTCCAAACTACGCCCCGACGTCTCCGGATAAAATACATAAACAATACCCACAATAACGAGATTAAAGGCAAAGAAAACAAGATATGCCCTCTATTTTAAGTTGCCGACCATGTCCGGCGAAATCTGGACGATCATGAAATTGAAAATCCAGTTTCCGGCCGTGGCAAGCGCGGTGCTGTAGGTGCGGTGACGCAGGGGCATGATTTCGGCGGGCATCAACCAAGGGATGACGAGCCAGCCGGTGCCAAAGATGCCTTCGTGGAGAAAGTAGAAGACTATGGAAGCTTTGACGCGGGTTTCGGTGGGGTTCATTTGGAGGATGGGGATCTAGTTGTAGTCAGACTGTTAGTTCGGAGATATGGGAATAGGGATTGAAAGATACTTACGAGTAAGAAGCAGAGCGAGCATCCAATTGCACCGAGGAACAGCGGAAGGCGACGACTCATACGGTCAAGCCATAGGAATGGAAACAAGCTGCAAATGAAGTATGTACAAGATGGGCCGGCTGACAGTTGCAAAGTGGTTTCTTCGCTGACGCCCAGGTCTCGAGTCAAGATGAGCGGGAAGTAATACACCTGCCCAAGGTCAGCTCTTTTATATACCGAGCATCCTTGGGAATGGAGCTTACTAGTGTATTGATACCAGACAATTGCTGCATGATTTGCAAACCTGCAGTGTAATTCTGTCAGTCTCGCCCAAATCTTCTCGGGGTTAGGAAGGACAAACCAATAGCCAAAATAAAACGGCGTCGGATCTCGAGCGGCCCATTGACAAAACACTCCTTAACATTCCACGGTCCCTCTGCCTCTTCAAGAGCTAAGACAGTGTCGATTTCGGACTTGGTCTTCGTGACGGCTGGGTCGTCGAGTGGCACGTTGACGCCTTGGAGCTGGGCTAGGATGTCAACTGCCTCTTGATGGCGGCCGTCTTCAGTAGGAAAGATTAGTAAGTCAAATGTGCTATCGATAATGTGGAAGGAAGAGAAGAGAACTTACGTTTCGCCAACCAACGAGGCGACTCCGGCAGAATAATTGTCAGGAGCACTTGGATGATAATAAAGACAAGCTGCGCCGCGATGGGAGGCCGCCAAACAACCGATCCCGACGCAAAATACATGCCGATATTGAAGTATTATGCTATAATAAGACGGAAAGTATTGAGAGCGCCTTCAGCAGCGACAAGACGACCGCGAGATTTGGCCGGGCTCAGCTCGCTAACCCACATGGGCGTTGTCGCGGTGTTGAAGCCATTTTCCCATCCACTATAATCAATCTATTAGCGGATACAAAGAATCGGAGAGGGATGCAACATACCAGACAACACCTACAAGGATCTGAGGAACGCCGTACGAAGTGGCCTGTATGATCGCACCGATGGCCATGAAGAATGCCCCGACGAATAGACAGCGCCTGCGACCGAGCCTTTCGCCCACGAAGAGGACGCAGATGGCTCCTCCGAAACATCCGATTCTATTTAATTAGTCACGACTGGATTCAATATCGAATTCCGGGCTGTAGGAGTGCAACTTACTCATAGAGCGAATTGATGGTCCCAAGAAGACTACTCGACGGATTACCAAACTGATTGAGGAAGTTGGATGAAGTATTGATGCCCTATGCCATCGAAGAGCAATCCTTAGTCAACGTCCTAGTATCAAGCAGGAACCTATTAAACCCACCCCGAGTACTTCCTGATCATATCCAAAAAGCAAGAACCCAACGGTTCCCGCCATAGAGATAGCGTGTATAAGCACCGAGCCCTGATAGCCGAAAAAGTACCTCCCGCGGGGTGCGTTAACATCGATGTTAGCAGCTGCAGCAGCCAGCACTTCGGGACCTGTCAGGTACTCCAAAGCGTGCTCCTCATGAGCTTCGTGGATTTTGTCGTCTTCGGCAAGAGGCATGTTGGAGGTATGTATCAGGTCCGAATGGAATTGTCGAATACCAGGATATGGAGAAGTGGTTGCATTAGATTCGAACTGTCCATCCGACTGTCTCCGAGACATGGAGCTGTTATATCCAATCTCAGCCCGTGACAGACAGGCCCTGTCTGGAAAAATCCCCACGATGGAACGATTGTAGTCTGTGGGGGTAGCGTGGGGTACAATATCTCATTTCCTGGCTATTTCGTGTAGAGGATCAACTTCATACCTGGCCAACGGCATGCTGAACATATTAACTAATACGTATCCGGTGTGCACCCCCATGTTTATCAGCTGTTGATACCCCACGGGGAGATAGAAAGGAGCCCCATATAAATCAAACCCTAAAACACGCCAGGGCGAAAGCTTGTCCTACAAATCGCCGCATTGAGTAAGCCCCAACTGATCCACTCCGCCTCGCACAGAAGGCCGAAGTATGAGGCTAGCTAGACGAGATCTCGCCTATATGTGACATATGTCAATCGGGTTTGTAATCCCTACAGGCCAAGCGGAGGTACGTACGGAGCGCGTATCTCCGAGGGCATGTACTATGCGATAGATGGATTCTGTCCCGGTTCTTTGTACGGAGTACATTTCTCCTGAACCTTCGAAAATTTCATTCCAATCGCATTATCCAATGCATTATCGTAATGACACAATCTCAAACTCAATAGTCCCCCATCCCTCAAACGTACAACTCCAATGTCCAGCTTTTTCCATCGGAACAGCCTCCAAGCAGCTTCCCGGAATAATAACCTGCCCTGCCTTGAATTCGATATTATATTGCGCTAATCTGTTGACTAGCCATGCCGTAGCTCACAAGGGGTTCCCGAGGACATTCTTTGTGTTTCCGGACACGACCTCCTGGCCATTAAACTTCAACACGCCTCGAGTGTTGCCCAGTGTCAGCTCGCTGAGCTTGCGAGGGGTACCACTAAGGATGATGGCGCCTGTCGACCGATTATCTGCCAGTGTATCCGGCAGATCGATTGCCCAGTCCTTGACGCGAGAGTCGATAATCTTGATGGCGGGTATCGCATAAGCGATTGCGGTTATGACGCCTGCGACAGTGACATTGGGGCCCGGGAGGGAGCTTGGCAGTACAAAGGCAGGCTCCAACTCGACGTAGAAATAAATCTGTCTCGTGAGATCGTAGTGCCTTCCTATATAAAAGAGCTTGCATGTAGGAATCAGTAATCGGGTTGGTCCAGAAGTTTTCCGAGGCCGCCTCAAGCCCTCGGGAGGCATTCATGATGATCATCCATCCCTTGATCCCCTTCCAAAGTTCCAACCACCTCGTCATATTCATTCCGGGGCCCAAGATATTCCAAGATTGAAATTATTACGTACCTTAGTATCCCAGGGATTATTGAATCTCTGGGAATTTGGCCATCCCTATTATAGATTAACATGATATAAAGGGTTGCTGTGTTCACCGAAGGCTTTGGGCACGAGAGCAACTTGACTGAATAAGCTGGTTCTTCAACAAAAAAAAAAATATGGAACCCTCCAAAGAGACAGACCCCAAGGACGCTGCCCCTTCACACCTGGAAGTCGCTCATGACGACGTGTTTGGGGAGATTACTGAGGATGGGCCCAATTTTCGAAATGTGTATACCCTCATGTCCGTTTCAATGATCTAAAACTAACTGTTCGCTAGGTGGGCTTCCTAGGAACAATTATTCTGTTGATGAAGACCCAAATTGGTCTAGGAGTTCTCGCCATCCCATCCGCTCTGGATACACTCGGAATAGTACCAGGTATCATCTGCATGCTGACTATGGCCTGCATAACTACCTGGTCTGGGTACATGGTTGGCAGGTTTAAACTCCAACACCGAGAAGTCTACAGCATCGATGATGCCGGTGGAATCATTCTTGGATTTCCGGGGCGGGCTATTCTGTCAGCTGCATTCTGTCTTTGTACGTGCCTTTCTTAACGCAATTCATGCTCACAGAAGGAGTTGAAGATACTGACATTCATCAGATTACGTCTTCAACAGCGCCTCGGCCATTCTCAGTCTCTCCATCGGCCTAAACGCAGTATCGAATCACGCCACATGCACTGCTGTCTTTTGCGTTGTTGCCGCCATTGCCGGATTTGCGTTTAGTAGCATTCGGACACTAGGTAAAATTACCTGGCTTGCGTGGGTTGGATTGCCATGTATCCTTACAGCTGTTATTACGGTCACTATTGCAGTTGGTGTACAGGATCGTCCTGCCTCTGCACCCAAGACGGACGGTCCCTGGGTGTCTGACTGGGTGGTCGTCGGCAACCCTTCGTTTGCAGAGGGGATTGCGGCGGTTTCTAACCTGTTGTTTGCTTTTTCGGGGACACCTGGTTAGTCTCTTTTTCTGATTTGCGGAGTTGCTCTTCCGATAGACTGACCTCTCTAGGCTTCTTTTCAATTGTCTCCGAGATGCGCAACCCCGAACGCTACACTGCAGCCATGATCGCCTGCCAGGCCGGTGTCACCGCCGTGTACACGATAATAGGATGCGTCATCTACTATTACTGCGGCAGCTACGTCTCCTCGCCAGCCCTAGGCTCCGCCGGCGGCGTTATCAAAATTGTTGGCTATGCCTTTGCATTGCCCGGATTACTCGTTACCATGACGATTGTTACACACGTAAGATCCAAACCTCAAATATCTATTTGCCCACTTCTAATTGTTCCTAGATACCAGCAAAATTCATCTTCGTCCACGCCCTGCGCGGCTCCCAACACCTCAGCAGCAACACCCCTAAACACTGGATCAGCTGGTTCAGTTGCACCTTTGGTATAACACTAGTAGCCTATATCATTGCAAGCACTATTCCCGTCTTCAATTCGTTGGTTTCGCTTATTGGTGCCTTGCTCAGTCCGCTCATTTGCATTTTGCCAATGGCGGGCATGTGGTTATACGATAATTGGGACAAGGGCAAGGACCAGCAGAAGAAGAGCAAACTTTGGTTGCTGAAAGTTCTCTGGTGTTTTACGTTGACGATCATCGGGGTATTTTTGATGGTTGCGGGGACGTATGGCTCTGTCAAGAGTATTATCGATCTTTACAGTGAAACTGGAGGATCGGCGGCTTTTTCGTGCGCTGACAACTCGGATTCTGGGTGAGAGCTGAAGCTTGGAAGACATTTTGTGAATGATAGAAGTAAAAGAAATCGTACATATGTTTCCATCACTCAAAATCCGTGGTCCATTTTCATCTGCCACCGTCCTGCAAACAGATATATCCATTCAATTGCAATCCCCACAACTCCTTTTAGCCGTCTTCATCATCTCATTCATAAATCGACTCCGTGCACGAACTTCCTCTCCCCAGAAAAACATCAACGTCGGCACAAGTGACAGCACCAAAGAAACAAAAGCCAGCAATGTACTTGCCCACTGAAACCCGAGATGCCCATACATACTCAAAGTCGCCAGAGGCAAGAAAGCAGAAAAGATGTTTTCCCCGGTAGCAACAGCTCCCATTGCACTACCAGCATAGTGACTATACGCATCAACCACATAATCCGACACCCCCGTCACGACCAAGACGCTACCGGCTCCAACCATACCCAACCCGACCGAGGGGGCAACCCAGGGGATGTCAGGGTAGGAGGTCCAAGCATAAGTAAACATTCCTCCCGATATACCAAAAACACCCCCCAAGACGGCCATGTAGAGTCTCGCCTCGGGGATGGGAGCTCCCAAAACGGCAGTGTTTCGAGCAGCAGACGCAAAATAGAGCGTTCGGGATAAGAAGTTCAGGGCCCATCCTATACATTCACCAATGACGATTGCGGCTTGAACGTAGCCGGTCTGGGAAACGTTCCAGTCGTACAGGCCCATGAACACCTGTTCGACGGACTGCGTGAAAAGAAATAGTACTCCGACGGTGAAAGCGGACCATAGCGTCGACACGAACAAAACAGGTTCCGTGCAGAATAGCACCACTGGTCTTGTAGCACTGGCCATGAGATGTTTTAAGTCATGGGTCGTATGCTGCTCATTACTGCCGCTTTTCCGCGCTCGCCGTGCAAGAATCGCACTGCCACGCGACTCATAAAAGAAGAAGTAATACACCGGAAACAGCGCCCCAAACCAGATCAGCTGCATATAGCTAATCCACCTCCACCCGAGAGTCTGCAATATCGCAGCCCCCATCACCGGACCCATACTGCTGCCACCCATATATCCCAAGATATACAGACTGACCGGAATCGACCTGGACCATTCCGTCTCCCACAGATTCCCAACAACCCCAGCAACCGTATTCGCGAGTACAGCGACACAACCGCCAGCAAAAAATCGACAAACCACAAGAGTAGCAAAGTTTTGCGCAACAGCCTGCGGTACAAGAAAACAGAGGAATATGAAATAAGTGCACAGAAAAACAGGCCTCGTTCCGAAATATTCTGCTAAAGGCAAAATGAATAGAGCAGAGCATGCGCCGCCAGCAGCCCACGTCGTGACGGGCCAGTAGGAATTGGGGAATGTTGTTTCGTTGATGTTGAAGAGGGCTGATATTTCAAAGTGGGCGACGGTGATGATTGTGCCGTTCATCATGGTCAGAAACGTGGCGAATGCGGCGAGGCAGATTAGAGTCCATTTGCGTGCGGTCGGCCAGTTGTAGGGATTTTCTGGATCATGGTTATTTTCCCAAGCAAGGGTGTTGCTGTTGCTGTTACTCTCGTTGGATTCGGAAAGCTCTTGCGAAGATTCAGCCTGGCCTGTGACCCAGGCTGGTGAGTGCGACATGGGTAATGAATGCTTCTTGCGATGCATCTGTCTTTTCTCAAGTTTATCGATTTATAGATTGAGGAGAATTGAATCCCTGCGTTTTAGGTCTATATATTCATTGGCTTTGTAGTGTTCATCCCAGGTTTGAAAACTCCACATCTTCAGAAAATTGCGTCTGGGGTCGCTTGAGGTGGATAGGCAGGAACTGACGTGATCAAACGCGTGCTTCAATTGGGCCTTCCAGAAATATGGATCAAATATGGATCTTCTGTTTTCGTACAAAAAATGGCTTGCCCACATATTTTCGGGTGGAAGCCGAGGGTCCATAAAAACGCTCGGATGAGAACCCGAGATGAGGGTTAGTTAGGGTTAGCAGGGAGAATATGAATACAATGCCGTGTCTCGTTTGTGCAGGTTTAGTTTGATTTTCTCTGAAAACCGCGGATATTATTTTGCTTCCTTATTTACAAAACTATATAATGTTGGCACCACACGTCCTGGCCTCTGCTGCCATCACCTTTGCGGTTGTAGTGCCGTTCGTTCCACCAGCATTGGCAACTGTGAAGGAGCGATCGAATCGAGGAGGCTCTGCCAAGCCAATTCCGTGAGTGTTTCTCTTTCTTGCATTTCTCTGTCATTTTATTGACGAGGAGTTGTAGGGAATACCCTGCATTATGTCTCCACGGAAGGTGGTGAAGGTGGCCTCGGGCGGAATTTACGATACGACTGGACGATGAGTTTTTCTTTTCTTTTTTGGCAACGAGACGGATGATATTATTTCTCTGGGATGCATAAATGTTTTTTTCAGCGTTTGGTTTGCAATCGGTTTATATGGATGGTTTGGAATGGCCTGCATCTCCGGTCCGGGCTTGGGACATATAGTATATCTGTATCATATGGATACTTAATTTATTTACACATTTGAAACCCAGATCTTTCTTCCTCCAAGTTTGGTTGAATACTCAAAACACTGTATTCACTAGTGTCTTCACCTTCTTTTGTAGGTTGAACTTTGTGCGATCTAATTTCCATCTAAGATGAGTCCGAGTTGTCTGCACACGAGAAGGCAGATCCTAAATAAAGACTTTTAGCGAGTTGCCTATCATTCTTCAGTCAGTTTCTACTTACCGATTGTCCCCGAAGAATACGCTTCCCTAATCTCCAAAGCAACACCATACGTCCCACCAATAAGGAAAAAAGTCCCCAGTGGAATCAACGCCACATGGAGCCAATACACCACCTTCTGTTGCAGTGAACCCGTCCGGTACTGCGGGTGATCATAAAGCCACAACCAGCCCGGCAGTATAATTGCTATAGGCACAAAGCAGACGGAACCGGTGAGTGCAGTGATATAATTGAAAATCGGTATCCCCTCCGCGAATACGAATGAAACAGCAGAAATGCTGCTGGTGCAACCCAGCCAGGTTACCCAGTGAATGACGGTGTTGCTTTGGAGGTGGCGCGTGTTGCGGAGGATGCGGACAAATATGTACTTGGATGCAATCTAGCAGAGGAGTAAGTGTCATATCGAAACGTTAAGAGGGGGGAGGGGAGGTATACGTGTACATAGAGACAGGGGCTGACTATTAGCCCGAGTAAGCCTACGCCGTATGCGACTATTTTGATCGTCTGGCCGGCACTCTGTATTCAAAGGTTAGTAGCTTCTCAGATGCATGGTCTATTCTTTGGAGTACTGACACCGAGTGACGGGCTGGCAACCCACTTCCCACACCATCTGTACACCACCAGACTAAAACATAGGTAAGACCCAGTGACAATTCCCATGCAGGTAAACAACGCCTTGCGGTAATCCTTTGGATTCTTCATCTCCGACACAACAGGCAAAAACGCACTCGTTGCACACCTCGAATAGAATATGGTTGACGACGCAACCATCCCCGCTGCAAACCCTGGATAGGCAAGCACATGGTTTCCAAGCTCAAAATCGCCTGTCTGAGGAGCCGCAGCTGGTCTGGAACGTTACGTCGCAGCCACAACAACAATAAATACTGCGATATAGATAGAGCCGAAGCCGGCGTATGTGAGCCATCCGAGCTGTTGCAATTTCCGAATGGAAGCCATGCATGCAATAATCACAGTGGCAATGACAGCCCAAACAGCAGTGCAAGCGCCATGGTGCGAAAACGCGTTTAATCCTGTCGCAACGCCAATTATGCCCGATATATGCGACAATAAACAAAAACCCGCAAATTTCTCTGGTGACGCTACCACCCACCAAATGAGCCATATCTGCAATACTATGGCAACGCGGGTGCGTCGTTCGGAAATCCCCAATGATGAGACCCATGTATGTGTTGAAGGCACCCCAAGCAGCCACGCTCAACGACCCACCCACTGCACCGAGCGTGTACATGGATTGAGGAATGGGCAAGACACCGACAGCGAACATGATTTTGAGGAAGATGGAGGACGCTTTTATCCAGCCGACGGTTCGAAAATTGACGCCATCGGTGGTTCGTTTGAAGACTTCGTGGTCTTCGATTTCACATTTTTCGACGGATGGGACAGCTGAACCGGCAGAGGCGAGGGAGATTTTGTCTACTGCTGATTCTACCTCTCGTGGAGTGTTTGCGGGTAGGGTAGAGACTTCTTCCATGGCGAAGGAACGTACCAGCGTTCTGTCGAGTGTCGTGCTAGAATTGAGAATGAGATGGGTATTAGACAAGGTGGATAATGAAACTTCTCGCCATGACCATAAATAGGCCTGCCTAAACGATATGTCTACAGCCCCTACGCATTATCAGAGGAAAATCCGGGGGAGATTCGGCCATCTACCTATCTGATAGCCTGATAGATAACTACGGGGATCACAGATGGCCGATAGCCCTAATTCTGAGCTAAGAGCAAAACAGTCCGCCTAATGAGACGGACTGCATGCTGAAACAGTGAAATCTCGTACCGAGTGCGGAAAAGGTTTTCTCTTATCAATTCTGGATACTCATTGTGAACCCAAGCATCCACTGTGTGATTCCTGGGATGATATCGGCGAACATAGATAAGATCGGGCGATACATGATCCCTGTCGGGCTCTCGTCGGGCGTGCCCGCAGGGCCGATGGGAATTCCCCGCAGGAGGGCAAACTTGGCAGCTTTCATATCGCTTTGCCTTGTGTTTTGAGTCCCTAATTTACATTTCCATCTATAGTAACGCTTGCTATCCTCGAATTTCGAAAATGTCTTCTTCATCGATGTTCCCAGGAGTCGCGCTTGTCACCGGCGGTGCGGCAGGTTCGTAACAGTCGAAGCTTTTACCTCGAGGCGGCGCTGATGGCGAAAATCAGGAATTGGTCGCGCCATTGCATACGCATTTGCACGTGATGGCTGCCAAAAGATCGTAATCGCCGATCGTACAGAATCAGCACTCAAAGAAACGCAAACTCAAATCGAGGCATCCTTTTCCAATGTCGAGGTTCTGTCTTGTGTGACCGATGTATCCTCGCCCGACGATGTTCAACGGTTACTTGACAGCGCAACTACTCGATTTGGTCGCGTCGACTACGCCGTGAATGCAGCCGGTATTCTTGGGGCCAGCAAGAGGTCCCATGAAATGAGTATAGAGGAATTTGATCAGGTTTTGCAGGTTGATTATCGGGGGTGCTGGCTGTGCTCGAGAGAAGAACTTAAGCATATGGTGAATCAAGAGCCGTTACCGAGCCATGACGGGCGGCCGGGGAATCGTGGGTGACTTGGTCTTACTCTCGTAGTTGGTGCCTTTGACTGAACAGTGGACAGCGCGATTGTGAATATTGCCAGTCAGCTGGGGATTGTTGCGCGGCCTACATCGCGTGAGTAGCCACGCTCATCAACCTACGCAAACTGGAACTTACGACCAACTAATCTGTCGCTATAGCTTCTTATTGTGCCGCAAAGGCTGCGGTGATTCATATGACCAAATCCGATCCAATTGATGTGAGTACTTGCCTAGCTACGAGCCGTTGTAAACAAATAGCTGACCATTAGCAGTATTCCAAGGACAACAACAGAAGTGCGTCTACTTCTCCCTATGCTCAAATTCTAGTCTAGCTAATATCTGCTCTAGTAAATTGCGTCTGCCCCGGTCTCATCGGCACAGCAATGGTCCTGGACAACCTAGACTACTTCAAGCCGGCCATTGGCATCTCCCCTATGCAAAGGTACGTCATGATCATCTACAAACAAAAAGGAAAGAAACTGATATGTAATTAGGTGCGGTACTGTAGACGAAGTGGCGGACTGCGTGCTATTCTTGTGTAGTAGCAAGGCCACATTTATGCAGGGGGCTGCGATGGTGGTTGATGGAGGGTATACCATAAACTAAATGCATAGCTGTAGAAGCCACGAACACATTAAGTTGTTGATGTTTCTTCTCCGTATTAACTATTAGCTTTATGATAATATGGGTATTCTTTCGCCGATCTCGAGAGTAATCGAATCAAATCCCCCCCAGAAATGCAACTCCCCCCCATCGGCCGATACCGTGGCCGATCACGTGACTTCACCGAACCCTGAACATAGATGCCTCAGCATGGTCGGTCGGCGAAAGATTCTGTGATATTTTCGTTTTGCCGAGATCGGCCGTGAAAAGCCCCGTAGTCATGGAAAATAATGAATACTAAATAATGATTTCAATGGCGTCGAGACAAAGAAAGGGCCCGTCTGCAACTTGCCTCTTTTATTGTCGTTTTTTCAACACCTACGCTAGGACTGTATCGTATCAAGATTCGTTCCCAAAGTGTAAAGCAACATGAGCAACCTTTCAATACCGGATACACATTCCACTGTATCATCTTGAATGGTACCGTCGTCACAGCAGCAGATATCGGTAATTGCGATATTGGCATCAAAGATGGCAAGGTCGCCCTGTTGGCGCCGGCGAATACGCTCAAAGGTCTGCCTGCGAAAAGAGTTATTGATGCTGAAGGGGCTTATGTTACGGTATGTGTGATCGTTGCAAACCCTACCACGGAAGCGCTGGATGAACTCGCCATTTTGCGATAAAGAGGCATCTCGTCAATCAAGATTTATATGACATACGAAGCACTCCAGCTACGCGATAATCAGATACTCGATGTCCTATTACGTGCTCGCGCAGAGGGGGTCACCACCATAATCCATGCCGAAAACGGGGATATGTTGGAATGGATGACGAAAAAGCTGGAAGAACAGAAACTGCTTGCTCCTAAATACCATGCCACATCACGACCGAAGATATTGGAGAATGAGGCCACGAACCGCGCTATATCGTTGGGACAACTCGTCAGTGCGCCAATATTGATTGTTCACGTCTCATCCCCAGCAGCAGCAGATATTATTCGCAATGCGCAGTCTTTGGGACATCCCGTATATACCGAGACATGCCCACAGTATGTCCTCTTGACTCGTGATGCGCTTGACAAACCTGGCTTCGAGGGCGCCAAAGCGGTTTGTTCCCCTCCACCGCGCGACTCTCAAAAGGATCTGGAAGGTATCTGGACACACTTGAAGAACGGAACATTCACAATCGTATCTTCTGATCACTGCCCCTTTCGATACGACGATACAACCTTTGGAAAGAAAGCGGCGATTAGTTGTGATGCGCCGGATGGGCATTTTAAACATATTCCGAACGGTTGTCCGGGCGTCGAAACGCGGCTTTCCTTGATTCTAAGCGCAAACCGGTTGGGAGTAGAACGCTTTGTGGCTCTTACGATCACGAATCCAGCTAAGCTTTATGGGTTGTATCCGCGAAAGGGTGCGTTGATACCTGGGGTTTCGGATGCGGATATCACAATTTGGTATCCGTCGGGGAAGCTCCCTGCGTTCCCGACTTCGAATGAAGCGCTGCACCATAACGTCGACTACACGCCTTATGAAGGCATAGAAGTCTCACGGTGGCCGAGATATACACTGCTGCGCGGGGAGGTTGTTTGGGATCGCGATAATGGGGGTGTCGTTGGTGAGAAAGGCGTTGGACAGTTTCTTGCAAGAGGTCGCAGCTCGTTCCATGAGGAGTTACCGGAGTGGGATGTATCGAAGTATTGAACGTCTGAAATGCTGAAATTGCGTAGAGAGATTAAATAAGACAAAAATGTTTCCGTTTGCTTCATTGAGTACCTCGCGGGAAACCCCGTACATCCCCAACGGTTTCCCGATACGGCATAGCGTTAGGGCATCTCATTAGGGTTGGATAGCCATACATATGTACCTTTACGCCCACACAATAGCACTCGTTTCTTTCAGCATATTGCTGAGAGGTCTCGTGATAGCCGTTCTTTGAGTACTCGGGCTCTTGTGGTACCGTGGTAAAGCTAATAAGTGCCTGAGCGGCGCATGAGTCTCACGAATGAGTCTGAGCTCCGGAAGCGCCCTGAGCGGCCAGTTCCATGTATCATCTGTCACTACAGGCCTTTGATTGGTGGTTAATTAAATGCCTCAGGAACAGTGTGGGGGTATACTTTTTTCTAGACCTATCCAAGAATAACTACAAATTGCATGCGAACCGGTCTTTAACAAGCATTGCTGTACCCACCAATAATAGAAGATATTCTATCGCTAAGCTTTTCTTCCAAAGCTTAACCCCTGAGGCTCAGCATGGTTGTTCTTTTCGAATCGACTCTCTCTCGGCTATAACACCTTCTAGATGTAACTTAGAGTCCGGACTTCTTTGTTGAGAAAACGGGGTAGAATATGGGGGAGCTGCTCAAAGAGCAAACGCGCCACCGCCCACCATGACCCAACACAACAATCTTACATCTAATAACTGAAACCTTCGCAATGACGTTCTTTTGATTGAGTTGCCAGCTGAGAGAATGGCGTGACTTTACGGTTTCTTGCTTCCCTTTCTCTTTCAAGTCTTGCTGAATTACCCCGACTTTTCTTCCCGTCTGTCGTTTCTGCATGCCTGTTTATCAGACCCGTTTATGAAAACTACATTATTTCAATACTTCATCTTCTCTTCCTCTCCTTCGTTTCTGCATGTCTCTTGATGAAGTTGCAAGATGCCGAATTTCTCCAACCATGGCACAAAACTACCTCACGAGCCCATTTCCGTCCTCGTCCCATTCTCCGCTCTGATCATCTCCATCGTGCTGGTCATCTTCTTCTTGATCCGCTTCTACATTCTCGAAGGCTTTCTGATCAAGTATCTCTATGGCTGCACCTACACCGACCTCTCAGAGATTAATCGCCGCGGCTTTGTCAATCACCACATCGCCGGTGCCACGAAACTTGTTGTCCTGATTGTGGCTGCGTATCCATTCATCAGCCTCACAGCTGGCAATTCGACTTTCCACACGCCATATCGTGATGGCTCGGTCGTCACCATGGGCGACATGCTGGTTATTGTGGCGCAGATGTTGATTGCCATGTACATCTTTGAGCTGCTCTATCGAGTCAAACTGTCCCCTGTCGCGGTGCTTCACCATGTTGGTACCACTCTTATAGGCCAGTCGGCCTTGGCTATCAGTCTGAAACTGGCGCGAGAACCGGATGCGGATATTGAGTTTGTTCTCTGCACTGTTTGGGGTAATCCATGCCCTTCACTCTTCGCTATTTGTCATTCTTATCCCCGTTACCATTCCTCGCAGTATTAACTCCTTCTTTGTAGGTGCATTTGACATCATATCCGAATTCTTCCCACACATCGCCATCATCCTATACCGCATCTACCCCAAGCGCCACCAGTTCCTCTCCCGAGTATTCCTCGTCTCCTGCCTCACAACAGCGACAGGCACTCTTTGCGAGACCATTGTCACCATGTGGCTCTTTGGCAGTCTCTGGAGTGCCTGGCAGATAACATTCAAGGTGGCCACACCGTTATTACATATTGCATTTTCCGCGGCTCAGATTCATGGGAGTATTGTGTTTTGGCGGATGTATAAAAGACAGAAACAACACATCAACGAAGAACAGAATGTGGTATCGGACGTGGAATATCAAGCTCCCGGTATTATAGAAGGCTCAAAATAAATTCCACATTTATGAAAAGGCGTTGGAAGGGTTTCTGGTCAATTGCGCTGCATATGGAAATATATTTATTCCAAGCGGTTGCATTATTTCATTGGAAGGCTGTCTTTACGGCTTCCACATGTGACATATATGAGCATTATGATAATGGATAGATGGATAGATCCTTTCTGGAGCTTTAAATAATGACTCGCACAATTTTTCTCTATGCTCGATGTCCATTACGTCGTGAACGAATCTTGAAATCGACGAGAGATTAGAAATTCTGCCGTCTTATCAGGGGAGTGCGCTTCACCGCCTGGCGCAGACCGCCGCCCATCGCCGACCATCGGCCAACTCCATCTCACCATGTTCATGAGTGCATGTCGGAATTAAAATGCAAAGTCCAAGTACTCGCCCGTACCGTTCCAAGAGACAGCATCCATGTGACCGCTGTCGAACGCGTAAGACAGCCTGTGTTGTGATAAACGGTACCTCCTGTCAGAGCTGCGTCGCTGCGCAACGGCCGTGCACTTTCAACGTGCTTCCCTCTCGACGCCGGCGGCCAGGATCTACACAGGCGAGAGACGTTATTAGACCAACAGAGGAAATTAACTCATATGGCCTTTTACCTCAAGGCTCTGCTTTTCCAGACCAGTCATTTTTGTCAACCGACCACTTCTCCCCACCGATGGGAATACCGGGCATGAATCGAGCTTCTGATGTATCACCAACCACACCTTAAACAGAACAACATATTGGCACATCCATTTCATATCCGGAACCAACAATCAGTGAGCATGGGCCCAATGCAATTGCAAACGTACCAGGATTTCCACTCGACCCAGGCAGTCTCACTACTCCCTTCGTACAACGCATCCAATCTCTCGACCACCTAAATGGATTCACAGCCCAATTAGCAGGCACTTCTGCCGAGGCAGATCCCTGGCTTCTGCGGCACTGCAGGTATGACGAATATGGAATGTGCGATCTTCCTCGGGCGTCTTTCAGAACTGTCGGTGGAGTGCCTTATGAACACAGGATACCGGTCCATTTTCTTGTAGCCGAAAACTCGCTTTATGACTGGGGGAAAGAAGAGCTCAAATCTGATGAGGGGACAGACGATGAGACACTCAGGCATGAGTTGGATGAGTTGGTGCCAAGGAGTGATGCTCCGCGTTTAATTTCGTTGTGAGTGCTCTACAATTATACAAGGAAGAACAGCAATTAACCATCCCAAGGTTCCTGCAGTTCGTCTTTCCGCTGATGCCCATAATTTCTCGGTCTCAATTATATTTGAGTCTTCTAGATCCCGAGCATCAACCCGATATACCCGTCCATCTTCTCGCCGCAATTTATGCATCTTCTTTCTCATTCAGCGCCCACGATCCATCATTATGCGTCTCCGGGGCTTACGACAAACCCCCTACCGATAGTCTATGGCGTTTAGTCTACACCGGCATTTTGCGAGAAATCCACTCCCCGAAACTAGCAGTCCTACAATCCGCTCTGCTCTATGTCCAACGTTTCCCCAAACATGCACAAGCGGCTGTCAGTGACAGTCCATCTGTATGGTCCTTCTTCGGTACCATTGTCAATCTCGCACACACACTTGGGCTGCATCTCGATTGTTTGCGATGGGGCATACCATCATGGGAGAAACGGATTCGCAGGCGGTTATGGTGGACTGTCTACATAGAAGATAAATGGCGAAGCCTTCTCGCTGGCCGACCACCGATGATTCAAGCTACGGAATGGGATGCAGGGCCGATTGAAGTTACGGACTTTGACTTTGATAAAATGCCTCATGATAATATGGAGAAATTTATTCCGATTTAGTGGCCGCTGGATGATGGGATGTTATTTAGAACGCTTTCAAAGCTTGCGCCTGTGGCGGACAGGTTGCAGAGTACTTTCTAGTAAGCGCTTTCTCTTCTGATTAAACCTTTACTACTAACAGAATGATCAGCTCTCTTCGCGCATTACAACTACTATGCGATGACTTCCGCGGATCCGTCGATGCAGCAAGAACCATCCGCCAAGACCTCCAGTCTTGGTATACCTCTCTCCCCGAAGCAATTCGCCTACGACAGTCATCTCTCGGTGCTAGCAGCCATTGCACTACAGACCACTTAAAAGGAACTGCAGTCTTGAATATGGCCTACCTGACGCTTGAAGTGCTACTTTACCGCGCATTACTTCGCCCGCTAGGACCGGCATCTCCACCGCCGCCAATTGAGGACGAAGAGGTCGAGCCCTCTTCAAGCCCGGATTTTCAATGGCTTCTTCAGAATCTGGAGGTTCATCATCTCACTGAGCTACCCGCACTAGAAACTCTCGAACTCGACGACGCGGCTGAAGCAACCATCAACGCGGCCGAAAAGTGTGCGGGGATATCCATCAATTTCCTATCTAGACTGACGTCGAATGATTTTGATGGCTTTTGGCACTCATGCAAATCATTCCCCCATTCCCTACCCTAGTCCTGTCGGCAACTGACTAATGATAATTTCCAGGGGCCCGAACTTTCTTCTCTCTAGTCTCCAATTTCATCATGTTACTCTTAGTGCAAGCTCCAACTTCCCAGCATGCCATCCGTTCCAAGCAGCTGTTGACGAAATGGACGCGGACATTGCGCTCCCAGCTCAAGAGTCACGAGGGTCGTATGACGTTTGCGATCGTAAGGCTGAGTTTGTTGCAGGCGGGAGGATTGAATCGGCAGTTTAAACTTCCTCCGCATGTTGCTGAGGTGGCGGGAAATGAATGATGATGGCCGCTCTGTTTGGACTGCTACTTATACGACTACAACCAAATTACGCAGCTCAATATTCCCCATTATCGAAAAGTTGCATCCATACACATAGAAAAGAAATGTTTGTTGTCTCCCGTGTCCAGCTATATGATGATATCTAGTGATGGCGCAATGGTTGAGCGCATTACACCCTTGGCGCGTTCCTAACAGCTATGCCCTGCTCACTGGTCCAAAAACTACCATTCGGGAATATGTACTTGTCTATCACACCAGACTTGTACTCTGTGCTGTAGCCGGATTCCTGCGGGGTGACGAACCAGCCATCTGCAGTCTGCACGGGATTAACAAGTACCTCGCTGAACGAGTTGACGTGCTCCAGGAGAGCTTTCTCACCACCCAGGTTGACGAAGTTGATCAGGGAGAGATGCTGGGTGTACTCTGTCAGGCCAATTCCGCTACTGTGAGGCAGAACTGGGACGTTGAATCTAGTCACCTTTAATTAGTACACGTTGATCCTGAACTGTGGCATGGAATAATAAAGTGCGGGCAAAACATACTTCTTAGCCATCAGCATCACGGCTAAGACTTCATTCACTCCGCCTAACCGACAGGCGTCAATCTGGCAGTAATCTGTTGCACCAGCTTGGAGAAGTTGTTTGAACATGATGCGGTTCTGGCAGCACTCGCCTGTTGCTACCTTCACTCCATCCGGTTCCAGAGCTTTACGGATGGCGAGATGGCCGAGGACATCGTCCGGGGATGTCGATTCCTCGATAAAGCTGGATATTTCAATATCAAACATTAGCACAAGCTTTCTCATATCAGGAGGATTTGGGGTGAATACTAACACAGGCTTCCACTTCACAAGCTGCTTCATATAATCAATCGCCTCATTCACATCCCACACCTGATTCGCATCAACCATGAGCATCTTGTCATACCCAAGCATCTTTCTCGCAAGCTCCAGACGCCGCTTATCATCCTCAATGCTCCCGCCGACTTTGAACTTGAACTTATCCATTCCAACCTTGAGATTACCATGAATGAGTTCCACCATCCTCTCATCCGTATACCCCAGCCAACCAGCCTGCGTCGTATAAGCCGGTACGGCGCGGTTTCTCGCCGCATCGTCTAGACGCTCGGCCTTTGTGGCTTCCTGTTCACGCAACAGCTCAATCGCCTCACCCGGCGTGATAGCATCCGTGATATACCGAAAATCAATACACCGCACAAACTCTTCAGGCGTCATATCCGCCACAAGCCGCCAAACAGGCTTCCCCACGTGTCGCCCCCATAAATCCCAAAGCGCATTCACGACGCCCGCGAGACCGAGATGCACAACGCCCTTTTCAGGACCAACCCATCGGAGCTGGGAATCAGAGACTAGATACCGCCAGGTTGAGCCCATGTTGCTGGTCAGTTCTGCAAGGGATTTGCCGACTTAGTTGCTCGGCGAGTTGAGCCGCGGCGGTCACGCATAGGTCGTTGCCCCGGCCGAGCGTGAAGGAGATGCCGTGGCCGGTGAGGTCGGGGACGTTGGTGTGAAGACGCACATGGGCGGCGCTGTAGTCGGGGCCGCGGTTCATGGCGTCGGAGCCGGAGAGGTCGAGGCTTGTTGGAAAGCGAAGATCTAGACAAAGAGGACAATCTTTTGTCAGTCATCTCACCATCGCGAATGATTCTGCCTAATAATTCTCACCAAAGGTTTCGAAATGCGTGATGCGAAAATCGGACGCCGGCACGTTGGAGCCGGCAGCGGCGCCATTGAGTGGTGTTTTGTTTGACATTATGAACATGGATGATTGTCGATCACCGAGGGAAAGGTTTACACAAACAGCGACTCGTTCTTGTTTTATGCGGTGTGAGGATTTGCCTTTTTACAAATTACAGACAAAATTCGCACACGGAGGAGGCCGCAACGAGTTCCACAGAGATGATTCCGGAGAATCATGGGAGGAAAGATGGAATCTGGGTTTCCTCCTCAGCAACGTGTCCCGTGGGGGCAGCAACATCATCAGACTTCTAGTCTGTAACCCCCACAGAACATTATATGATTTTCACTGCGTCAGTGCTCTACATCCGAGCGCTGTACTCCGTATAGTATACTGCATCGGGATTCAACTTCCAAGGTTGCAACAGCAAATCATTATCTCCCCGAGCGGGGCTATGGCTTTTGCGGGGATGTGGGGGTGACATCCAAACAAGCTTTGGCCTATATCCACCCCCATGTTGACCAGCATCTCCTTGCCTCATTCTCTGTCGCATCGAAGTCCGATCTCTTTTTTGTCGTATATGATTGGTTTTGATTTGCTGGCATCCCACTGACTGCACTCGCACAGAAGTCCGACGCAGTTCTTCTTATTTTCTCGCGCTGTTGAGGTGTTGGTCGGCGCTGGGTAATCAGCCTCAGTCGCACAAAAGTCCGATGGTTCTTCTAACATTCCCAAGCTGAGCAATTTCCAATTTTGTTTCACATCAAACATTATTCAAGGGACGTCGTATGACGGCAGGCAGTTGGTTAGTCGACCCGATTTTCCTGCGATTGATAAAAACCTCGCGGAGTGACAACATAGATAGGGGGGCAGCTAGGCATATAAAGAACCGAGAAAACTCGTCGTCCACGTTGAAATAATCATCATTTCTATCCACAGAAAGCCTTTATTATTAAAATTCACAATAAGTTGATTACCAATATGATTGCCAAAGACGACAAACCGACTTTTGAGCACATCACTGTCAAAGAATTACATCCAACATTCGTTGCCGAGATCAGTGGTGTTGACTTCTCAACTGAGAAAGTACCCGACAATGTCTTTCAAGAGATCCTCGCCGCAGTCAACAAGGTATTTGCTTCTATTGAAATTTTGATACATGACAAAAATCTAATATAAGTCTATCAATAGTACGGCGTAGTAGTATTCCGCAACACAAACCTCACCGACGACACCCACGTCTCCTTCGCGCGCCAATTCGGCGACCTCGACGACGTCACGCCGTACACCAAAGTAGGCCGCAAGCACAGACTCGGATACACCGAACTCTTCGACGTTAGCAACATCAGTCCGGACGGCAAAATCATGGACACCGACAGTCCCACCGCGCAGGCCAACAAGGGCAATGCCCTGTTTCACGTCGACTCCAGCTTCAATCCCAGACGAGCAGGCTATTCGCTGCTACTGGCACATGAACTACCTCCTCCAGAAGTCGAGGGTGGACAGACTGCCTTTGCCGACACGCGAACCGCATTCGACGAGCTACCAGCCGACCTCAAAGAGTCACTGATCGCAAACAACTACATCGCGGCGCACTCCTTCCACCACTCCCGCAAACGCGCTGCACCAGAGTACTTTGCCGATATAAACCCGCTCGACTACCCCATGGGCCGGCACAACCTCATCGAGCGCCACCAAGCCTCTGGCCGTATGAACCTCTACCTCGCCGCACACATCCACCACATCGAGGGTCTTCCCGCCGGCGAATCTACAACTTATTCAACAAACTCTACAGCCACGCCACGCAAGAAAAGTATGTTTGCCATGTCGAGTGGAAGAATCCCGGCGATTTGGTCATCTGGGATAATACGTGTACCATGCATCGCGTCGTCGAAAGTCCGATGCTGCGAAATTATAGACGCGATATGAGGAGGGCGACGGTGCATGATGCGAGTGAGACGGCGTGGGGGTTTAATGAGCATACGGATACGAGGCAGGGGTTGCCATGAGATGATCTGGAGGTCTGGCATGAGTTATACTGCGATGTAGTGTTGGGGCCCTGGAATGTGTTGGTTGTTTTCTTTGAATACGGGCACCCTCCTTTTAGCATTATTTTTATATCAAAGAAAACCACGAGAACGTATTATGAAACATACAACGCACGAGCTGCCTCTATTTAAAGCTTGCCAAAATAATCAACTTAATGGAAAGATTTACAAATGCTCAAACACATTTCATTAAAAACCAATAACTATGAATATCACCGCAAAAAAGAAAGAAATATGGAAAACACACAAAGCCTCCTGGGTATCATATCCATATCCCCGGCCAAACTCCACTCAAACAAAAGGAAAATAAATATAAAAAAAAGAATAGCAAAATAGACAAAAACGAAGTCATCCTGGATATCATCCCTGACCAAACTCGACTCGAACATTTTCAACTTGAATGAAAGCATTTTTTTTGGTTGAGATTTTTCCTGTTTTCCAAATTTTTTCTTCGTTTCAAAATTTTCAATTTTTTTTGTGTCAGGTTTTCTGCTTTCAGATTTTTTTCCGTGTTGTTCTATTTTCACTTTTTTTCATGTCGTTCGTTATCGTTGATCGATCGTGTATAAAACCCCGGAGACTTCCACCAAAATACATTCCTCTCGATCAGCGACACCAAGCTCAGGTGATGGCGTGTCTGAAGAGAAGTTCGAAGTTCGAAAGACGTTGCTGAGATGTTCTTGCCTGTGTTCTTCAATACGCCAAATGGTTCGCTCGAAACCAGGATTCCATCCGCCAACCATCAGACGTCAAGCTCCTCCTTATCTTCAGCGGCAAGAGAAGTTCCGGTAACAGCCTCTCGCACAACGCTTTTGCCTGCCGCGTCGACAACCAACACGTGGGGACGAGGACGGGCAGATATGCTCTCCTCCTCCTCCTGCTCCTGCTGCTGCTGGCGCTGTCCAAACGGCCCAACGCAAACGAAAAACCTCTTCCCAGGAGATTCTTCCGGGCGTTCAATCATGTTGTCGTAGCCCCGGTGGTAGAAAGGTGCATTTTCTACCCCCTGTTGTTGGGCGAACGTGAGCATGATGGCGCGGGCCGCTGCGGCGCGAGCGCGAGAATGGCCTCCTACTATGTACGTGTTGATGTTGATGTTGGTGTGTTCGAGCTCGGGGCCAGGAGTAGCGGTGCTGGTGGCACTCGCTACACAATAACCAGGGTTTCCGTGCGCGTCCGTGGGACTGAGGAGATAGAGGTGCAGCAACTTGGACGTGGATGCTGTTGATGAAGGTGAGGATACACGTTCCTCGCCACCACCATTAATAGCCCATTTGATGTGCTTTGTGACCTCGTCGATGTTCGCCAGCGCTTGTTCGTTAGTCATGGCGCCTGGGATTCGGGCGAAGAGGATGCGGCCAGGCAAAATGGCGATTATGATGTCGTCGTTGCATTGGATGGTGCGCGAACCGACCTCGTGTTGCACGAATAGGTTCATCTTCGAATATCCTCGGTATTGCACACAGAGGATGCGCCCGCTAGGAACGAACAGTGGCTCGCCGTCTGGGGTCTCTCGGGGGAAGAATGGGATAATGCGGAGGGCTGGTTGCATAGGTCCTGGATGAGTGGCGGTTGTTGTCTGTGCGTTGGTCTAGAGAAATTGGTGTTAGCTCGTCCATTCTTTTTTTATATATATCATGATCTTTTCAACTAGTTTATTCTCACCTCGCTCGCAGGAACCTGTCCGTTCTGGCCATTGGCCGAAGTGACTGGGTTGCTTCGTCGTCGTGGTGGCGGTTGCTGCTGAGATGGCAACACGGTTGGGGAGGGAGCACACATTATGTCGGCGGGATTCACAAAGCCTGGTGTCTCTCCTTCACCGTTGTTACCCAAAGCACCACTCTCAAAGATCCCAGATGGACTCTGTGAGAGGCTGCCGCTGCTCGATTGAGCGCTGAGATGTGCCTGGTAGCTCGGCGGGAGGTTGGGAATTGAGATGGTGGTGGCCTGGAACTCGATTGCCTGATCAGAAAAAAGTCTGCAGAGGAAGGGAAGACGTGGAGGAATTTATGTTAGTCGACTGGATTTTGTGTCTTACCTGTACTGCGGGACTTGCCGGTGCCTGTGTCAAAGTTACGAGAATAGCTTAATAAATTTGTGGGAAGAAAAATTTTTCTTACAGGAAGAAGTGTGCGTGTAGCAGGGTAAGTACCACGAGGAACGCGTTTCTGTTTGTCAGGACGCCCGAGATTAGTCTATTGTTCTCTCCTTCCCTTTATATAAACAATGGCATTGTGATTGGGCGTCAACGATGAGTCTTTCTTACCGCAGGCATAGTATTCTTCTACGTATCAAAAGTCAATAATAAGATCATCAAAGGTCTTGTTCAAATATTCAAGTCTAGTGATCAAAAAGAAAATGATTAAAGAAAGTTACAGGTAGTTGAATCCAAGCATTGCTTGTACAGGCAAATAGAAACCACCATCCATCTTTCACTGCTTCTTGCGGCGGGTGTATTGCTTTCGTACCTTTTTGGGACCGGACTTAGCTGCAGACTTCGAAGCAGAACGTTTCTGGTGGAGGTTGCAGAGCTTGTCAGCATAAATATTCAATGGAAACCTTGAAAGAGAAGCCTGCCAAGGGTAGTGTCTTACTTTGCTGCCGTGTTTGTCTCCTTTCTAGAAGGAAGTTAGCATTTGACCTCGCATGGAGACTTTGAAAGTCGAGGGAACTTACCGAAGTAACTCGATGCTGAAGCTATTGATACAAAAGTGTGAGCTCGCATCTTCCAAAGCAGGCTTCCAGAATGAAGCATAACTGAGAGAGTAATGTGTTGGTAGCTGTGCAATCTTACCTCCTCAAGAGCAGCAAAACCCTGCAAAAGTCGTTAGCATTAACAGCAACCTCAATACCAAGTGAGAAAGATCAGAGACGAAGAACTTACGGTAGGAACGACACTGAGACACTGTCCCTGGATGTTAGAACGGAATTTCGAAGATTTTTGTGTTTTGGGGCGTCTCCTTACAGTTTCAGAAGCTTGGAGAATCTATACCAAGTGTCAGTGATCAGCTACTGAGAGCAAAACTAAAAACATTGTGGACTTACTGCCAATCTATTGGCCCTGTCCTGGGGGTCCTGTACGAGTAGATAATGATCAGTCAAACTGAATGATACGTCGAGGACAATTTGAAATACGCACCATGTCGTTTCGGAGAAAAAGTCCAGTACCCTGAGTCTAAACATGATGGTCAGTCTTCTCTCGGCGCAGATGAGAGTATTCTGGGTAGGACAGGAGGTAGCTTACCCAATTGCGTGGATGCAATGCCTGCAACATGCGAGGGAAAAAGTGAGTTAGCAACGACTGTATACAGTCTCTCATGTCAACCACGGGTTTATCTCACCGAAGTAACTGGGAGCTGTCCAGGCTGACGGCTGGCCGAAGTGACAGGCGCATTGTTGGGCTGAGCAGCATTGGCCTGAAGAGCATTGGGCTGAACGGTATTGAGCTGAGCATTGTTGGACTGAACGTTGTTGGAACGAGAACGAGTCTATAATGATAGTCAGTTCAGTCATGTTCTCAAATAAACTAACACGAGTTCTCTGGATCGACTCACCAATACACGAGCAGGAGTAGCCAATACACGAGCAGCAACAGCAGGTGCAGGTGCAGATGCCAAATCAGGACCAAACACATCATCAAAACCAGTAGGTCCAACGTCAGGCAGGGCAGGAAAGGTCGGAAGAGCAGCGTCAGTTGCAGTTGCACGCCAAGCAGAAGGGTTCTCAGTGTTGGTGAACGCGAGAGCGAGAAGCCCCTGAGCGCCTTCGACGACCTCTGCAGGTTCTTGAGTCTCAGGGCCATTGAACATGGCAGCCGAGTTCCCAGCGTTCTCAGACAAGCCATTGGGAACAAAGAGATCATCGTTGTCCACAGTAAATGACGATGAAGCAGTAGCTCCATTGCGAACAGGGGCAGGAGATACATAAGGATAGGTTGGGAAATTGCCAGACTGGTAGTTTACCGGTTCTGATTCAGCAGCACCAGCAGAGGGGAGCGCTGAGGGAGGTTCGCTGTTGAAGAAGAAGGCATTTGGATTGCCATTCAACTCGGTGAACCCACGGTCCATGGCCTGGAAGATGGTCTCGAGAGTCTCAGGATCGTCCAGGTCAAGCTGCAGGATGAAAAACAAGGTTAGCACGTGTCTGATGAGCTGCAGACATGGAGACGCCCGCTCTGACGCGTAGGATCAGGGAGATTCTCACCTGCGATGCAGGGTCGTTGAACAACGAAGAGTTGTCCATGGTGGCTACCTTTCCAACTACGCGTAGGTAGAGGAAGGTCAAGTCTTGGAGCAGGGGTTGATCAAGTCAGGGGTTGAGGTCAAGGATGGAGGAGTAGGGAGAAGCAAGTGGGAGAGAGTGAGAGTGTGAGAGAAAGTTTTTTTTAGGCAAGCAGCAAAAGGAGGGGCTGGCAGGGCAACCCATTTGTTGTCTTCTCGGCGCTTACCAAGCGATGTTGGTGTTGAGCACGACAATTCACATGGCTTCATTCAGTGGCATTGTCTCGAGGGGGGGATAGGGTGAACTGATACAGATGGTAGGTGCAGAAACATTGCCTGCAGTGCAGAAGACTATGAATGATGTGAAATTCACATTCGGATGTTGAAGCTTTTCATTGTCAGACAACTAGCTATCCCCATGATATTGGGAAGGTGCAGCAGATGCCATGTATTGTGGGTTTCTACCTATATCAGACCTGCTTTTCAACTCATCCATAAATGGGAAACACTCCCTTTGAGTTAAAAACAGCTGAGAGTCTAAATTTTACAAATTATCTATTCATTCATTGTGATGCTAGGTGTGGGATTATTCCTTTGATGCTTACTTCGTAGTAACCGGGACCTGCCTGTAATTTTCATTAGGCTGTCTTTGAAGAAGCCCGGATGAACTACGAAAGACATAATTAATTAAACCCGAGTACAGATTCGCCTATATATAAACGGTGATGGGGAAAACATTACTGCTTGTTGAGAGGGCGAAAAGAGCCATCTAACCCTAGCAACGTGCCCTAGGACTATCCCCTATTGGGACTTGGACAGCAGCTGCTGCCTAGATATCGGTGCCTGAACGCTGCTAGGGGTGTTGATATAAAGTTTAAAATACAAAGTGTTCATTGGCCAGCTCCGGTGAGTCATCCAGGGGTCGACGAGGTAATTATTACCAGTTGAAATTTTTGATACAACTTATATATATTTGATTTGACTGCTCACATCAAACGGAGGACTGTACTTCGAACTCCAGAAAATCTCAAGTCATCTCAATCAGCACAGTTCTAGAAATGGGCGACTACGAGATAATATCCAAACGCAAAGATCGGAATTACTTCACAAGATACTACACCTTGGATGATATTTACGGTCTTCTTCCTCTAGACAATGGACGCCATGATGCCGTGCCGCCAACTTACACACTCGGAAGCCTGGAGAAATTCCCCCGGGAGTTGCTAGATATGGTTATTGAACTACTCGATATACGGTCACTAACGGATTTGCGTCGTGTTAATCGACGAGCCATGCAGCTTGTAAACTCGATTCCTACATACAGATCAATCATGGAACACGCCTATGGACGCACCGCCCTTCGCGGAATCCTCAGCATTGGTGCCGGGAAATGGATATCGTGTCGAACTCTTTACGAGAAGCTTTTTACAGCTGAATGCGATATCTGTGGCAAGTTTGGTGGATTTCTATATCTTATTACTTGTCGTCGTGTGTGTTGGTCTTGCTTCAATACTGACACAGAATATCTGCCATTACGACAATCAGAAGTGATACGCAAGTTTGGATTGCGCCGTGGACAAATTGCAAAACTACCTTCTATGAGGACTATTCAAGGCTGTTATACAGGTAGCCGGATTGAAGTCTATGGTAGATTGAAGTTGATCGATTACAGAGCTGCACGGCAACTCGGATTTTCTGTGCACGGCACAGAAAAAAAAATGGAGCAGAATGCCTCAGATATGCTATCAAAAAGACTGGAGCGATATAACGCTCGCCGGACAGCTGGAAAGTTGAAGACACGGAAACCTAGAACTAAAGACCAGTCCTATCGGGAAACACGACCTAGGCGTTATGCGGCAGTTGTCCTCGCCCCGTTCTGCGCGCAAGGATTTTCGTCAATGAAGGAAATATACGAACGAAACGTCCAAAGGCGTAACAGGGGGCTTGGAGCATATATGATAAACAGGAAACTGTGAATACACGGATTATATGGAACGTTTCTCGAATCTCCAGCTTTAGTCTCTGACTGTACGTGCCTAGTAAACCGTCAATATATCAAACTGGTAGCATCGTATCCATCACAAAGTGGCTGTCAAATAACGTTTTGCAACCTCAGGCCAATGGCTGCCTGGGGTGTCCACGATGACGTTGAGAATGTGCCGCGCTCATTGGTCAGCCCCGGTTAGTACCATGGGACGACGAGGTAATTATTACCAGTTGATGTCTTTGATACAACTTCATTCACTTGCTTTGCAATGGATGGCATGATTTCTATCAAATCTCCAGGGCCATACTTCGAATCTCCACAAAGTCTTGGGTCAACAAAATCAACACAGTGCTGAAAATGGACGACTGGGAGCGATGGCAAGCTGAACTCAATCAATATAAGACCTTGGATACTTACGCCCATTACTTTTCTCCTCTCTACAATGCGGTCGAGCCTACCGGCACGGTCAGAGAATGGGAACAACCGCTACCTCTGCCTGTGGAGCTGGTAGTCATGGTGTATGAAGCACTCGACCTCCAAACCCTAGTCGATTTTCGATGTGCCGATCAAGCAACGATGCAGTTTGTCGACTCGATTCCCAAATTCAAAGCGATTCTAACGCATGCTCCAACAATTCTCCGCGCAATCCTAACCGTTGAGTGTGGCAAATGGATATCATGTCGAGACCTTTACACACAGCTTTTTGTCACTACCGGGTGCCACAAGTGTGGCCAATTTGCCGAATATCTATATGTGCTTACCTGTGATCGCGTTTGCCTTGCTTGTTTCACCAATACCAAAAATATCGACTATCTACCTTTATCAGGACAAGACGCGATGCGCAAGTGCGGACTCCGCCGCGTAGACCTCGCTGAACTACGTTCTATGACGACTGTCTCAGGCTGGTATTCGCATGGGTACTACCTCGATGCAGTCAAGTTATTCGATTATAGAGCTGCACGACAGCTGGGAATTTCTGTGCACGGCACAGTAACAAAAATGAAGAAATTCTGCTCGGAAAGACGGGCAAAAGCGCAGAAGCAATATGCTGATCGCCGCAAAGCTCGAAAAGCGGTATGGGGACCTAGAAAAGATGCTCGCGATGAAGGGGACAGAAACCCTAGACGTTTCGTGGCAATTGTTCGCGTTCCATCTCTAAATCCCGTCGCCTAAATGGGGCTTGGGAAATGTTCCACAGGCATAATCGGGGGCGTAGGCGTAGGCATATATCTATTATAAACAGGAAACACCCAATGCGTGGATCATCTAATTTCTAAAATCGTCAACTTTAATATCTGAACTGTGGTACCTACAGTGCTGTTTCATATGTCTTAACACACTCCCATACGCTATTTTATGTTTATCAACAATTATTATACACATCTAGAGCCCTTCTTATAGAAATATTATATTTTTATAATATGAATTGCGGGAGGGCTTCAACTTATTTTGATTATTCATCTGAATGTTTCTATTTAGTTGGGAAGGCCTTCTGCAGGGGTGTTCACACATATGAAATCCAACTGTAGTAAATTGGCACTATATCAAATTGGTAATATGGCCGTCAAATAACGTTCTTTTTGCAACTCAGGCCAAATGGCTGCCTGGGGTGTCGATGATGATGACGTTGAAAATGCGACGCACTTATTGGCCAGCTCCGGTTAGTAAGCCAGCGACGACGAGGTAATTATTACCAGTTGAAGTCTTATGATGTCTCGTTTACCTGATCCCACGATTTGTATGGTTTCTACTTCACCCCTCCCTGATACTTCAAAAGTCGGGAAGTCTTGCTGTGTATTCGACCTCCCTCGGTACAGCACCTGATACCCTTGCTAGCTACTTCATGCAGCCCTACCTAGGTATAGTCTCCTATACTGATCTGGTCGGACTACACGACAAGTCTCAAGTCAATCAAGCCAACACAGTGCAGAAAATGGACGACTACCAGCGATTACAACAATATCCACACAACAAATATGCCGCCTTGGATAGCCATGTCCATCGCTTTTGCCCTCTAGACAATGCCATGATGCCGTTCTAACTTACTCTCTTGGAGACCTAGAACAACTCCCTGTAGAGCTTCGAGCTTCTAAACATGGTTATCGAAGCACTTGACCTGCGATCACTCACAGATTTTTGGCGTGTCAATCGCGCCGCCATGCAATTCGTGGATTCGAATCCTATGTACAAAACAATCATGACACATGGAGTAGTCGCGCTTCGTGCAATCCTTACTATTCGTTCTGGCAGATGGATAACGTGTCGAAAGCTATACAAAAAGCTAATCGCTAGTAAATGCGATACGTGTGGACAGTGTGCCGCGCATTTGTTTCTCCTTACTTGTGATCGTGTTTGTTATGCATGTTTCACCAGCAAGGTTGACTATCTACCATTGCTTCAACAAGATGTTATACGCAAATTCGGACTGCTCCGCAGACATGTTGACGAGCTGCCCAGTATGAAGACTATCGGAGGCCGGTATTCGCGGTATCACTTTGAAAATAAAGGAGCAAAGCTGTACGATTACAGAGCTGCGCGACAGCTTGGGATTTCTGTGCACGGCTCGGAAAAGAAAATGAAGAAATACTGCTCCGCGAAGCGATCACAAGCCCTGGAGCGATATGCTGCTCGCTGCGCATCTGGACAGGGATATGTATCGAAACCTAAAACTGACGACGCTCCCGATTATGGGGAAGAGAATCCTAGACGTTTCGTGGCAATTGTTCGCGTTCCATTCCTGAATACCGTCGATTAGATGTGGCTATTATTGTTCCGTGCGCAAAGAACTTTTCATCGCCAAAGGAAATCCACGAAGGAAACGTTAAATGGATATCGGGGAGCAGGTGCATATATTACGTATAAACAAGAAGCAATGATCTTGTCAATCCAGTCATTCACCAGTACTAGAAAGTTTTATACAACTATTAGCCTTAAAATCAATCCGTACATCTTCTCTAGAAGCCCTCGACATCTACTTTGATGCTGCCTGCTCAGCCTGCCCACTCTGCTGTAAAATCTCCTCCAACTGAGCAGCCGATGTCTGCATCTCTTCCTCGCTCGGCAGATTAACAATAAGCATATACAACACATCCTGGCTCAAAGCCTTTCCCAGGAAGCCACCGCTACCCTTCTTGTTGCGTTGGGTGAACATGTCCCACCGCGGTTTTAGACCTTGTGCAACTCGCTCTTCATCATTCTTTTTTTGTTTGGCAACGATATTGTCTCCCATGCGATGCAATAGATGCTTTTTGGGAACAACTTTGCCACCAGTAAGGAGCGAGATTAGATTTCCGTTGTTTGCTGCGTGGTTGGGGTCGTTGTAGCGTGAAACGAATGCTTTGCGCTCTGAGGCTGGGACGGCTAGAGAGGATCCGGGATGTTCGATCTCCTGTAAACTGTTAGTGCTATTCTCGCGGTGGAAAGAGAAGGGTAAAAAATACATATGATGCCTGTGCCTTTCTGTCCATGTAATCCTGTACCCACTTCCCTGCGCTCTTGAGGTTCTGGCGCGTCTGAGGGGATGCGTTACCATCCCCTTCAGCCACCTGAGCAGCCGCCTGGTCCAAAGCAGGGTATACCAGCGGCGCAGCCTCAGGTAACTGAAGCTCGCCATAGGTCTTGCCGCTTGTAAGTCTGATATTTTGCAGACGCTTTTGAAACCCGGTCAGTTCCGGGTCGTCCGGATTGCTATATTTCGTGATTGCCGCGTTGATATCCATTGTTTGATTTGAGATGACCGACTGTCCCGATCCGTTGCTCGGCATTTCGTCTTTGAATGTCATCAACATGCAATACAAGCCGCGAGGCATGAATAGGTCCTGGTTCACTCGGTCCAGGAAGTTGTTTCGGCGATGACGGGTTTGAATTTCACGCGCAGTTCCCACGGCGACTTGGACAACAAAACTTGTGACTTGGGCTGCTGTTTCGGGGACGAAGCCCGCAATACCTGCGGCGACATAGACAACCTCAATCCAAGGGTCGGCCTAGATACAGTCCGTGATCAGCATTTTACTATATTCATACGAGAGAAATTAGAAGTGGAAAACCAACCCTGCTCGCCTGATCAAAGTCATGCAGGAACTTCAAGAACACATCCTGACTGATCCCGGCCTCGGCTAATACAGGTGCATACGCACGCACAAAGCCACGACTCTTCGTTCCAGGTCTGCGTTGAGGCATAATCACTGGACAAGGAATAGGTTGTTTATCCGGGTTTACTGGGCCGGCCATTTCAATCAGGGACCGAACCATGTTCTCTTTGATCTTCTCCTTGACCTCCTCGGGCTGGTCAACAGCAGTCGCAGCAGCAGCAGCCTCCTCCACCGCCGCCGCATATTCGGATTCGTCATACGATGGCAACGCTACACTCTGGGCCTCGTCAAGTTGCCAAACGGCCTCATCTTGATCGACGCCGCGTTGCAGGTCGTTGTCTGAATAAGGCGACTCGTCGTCCGAGTCATATCCGGCTTCGGCGGCTTTGCTTTGAGGTTGCTTGTCGTCGATAGTGTGGCCGGTGGTATGAGTCGCTAGCTCTGCTTGGCCATTGCGCACCAGTGCATCAGCTGTCTCCTCGTCGGTTACGATGTACTCACTGCCCTCCTGGACAGAGGCATTGCGAGAAGAATCCTTGGATCCGCGGTTGCGGGCAGCGTGGATGGCTTCGGACGTGAACCCGATGCCCGAGCCGATGAGTTTTACCAGTTTCTTTCCCATTTTTGAATGCTTCCAGGAGATATCGAGTTGTTAGCTAGATTGTTGAAGGGGGTTTATCACTTTACAAAACCGCAGGGGGCATTCTCCCCTAATATACACAGCTTCTCTACCTAGCTACGCCCCTCCGGCCCACTCACCCCCGACAGATAAAATACACTACCTACTGTACGCATATCAATGCAGAACAAGCTGGCGATTCATTCCATGTTAGGTTTTTAGTAAGTATCAGAACCCATATATGCGCTAAAGAGTAGACCCAACAGGATCAACCAACATTCCCCTAGTACCCTGGTGTATCATTGGCTGCTCTGATTAAACTATCCCACCGAGGAGTCAGGCACCCGTCAGCTGCTCCAGCTTTTTCGTTTCTGCTGCGAGAAAATGAAGCTTGATCTGTGATTTTTTCTTTATCTTCTAATATTGAAATTGGCGGTGAACTCGTGGAGATGAAAGCTCTTTGGGATGATGTCTTTCCGTCACCGGCTTAAGGGAAAAGTTGTGATAAAGGCACTGAGAACAGAAACCCCAGGCTGCATAGTTAACATTGGATGAGAGTTTAACTCACGCTAAGAAATTAAGGTCTGCATCAGCCCTTACGCCCTTTGATGACGCATGGAGCCCTCGACCACTTATATCCGCCATAGGCATAATCCAACATACGCCAAACAACCTTAGCGGCGTAGGACTCAGAATGGAGCTGGGCTACGCTAATACTCTTTCGGTCCTATTTTCGACTGGTCATCGTTTTTCCCAGATGGCTTTAAGGAATAGCTTAAAGTCTATAAATATGCTTAGTTATTTGTAAACGTTGGTTTTTAGAAGTTCTGGTTCTATGCAAACTTAATTTAACTGTATTATTATTATTACTGTATTGCTATTGTTATTATCTAGATGCGAGATTCTCCGGGAATCGTTAAAAATAGCCCATTATGATCCCTTAGGTGTAGGATCGCAGGCTAAACGCTCGTAAAGCCCGAGAATAGGATCATTTTAAGCTGGTATAATGATTACACGAGGCATGTTTTGGATCGGACTTGTCTACCATGGTATCCGAGGCTGTTGCCTATGCCGATGATGTCTGCAATGCCTCATAGGAACTCCTAGAAACTCTGATTTGGCTGCCTGCTAGCCATCGGTTGTTGCCTTACGCACTTCTGTATTATAATTATTCCCTCTTAATTTTGTACGGCTTCACTCCTTCTGCACATTAATAGTCAAAATTGTCCCTTGTACAAGGGGCATATAACGTTAGTCCTGACAATATGGGTCAAAAATCGGTTTTATCCCAGATGATGAAATCTGGGAATTTCAGCGACCTCAAATTCTGCTGCAACGGCGAGGAGTTCAAGGTTCACAAAGCTGTCGTTTCCGAACAATCTCCAGTCATCAAAGCAGCAATTCGAGGAGGATTTGAGGTGCGTTAAGCTAGAACGAACTTCTATGTCGAAGTATATATCTAATCGATTACTGATGTTACCTTGCAAATACAGGAAGCACAAAAGAGCGTTATTAGCATGGACAATTTTCATTCTAGCACGGTGCGAAATTTCGTCCAATTCATGTAGACAGGCGACTATGGACTTGGTGACGAAGCATCAGTTTTAACAATTGATGGTGTGGTTGATGAAGGCAAGGCTATTCCCTCTGTTGGTTGTGTCTGGACTCGTAACTAACAGTGAGAACGTGATTGGATTCTTAGGATACCAGCCAGGCACAAATAGCAATGAAGAGAATAGCAGCAGCGAGTCCCCTGTTGAGCCCTCTGAAGATTGTCATACGGACGACTCCACGCAACCTCCATCTGTGTACTCGTGGCAAACATCAGCTTCTAAAGCCCTCTTTGAACACGTCCGTGTCAACTCTATTGGCGATTATTACAAGGTTGACGAACTCGTCTCACTAGCAAACACTAAAATTAGAGAACTGTTTCGGTGTAATGGTGATAATGATGATCGTTCCTGGGCTGCAAGCCTTCCCGCAGCAAGCGAGGAAGCATTTGAATCAACTGGAAATGAGGAGTTGTCAACTATCCTAGCTGCAGGGATTGCAGCAAACATTTCCACTGTTCTGAGGTTGGACCAATTTCGGAATATGAGTGTCATGTCGGACTTTTCAATCAAGATTTTACAGTCTTGCGCTGACAATATTGAAGCATTGGTTGAACAGTGTCAAGAAAACCTACGCGAAATTGAACAGAAAGAGTCCGATATGATGCGGCTCGTGGAAATTTTGAAAAGTACCAAAAGATGTAGCAAATCCAGCTGCAATGCTACATTCCCAGCTTGCATTTAACTCGATGACTTCGGTCTTCGTTGCACTAAATGCAATGCCTCGGTTTCAAACACTTTAATAGCCCGTCGTCATTTGTAGTTCACAGTCTTACTGGCGTTTGTCAATGGCTAAGGACAGATTCGTTTATCTTTGATTTCTCAGCAGACTACTATTTTGACTCTCTACCGACTTGAGACACACAAAATTACATGGAGGTTCCTACCACATATTACTCTATACCCAAACAGAATAAAACACGCTAGATATGATGTCTTCAATGACTAAAACACCGTATTATCTACTGTATGAGGGAGACGGGGTCCCGTGATACAAATAGCCCTATCTCACTGTACCCATGCTGTATTTTGACAAGCACCTTACATGAGCGTCCAACTATTTTTCATTGGCTAATTTTCATAAATAGTTACCTGACATATCTGCTTTTATCTGATCACCAAAAAAAAATCACCCTAAATATTGTTTGTTTGTCATTCAAATGGCCGAGGCTGACGATCGCACCTGTAGCTGATGAAGCTACCCGCCCTTGCTACTTAAAATCGCAAAATCAGAGTATTAATTGCTCAAATATGTGACCATGATATGGTGCTTGCATTGTTGTTGGTTACACAACATGCATGAGGTACTCATTCCTGCAGCGAGCTAACCTATCCAAAGACGCTTAGATAACCCCGCCTTGCTGCCTAGTCCAGGGTCGATTTTCTTAGCTATATAGCTATTGCCTTCAAAAGTTTTGGAATTAGTGAAAACTTTGAAATATTTTCTTTTCTCTCCGAGCTTTCCAAGATTTTCACTAGCTGAGAGATTTATTACTGCTTCCTGCGATCTCGTTTCTTCTTTGTACTACAGATAACCTGTAGACACACCCACCAAGATCCGGCCTAGCACAGAATGACACTTTCCAGTCCAGAAACGTCTAGCTTGTCGTGGGAAGATGTCTTTTTTAATGGGCTCGATGTGCTTCCGGAATCCAACATAATCTGGCCAATGGAGAAGTCTATTCCACCAAAGTTATTTACATCCGAGGACCTACTTTGGGGAAAAGCACTTCGAGAAATAAATAGAGATCATCGGATGATTGTGAGACGTGCTCTTGCCGATGGTCAACCCGTGGTTGTAAAATCTGTAAGTATTATGATATTTAATCCAGCTCATTGCTAAATATGCTATCTCAGTTCAGAGCGGTTACGGACCAGGAGGCTCGTTGGCAATATAATCGTCTACCAGCCCCTGGCTATTCTCTTGATCAAGTAAAACAGGACATGGACCCATTTGTGCTGGAACAACGGGCATACGAAACGATCCACCAACGGTGCTCTGATACAGAAAAGGGATTTTTCCCGGTCTATCTCGGGACACTTCAAGGTGTTCCGAGAAGAGACCCGGCAATTGTTCTTGAGTACCTACGACCATCCCTTCGATGCCGATGTATTTTCTCGCAAACAGTTCCATCCTGGCTGAATACGGAGTTACAGCTGCTGAACGAAAGTCTCCAAGCCACTGCAACAACGAGAAAGTCTCAAGGCTATGCTGAGACGATCATAGAGCTAGAAAAGAGCTGGTATGAATCTCTTCTTATAGACCGTCTTAAACGATTAACAGCTCTACACAACATTGGTGTGACACATGGAGATATAAAGGAGGAGCACTTCCGAGCCAACGAGGATGACTTTCATGATACGCCTTTATTTGATTTCTCTCGTTCATACACTTTTACACCACAAAGGCCATATAAGGTTCAAAGCATGATTATTGACAATTTTCGTGTACATAGAAGCGGGACGTTTTATAGTATGCAAAAGATTGTTCAAATGGAACGAAAGCATACTCGAAACCTTGTCCGTGATCGGTGAGTGCCAACTGTCCAGGTGCTTTTAGGCGGATATTTGGCTGATATAGAATCAGCGTTGAAAAGAATTCCTTTTGCGAGCATCTCATGAAAATATGTCCTCTCACTGACTGTAAATCTTTACGGGTTGATTCTCAAGATGAAGAATTAATTGGTATGAGGGTTTTCCGAATGCCAGAAGGTGTGTATAGCAGGCCAACCCAACTAGATATTTCATTTAACAATAACGTTTATCTAGAGTTCTCATTTCCGTCCTTCGCCTCCATTTTACCATTTTTGGAAGAGGCATCAATAAAGAAGACACCAAGTTGGCTGCTCTTTCATTTATCGTCATTGCTATATTATATCGCGGCATGGATTGGATATCCTCAGGACGTTCAAGCCCCTTGCTTGATTTCTATAAGTGCAGGAAACCCTCTAGACTCATGTGCTCCTGCATCAGTTATTTCGTCGACTTGCAAATACGATAAGTGTTACATGCTACTGTTTCCATCAAAATGGATACAGAACGATGTGTGTATTTCTCCTTATCTAATGGAGAAGATCCTATCGGAACGACACCGAGGTCAAAAGACATGGACTGTTGATAGAAAAGTTTTTGATATGCATATGGCAAATGTATCTCAGTAATAGTTTAATAAGAAACAGGCTGTTTAAAACAAAGCATGAATCAAAAACCTCTGCGGCCCGACCTGGGGGTTCAACTCGAATGTTATGTTTATTTCTACACGAGTATGCTAGGAGTAGGTATAAAGAACATGGAAACATTTGTTAGCGATATACAGTAGGGTGTTGACACCCTCCCCTTGATATCATGTTGTCTATAAGCAATCAACTTACCAGTATTTGGAGTGCTGCTCATACAAATATTATAATTTCATGATATGAATTGTAGAAGGGCTTCAAATAATTTTATTTATTTTATAATTAGTTAGGAGGTCCTTCTGCTGGGGTGTTAACACATGAAAGCTCACTGTATCATTTCCTGCTGTACCTAGGTAGTGCTCTCCTTTGCAACCGTTACTTATGCTGTTCTACATGGCTTGTGGTCCTAGCATCCTTGAGGACTTTAGTCAAAACCTCATTTATAAATTCCCTGCTTTGTTGCGACTCCACATCAGTGTGAAAATAACTGGAACCTTGAAGAGCTACAAGAAGTTGTAAAATACCCCATGCTATTAGGGTTAGGGCTAGGGCTGTGACTCCCACCTGACCCCGACGAGCTTAACTTAACCACTACTTTCCTATAATATGCAATATTCGTCAAAATTCCAACAATATTGAGATTTTCTCTAGTTCCATGTCTTTAGTTTTATCTTCAATACCATAGAAACCAAGATTGTTGAACCGTCCTCCAAGTTCCTGTCTAAAGGAACTGTCCAAGACCCACCGACCCATGATTGATGCGGCTCTTTCTCTAGGTAAAGGGCATGAGAAATTAATTTGTAGTCACTTCATTATAATTTCAGCTTTAGTATTTTATTTCCCTCTTATCTATATATTCTCGTGACCACCTCCAATATTGCATTGTTGTGAAAAACGTTTGTGTATTTAAGGTAGCGTATCGATGGGGTGAAACAACCTACTCTATATGTACTTACATCCGGAAATTTCAACAGACCTATGACCAGGCCGGTGACACAACCACCGTCCACGGCTGCGCCGGTCGATGGGGGGTCAAGGAGTAAGTGTTCCTATGAACCCATTCGATCGCAGTTGGATATCGGGATCAGTGCCGGCGCTGGCAGTCTTGAACTTTCTCAACTTCCAGTATTGAATACACAGATATCACAAGATATTGGAAGACTGCAAGAAATTGTTAGCACCCTACATAGCACGCAACCGTTTCCCCAGCAATCCACACCATCAGCTCCCCAGAATACCGCCCAACCAGTTCAGCAAGTGGGAACAGCAGACAAGGCGACCCAAACAGATGCAATCCTCATACACATCGGATGACTTGAGTTTAGTTAGAAAGTTCAGGGGCGGGCTGAGACAAAGGCCGAAAAACAGTCATGTAATTATTACTACCGGCAGCAGATCATCCTACTGAGCAGAGACACTGACCAAGCCCCAGCGACCCATGATTTACACAGCTCTTTCGCTATAAGGAGCATGGAAAATCCATTGGAAGTTGGTTCTTGTGGTATCTCCTACCATTTTCTTCAATTCTGATGCGGGAAGGCCTTCGTAGCCAAATATAACATCTAGATCAGAACAACAAGCTAATTTGAAGACCTCCTGCGATCTATACGAAGAAGATAGTATTGCTATATAATATTTCTATGGGAAGGGCTCTAAACTTATAAATGATTGCTTTTAGGCAATATGATGTTGAGACAGCATAGAACCAGATCATCCTAGTGAGCAGAGACTGAATATAAACTTATTACTATTACTTGATCCTTATGCGCTTCCCACTCCACCAGTTAACTCTCCATCAAGCTAGCCTCTGCGCGATAGCTGAAAAGAGTAGCCGGCATCATATTTTGTTCATCAACCAAAAAAAAGGGCAAAAAAATAATCGACGGAGACAGGATTCGCACTTGGCAGCGCCTAAGGCTGCTCCTCTAGTTTCGTCTCTATCATGAAACAAGAGCATTGGCCACCATGCACTCACTAGACCTACGGATTGTTCCGGAGTGCTCAATCCTCCCGGTGCAGCATCCGCCGAGATGGAAAAATCGGCAGTCGATTTCGGCTACGGAACCCCCCGCGCTCTCAGATTAATGCTTACTCGCGGGACTACGTTTCGCACCAATCGCGGCGCTTCTTTTGCTGTTCTTCAGCAATAAATAGCTGCTCTTTCAGGCAGGGACGGAGCTGCTTGATTTCTAGGATTGCTTTTTTGTTGTCTGCTTGTATTTTTCCGTCTAGTTTCTTTTGCTTAGCTACTGCAATTACCTGCCTACTATATATATTTTGGCAGACTGCGGGGTGCTCGGAAGCAACTCCGAGAGGAATCACTGGCAGGTATGTCTGGCCCATAAATCTGGTTCCATCGGATGCCAGCGGGCGGTCTTTGTTTTTTCCATAAAGTCAAATCGGAGTTTCGTATATGCGAAGGAATTAAATATTGGCTGAAATTTGGATGGCAGATTGCTAACAACGCCACCCCGCCATACAGACCCCTCGTTTAGACATCGCGACATCAACAATTTTTTTTTTCTTTCTAGCAAACAAGACAAGGGTCGACTTTGAGTACCAAAAAAAAAAGGAATGATAAAAAGAGCAGCCAACAAAATGACCACCACCGCGGGACTCTTATACGTAACAATGCAGCCCAAGCCGGGCCTGCCGCCCGCACAATTCCACGACTGGTATAACAACGAACATGGACCGCTGCGCCTCCGATTACCCTTTTTTCCCAATGGATATCGTTACAGAGCCATCGACGCTACCCCGGAAGCCCCCTACGATGCCTCCAAACACGAATGGGTCGCGCTGTACGACATTACGGACTCGACCGAGTTCCTGCGCCCGCCATACACCACTATGCGCGAGGACAGCGTCAAGACGGAGCGCGAGAAGGAAACCATGGCACAAATCAGTGTTGGGCGACGAATGTTTGATCTGATCAAGGAATGGAAGGCGGATGATTACAAGCCTGTGGAGGATATTGATCATGAGTCCAAGGGTTATCTATTGATTCCCGTGTGCTTTAAAGTCAAGCCCGGAACAGAAGGAAAGATTGATAAATGGTACGACGAGGAACATATCGATTTGCTGAAAAAGGTGCCTGGCTGGCGCCGCTCACGACGCTTCGTGACGTCCTCTGTCTTGAACCCATCAGCAGAGGAAAAAGAGTATCTCGCTATTCACGAGTACGACAACGCCGCAGGCCAGGATAGTCCCGAAATGAAGGCCGCAGTGACCACAGAAATGTCAAAGGATATATACGCCAACGTGGTCATCGACCGCGTGCGCCGTGTCTACGAGTGGTACTACACATTCGGCCCTGCGCCGCGCGACATCTCCTCTCTCCAGATCGATCCTACCTACAGCGCCACATTCTCCTCGCGCGACGGTCTGACCAAAACCTCTACTGCAACTGCCACCAACCGCGCCGTTCTTGAATCGTTCATCACCACCCCCGACGGCGTCAACCTGCCCTACAAACTCGAAGGCAGCCCCGACCCCGAAGCCCCGCTCATCGTCCTCGTGAACTCCATCCTGACCGACTGGGGCATCTGGGACGAATTTTTGGATGCTTTCTTCGCCAACCCCGCCAACCAGAAATTCCGCGTCGTCCGCTACCGCGCGCGCGGCCGCGCCGACGACCCCGGCGAAACGCCCATTACAGTCGATTTGCTGAGCCAGGACGTAATCAGCATCCTCGACGCGCTGCGCGTCCGCAAAGCCGCGGCTGTTATCGGCGTGAGTCTGGGCGGCGCAACAGCGCTTAATACAGCACTCAAATACCCCAGCCGGATCGAAAATTTTGTTGCGTGCGACACCAACCCCTTGGCTCCCCCCAGCAACCCGACTGCATGGGGCGAGCGCATCACGCTCTCCGAAACCGACCCGGAGGCTCCCACGGACAGCCAGGGCGCTCGCGTTGTGGGCGAGAAACTAGCGGAAATAACCACGCGCCGCTGGTTTGTGGCCGAAAGCTATGACGGAGGGGTTAGGCAGGCGCGCGCTGACAAGGTCAAGCAATACGTGTACACCAACCATCTTGACGGGTTCAAGAAGTGTGTCAAGGCGCTGTATGCGTACGATTTGCGTGAGGACATGAAGACGGGGACTGTGCGTGGATTGTTTGCTGTGGGAAGCGGCGATGGCGTTTTGCCGGTGGGCATGAAGAAGATGGCGGAGGATTATGGGGTGGAGGGGACGCAGCTGGCTGTTATTGAGGGTGCGGGACATTTGCCGATGGCGGAGCAGCCGGAGGCGTTTGCGAAGGTTGTTGGGGATTTCTTAGCATAAATTCTTTTTGTTTTTTGATGATGGTTTTGCGCATGTTTATATATAAATATGGTTAGATGATGATAGCATATGAGACGGTAGTGACTAGATTAGAAGAAATGTCACGTTGTACATGTCTCGAAGTTTTCTGACAGGTAATGTTGACTATCGTAAATGACTTTTCATAATGGCAGACACTCGGTCTATTGAACTTCAAAGTAGTCTTTGAGAAATATGTACATATAACCCGAACATCAAAAAAGCTATAAACGCCTTCAATAGTCTTTCTATAGACAACCGAAACACTGACCGAAAAATGGGGCAACAGGTTCATAAACATCATGACATATGTACATTGCATGCCTGATTATGTACGAAATAGGTATTAAGCAATTGGTATATAAGGAAAAGGTCGTGTCGCATCATGCCAGAGTATCTGGAGCAAAATAGAAGAAGTAGTGGGGGGTAGGTAGCGAAGAAAGCAATGATCTGTGGCGCAAGAATAGTCGAATAGATGTATCGTATGCAACTCAAATAGACTCCATGCGTGTAATTTATAAGTCGAATTATTGCTTCATGTGTGATGGGTAGTGGTAGTTATAGAGGGATATCATCAGATATGGGCGGCAGTCGGAAATGATTTTAGAAATCAAAAGATATAGCTGTTGCTGGTTAATATCTAGACGGCTTGGCTGCGGACATGTAGATTTCTCCAGCAGATGCTGGCCGCGCCGGGTTGGGCGCCGCTTTAGCAACAGAAGATCGTCGAGATGCTGCAGAGCTTGTCCTGCCGGACTTCGGCGACTCGGGAGGCATCGATGTCGTTGCCCATGTAGCATTATGTGAAATTGAGGGCCTCCCCGACAACGCAATGTACGATTCCTCATCGCTATCGCTCGGGGCAATAAAATAATCGCCATCCGCACTGCTTCTCGAGGCAGGCCTTGGGCGAGCCTGTTTGTGGTGAGAAATGGGGCTGAGGGGTCTCTGCAATTCGATGAAATCCATGGAAACGGAGCTATGAGCCTTCCGCAAGTCTTCATTGGGTCGTCGACGTGACGAAGCTCGGCTGCTTCTCGCCCTTCCAGGCTCGCCATACGAACTACGCCTTCGGAACGATGCCTGCTTGCCTCTGTGAAGCTCTCCGGAGAGCCTGCGAGAATGCCTGGCAGTGTTTGACGTTGGCACAGTTGCCGCGCCTGGAGGGCTCAATGCAACCCGCGCCCGCATCGTCTGAACTGCAGAGTCGAGAGCCAACTCGATTGCAAGGTGATTTCGCACACGGGAAATCTTGGGCCAGGTCGCCTGTTCGCCGCTTAAGCAAGTTTGTAGAATGAATTCAGTCGTTGGATTTTGAAGGATGCGCAGGAAGTGAGCATAGGGTATCTCTGGGAAGATGTTGATATCTCCTGAATATTTCTGACTCAGGATGGATGCTGTCTTCATGAACTCGTTTTGAAAGACACCCATTTCGGAGAGCACGTTCATGCGGTGGAGAGCCTCATCCCGTGCGAGGTTTGTCATTGCATTGAGCCATGGAGAGCTGAACCAAGGCTGCCGCTGAGAGTCACTCCCTGGACCAGTCTCTTTCTCTAAAAATGGAAGCACATGAGGATTGACTTGAGAAACAATGAAATGGTTGACATTAAACATCTCGGCCAGGCGAGTCATGGGCAAATCTCCATCAACAGACCCGTCAATCCACTGGCCAGGTTCGTCGTGCAAAGGCACGGTTTCGCCTGTAAGGGGATCCTTTGCCATCAATACAGACGGAGAATAGACAAAAGGCACGGAGCAAGACACGGTGCTGAATCTTGTTAGTGGGCTCGTTTATCATCAGTTGCTAAGCGCACGAAACTTACATTGCAGACCAGATTAAAACATTCGGAGCCGTGATGTAGTTCAATAACCTTGGAAGTTCGTAAAGCCCTGCGCTCGAGATGCATATATTGAGAATCTTTCGTGTGCGATTGTAAGCTTCGTGAAATGTCGTATCTCCTAGCCAGTTCCTCATGACTCGTTCTAAGTTGCAGCTATCGTAAACAGAGCCATATTTTAGAAGGCGGGCCATCTTCTGCAACGGTGGAAGCTGATTGCCTTCCGGTTCAAAAACAGCAAGATCTCCGTAAGGAAATGCGTCCAGAACTGCGGGAATTTGGTCGTCGGTGTGCGCGCAAAAGACGGATGCCACGATGCTACCGGCCGATGCACCTGAAATAATACGAGGTACAAGTTTTGCTTCCCACAGAGCCTTGAGGACCCCAACATGATTCATGCCGAAAGTTCCGCCTCCCGATAGAAGCACCGCACTGCGGCCAAAGGCTTGTCGTGCAGATAACAACTGGTCGAGGATATACTGCATCTCCGCATAGTCGCATCTATCGTTCCCAGACAAGTCTAGAAGGGTCGATATTGTGTTGAGCGCGGTAGTGATGTATTGATCGATAAGATTTTTGGTCCCGATATGCGTATGTTGGTATAATGATGAGCTGCTCATATTCCCCAGATCCCTGCTCAACGCCGTCCGAACGAGAAACAACATGCGAGTGACGTCACAGCTAATACGCGCATCCTCCAACTGCCTCATACGTTCGAGGACAAGAGCCGGGTCGTATTCATCGGAGTCAAACGATTCTTTCCATTTGTTATTGTCTTCGAGTTCATCCAGCTCGCAGGCACACGCGCGCCATTCGTCGAAGGATACGGCCTAAATGAGCAGGGGTGTCAGTCCAGGCACAAATAGAACATGAGCCAAAAATAAAAGGACATGCAGAGTCTGATTCTCGCACATTTCGCATCTTCAAATAAAGCAGCTGCTTCCGATTATCCCTTCGCAACTTCTCCTCCCGCTCTTCCTTCAGCATGCCATCCCTGTATGTGTTGAGTCGGTCGCCCGCCCACGAGACAGTATCCTTGGCGAGCGACGAGAAGGTCGCAAAAGAGGCCCTTTTGGCCAGACGAGAGGCCCAAGGAAGAGCACCATTTTCATCCCTTTGTGAGCTGTCGAGTTGCAGGCTCTTCTTCCGATGTATCTGTGAATGTACCGACGACGGATCTCGAAATGCGGTCATGATTGGCTCGTGCGCGGAGCCCTGTGCTCAGGAGATCTGAACCCATGCGAGGAGCGCTAGATTTGCTTCGTAACTTTAATGAGTGGTCCTCATACTGTAGGGAGGAGTAGATGGAGGTAAATGGTATATAAAATGCGTGTCAGAAACAAAAAATTCAGCAATTTGTTGGAATCGTCAGCCAGAGGGCGGGATCGTTGCACATGCTGGCCAGGGTCACGAGGCGAAGAAGGAACTGCCGGAGAGCCTGAGGCCCACTCAGGCGCCCATGGGGAAGCCGCTCATTGCTGGATATTTCTAATTCTGCCGCGCGTGTGTATGCCGTACGTGGAAGGCGGTGTGGGATCGCCGCGATGTCGGACAACATTCATTATCCGGCTTCTGATTGGTTGGTGCTATTTATGGCAGGATTCATTGGCACGAGACAAGAGCACAAGGCCATTTTCCGATCGAGTTATAATAAGTTCCATGCAAAAAGTCAAGTTTTCTTTAGGGGCTCCTACATATAAGTCCTAGGTGATGTGAAGCATTCTGAGGTGCCATCTGACCTCTACGGCGGTTTCCGTCAGCTTGTCATGAGGAAATTAGTTGGCGCACCCTTGATCGTGCCATGATGTATGAACTTTCTTTGTTACAGCCTTGGAGGTTGAGATTCAGCACTTATTTGCGCCCTAGACTGAGTTACAATCGGTTACTGTAGTACTGCTTCCATCCCTTCCCATTACACCGTTTATTAATGTTGCAATGAAGCCAGCAGGGAGAACGAGGGGTTAGGGTTATACTCGCGTCTTCCTATTGGCTGGCTCCAACTGATAACCGTTTTTTGCGTTATCGCCTCTCACCGCCTATGGTGTCATCCCATCACGTGCTGATAAGGTTTCAGACACCGGCAGAATTTTCGGATTTTTGCTCAACTTCCTCATTCGACGTCACGACACAATCCTGAGCTCTGTTTACTACACTGCATACCATCCAATTGGATCTGATACTTTTACCGTTCGCATTTCGTTGGGTACAAATTTTTGGCGCGTACGAAGACCCTGGAAGTTGTCAGGATAGAGATCGAACAGTCAAAAAAGATCTTTCTGCGATTGCTGCCTTCAGCCTACATCTATTCATACCAAATGGTCACTTCGGACAATATGAACGAGATCAAACTCATTTCCGGGGGCTCGCACCCCGAGCTCAGTGCCAAGGTTGCAGACCGGTACGTTGGGAAGAAAAAAAAAAGTCATCGATAGACTGATCGGGAGTTTTGAAATGAGAGAGATCACAATTTAGCCTTCTAACTTGCCAATTTCTTTTTCTTCTCCAGGCTTGGTATCAAATTAACCAACACCCTCAGTCTCAACTACTCCAATCTCGAAACGACCGTCACAATTGGAGAGTCTGTGCGAGATGACGATGGTAGGTATTTTTGAGACTTGGCCGTCTACGGGCTTCTGGTTAATATATTCTCGATAAAAGTTTATATCCTACAATCTACGGCGCCAGGTAGCGTCAATGACGGCCTTATGGAGCTGCTTATTATGATCCATGCCTGCCGAACAGCATCAGCGCGCTCAATTACTGCTGTGATTCCAAACTATCCCTACGCACGCCAAGACAAGAAAGTATGCTCGGAGAGATTGCCTCATTATTCCCCCCTGAGATAAATTGGAATGTTTGTTTCTCACAAAATTTCCAGGATAAATCACGGGCCCCGATTTCGGCGCGGCTGATTGCCAATATGCTGCAGTCATCAGGTGCTGTAAGTATTACATCTCGCCGAATGAAATAGTGGTTTCTCTGTCTCTAACTCATATGTCTGCCCTGACAGAGCCATGTGATCACCATGGATTTACACGCCTCGCAAATCCAGGGTTTCTTCAACGTGCCCGTCGACAATCTTTTTGCGGAACCTTGCGTTCTCCGTTGGATCAAGGAAAATCTTGATGCCAAAAACTGCGTCATCGTGTCCCCCGATGCAGGTGGTGCGAAGAGAGCTACAAGTTTGGCGGATAGATTAAATATTGGCTTTGCGCTTATTCACAAGGAGAGACCCCGTCCGAATGTTGTTGGTCGTATGGTTTTGGTTGGAGATGTCACGGACAAAGTTGCCATATTGGTTGATGATATGGCTGATACATGCGGCACGGTATGCATATCTTTCCTCTCCGATTTCGTTCAACATTTACTGGAGACATATATACTGACATGCTCGACAGCTCGCAAAAGCTGCTGCCACAGTGAAAGAGAACGGCGCACGTGAGGTCTATGCTATTGTGACGCATGGAATCTTGAGCGGCCCTGCCATCGAGACGATCAACAACTCCGTCTTATCTGGATTGGTTGTGACTAACAGTATGTCTATCATTATCACCCGCTTCATGAAACGATGACTAACCTCTCTTCTCTCTCTGCGATCAGCTGTCCCCCGTAAGACTACCTATCAACGGTAACATGGTCATCCACTTTGAACACTAACTAACTGTTGTTTCAGTCGGCGACAAAACCGAGCGCTGCCCAAAACTGAAAGTCATCGACGTCTCTGGAATATTAGCCGAGGTACGTGTATTCCGGTTTTTTTTTTTTTTTTTTTTTTTTTTTTTTTTTAGCTGGAATACGAGTATCAAACTGTCCCCCCCTCCCGCGAAGGAATACTGACATACATTTTGCGTGGTAATAATATAGGCTGTAAGACGAACTCACAACGGCGAATCGGTTTCGTATCTGTTCAGCAACGTCCCGTGAAAACAACGGTGTGTTGTTAAGTGAGGCGTTTGGTAAGGTGGGAATTTGCTTCAAAATAAATTATATCAATTAGATGCGAAATATTCATTTGTAGCCGTTGCATAATCACCAGGGCTTACCTATCAGTAAATTCTAAAGTCAGTAAGAGTGTCATGTTGGACGTCGGGATGGTTTTAGCGTTAAAATACGAGATAATCCATGATGCATATTTCAATGAAGCAGAACCCCCGCCCCCGAACCAAAAGGGACATGATGAATACTAGGTAATCGTCATCACATGATATTATTCCTATCTGGATCTACATCTAAGTCATGCATAAAGTCATGGCAATCCCCCCTCACGCCCCATCTCAACAGCCCTTTGTCCTCTACTTAATCATCAAGAGCAGCATAATACGAGTAAGGCTGATTCAACAAATAAAACGCCTCGGGCTGCGAACCAGTGCTTCCACCATACCAGACCGGCGTCGAGAGGTTCGCGGGCGTATCAGTGCGCTTCTCATTGCTGAAGACATATTCAAATGTCTTGGCCCACTGAACACGGTTGTTGAGACCTTCAAGACCCCAGAGTTCCTGCAAGAAGTGGAGGAAAGAGGAGTGCGTGTAGGCCGAGTTTTCGGCGTACATGGTGCCTTCGTCGTGAATCAAAGTGTTGGCGGGGATCCAGGGGGAGATTAGGAAGGCGGGGACGCTGAAATTTTTATTGTTAATAAGAAATAGACGGGATAAGGAGAAGAGGGGAGGGGACTAACCGGACTCCGAGACGGTTGAAGTAGTAGGTCAGCTCGTAGCCTTCAGATGTGCCGTTGAAAATGATGCCGTCCTCAGGGACGGGAACGTTCATGGGCGGGGTAACGTGGTCGGCGTAGCCACCGTGCTCGTCGAAGTTGATGATAATCAAGCTTTATCCTGTCAGTTGGGTCTATTGATGAACATGATTTCGGGTGGAGAACTAACACATTGTCCCAGTACTGAGAGTTGCGCACAGCATCGTACAAATGCTTAATCATCGATGCTCCGGTAGCAATGTTGGACATGGGATGCATGGAGGTCATGGTGCAGCACTCGGGGTTGATATAAGAAAACTGGGGGAGAGTGCCCTCTTCGAGGTCAGTGAAGAATTTGTCGGCGGTCGCCAGGTTGTCAACGGCGTTTTCCTGGACCCATTCGTAGTTCCAGGCGTCGACGATGTCGGTTTCGTAGTACTACATGACATTAATGGATTGTATAGCAAAAGGAGAAGGGAGAAACTCACGTTCTTCCACGAGATGTTAGCATTGGTGAGAGACTCGAAAATCGACATTGCGCAAGTGGTGCCGGTCACGTTGTTCCAGAATCCTGAGGCCTGGGTAGTATCGTCAACAAAACCGCAGGAAGAACCGGAGGTTGCGAATTGACGGTTAGGATTGGTTGGACCAGGGTGTTCAGCAAACTATTTCACATTAGAACCCGTAACCACTTATAAAAGGGAAGGGGGGGAGGCGCACGTAAGTATCCCAGAACGCAAAGTTCTGCGCAATCTCAGCCAGAGTGGCAGTCTCTTCCTGGCTGTACGGCTTAATCACAAACGCCGAGTCTCCGGGCGTCGACTTATACAGCGCCGACTCACGGTCTACAAAACCCATCATAGTCGGCACCGAGTCGTTGGTAGGGTAATAAGTTTGGAAAATCTCATAGTTGGTGCCTGCGAGATCGTGGTCGGGGTCGTTCAACGGAACCTCTTGGCCTTTAGGAGCAGCACAGACCAAGAGTGGCTCGCCCCAAACGGTCCAGTTGGGGTTTGTGTAGGGGTTGCAGAAGGGTTTCTTGCGGTTGGCGAGGTTGTCAATGTCGTTGCGGAAGTTCCAGTAGCCGGCGATGTTGTCGAAGGAGTGGTTCTCCATCATGAGGTAGACAACGTGTTTGATCTAACAACACAATTAGTTCATTGTCGCTTTCCATTACATTGGCAGATTGCTTACGTTGTTCCTGATGTTGCCCCATTGGCTGTTATTCGGGCTATTCGAGCTGCTGGAGCTGTCGGAGCCACTCGAGCTGTTGGAGTAGACCGGAGTAGCTGCGGCCAGGGCAGCGAAGAGCGCCAGGCGCTTCATCGCAGGTGCTATTGACATCATTTTGTGTATGGTACCGAAGCTTCACGGAATTACCAGACTGTTGACAGACGCAGCTCGAGGAAACATTTTCGGCGCCTGCAACGGTCCATCGTCCTCCTTAAGTAGTACTTCGTACTCAAACTCAATTAAAGAACCCCGGTCGAAGCTTCCTAAGCTTCATCAGCTGAGAAATTTTTTCCTTGTTCTTTCTTCCAGAACTTTTCCGGAAGGGTGCCATCTGCATGAGTATGTGAGCTTGTTATAAGCTACTGGCAGCTGCGTGCTTGCACAGAGTGTTGTCAGTGGTCGATCGTAGAGTGGATTCGAAGAGCTAAGGCAGAACATAGCGTGACATGGGCTGGTGACTACGCTGAGGGAGGTATAAATTCGGGGCGTTAAAATAGCTTCTAAATTGTTGGTGGGGATGGAGAGCGGAACATCGTCATTTCAAAAGCAACACAAGTTAGTAAGCGAAAAGCGCCGAAATTCGTTGGTAACAGCTGTTTGACACTGGGAAGTGAATAATGGATCTAAACTTTGGAATGTAGACGTGTAATCCAGGATCCCATTGACTTGTAAGAGAGGAAAAATAGGGCACGTTCGGCCTCTTCCGGGCCTCTCGGGGGACAGCTTTGGCGTGCGTAAGCTTGTCTCTGCCCCATGGCTTCCACTAATGCAACCAGCAGTCAAAGCATTGCTTAGCTGTAAGCCAACTCCAATAGAAACCATTCGATTATAAACAAGCACAATCTTGGACGCTTGGCTGGTTCTTTTGTCCCCGGCGTCACGTTTTTACTTGCAAGTCATTATTCGACACATCAACGAGGGTAATATATATTGTTGTGGATTTTATCAACTCATAATATCCATCAAGTTTAGGCCAATCTCCCGTGGATTGTAGGTCTCGCACATTTTCGTAAAAGGACTATACGTACCAGTTTGTCGGAACCCGCGGATTGCCAGTTAGTGAAGCCCATTACTATAAAAATGAACGTGGAGAGCTCCTTTGGTCTCCCTTGTTTTGGAAGGGCGCTTCTGGTGTTCCCGCTGCCCGCATCCACTCGCGGAAAGCCCGGCGGCGGCGGCGGTGCGCGATGGCCAAACATATCGGAATCTCCTCTGGACTTCCCCCGCGCTTTGCACAGCTGTGAGACAAAAAAAGAATGACCGGTGCCGGGTACGATCCGGCGACCTTATCCGTGTAAAGGATACAGCATAACCAACTAGCCCAACCGGCCAAGTGCATCAATAGGTCTGCGTTGCTGTGTATCTTGTGGCGACACGACCGTGGTTGACACACAATTGTTTCTAGGCTTTTCCATGGTCGCCGAGCGCTTCATCAGACATCAGGGGTTGGTTGTCTGAGGCTCATCCAGGCCCGCCGAGCCCGGGCTGGGGCTCGGGGCACCCCCGGAACATTCTGCGATCAGATCGCTCGGCCTTCCAATAACCTTCCATGGGTCAGATCTAAGCTTAACCTTGGACCTTATTTTCTTTTCCTTCTCTTTTTCTTGAACCTCTCCTATCACAACACCTCCCTGATAGAAAGAAGGAAAGATGAAACCACCAAGTCGGGGCAAATATTGATCCGAATACGCGGATTCCTAGCGATGGCTTTTAGCGCCATTCCGTGCTTTTTGACTCATTGGCGTGTCTCTCTATCTGAACTCCGAACTCCGTATGTACGGAGTAGTCCAGTGAAAGGCAGCACCGTTCTGCACATATCGCTCAACGTCTCTTAAATAATTCGCTCCCCATGTCCCTGACTCACATGTTTTTGTTGTTCGTCATGAAATTGCACACCCAGACTCTTTGATAGACCATCCGCCGGCATTGCTTGGGATTGATTACAGCTGCCTGGCAGCTATAGTAGCTTGGTTGTTGGCTACTCCGAGATGGGCTCTTTCTCCCAAAATGGCTCGCTGTTCAAGCAAAACAGCGAGCAGTTTGACTTCAACATGGGGTTTGAGGAGGTCTTCTTCTCTATTATTCCGGCTTCTCTGTTCATGATAGCTGCGTTATGGAGGACCGCGTCCATTGTGCGAAAGCCGGTCGTTGTCAATGGGTCTATTTTTCGACTTATCAAAGTGGTGTGTATTTTTTATATGGCCGTTGGTTGGGGACAAGCTGATGTCGTTGCAGTGTGCTATTTTAGTGTACGGCGTGCTTCAACTCGCGCTCGTCGTTCTGGCCGCTGCAGGACACTTTCACGCCACCACCATGTTCATGGCGACCTCGGCGCTCAAGCTGCTGGCGGCCGTTGTCATACTACCTCTGAGCATTTTTGAGCACACTCGATCTGCACGTCCATCTATGCTGTTGATGGGCTACCTGCTTCTGACCATTCTCCTAGACGGCGTCCAGTCGCGGACGCTCTACCTATCATCCACCATATCGACAGAACGCGCCTACAGTACCATCTTTACCACCGGTGTAGCTGTCAAATTTGTTATGTTGCTGCTAGAATCACAGCAAAAGTCCAAATGGGCTATTCAATGGGACAAAAAAGAACATAGCCCCGAAGAAACAAGCGGTATTTTCTCTCTGGGCGTCTTCTTCTGGCTCAATCGCTTGTTTCTGTCTGGATACAAGAAGGTTCTCGCCATCAATGATCTGTACCCGCTGGACGGCGCTATGGATCCAACAAGACTGCACGAGAAATTCTCTCGGCACCTAGACATTGACAAAATGAGAGGCGACAAATTTGGCCTGACAAAAGTCCTCATACGCACGCTCATGGGACCGCTTCTGCTTCCTGTTATCCCCCGGCTAGCCCTCTTGGGCTTTGCCTTTGCGCAACCGCTGTTCATCGAGGGGCTTCTCGACTACCTCTCTCAGGATAAGCTCAACCCAAACGTTGGCTACGGCTTCATTGGCGCCAGCTTTTTCATCTACTCCGGAATCGTAGTTAGCTGGGCGTTCCACCGCTACTATAGCCATCGTATGCGCACTATGTTACGGTCCATTCTGGTGACTGAGACGTTCCTCACAGCCACAAAAGCTCGCATCGGAACCAATGACGACAGCGCAGCCCTAACTCTAATGAGCACTGACATTGAGCGAATCAGAATGGGATTTCGACAACTGCATGATATCTGGGCAAGTGTGATCCAGGCGGCGCTGAGCGCGTGGATGTTGGACAAAAAACTCGGCGTTGTCTTTGTCGCCCCCATCGGCCTGGTGATTCTCTGCTTCTTTGGCCTTGTCGCCCTCATGAACCACATTGGAACAGCGCAGAGGAGATGGATGTCCATGGTTCAGAAGCGTGTAGGCCTGACGGCCACTGTCATTGCAAGTATGAAGAGCCTCAAGATAGCCGGTCTGTCTTCGTCTGTTAGCACATTTCTGCAGAGACTTCGTGTCACGGAACTTACGGCAGGAGTCCTATACCGTAAGCTCTACATCGGAGCGGCCGTGCTTGGCTTCATTCCGATGCTCATCGGCCCAGCCCTGGCGTTTGCATTCACACAGAAACAAATAAATTCGTCAAATGTATTCACGGGTCTCTCTTTCCTGACACTTATGACGCAGCCTTTGTCTCAAATCTTTCAGAATATTCCTGAAGTCATCTCCGGGCTAGCTTGCATTGGCCGAATTCAGGCTTTTATGGAGTGTGAGACTCGCGAAGACTTTCGTAAAGTCGCAGCCTCTTTCGAGAAAGAAAAGGACTCGCTAAACCGTGAACCGTCATCCGAGCCCCAGTCCGAAGTGGTCATCGAGAATGGAAGCTTTGGCTGGGAACAGGACAAATTCGTCTTGCAAGAGATCAACGCCAAGATACCAAAGTCCTCACTTACCCTTGTTGTCGGACCAGTTGGCTCAGGTAAATCCACGCTTTGCAAGGTGCTACTGGGGGAAATTCCTTTCCATCAGGGCAACGTCACCCTGCGCACATGGGCTACACACGTCGGATTCTGCGACCAGACTGCGTTTGCACTGAACGGAACCATTAAGGAAAACATTATTGGCTTCTCGCCTGTTAACGAGGAACGGTACGCTGAGGTCGTTGACGCAACGGCTCTCGCCTTTGATTTTGGCAACCTGCCACAAGGCGATGAGACAAATGTGGGTTCGGACGGTATCTCGCTATCTGGAGGGCAGAAGCAACGCATTTCCCTGGCTCGCGCATTGTATTTGCAAACGCACTTCTTAGTGCTCGATGATGTCTTCAGTGGCTTGGATGCGGACACTGAAGAACAGGTCTTCCGCAAAGTCTTTGGATCAGACGGACTCTTGAGGCGCCGTCAAGCCACCGTCTTGCTCTGCACGCACAGCGTTCGACACCTGCAGGCAGCCGACTACGTCATCGCTCTTGAAGGCGGTGGCATTAACGAGCAGGGCACATTTGATAAACTAATGGCTGGTGATGGGTACGTCCGCCGTTTGGGGTTGAAAAGCTCGTCTGAAAGCGACACAGCCTCGGAGGAATTAAGCATCACAAAGAGCCCGCGAGAATTTTCTTCGCCAGTCGATAAGATAAAAGTGGTCAATCCCGTTGCTTCCACCGTGGATGCGTCACGGCAAGTTGGGGATGGCACCGTCTATAATCAGTACATGAAGAGCATGGGATGGTTGCCCGCAGCGTCTGCCATCTTCTTTGCTTGCCTCTGGGGATTTTTCCTGAACTTTGCCACTATCTGTAAGTACTAATGCGTTCAAAAGAAAGGTTCAAGCTAACGATGATAGGGCTCACATACTGGGTTGACGACACCCAATTGCTACACCCAACACACTCTTTCGCTTACTGGACCGGACTGTACGCGCTGCTTCAGATCTGCGCCTTGATCTCGCTCTTCCTGCTTGCCGCCTCCATCTGGCTCGTCTCCATCAAACGCGCTGGCTCAAACCTACATGAGAACATTTTGAAGACACTGATCCGAGCACCATTGCGCTTCTTCACCGAAACCGACATTGGTGTCACAACAAACTTGTTTTCGCAAGATTTGAATCTCATTGACACGGAGTTGCCGGATGCTACGCTCAGCACCCTCTATTCGGTAGGCCACGACGATTCCAAGCAAGATACCTTGACTAACAAAAGGATAGGTCACCCAGGTTCTCGGTGAAATGGCTGTTATGATAGTCGCGTCTCCATACATTGCCGTCACTTTCCCGTTCTTAGCTGTCCTGCTGTATGTGCTGCAAAAGTTTTACTTGCGCACTTCGAGACAGCTTCGATTACTCGATCTGGAAGCCAAGAGCCCGCTATAGTAAGTACGTACCGTCATATATCTTCAACATCGTTATTGACACACATTAGTACGCACTTTCTGGACATGGTCAGAGGCATCACAACTTTGCGGGCGTTCGGTAAGTACCTATCAAGGAAGAGTTCTGCGTGTTGCTAACACATGTATAGGCTTTATCAGCGAAGATATCCAGAAAAATGCCCGTCTTCTTACTTCCAGCCAGCGACCTTCATATCTCCTTCTTGTGATCCAGGAATGGCTGAATTCCGTTCTCAACGTGGTAGTCATGTTGTTGGCAGTGGGCTTGACAACATTTGCCGTGCGCTTCCATTCTGGTTCTGCTCTCACCGGTGCTGCTTTGTACAGTCTTTTGAGTTTTGGAGATGGCATTGCTGGCATTGTTCTGTTTTGGACAAAGCTTGAAACCTCACTTGGTGCGATTGCCAGACTCAAGACGTTCAACGAGACAGTTAAGCCTGAGGATAGAGATGGAGAGGATATTGAAGCTCCCGAAGAGTGGCCACAGCGCGGCGTGGTGGAACTGAAGGGCGTTTCGGCCCAATACGCCAAAGATGAGGATGACGCGGTGACGAGCCTTGCTCTCCGCGATATTCACCTAACTATTAACTCAAGAGAAAAGGTTGCCATCTGCGGTCGCACAGGCAGCGGTAAATCCAGCCTCGTCGCTCTGCTTCTGAAGCTCCTCGATCCAATCTCCACCACGGCGGAGAACATTGTGATTGATGACTTGCCGCTTCATCGTCTGAACCGATCCGCTCTGCGCCAGCGCATCATCGCAGTTCCCCAAGAAGCCGTATTCCTGCCCGATGGGTCCACAGTTCAGAACAACCTCGATATTGCTGAGGAGGCTACCCCTGAGGAATGCAAAGCCGTCCTTGAATCTATTGGCTTGTGGGACTTTGTCGATAAACGAGGCGGCCTGGCTGCAGGAATGAATGCATCTAGCTTCAGTGCTGGACAACGGCAGCTGCTCTCGTTTGGCCGAGCCCTACTCAGACGAACCGTTCGAGAGCGCAAGTTTGGGTCCGCTACTGCGCAGCTAGGCGGCATCCTGATTCTGGACGAAGTGAGTTCAAGCGTCGATCAGGAGACGGAATGTATCATGCAGGAGATTATTAGGACCGAGTTCAGGAACTACACGGTGATTGCGGTTAGTCATCGATTGGACATGATCATGGACTTTGACAGGGTGGTCGTTATGGATACCGGCGAGATTGTGGAGGTGGGCAAGCCCGCCGTACTGGCACAAGAAGTTGGAACCAGGTTTGGTGATCTGGTAAGAGCAGGAAACAAGTAGATCTGATGATAACAAGGACGAGTATCCGTACATTTCGAAGCTGTCAGACAGTTCCAAGGTTGTAAAAGATGAGCTGAAGTTGAGCTCCTTCCAATGTTGCCCGCGTCTTGGGGAAGGCGGCGGCTTCCCTGCCTCCTCCGCACCTGGGCAGCCTCAGGCCCTCCAACATCGTATCACAATTACTTATCCAGCCATACACTTAGGCTATCTATTATAGAAGAAAATTATTCACTACCATAATATCATTAGATATGAGAAATAAATTACAATATTTAAGAGAAATTTTGAGTCAGTCTTGCGATCAGAGAGCGTCGACCTAAGGCAGCGGGAATATATATCGTGCAACCAGAGCCATTTACTCTTTGACTCCTTCATCAATTCTTGCAAAATCAAAGTAACCGTCTTCTCCAGGGTAAATCGATCAATACTCACCTATTTTAATCATGTGATGCATGACTGACTACACATCACTTCAGTGATCTTCTCGATTTTTTCGCTATTCCTTCAGACACCAACTAATCAAAGGATCCTGTTTCAAGCACTCCATCGGCCCCGGCCGAAGCGAAATACGTACATCCCACGGCGCCTTTTTGTCTGCAAGGTTCATCTCTGGCATGATCGTGGTAGACCCATCGACCAAGCCCTGTCTCGCCTCAAAGCTATCAATACGGCCCAATCCTGGTCCGAAATCCAGCCGATAGGTGTTGAGATGCCGCCAGCTACTGAGAACCACATCGGCGAAGCGGATGTTTGATCTTCCCCAATTGCTTCTAGCGGCGAGAAATGACATACAGCTGCGTAGCCAGGCGTCTTCGTTGCGTAGCTGGATGCCTCGACGGGACTGCAGGGCCACGTTGGCGATTTCGCGGAGTCTGGTGGCGTTGATACCACTCTCTGAGAGCAGAGTATCCTCTAGCCCGCCTGAGTTCTCCTGGTATAGTGAGCGCGTGTACACCCGTACTGTAGAGACGGCATTTCCCAAATAATACGTGGGAACATTGGCGAGGCGCTTGCGCAGATTGATAGCAAACATGAGACTACGCGAGGGAAAGGAGGCACCAACGCCCGCCGCCTCGCGTGCCCGTGCTATTCCCGTCCCCAAAAGACCTGTCAACACGTCGTTGTCGGACAGGAAGGTATCAGTGTCCTCGGGGAGCGCGCGAATGCACGCCTCACGGAGACGCGCAATCTTGCTCGCGTTAAAAACGAACGAGCGATATAGCAAGTCCGGCGAGAAGAAAGCAGCCATATCCTGCTTCTTCTCTTCCTCATCTGCCGTCAAATAAACCTCCTTGATGTCCGCCAGCTGGTGGTGTGTTGGAGAAGGATCAGCAATGGCGGTTGTTGTGATGTGTTGCCGAAGGGCTAACTCTTCTGCCATCGTGATGGATTGAGGAACCTCCCCGCGACAGCAGTCGGAAAGCAGCTCGTACAGATTGCCGGAACCCGTGCCATCAAAAACGTGGTGACAGGACATGACGGATAAGACCACCCCGTCGGCGACAATGGTCGCCTGGAAGCGTACCACAGGCCGGGGCTGGGCCGGGGGTAGGGTTCTTGGTAGGGGTGAGAAATCGTCGCCTAGATTAGCAACTGTCTTGTCCGTAGATGCGACAGCACCAGCGGAAACAACAGGAGGCAGTATCGCATCGGGGACGCGCTTGATAGTCAATAGGGGGACTATATCCCAGGCATTGCCCGGCTGAACCCTTAGCTGGCCGGGCCTGGCGCCGGCCTCGGTGTCGGGGACAATCTCACCACCCAGAAACGGGAGGTGTGCGAGTAGCCGGTCGATGCCATCCTGCAGCTGGGCTACACAGAGCTCCCGGTCAGACGCGCGGAAACCGAGAAAATGCAGGGTATAGGTAGGGACCAGGCTGTGGTCGAGGGAGCTGAGTGTAAAGGGAGTAAAATGCGCCATAGTGTGCAATGGACGAGAAGACTATATCGAGGTGTGTAGAGGAACCTATTGATGCATTTATAGATGACCTCGTGTTGAGTATATATGCTGAAATTTATCTACAGCTGAGCATACTGCGGTTGGACAGGGCGTAAATATTGGGACTCTAACCCCACTAGGTATGCCATTCGGATAACCGCGTTAATGAAGTGCTGAACGGAGCCCAGAGAGTTAGGGCATGAATGACGGGAAATAATTTGACGCCCTATTAACTGCATATACGGACTGACCAAATATGTGCGCCATGCTAACAAACCTTTAAACCCGATAAATCCGATAGCTGATGGTGATCTGTGCGGGGCTTCAGCCTCAACGAACATAATGTAACTAATAGCATCAGTTCTTAATTACAGCTTACAAGGTCAACGGTACTAATGGGGGTTGCTGGGAGCAGAAAAAGGCAGTATTGTTGACCGATGCTCTACAGTGCACCAGTCGACCGTTTCAGGTCCGAAGAATCAAGGTAAATCGAACAAGTACATTGATGATTAATGCATGACTGACTAACTATCTATAGTACAAGACGGACCGTACTGTTCTTCCTGATGATCATGTGTTAAACAAATCTACTGCCATGAAAGAAACCTCCAAACAATGATGAGATATGCATGCAACGTAACCGAGCAAGTTGTCGAGCCTAGATGATTGTGCGGAGCAGATCCATTGGGAGATTTTTGAGCCATTCGCCCCAAGTCTTGTAGATCTTACGAGGTTCAAGGTCGACGTCGAGAGCAGTGTCGCGCATTCCAGAGGTAATATCGATTTCATCAACAGATCTCCATAGCTTCCAGCCACGCTTTTCAACAGTTGGGTTACTAGTCAGCTCACTGTAGATTTTCCAGCCAAGGTACAGAACGATGACAATGGGAGCAGCAAGATAATTCTCGAAGAAAAGCTCGACGTCCTTGGGAGCCACGGAGACGTAGAACTCAGCTATTAGGCACAAAATGTTCAGACCGAGACCGAGGTAACTGCCATAGATACCCCACGGAGCAACGTAGGCCAGTTCATCAGTGCTGCGACCGTTGTATGCCCAGGCAGCTCGGAAACGAATGTGGGCGAGACACACTGTACCCCAGACGAAGAAGTTGGAGATACCGGACAGAGCAAGAAGCCATGTGAAGATCTGACTTCCGGTGGAAGCTTCGTTGATGAAAGCGAGGAAACCGAAAGCAACCTGGAGCAGGACACACCAGATGGGGCGACCAGCCTTATCGATATAACTAAAAACCTTGGGAGCCATACCCTTCTCAGCCATGGCCTGGATGGTTCGCGTGGATCCAAAAGTGGCTGAGTTGGCAACGCTGATGACAGAAATAGTAATGACAGCGTTCATTACTGAAGGCAAACCACTGATACCGGCCTGCTTGATAGAGACGACGAAGGGGGAGTACGAGGTGTTTTGGGCACCATCGGCTTTCAACAGCCAGTCGGCGGTGTGTGGGACAAGCAATCCCACCATGAGTGTACCCAAGACATAGAAGATCATGATTCGCCAGAAGACTTGCTTGCAGGCCTTGGGGAGCGCCTTGGCCGGGTTGGCAGACTCAGCAGCAGCAAGACCAGACATTTCTGTGCCACCGAAAGCGAAAGCTGCAATTGTGAACACGGAGCAGAAGCCCTCGAAGTTGGTGAATGCGCCAGGGTTGTACCAGTACTTTGCACCAATGTAACCACCTACGGGCGCACCACCGCAGTCAATGACGATGGCGAGGATGATGAAACCAACGAGGGCAGTGACCTTGATGATACTGAGGACGAATTCGACTATGATGCATTATATCAGTGCCAATCCACTAGACGCCAATCAAGGGCAGCGTTTGTTACCTTCACCATAACCGCGGACACCAAATATCTGAATGACGGAAAGAGAGACAAGGAAGACTGTAATCCAGATGCCAACGTTCAGGTCCTGGCGCCAGTATCGAATGGTGAGTCCAGCCGCAGTGAGTTCATAAGGGAGAATGACAAGCCAATTTAGGGCATAATCCCAGCCCATGGCGAATCCCCTTGAACCTGTTAGTGAGAAACTGTTTGGAAAATCTCAAGTGTATTACAACGAACTAACCAGGATGGATCAATGAAGCGCAGAGAATAGTCAAAATACGCGCCTTTAACTGGGTATGCGACTGCCAGTTCTCCAAGAGCCCACATGGTTTGTAACAACATGACGCCGACGATGAGGTAGCAAATGAGCTATATTACTCTTAATTAGCATGGAACCTCTATTTGCATATGCATTTCCGGTGATCAACTTACCAAGGAGCCCGGGCCACCCGTACTGAGGGCCGATCCAGTATTGACGAACAGACCAGCACCAATAGCACCACCAATAGCAATCATCTGCATGTGGCGACTGGTGAGATTTCGCTTCAAGGGCTCGAATTCGGCCGCCTCGACGTCATGCTGAGGGACGCCTTCGACATCGACATCCTTGCGGTCGTAGGCCGGAGCTTTCTCTGTCTCCACGTTGCTGTCCGACATCCTGAATACTAACCGGGATGGGTGATCGTTCCGGAAGGAGGGTCGGGAGAGAGGGGAGGATGAAGATCAGAGGAGAAAAAGAGAAGGACCCTGCTTCTTATATGGACGCAAGGGTTCGCTGCTGGCCGGCGTTAGGCTGACTGCGGCGGGAGACGATATTAAAACGACCTGATAACGCTCCAGCCGCAAAGGGATCATGCGCAGAGAGGTGCCCACAAACAAAGGATCGCTAGACTTTCGTAGTCGCCAGGGTTAATATAATTTCCTGCAAGCTAAGAGTGGGCTAGCTATGGCGTGTCAGGTCTTGAAAACCGAATGGCGGACAGCAAAAAACGCCTCGGGCACATAGATAAGGTTACTAGGGGGAAGCAGGAAGAAAGAAACGAACGAAACGTCGCGGAGAGACCCGTTGTGCCATGGTCACCTTCCAGAACCGATAGAACGATAGCGATGATCAAGGCGGACTTTGCCTGACAAGGTAAACTTCGGGAACAGTCGAAGCCAATCGATGTAAGTCTGACAGACCCATATAGTGCAACTATTCAGGGTAATACTCCGTATCCGTGGCCAGGTGCATACGACCCTGTGGCGACTGGCTTTGTTTTATGCACGATACCGCGCCCTTTAGCCCATTAGAGATGTGAAGAATTAGAAGCGTTAATTATATATTGCTCAGCATCTGACAGTCTGTGACAAATTCTATATCCAGGCATTACCTCAGAATTGATGGATGAGTTTGTGCTACAACACCAGACTACAGCGTACATCTACAACAGTCTCCGTATACAGACGATCCTACCGTTGGCAGATGCTTGGCAATGATAAGGACGAAAATAAATAACACCGTCTCTTTCAGTCCCCTCCCCACAATGACAGGTGTGTAGTGAAAGAGAAAGTAAAAATGAAATAAAAGAAGCGCCAGGCTGGGGGCCGCAAAGTCAACATCTCGCCATATTCAATATTATATTGTCTTGGTCGCTATCTGGTGGCTGTCGCAAGCTCCCAACATCACCCTTTGCTTTTCGGCTTAGCTCGCGATAAGACAAATTCGGCTGGTTGGCCGAATAGAAACACGCTACGCAGTAAGCAATTTAGCATGAGATTTAGCATGATTTGGCAATCCATGGACCACGAATTCGCGGAATACCACAGCCAATGATGAGCGCGGGACTGCGGGATCCTGGTAAGCGGCCCATGCACCTGGCCTTGCACCTGGTTTCGTATATTTTAACAGACCGGTATTAAGCATTAAGCACTGCTCCGTACTGATAAGAGGGTTTCGGGTCTGGTACTGACCGGGGACCCTCAAATATCTATCATTATGGGGGCACAGACGCTCTCCCGTGGTTTGGCCTCTTTATCGCGGGTCTCAAGTAGATCATGGACAATAGGTAAATCTCGGACTTTTTTATTTCTATTATTCTATCTTTTCGTCCCTGCCTCTTTGTTGTTGTCTTCTTCCACCCGCGAAAAGCAGATTAACCAATCGCGGCCAGCCCAATGCGAGATTAAAAACCTCACATATTGTTGCAGCCGTAGCGTGGGTTTTACTTTGCTCTTTTGAACCGAGATTAACGCCTCCCATCCTGGAGGATCATCTCCTGATTCGGTTGTGTGGATAGTCCGAGGCCAGCCACGCGGCAGCCCCGACACCATCGAGGTAGGTGATCACATGTAGTACTACTAACGCAGTTAGCAGGGGGTACCTATGCCAGTGCCAATGCCATATGGTGAAGTCTGAGGTAATATGATTGACGGACTGACAGCCAAGCAAGTCTTGGTAAAAAATAGCCTTATCTCGTATCGTAAGGCTCACCAACGAGGCTACCAGCTCGTGGTTGTCGTTATCAGACTGTTACACCAGGGTCGATTCTTTGAGCGCGCCGGCAAAAGTCATTTGCAGTCAGGCTGATTTTTTCAAATCACTATGCAAGTGAGACACCGCCCAGAATTGGCAACAATTGGAAAGCAGGCAGACGTGTTTCTCATTCGTCTAATATGCCGCACAGCGCACATAAATATTTTATACGCGTCCATCGCGAATCAAAATCGACCTGTCGGACCAGGGGCCTCTCGGCCTGGCCATTGAAGCAGAAGAACTGCGACTGCGTATTTAGGCCCAAGCCAGCGTAGAGTCGTGCGTAATATGCCACCTCATTAATGCTCAATATGTAACGGCATAGCCCGAGCAAAACGCCAACCATCCCGCAAGAAGCGTAGAGCGGGTGAAGTTTGAACCCCAGAAAATTAGTACGTCGTACATATGCAAGGTTACAAGCGGGAAGGAATATGCAATATGCCATATGCCATATGGTGGTTATACGCTATACGGCGCCCTTCGTGGTTATAATCGGCAAGCTGTTCGCAGCTAACGAATAGAAACGGGAAAAGATGATGCCATCTCCAGCCTAGTTTGGATATCACTAGACTAGGCCACGTCTGGTATGCAATACAAATGGGCGCAGTCTGCCGAACGAATAGATTGCTTGGTGGCAAGAGAATGTCCAAACCCCGACGTTAATCGAAAATACACCAATTTTTATATGTCAATTGGAAGTACGGAGTTGGCCGGAGTAAAACTGCGAAATGTCAGATCCAGGCTAGGAAAGCATGGGGGAGTTGAATTCGATCTGTAGATGATGATGCCAGGACGAACTTTTCTGTAAGCCGTTTTGTTCCACTTTGATCACTGTGTTAATGCTTGCTTGGCTAGCTTGCTCGTGGTTGGTTCGCACAGCAGCAGCTAAACCGAGCTTGTATACCTGTTGCTATATCGTGCAAAAAAGCCGACGCACCAGATGATGATCCACTGCTCGTTGGAGTGGCCAATAAATACAGCGAAGCGTGACACCGTGATTAGGTCGCAAGATCTAGATCCATGACAGTTTCGAGGTGAATCCGATCTCGATTTTATTTCAATAATTTTGTCGCGTGTCATCTGTGCACCTCGAAGCTGGGCGCAATGAGTGACAGAGTCGCCGCCATCATTCCTGTTCGATCATGATGCTGAGTTTGGCAATTGCTGACGATTCATGCATGAAATCCTGCGAATTGCATAACCGCGCGACTGATCTTCAGCACGAGACACATCGCAAAAGTTCGTGGCAGTAAATCTCGAGCTGCAAGTGATGATTAACCTAGGGTTACCAGGGTTAGCGGATATACAGGGCTAGGGTTGCTGGGGTCACGGTACCTGAGAAAAGTCGTCACCTGGCGCTCAATCTCTCCATCATAACAGCACAAAATAGGTTTGGAGAGCTCTTGGGCCTTTATGAATTTTCTGGAAAATTCTCGAATGCTAAATAAATATGAGTCACTGGTTGTTGGTCATTTGAAGAAACTAGGAGAACCCCGCAATGTCGATGGAAGGGCGCGAATCGCTCCACCCGGTGGAGACCAAAATCTGCGCCTTTAACTAGCGACCAGCGTCTATTTTCTTCAATTTCTCTCTATACACGGTTTTCAGCATCTCCAGCAGTTCGTCCAGTTCAATAAATTCTGATATAATGACACAAATGGCTCGTACAATTCTCGAATTTCAGCACAATGCCAAACTACATACCCTCGATACTATCGTAACAGCAGTCCATCCTTTCAGCGCGCTTGAAGAGTCTAATCGGCAACTCTTCAAAACCGGCGAAGAAGAAGATTATGTGGTCATCACAGAAAAAACAATATTTCATCCACAAGGAGGCGGTCAACCGTCCGACGTTGGCTCGATGACCAGAAAGAACGGGGATTTGTTCACAGTAACAGCAGTGCGGATGAATGCCGGCGGGCAAGTACTACATCTCGGCCGATTCAGCAATGGCAGTCTATTCCAACAAGGAGAGACTGCTACACAGGCCATCGATGTCGAAAAACGTCTGTTGTATTCCCGATTACATACAGCGGGCCACGTCCTCGGCGCCTCTGTCAGGCATCTCGTCAAGGACGAAGTTGAAGGCTTTGCAGAACTCAAGGCGTCGCATTTCCCGGGCGCGGCTGCTTGTGAATTCCAGGGTCTGATTGATGGAAAATGGAAGGACGCAATTCAGCAAAAAGTGGATGAATCTATCGCGGCAAAACTGAATGTTACTATTGAATGGTGGGATGCGGAGGACTTTCGGAAGAAGGGACTTGAGTATCTACTTCCAGAGGAAGGCCTCGTGGCTCCTGGCGAAAAATTTCGAATGGTCAATATCGAGGGGTTAGATAGATATCCTTGCGGGGGGACGCATGTTGATACAACAGATTTATGTGGCCGGACGACGGTGAAGAAGATTGCGAGGAAACAGGGGCAGTCCAAGGTTAGTTATTCTGTTGATTAATAGATAGATAGAGAAGCCCGAAACAAATCATAAAATCTTTTCTATTCTCTTTCCCCTGATTCTAGACATGGCTATAAACTGAAAAGTCTCCGATATGTTCATGATGTTGAATATGTCTTTCAAAATACCAACTCCCAGTTCTCGCCTGTCATCGCAATACCAAACGATGCATGCTCCTCCGTCTTGACAAGCTTGTACCCTTCTCTCGCGTACAACCTCCTCGCGGGATCCAGCATACTCTGCGTCCAGAGAACAATCCGCTCATAATCCGCTTCTCGCGCAAACGTAGTACATTGCCGAATCAACGTCGCGCCCAATCCAAGTCCTCGTGATTCGGGCTCGACCAGTAAGAGACGGAGCTTAGCAGTTTTGACTGCATCCCGATCATTGACTAACATAACACAGCCGAGGAACTCCCTAGTGTCATCGTTACGCTCCGCGATCCAGCAGTGTTCCTTGCCAGGGTCGTAGGAGTCGACAAAGTCGGCGACGATTCGTGCTACTATGGCCTCGAAGCGAGGGCCCCATTTGTATTGCTCTTCGTAGAGGATGCCATGGCGATAGACTATATAACCCAAGTCTCCGGAACGGAATGTTCGTAGAGTAAATGCCGGTTTGTTGTCTTGCATTGCTGTAGCAGATATTGTCTGCGGGGTTGTTGTATCTTGAGTCATTCCAACGTTATGTATAGTCGCGTGGTTCGCCGCAACAAGGGAGATGTATTATTTAATTGACTATATGATTGACGAGATGGGAAATTTGCACGAAGAGGGCGCGTATCAGTCATCAATAATGAAGAAAAAAAAATACATGAGAAACGAAATGTGGACTCGGCCATGTCGCCGAAAGGGCGCGCGGGAACATTCCAGAACACCTTTAATATTTAAGCTTTTATACCACGGAGTTTCAATGGATCCGAGATCTAGTCATGACTCATAAGTCAATATATGAGGCTCAAATAAATAAGCTTAATTTATTCTGATCGTCTAATAGCTCGGTGGAGAAAAGAGCCACTGTCTGCTACCTGCATGTGACGAAGATTCCAGGGCAAGGGTTAGGGTTGGATTTTCACGTGCATTTATTTGCTTCAGCGCACGACCATGAAACCGTGCTATCTGTCAAGGACAAGCTGTCTGAGGTTACATCGGAACATGCTCGCTGCTTGTTAGGCAGAAAATTGGACTATGAATGATGCCTCAGTCGAGTCGGCCTATCCCAACTACACGCCTGCGCCAAAATCTTGCCGAAACTGATGAGGAGCAAGTAACACAAATATTTCTGTCCAGACTAAACACGATCGTTCCCAAAACTAAAGGGCCTATGTCAATGACAGAGGCAGTTATTTCCGACGTATAAGAATCAAGCCGCTGATCCGGGGCCGAGTGGTAGTACAGCAGACGAGTGCTCACGAACCATCTCAACTGTATAAAAAAGAGGTAGTTGGCTAGAACTGTAAATGGCGGGCATGTTCTAATCAATTGATTCCCATGGTTTTTCGTTGCATCACTATAACATCGTACAGAGACGTGGCTATATCTGCCGAACACTCATGGGAACACCAAGAAGTAAGTCGCATTTCGATAGGTTAAGCAATCAAAGATAGTATTGGATCTTGGCGGGATGGCTACCAAGACAAAATAAGATCGAGTCTGATAAAGCCTGCCTGCTCTTATTGCCAATGTTCGGATCAAAGGACTGTGTGACCTTCGTAGGCTACTACGTTCTCAATACAAATGCACAAGACGAGATCAAAAACAAAAAAAAAAAAGAAAAATGGGAATAAAACTATTACTAACAAAAAACGATGCAGAACAAAAACAATGCAGAGGTCATGAGATCCTTCAAACATGCGATTTCACCATATTCATTCATATCATAGAGTGCTGTGACACCTGTGACACTGCTATATTCCATCCTCTAAATCCCCGAGTCATCATCAATCAAATTCTGCGAAGTCTGCCATGCATCCCACTTCTGACATGTCTCTGTCAGTGTACTGCCGTCCAAAATAGATGGAATCTTGCTATACTGCTCGACAAACTGTATTGCCAAACCACCCACAGTATGGAACCCAATATGGCAATGCATCAGCCATGCGCCGGGGTTATCAGTTTGGAATGCAATAAGCAAGTAGCCACTCGCAAGAAGCAGCGCAGTGTCTCGGCGCGGCGGATTCGTCAAATCGTTGCTGGGGATTGTCGTTAGATCGTAGGCGCCCGTGCCCTGCTCCAGGACATAAAAGTCGTGGCCGTGCAGGTGGATGGGGTGCACGACTGGTAGCGACGATTGGATCAGGAGGTAGGTCCATTTATTGGCGTCATCGAGCTGGATGACGCCCTCGGTGTCGGTCCAGTTGTCTTCGTGTTTGTAGATTTGGAGCAGGGATGGGTCTTGCCAGTCGACGAACATGGAGACGTTGTTGACCTGCCAGAGCAGTAGGCCATTTGCGTTCTCTAGGGTTACGGTTTCATTCTCGTAGTAGAAGAAATCCGGCGACACAGATTTCTCGACAACGGGAACCAGATTGCTTGATTCGTCGACGCAGCCTGTTTGGTTGTTCCAACCAATGGTTGTTGGTTCGGTTTGTCCGGCGTTGTTGCCGTAGTAGACGATGCCGAGGATGTTGTTGGTGTTGTTGTTTTGTGCGCAGCCATTTTGGGGCACGGCGCGCATCCAGAATCTGTCGGCGACATGCTCTTGGTTGGCTGTTACAATGACATCGTATCGTTGTGCTAGACCACGTTAGCTATCTATACCATAGAACAACGAGAATGTAACTACTTACCAATACCTATGCTGAGAACGTCGGTAGTCCAAGGCTTAACCGGAACAAGATCTGCGGCGATGACAGTCATGGTGTGGTTGTCAATCGAAAAAGAGAAAAGGGTGTCAATGGCAACATTGACCAATCGCAGACGATATGAAGTGCCAGACTCAAACTGCATGGTAAAGCGTTCACCCACTTGATCGCTACCAGTGCCCCAGACATTGGACCCATTGATGAGTCCACTTGTTATAGTTGGCGGACCAACAGTCTGGGAATAGTCAAACAACTCATCAGGAGTCTCATGACTCCAGTCTGATATTATAATGACACCTTTATCCTCATCATAGTTTGCGCTGGCGGGTCCATTAATGACAATACCGCCTAGCATACCTTCCCATGCTTGCAGACTGAAATGGGAATGATACCAAGTAGTCCCATACTGAGTGGCGAGCCACGTGTATGTAATCGTGTCTCCAGGAGCCGTGGGGCACTGAGTAATAGAGACCACACCATCGTTTTGAACAGTGTTTAGTTGACGGATGCCATGGAAGTGGACGCTAGTCCCATTGTTGGAGGTTTTCAAGTTGTTAGTGACGTGCACAATCACTTGATCACCCCAGTTGGCATAGATGGTAGGTCCCGGAAAAGAGCCATTGATTGTTTGGGCATATCGAGTAACTCCATCAGGAGCTAGTGTGCCTTCTTCAAGGTTGAACCAGTACTCGCGAGTTTCACCCGTGAAGGGGACTACATTGTAGTAGTCTGTGTCGATGCTATACAAGCACCAAAATTCTCTGGTATTGGCGGTGTTGCCAGGGCAGGCAAGTGAGATTCCAGAGTCTGTGGCTCCGAGGACAAGGTGAAGTCTCACGAGGAGAAGGAAAGAATATAGGGAGAAGTATTTAGAGTACATGGTGGGCAGTTCATGCAATGGAAGCTGCACCATGCATTGACAGGTAGAACTTGTTTTCTCGGACTCTTGTGCAATGATGATTGAGAAACTCCGAACACTTTGACTCGACTTTATATTTCTTCGAATGAGCTGAGGTTGCAACAGAGAAGTGGATGATAGATTGGGTCCGAGAAAATGTGGCATATACAAGGCGCTGTGACTCTACCCTCCAGCATCGAGACCAGTTACTTGTCAATTACAAAATCCATGACCAAAATATAGACTGAAAACTTGTCTCACATGCACGATACTAGCCTAAATACATAACACATGGTAATTAATGTTGTCTCCTGTGAGGCGGCTTCGTCTAGCCCTAGCTAGTGTTATCAGAGTCAGCTCTACATGTACAGGCAGAACAAAAAAAGAACATCTCCACGTATGCGAATTCAAACGCCAAGGCACTGATACATCCGGTAGAAAGGAATGAAAATAAAAGCTTTAGAGCGTATAAGCGCGTGGCTGTAAAGTATTCAGCTTCGTGTTGTCATATCAGCTTCATGATTGGGCGCGCCTTTGGGTGGGGTCCTGCTGAATGGGAACATTAAGCATTACACAAGGCATGATATTATATTAGGTACCTTATCTATCCCTTCATGCAATGTAGAGTCATGCTGCAGGGCACGAAATTGTGATCTGAATCAATTTGAAGGGAAAAATTTGGAAGAATACATATCCGCGGAGGGCTGCTCATGCAAGCCATGGAATCTCTAGACTTGATCAATCGATGAGTGATTCAATCTGATTAAAAGCAAATATGCAGTCAACCTTGTCCACCTTCCTGTTTAATGCTGTCTTTGCGAGGAGGTAGTACACATGGTAGTTTACAAAGTCTTTCGTGGCGCTGAGATTGTTACACTGCCAAACGTTACATCCATATATCCAGTTGAAGCCATGGAGAAGTATACGCGTACTTCGTCGTCTCTCGGCGTTTTAATTGCAACTATTAATGCTTTTCCGAGTCATTTTCAAGGACATGGACTTGTATATTGACATTCAAATATTGCCATTTCTTCAAATTTGAGGCTGCTGTCACCTAAACTCTTGCATCTCTTGCGTTATATCTTTATCCGGGACTGTTGGACAGAAATTGAAGCCGACGATGAACAAGGATCTATATCATTTCTCTGACACATCGTAAGTACCGGCATGCAATACGTATTGCAAAGTGTCAACGACGCTAGTGACGTTGAAAAGGTCAGCTACCTAGATGGGTCTGAAGCATGCATGAATGGTCTTGATATCATGAAAACACAGGAGTTGCTCCCCGGGTAGCGCAAATTTTTATTATTCTGTTACGCATGGTTTCAAGACTCTAAGCCACATAGTTGACGTTGCCTTCGTTGATATCTACACTTCTTTTGACTCCGTCTATAAACACGAGAAAGATGCCTTGTCCATTCGACATGGCCATCGTCAATCCCATTCACAACTAAACTCCAATACAAGCAAGCAACTGGAAAAAGTCTGCCCATAATGTTCTTCACCATTCTTCTTGTACCTTTGCTCGCTGTGCTGTCTTCTGCAAGTGGCAACTTTACTCTCTACGCCTACGGCACCGGCATTAATGGGCTGGAGCTGTTTTTTGCAGATGGTTTGTCTCTCCTTCATATCAGCTTTCTACTGAACTGACACAAGTCACGCAGGCAATGCTCAGCTCGGGAATGTCAGCGCTTCGACAAGTTCCAACGTAACAAATGTCTACTGTCAGTCACAGTCCACTTCCTGCCCCATTTCTTTTTCTCGCCCATGCCTATGCCCATGCCTATGTCTATGAGTCATACTAATACATTTAAACCAGTCACCCTATCCAGCGGTGAACTCGTAGCCAACCCCAACGTCACCAGCACCCAAGCGCTCAGACCAACCTACAACTCCACCTGGTGGAATCTTGCGCTGGACGTTCCCGTCGATGGGTCCGACAACAGCGTCAACTTTACCGCCAATTTGCCTCTCGCTGCTACTACTAATGCTGGAAAGTGGAAGTTTTGGGGAACTTACCTGTTCTTTGAAACTAGCTCTGGTCAGATGACTTCTCTTTTCTTCGCAAAACCGGCCAGCACGCCCGGGCTGTATGATTTGGTGTGGAATTTGTCCAAGGATGAGCAGGCGGCTGATCCAGAAGCGGTACCGGTTGCGCTCAAGGATATTGGAGCAACTAGCAGCTAGCTGGCTAGGCCTACAGATACGCAGGATTGATTAGGTTTTGACTAGGTGTGTGAGATGGGACAGGGATCCATGTAGTTAGGCAGCGCTATCTAGCTTTTTACTGCAGTCGTCATTCGTTTATTTCCAATCGAGAAAACTTCCGCGCTATGTAGGTCTCAGAATGCGAGTCTCGTTACTAAATTTGCACGGAGTCCGTATTCTGACACATAAAATAGCTTCAAGATCGAAGCAAGCGGGGAGAAAGCGCGGAGAAAGCTGAAGCCAAGAAAAAAGAAAAGCCCTGAAAACGAAGCCAAGAAAACAAATCACGAATAAGCAAAAGCGTACATGTCATACAGCGTACAGGGGTGCAGCTTTTGTGCTTCCGATTAGCCACTCGCCAATCACATCTCGCGTGTTAATAAATTCCGCGTATCCCATCCCGAGCGATTGGGTGTACTAATATCGAACCAAGATCTGTCTAAAGCAGCAAAGCGGAGACAAATCCTTATAGTCAAATTACAAGTACGTCAGCAATCAATCGATACATCACACTCTAGGCGGCGCTTAGGGGATTAAAAATCAAGCCGGGAATTAGCCTGGCAGATGATTGGCGCTGCAGTAAATATCCCCCTGTTCAGCTCGAGATAACCGGGGTCACAGCTCTCAACAACGCATCTTGATTGAATGACTCGCGTAAGCTAGCTGCAGTGGTTAGGCAGCTGCAAGGCGTACTAAATACGATCATCACGATGCAGCTCCCCCTTGGCGTTTATCAGGTTTTTATCAGGCAGATTCAAGCTACGTACGTAGTGGACAGGGGTTTGGGTGTCCACGTGGTCCGAGTAGAATTAGATTGCTACCTGGAGGCTGACGGGGATCACGATCAGCTTCTATCAATTTAATTTTTTTTTTGGCAAAAGAAATATTTACGCGGATGCTTAACAATATTATTACTCATCGTGTTCTTGCATGTAAAACAGGGTCAATTTCTTCTCATGGCGATACAGCCGCGACGTCTATATACAAACGCAACCACACACCGCCACCGTTTTTTTTACTTTTGTTTTCAAGCTCGCTTATATGCATGCACAGGCTAAATTGCTCCGTAACCCTACATTTGCTCTGCCAAGCGCCTTATCATGCAGCATACATATGCAGGTTTCGCCTACGTATATGTATACAGAGGTACGTAGTGGGATGCACATGTGTGTCGCGTGTGGCACCATTTCATTGTAGCATCACAACGGATATCAAATCCCGACAAGAAAAAAAATATTCGGTAGAATACTATAGCAAAAGCCAAGACTTGAGGTGTTCGTATTTGCATGATAATACCAAGCTTTTCTTATATATCAAGATCCAGGGCAGAACAGAAAGGTACTCGGATCCGGCGTTATATGCGAGCGCAACAAAGCCAAACCCGGCATTTTGTTGCTTGCATACATACATCTTCTTGGCAGTGATGCAATGCAATCGCGAGGGACAGATGAGGTCGCATTTCTTTTATTTTTTACTTTAAAAAAAAAAAAAAAAAAAAAACTCATAGAAAGAAAACTCTTTCATGCGATTGATGGAATAATCCCCGGTCGTTGGCGCACCAGATTCAGCATTGGGAGGAACAACCGCCTGTCCAATGCCTCTCCATTGAAATCTGCCTTTTCCTGCCTCTCTACCAGAGACACCAGATCCTCCCAGCCAATCCAATCCCACCCTTCGCATTTATGCGGCTCAAGGACTTGTGGTAGATCATTTTGGTCTTTCCGCACACAGACCGTGAAGAGGGTTACATAATGTTTGTTCTCGGCGGGCATGTAGTCATTTGTCGCGGTCAGAAATTTGAGAGATTCAGGGGAAATGTTTAAACCGGTCTCTTCTAGAAGTTCTCTCGTGGCGCATTCCTCTGGCGTTTCTCCAAATTCGAGGTGGCCGCCGGGCAGGGCGTATGTGCCGGCTCCGTGTGAGCCGAGTCGTTTGCCTACCAAGAAGCGGGGGTTTGTAGGGGATTCTGCAGGGGAGTAGAGCACAAAAACCCCCACGCCTACTCGGACCTCTGGTGCCATGGTTTCTGTCGCGTTTCTTTTTCTTTTTTTTCCTCGTTCTCGCTGCTGCGGTGGCTTTTTGGGGCTTTTGGGGAAGTGGGAGGTGGTGGTGGGATGTCAAGTTTTGTTCAGCGGGAAGAAGCAGCTTCTCGTGAGAGGCGGGGCGCTACTGTAGTGCCTCGGCCAACACAGGGCCTACTACCAGGGCGAGATGCCACAATGATGCGAAAATTCAGGGTTAAAGGTTGATTTTGAAAAAAAAGCATCTGGTTGGGCTGGTCCTAGTGGTGGGGTTTCTTTTTCCGGCGCGTTGTGCCTGCCCTGCTTTAGCATGTTCGTACTTTGCAGGCGTCCACGGCGTCGACGAGACAGCATACATAACAAGACACATAATGGTTAGGATTGCTTGAGACAAAAACAAGTACTTAGTGATTCAGAGACTGCATTTAGGCGACTAGAAAGAACAAAGGACGATCTTGGCGCGAGGGGAATTTTTCTATACCTGTCTGAGACGCATATATATCACCTGCATGATGCAGCTCGATGTATCTTATCGACAAAAGTGATATACCTAATCAATGAAACAGAGCTGTCACCTCAATATGTAAGGGTACCTAAATTGGAAGGTGTCAACGTGTGAACAATAAATACAGCCAAAAAAGGAAGAAAGAAACGAATTCAAAATCCCAGAAAAGCCACTTATTATTGCCTAATAATCTGAAAAATATATGAAAAGTTATTAAATACCGGTGGCTTGTTTTTAGTGGCCGAAGAAAGCATATAAAGAACAGATATAATAATATATTCATTATATACTATGGAAAAAATATCTAGCTCTTGTTTTACAGGTCAGGCCTCTTCTTGATACTCTTCTCATCCTCACCACCACCCCTGACCCTCTTCACAAACACCTCGGGGTCGTAATCAACGCCAATAGGATTCTCCTCAAATTTGGGGCTGTTCATGAACTCGATTGCCTCGGCTGCGGTGTCGAAGTTGTCTACTTGCAGCTCGACCTCGTTGCCATCTGGATCCCTGTAATACATGCTAGTGCTCATACCGTGGTTGACGGACCAGAAGGGTAGTATGCCCTTGCCTTTCTTTTGTTCGTAGCTGTCGGCAAGCTCGGTTAGAGTGTTGAAGCCAAAGGCGATGTGCGCGAGGCCGGCTGTTTGGGTGTCGACGGGCTTGAGGTCCGGATGCGCGACGATGGCGATGCGGTGGTGCTCGTGGTCGTAGGTTAGGAATGTGGCGCGACCTGGATAGGAGAATGTTGCGTGGGCGCCGAGGAGAGCGAGGTAGAAGTCGACCATTTTGGGGTAGTTGGAGGCGCTGGTGCGCAGAACGATGTGGCAGAGGGCGGAGGGGGAGATATCCCCTGAGATTTGGTTCGGAGACATGGTTGTAGATATGTTTCTGACAATGTGAAGTTGAAGAATGATAGTTCCTTTTATTGCTTGTTGTTTTGAGTATTGGACGAGACCAACTCGACATTTGTATCTGTTGAAGACGTTAAAAGCGATATTTAATGTCGCCTGACATTCGACCGTCCGAATGCTTTTACGGGGATAGAGAGCTTATGAAGTCATCCTGTATATCCACCCTTAGCCGAATTGCCCCCATGGGGTACATCCAATTTTGCAACGATGCGGTACAATCTTTGTTCAGCTGATCTGCATCATTGTTGCTATCCGAATAGCGACACCATCCGTCGGAGGGTCGGGTATAAGATGCCGAACGCTTTGGGAAGGTGGCAACATATGTATCACCGGACTAGTAAGTCACAATTATCCAATGTTTAGATCCTCTACTTGGTTATGACGATCTCCAGGATTTGGAATTTCCTATATCTTGCTCATTCCAAAGACTAGCCGAGTGAGAGGTTTCTTCAAGTTACATCCATCTATGCTATACTGCCCTGATCCTCCTATTTCTTTCAACTCAAGCAAGAACATTTGACAATGTCTGAACTACGCGAGATAAAGCGGTACATCACCACGCACGACGAATCCGGCCGCTCCGTCTTCGCCAAATCCATAGACGACAGTCCCCCCGCCTCAGGCGCCAACACCGGCCCAGCAAACCTCTTCTTCTGCTACGCCACGCAAAACTTTCCCGTCGACATCCAAGCCGAAAAGGACATTGAACGCTACAAAAAGCTCGTTGAAAACCCAGTACCTGGAATCGTCATACCGGGTGGCTCTGCAGCACGTATCTTCGATGTTCCTCCTGGCTACTCATCTCCCATGCACCGCACGGTCAGCGTCAATTACAATTTCGTGATCGAGGGGGAGATCGAGATTGTGCTAGACTCAGAAGAAACGAGATTGATGAAACCCGGAGATGTGTTGGTGCAGAGAGCAATAAACCATTCCTGGAGGAATCCTAGTAGCGACAAGTGGGCGAGGATAGCGGCAGTGTCGTTTCCGGTTGTTGATGATGGGACCAAGGAGAGTGGGTTGGAGGGCGTGTTTAAGTCTGACTAGATAGAAAGATCTCTAGGTAATGTCAAAGTACCATGTTTTTGTTGGGAGTAGTAGTTGAGTAGGTAGAGAAAGCATTTGCTAGCTGCTATATTCATGGCTTCTTCCAATCTTAACTATAAGTTCTTGAGTCGCTCTTCAATTGCGATGTACACGTATACTACGATTAGTCCATGCTGAAGAGATACGATGTATCTAAAACCAACAGGAATCTCCGTTAAGTTTCGAAAGTAGATAGTCACGCTCAGATATACGAATTGTATCTTACGTAAAATAAAGAGCGAAACTATGTTCAAGAGCAACATGATATGAAAATATTTGTGAAAACGCTCGGGACAGCTTGTATACAAGTACTGCTATTCATCTCTAAACTGAGGACCGCGGACGTTGAAATAAGGTTGTGAGCCTGCCATGTGGGTTCCTTTTTTGGAAAGACGTGCCAGTGACGACCCTAATTGTAGTACACAGTAAGATCGGCAGCTATTTTCATTTGCTCCTAAGAATCATTCAATTAGCAGTCAGCCTATAAAGAGGCGATGAGACAACTCACATCAGCAAACTTCTGCATCAGACTCGGATCCTTCTTTGCTGCATCAAGGAGAGCAAAGAAAGGATCCTCGCCATTGAGTAGTGCATTTGCATCACTTCGAACGCGATTCAGGTTTGTGGTCGAGACTACATCGGTCACCGTGTGGAATACGTTCCGTCGAGCCTCGTCGTATTTATCGAGGATGTCAAAGCCTGCCTTCCCGTCGTAAATGCCGTGCAAGGCGTCGACGAGGCTGCCAATGTCGGTGATGCCGGTTGTTAGGCCCAGGCCGCCCCTGTAACCTATTAGCTTCAACAAACTCTGGAAAAGTTGGGGCAAACTAACATGGGATTGCACAGATGCGCAGCATCAGCAGCTAGAAGGACACGGCCAACTCTTATACGCTCCGCGCATCGTTGATGCATTGTATACGGATTGAAAGCAAGAATCTGGTACTCATCCGGTGACGGAGATCCAGGAAGGATCTGTCGCAATTTTTCGGGCATTCGTGCTTGGAGTTCTTCACGCGAATGGCCCGGCTCTTCCCCGTAGGATACACGCCATACGCCGTCTTGCGTGATTTTGCAGATGACTGCGAAATGGTCGGGGTGGATGACCCAGGTTGTATCTTTCCAGCCGTATTTTTCAAAGTCGTAACGAAGCTGCGAGAGTCAGCCAGTCTCATATCAGCGGTTGAATGGGATTGGTAATGGAATACATTAGTCCCCATGACAATCTTATCCCACGTCTTCCCCTCAAACTTCGAACCAAATAGCGACTTTCTTACGGCACTAGAGGCGCCGTCACAGCCAACGACGAAATCAGCTTCGAATTTGCGGCCACCCTCGACATCAACCCATGCATTTGTGTCGTTCTGGCCAACAGAAACCACTCTCTGGCCCCAGTGGACTGTGACGGAAGGTTGCTTCTCAACTTCCTCGAGGAAACCGCGCGCAAGGTCCTCTGCTGGATGGATTACGTTCGCCTTTTCAGCTGGTGCACGGGAGAGGCCTGATAGGCCATTGATGTATGTGCCGTCAATGCCGCGCCATGTTAGAGATTCAGGGATGATGCCGACGGAGCGGATCTTGCTTAGGACTTTGGCGCGATGGAGGACCCTTTGTACATCAGTTAGTGGCCTACTTAGCTTGGAGGACGTAGTACATACAAAGCTGCGGCCGGGCCATAGGCCACACCACGCGGTCTTTTGTCGAGGCCATCTAGAGCCTCAACGACGTCGACTTTGATGCCGTGTTGGCCTAGCATCAAGGCCAGTAGAAGACCGCTTGGCCCAGCGCCTACTATGAGAACCTTCTCAAACGGTGGAGTCATATTGGAATTGAAGATCGGAAATAGTATACAATCAAGTATGTAGAATTCTATTCCATCCTACCAACATGGTTATTTGAGCATGATTATATTGCCTCGCCAGACATGAGTCACTTCGCAGCCATGCTTGCATTGGCCGACATCTGGACACGGACGTCATTTGCATAAAAATCATCTCCTTTATCGCTATACACATTCGAAGATCATACCCATATTTTTCGTTAACAGTTGAACAATAATTGTCATCACGTTGACCGTCCGATGGAAATGCCGAACAGAATAGGTATAGCGTTGTTAAAGGGGGGAATTTGTTGGTTGGTTGAACTACAGCCGACCACAATAGGCTTAGCTTTGCTGGTTCGGCAATGCCGTCTTCCCTCCGGGCAACTTCTCTTTTATCACGATACTTGCCGTAGCTGGCAAATATCCCCCTCCAATGCCAGTGTATAGAATGGAAAGCCGGGTCAGTCGCGTTCAAACGCCGACCAAGACCCGGCGAGCACAAGCGTGCACTCAATGCCGGGCAAAGAAGATTCGATGTATGTTTGTCCGAACCGTTCTCCGAAGACTCTGTCATCTTACATACTACAAGGCAATGGAAGTATCCCGTGTGCGAATTGTTTAGATCGGGCTGTGGATTGTGTCGTCACGGCTCGACGGCGCCCACGGACAAGTAGACAAAACGGCGAGTCGACAGAGTTAACGCGACGTGTTGATCAAATCGGACACTTGCTGCGAGCGTCGGCGGAGAAGACGCCTGCCACTGCCCACCCTGTCTCAAGCCAGATCCTCGGTCCTGATCTTAATGAACAGTCTACTGCCATTCCGAAATCGCCTACCTTCATCTACCACCACCCAAATGGCCCGACGACCGAAACGCCGCTTGTGGTTGATGGTATCAACTCATCACCACCCATCCTTGATGGACAACAAGATGTAGAAGATGAAGATGAAAGCAGTAGCGTATATTCCACTCAAGCAGTATGTTTAGATCATTCTATTCCTTCTTTACCATGTTCACTGTGGAAGTGGCCAACAACGCTAAATCAGCCACTCGAAGCCAAATCTCGAGTACTACGGCCCGCGATCTCTATTATCAATATTCTCAAAACCTGCGGTAGCATGGATTATGTCAAGAGTCAAAACACCAGGATTCAATCTTGTAGCCCTAAGGTTTGTTACAGATGTGAGTCGGGCGTTGAAGATGAACGCCACGCCGCCGTCTGAGCGCGCAGCAGAGCCGACGCCCGAGGTTGCCTGGGAATATGTTCAAGGTATATATGCTCATTTTTTGAATGTATTTATGTGAACGGAGCTGACATTTTTCTAGCATTCTTTGAAGAGGCGCCTGCACAGGCTTTCGGCATCGTAGATCGTGTCTGGTTCGAGTCCCGACTCCACGCCCACTTTAATAACAGCATGCCCGACGACAAGCCCTACTACGCATTACGCAACATCGTCTGGGCCTTTGGCAGTCGGATAGTGCTCTCAAAGACAGCTGCAGACTTTAGTGAAATCTGGCAAACATCATGGGCCTGGTTTCAAAATGCGCTTTCGGTGCACACGGAAATCATTTTCTTCCGGTCTTCTATGATTGCGGTGCAGGTCCTTATTTTGATGGTAGCTCCTTAATTATTCCAACATTTGCTATCTCAGAAAACTAATAGTTCTTACAGGCATACTACAGCGAGGGCATCGGCAAAATATCATTGCAGTACATGCTCTGTTCTGATGCTATACGGCTGTCCTGCGCCAAAGGACTGCATAGACAACCTGCTCGCTCGTGGAATATTTCACAACACGAGGTATCGCACAGAAACTGGATGTTTTGGTCTATCTATTGCTTGGAGAAGCAAATCTGCTCGCGATCAGGCCGTCCGTCGGTGCGTCCTTACCTTATCCCCATATGCTCGGTTGTTGATGAGGCTGATCTTCACAGATAATAGACGACGACGAAATCAGCACCCAAGTCCCGGAAAAAGCCCTAAGCGGCCAGCCTGGCGACACAACATACTGCCATGTCCTCATCGAGCTTTCCCGGCTCTGCTCTATCACCAAGAAGCGACTCTCCAGCGCACAGGCGTTGCGGCAAACACCCGCTCAGCTAATCGAAACTATACGCACATTGAACCAGGAACTTCAGGACGTCAAACTTTCGTCGATACAGCGAGGCTTTGCGCTTGATGCTGCGCTTGATTCCCCGCCAAAAGGGATGACATTGCGCCAGGCCCAGTCGCTTCAGTCACACTACTTCTCGCTCGTGCTGGATATTAACACCCCATTGGCGTATCCGTGGTCGGGCGTTCATGCAGCTGTCGAGCAGGATGTGGCCGCGTTGGCTCAGATTGAGGCGTCGTGTGACGCTGTGGCGGGTGCTTCGCGGGCGGCTATTCTTGCAACGAGACAGATTCGCGTTGATGCTAGTTGTACAGCACTGTAAGTGCCCCCCCCCTTTTCCCGTTCTTATGGTCAATTCTGATTGAGAGTAGGGTTGCCACGTATACCCCCGTATACTGTTTCAGCAATCTTTTTCTTCATATTCTAAGAAACACTACCACGGCGCAGTCCGATTTGGTACTTTTAGGTATGTCTTCCACCTCTCTGCACCGCCCTCCTCCTACCTATAGACTGAAAAGCTAGATATGGCACTTGGCTACTTCTCCAACGTCGAGTTTGCCACCGGTCTCGAACTATCCTTTCGGTTCGTACGGGAAATGTGCCATTTCGCGCGGCTAGCAGTGGAAGAAATGGAGAAGTCGCCTAATGACACAAGTAACTTTACGGGCATGACTCCGATGTCTCGTGGGCAGATGATGAATACGTTGGAGCCGGATGGTTTAGACAATGATTTCCAGGAAGATGGGTTCTTTGAGTGGTTGCCGAATGGAAATATTGAGGCTTGGGGGAGTTTGTTGCCGTTTATGGAGTCGCTAGGTAGTGTGCTGTAATGTAATATGTTGTAAGGTCGTTTTAACTTACTTCATGACAATAAATACGAAGGTTCTTAAAATACTAAAGAGCATGAGCGAAGCAAGTCTTCTTCTGTCCAGATATCTATGTTGAATTCTTGCGAACTTCTTGAGCATCCTTTTTCGGCCGCTTATATCAACGTTCAAAGGAGTAAAGAATCAATCCTTGTTTCAGATTTGATACACTAAATAGACGAGTTGGTATGTTTATTCAAACTGCATAACATTCCTCAACGTCCCAACTCTCTCAATCTCAACCACAACTTCATCACCGTCCCTCAAGAATTTCGGCTCCGGTTTCATGGCCGCACCGACACCCCCAGGCGTCCCTGACATAATCAAACTTCCCTTCTCAAGCGTCTGCCCCGTACTCAAAAAACTAACCAACTTCCTTACCCCGAATAACAAGTCCGACGTATTAGTGTCCTGTCTCAGCTCACCATTGACATACGTCTTCAGACACAGACCCGACGCATCTCCGAGCACCTTGGAGCTCACAATCGCTGGACCTAGGGGCGCATACTTATCGAACGACTTCGAGAAACACCATTGCTGCATCATGCCCGCTTTGGATTTTTCGAGCTGCCAGTCTCGGCAGGAAACGTCGTTGCCGACGACGTAACCGGCAACGTAGTCTAGTGCATCTTCCTCGGAGACGTTCTTCGCGTCCTTGCCAATGAGGATGGTCAACTCGCCTTCATAGTCGCACCGATCCTGGGCGAGCTTGGGGATCGGGATGGGCGCGCGTGTATCGGCGATGGTCTGGTTGGGTTTGATGAATAGTGTCGGATATTCAGGAAAGTCGAAGCCTGACTCGGTGACTGCAACCTACATCAGTATCACCGTCCCTCTTTTTGAATTGGGGGTAGATATACTATGAGCTTTGTAGTTCAACCCAGTACACCGCACAATCGGCACCTCGGCTGGAGTCAGAGGACCAAGCAGCGTCTGAATTTCGTCTTCCTCGTTGGTACGCACGGCTGTTAGTGCCGTCGAGCCTTGGAGGACGCGGACTTTGATTGTTGCGCCGGCTGCGATCTGTTGATCGATATTGTCGGTGATATCAATGGGCTCGCCATAGCGTACTTGGCCATCTTTGGCGGAGATGTACCGGACCAGGCGGTCCCAGGGGGTGAGCTGTGCCATGATTTTAAATCTCTTCGTTTTGTTCTCTATTTAGACATCGGGGTAACTAAGATTCATAAGAAATGTGCAAGCATCAGCGGTAGATAAGTATATCGATATAACCTTGGAAAGCCAATCAACCTTGGAAGTTAGGGTTAATTACCTCGGCTTCTGGTATAACCCGATTGGGTCGGCAATCGGTACAACCGTCTTGACAGCTACATTTACTATAATTACTACTGCAGATCCAAGTTTTCGGAAATCGGATGGTCGGAGGGTCGGAATTGGCGAGACAAGCGCCACAGGAGTAACTTTTACTCTCTTGGGGAGTTGAATTGGAAGAGCACTTGAGTGGACCCCAGATTTTTTTTAAACTGGCAGGATGAATACCCCAGCTTTGGCGTACCAAATCCGGGGGTGGCTTATATAGGCCTGAGCCCTGTACATCCTCTCCTCATCTTCATCATTTTACATGTCTTCATCATAATTTCAAATCAACATGGGCAGCGAAACAATCTCAAGCGAGTTCATTGAGAACGCCCCGACCGCTCCTCACCCTTTGACAGAAAAAGGACAAGGCAAAATCGGCTCTGAAATCCTCGACGCTCACATCTACGATGACAATGGGAACCCTCACCAGGCCGCACTAGAAGACATCAACGCGGACGGCCGGGTGTCGGCATCAACCTGGGCCGCCGTCTTCTTTCTGGGCATGACCTTCCTGCCATCCATCACTTTCTCACTCAGCACATTTGTGCCTGTCGGAAAGACCGTCGCTCTAGAACTGCAAGGAAACACAAACAATTTGAATTGGCTTGCGGGCGGTTGGTCGCTCAGCGGGAGCGTCGCGTTTGCCATTGCCGGACAGATTAGCGATTATATGGGCCGCAAACAGGTGGTGGTGACGGGGCAGGTTTTGTTGTTGCTGGGGCATCTCGTGGGTGTAACGGCGCAGGGGCTGGAGCAGGTTATTGCGGGCATGGTGATTCTTGGGGCTGGGACAGGGATTGTTTTTGTGTATGCCCCCTTTCTCTGTTCTCGCACATACCTAGGTAATGTTGTTCTAGCGTATGGACGGTAGGGTGTATGCGAGTATATCAGAAATCCTCCCTAACAAATGGCGGCCCTTTGGAATCGCTTCCCCCGAATTCCTCATGTGCGTCGTGGGCTCCTTTGGGCCAGTGATGGCCAGAAAACTCACACAGAGCGTTACATGGCGCTGGATTTTTATTCTTGGAGAAATCACTGACGTCATTGCTACAGCGGGCACATTGATCTTCTACAAACCGCCCAGCCGCACCTTTCAAGATCGGACAAAAATTCAGGTTCTATATGAGCTGGACTATCTCGGCATATTTTTATACGCAGCAGGTATAACGCTCTTCTTTTTAGGGCTCGGGTGGCCTGGAATCACTTATCCATGGAACAGCGCTGGTGTTATTGCGCCCATAACATTGGGGGGCATCTTGTTCCTGTGCACTTTTGTCTGGGATTTTGGTTTTAGCGGGCATGTTGCGAGGTCGCTTTTTCCCTATCGATTGATGAGTAAATTCAGGGAATTCACGTCCCTGCTCATCATAAATTTTGCCTCTGGACTGGCACACATCGCACTCGCCAATTTCGTACCCGAGCAGATCCAGCTCGTGTTTACCTCTGACCCCATTCTTGCCGGTTGGTACAATGTTCCAGCTGGCGTAGGCACGTTTGTTGGCGGGTTTGTGTTGGGGAGTCTGGCGCCGAGAGTCAAGCATTTCCCTCTCCAGCTCCTTGTTGCGAATGCCATTCAAGCTCTAGCTTGTGGGCTACTAGCCATTGCCACACCTGCTCGCATTCCTGCGGGATTGGTGATTCAGGATCTTGCCAATGCCCCTTTTGCATGGACTTTTGTCCTCAGCTACACAACCGCGGGCCTCCACGTTCCTCAACGAGATATTGGCCTGGCCCTGGGGCTTCTGGGAGCGTCTCGTTATCTGGGCGGGGCGATAGGATCGACTCTGTTCAATACCATACTGCGCGCGAGAGCAGCTATAAGTATTCCGGCAAGAGTTGAGGCGGCTATGAAACCGTTCGACTTGTCTTCATCCCAGGTGGGAGGGCTGATAGAAGCCCTAACCTCGGGTAGCGCGACTGGACTGCAGGCATACCCTGCAAATGTTGTCGCTGCTGGGAAATTGGCGGTGAGGTGCGCATACAGCGATGCGTTGGCGTACGTCTGGTATGCGTCTATACCGTTTTGTGTCGTGGCTACTGCTGTGTGCGTATTTGTGTTGGATCCGTCGCCTTATTTGACAAATCACACTGCTGTTGCTGCTGTGGCCAAGAAGGAGGAGGATGATAAATCTGCTTAGGCAGTGGAGCATCACTCAGGGCTGCACTACTTTTTGATGCAATAATTTTCATACAAGTTTATGTGTTTGACTGTTTAATACGAAACTTGCTGTATAGAGTGTGGGTAGATCATAAATGACGTATCTATAGAAGCGACCAATCCCTTGAAGTACGTACGTCGTAAATAACTAATCAAATTTTATGTCTGTCAAGAGTCTCATTTTCGAGCGGTTATCCTGCTGTTCAGCCGATCAACCAACCCTAACTAACCGTTGTACTGCCAGATTGGGTCGGCCCGGCTCCTCTCCGGATTTATGCATTTTATGTTGGCAAAATCCGTTCTCCATGACATGAGTAATGTTGTCCATGTGCTTCCCATATCTGTTCGGCTCTTTCATTTCTTTCCACTTACTTTCCCCCCACGGGGAACGATGCGGGTTTGTTTGCTCTCTCCAGAAGCCCGCCGAGGTACAGGAACAACAGTGTTTGTATAACTACACGTATATTGAATAACCAGGGCTTTTGCAGTCGTTTCTGACATACACTTTTCATAACCAAAAAAAACCTCCTAAAAAAAGAAAAAAACATTAAATATGAGTTTACCAACCCCCCGCAAACTCTGGTCACACCCAGACCCAAAGTCCACGCAAATGTGGAAATTCATGCAAGACGTCAACCACCGGCACAACAAAAATCTTCAGTCTTTCTGGGATCTATACGCGTACTCCATCACTCACCGCTCCCAATTCTGGTCCGACGTTCTGCATGCTAGCAACCTCATCTACACCGGCAGCTACACAACCGCCGTCGACGAAAGTCTTTCCATCGATGCCATCCCGCGCTGGTTCGAGGGGATAAGCATCAATTTTGCTGAGAATTTACTCTTCTCTCGATCTGCCAGCAATGAAACTAGCCATCGTGGTACCATCAACAAGCAGGATGATGATATAGCTATAACAGAAATCAGAGAGGGAAACACCTCGCCCGCACATTACACCTGGTCCCAGGCCCGGAGTGAGGCTGGCCGTCTTGCCGCCGCCATGCACTCCAGCGGCGTCGGTCCTGGAGATCGCGTGGTTCTTGTTGCAGGCAACACGTTCAATTCTTTCATTTTCTTCATGGCTACAGTCTGGCTAGGCGCGGTTTTTAGTAGTAGCTCGACGGATATGGGAACAAAGGGGATATTGGAGCGTGCAGTGCAAATCAACCCGAGGATGTTGTTTGTGGACGATAGTGCGCTTTATAATGGCAAGGCGATTAGCCTTCTACAGAAAATTGGGGATGTGGTGAAGGGATTAAGGGAGGGGTGTAGTGCGTTCGTGGGCGCTGTTGCGATTCCCAGGAGGATTGAGGCGGAAGATGTGTCGAATATTGAAGGTGTGCAGACGTGGGATAAGTATCTGCAAAAAAGCAGAGACTTGCCACCGCCGGCCTTTGTGCGTGTTCCTTTTCATGAGCCGCTCCTCATCTGTTATTCGTCTGGCACAACGGGCATGCCCAAAGCCATTGTCCACTCCGTCGGCGGTATACTCATTAGCATATTCAAAGAAGGGTCCTTACACGAAGGTCTTGACGCGTCCAGCATCACGTTGCAATACACAACGACAGGCTGGATCATGTATCTCGCCGCGTTGAAACCGTTACTTTTTGGATCGCACATAATCCTTTACGATGGGTCACCTTTCTGGCCCGATGTGTCCGTCCTGATCAAGATTACGGCGCAGTACAAGGTTACAAAGTTAGGCATTAGTCCTCGCTGGCTCTTCGAGTTATCGAAGCGAAACACCTCGCCGAGAGATATTGCTGACCTGTCGAGTCTGGAGATGGTTACGTCCACTGGCATGGTGCTGTCGGATCAGCTGTTTGAGTGGTTTTATGATAGGGGGTTTCCGGCTCATGTGCATTTGGCCAATATTTCTGGGGGGACTGACATCGTAAGCCTTCCTCCCCCCTTTGCGCTCGGATTGGTGTAGATGCAAATTCTAATGATGGTGTCAGGCTGGCTGCTTCGGCGCCATGAACCCACTCGCCCCCGTGTACGTCGGCGGCTCCCAAGGCCCCTCCCTCGGCGTCGAAATCGCCATCTATGACTCAACCCTCCCCAACGGTCCTGGCATTGAAGTTCCTGATGGCACATCCGGCGAACTCGTCGCGCCCACTTCCTTCCCCAATGTCCCTCGTTTCCTATGGGGTGATACGACCGGCAACAAGTTTCGGTCTGCATACTTTGCGCGATTCGAGCATGTCTGGGCCCACGGCGACTTTGTCGTCATCCACCCCGTCACCAAAGGAATCATCTTTCTGGGCCGTGCGGATGGAGTCCTGAATCCGTCTGGTGTCCGATTTGGGTCTGCCGAGATTTATGGGGTTATTGAGCGGCGATTTTCAGACCGAGTTGCTGAGAGCTTAGCTGTCGGACAGCGGCGCCCTCAGGATGACGATGAGAGGGTCATGCTGTTCTTGTTGATGCAACCAGGCCCGAAATTTGATAGGCGGCTGGTAGCTGAGATTAAAGAGGCGATTGGTAAAGATTTGTCGAAGAGGCATGTGCCTAGGTATATATTTGAGACGCCTGAAATTCCGGTATGTTTGCCCACCTGCCGAAAAGGAAAGACTTATGCTGACGAGACCAGACGACTGTGAATTTGAAAAAGATAGAGCTACCGGTGAAGCAGATTGTGTCGGGGCACCAGGTCAAACCGAGTGGGACGCTGGCGAATCCGAAGAGTTTGGAGTTTTATTATCAGTTTGCGAGGGTCGAAGAGGTTGTAGAACCCAAAGAGAAATTGTGAGACTCTGTATAGAGTATACCGGTCAATCTGTATATCAAATATGACAACTGCTTCAGGACTGTATACATTGGCCGTTAACTACCTGGAGCATAAATTACTATAGTCTTGGTAGAATTAAGAGATGATGACGAACTAGGTCAATTATTAGAATCGTACAATCTAGTAGTAAGTACTCATCACCGAGACTGAATTTATTTCATTCTATCTACTGTTGTCTTCATAACCAACATGCTGTCTCAGAGCTACACTTCAATTCTATAGACTACTCAAAAACATGCTCCGCCTTAACCCCCAACAACCCCTCCGCATTCTTATACGCAATCATCTCCAACTCCTCCTTCGTCACCAACCCACTCTTCTCAAACTCCTCCCACCACTTGAGCCCATCCTCATTGGACGTAAACGGATAATCCACACTATACATCACCCTCTCAACCCTCGTATTACTTAGTATCGTTCTCATCGGATCCAAACTCCACGCACCACTCGTCGTAATCCAGATATTCTCGTCCCACACTTTTCCAAAAGGCCGCTCCCTCACCCCCATGATTTTCTCCTGATCGATAATCCGCTGCAGCATAAACGGCATCATCTCCCCGAAATGCCCAATCACAATTTTTAGGGCTGGGAATCGGTCGAATACGCCTGAAGCATGCAGACGGCAGACATGGATGCCTACTTCGCTATGCCAGCCCCACATTGCGCCGCCTATAACGGATGCTGCGCGATCTGAATAGTTGCCAGCGTATGCAGCGCGAAAGATGTCGTCGGATGGTCTGCTTGGATGCAGATAGATGGGAACATCCAACTCCACCGCTTTGCCCCATAAGACATCATACTCGTCACCATCGCAGTACCCCTTTGAGGTCTTATGATCGACCAACGCGCCTACGAAGCCGAGCTGCTTCACCGTCCTCTCCAGCTCCGCCGCCGCAGCAACTGGCTCGCTCATGGGCAGCACGGCAAACGCAGCGAACCGTTTCGATGCATCCCCGTTATTGAGTATGTCGCTCGCAAGCTGGTCATTCCCAGCCTGAGACACCTCTGGCGAGGGGTTGTCGGCTGTGCAGTGCGAAATGACCTGCAACGACACTTTGCCGCTGTCCATCTCTCGTAGGCGAAGTTCGCCGGCGTCGAGGAGTTTGGGCATTGCGCCGGGCCAGTGCGCTATGCCTTGTTTCATGGCGTTGTCGAAGGAGTCGAGCACGGCGCGGGAGTAGTAGTGCTCTTCGAGCGTGATGAGGGGGGGAGTCATTTTGGTGTTTACCCTCGGTATGGAAAGACAGAAAGTTGAGACGTAGGATGTTGAAGGTGCATGGGGATGGGTATAGTGTCGAGTCTTCAAGACGAGTTTCTGAGGACTTATTATAAGTCTACAAGATTGCTTCACGGCAATACGGAATGCCTCGTCAACGAACATTTGATGCTGTTGTGTTGAGTTAGGGCTTGTGGAGCCTTTCCTCTTTTGATCGGCATTTCCTGATCCGTTCGGTTCGGTCCAACATAGCCATCGCTCATCAAACCAACAGCCTGACCATCCGCAAAAATGAATTGATTGCAAATCGTCAGGTTAGAGGTGACATCATTTGGTAGAATTATGTTGCCAATAATTTATAATATTAATTTAATGAACTATTTTATTCATGGATTCTGAATCATTTAAAAAGCTTAAGCTCCGGGGCTGCAAAGACTTCAAATTACACATCCTTCAATCCACTACATTACTCATCTTCAATTAAATTCATCATGTCACCTCCAGTCGCAATCGTCACCGGCGGCTCCTCAGGCATCGGCCTCGCCCTCGTCCAGCATCTCATCTCTCTCGGCTGGAAAGTCGTCATCGCCGACCTCAACCCTCCAAAGGTGTCGTCAATCGAAAACACCACATTTGTGCAAACCGACATCACCTCCTGGGACCAACAAGTCCACCTTTTTGGGTCTGCTTATGCATGGGGCAACAATCGCCTTGACTTCGTCGCCCTGAACGCCGGTGTAGATGATCGAGATGATATATTCGATTCGCTATCTTTTGACACCGCCAAACCACCACGGAAACCAAACACGCTGGCCTTTGACGTTAATCTTACTGGGACGTGCGTATCACCCCACTCTAACCCTCCTTTAAACCTGTACGCTAATGAGATGACCTAGATACTACGGCGTCAAACTCGCAGCCCACTACATGACCCTTCCCAGCCCTTCAGACTCCTCCAAACCCAAACCCGGCGGCAAAATAGCCATCACATCCTCCGGCGGCGGCATATTCCCCATCCCCGCCCTGCCGCAATACTCGGCCACCAAACACGCGCTCGTCGGGCTGGTGCGCGCTCTTGCTGCTGCTGGATCCGCAACAAAGAATGCCAACATCCGTATCAACGCCGTCTGCCCGGCCATCGTCGACACGGGCACGTTGCCTGCGGGGCTTGTGGATAAGCTTCCTGCAGAACAGATTACGCCCATGAGTACGATTATGCGCGCGTTTGATGCGGTAGCTAATCTGGCAGATTGGAATGATAAGGATTGGGTTGAGAAGGGGAAGACGGGGGAGACGGTGGAAGGGAATGTGGGCGAGTTGATATGGCATCATGTGCCTGAGCGGCCGAAGGTGGAAGGGGGTGGGAAGCAGTTGGATAGGGCCGAAGGGTTTTTGGTGGTGGCGGAGGCGTTTAGGAAGAAGAGGAGGCAGCTTATGGCAGAAGCAGGGGAAGCTGATGCTTAGTTGGGGGGTCGGCTTGGTTTTTTTTTTTGGCGTGTTTGATAGGTGTATATAGAAAGTCTCTTATGTATTTGTCTTAAAGAAAATTTCAGTTGGAAATACTCTGGTTATCAAGCTGCACCATGCCTAGGTAGAATGGCAAGCTCATTGATCTACCTACCTACTAACAACATTTATATTTATATAGGTACCTAACTAGGTAGTTAGGGTCAATCGGCTGGACTGCGGGGTTTCTAAGGGCTCGAAATTGACAATTGATATAAAAGTTGATTAATGATAACCTCTATATACATCATTTATGATCTACCTACGCTCTCTACAGAAAGCTGCATCTTAACACGCCCAAACACAGAAACTTATAAAAACCATCGCATCACAAGCACCACCCTATACGCCTCCCATTCCAATCATATTTACAAGCCCGTTTGCAGGCTAACTACTCAACAAGAAACTTCATAATCCCCCTCTGCATCCCCACCACCGCCGCACTCCCATGATCCTCACCCTCAAAATGTCTCGTCCAAATGATTCCCACCCCCTTACAATCCCTGAGCCTCTCCGCCATCGCTCTCGCATTCGGCCCACACTCTTTTTCTTCTGCATTAGACTTCATATTCTCAAACGCCTTATCCGACATATCATGATCCTTGGTCATCTCATCCGCCGCCGAGCCCCAGGTGAGCATCAACTTGGGCGCCTTTTTGCCATCATACTCCCCATCATCCACCTTTTTCCGAAACTCTGCTTCCTGGTATTTGACCAGAGACGACTTATTAAAGCCAATCGACGGACTGGCGGCAATCACAAAATCAAACATGGTCGGCCTCATAAACAACGCTGTCAGCGCAAACAGGCCGCCGTATGAATGCCCAAACAGCGCCTTCCTATTACTCGCAAGCGGGAGGTGTGGGAATATCGTGCCCTCGACAAACGGCACAACCTGGTCTTCGATAACTTTTAGAAACTGGTCGGCTTCGCCAACGGTAAAGTCTGTGCGCGGATTCCCGTCTTTGTCAAGCGGCATGTCGTATTTCTTGTCGGGCGTGGGCGGCGTGAGGTCGGGCCCGCGGCGCCAGTCGTAGACATACTGAGAAGGTGGGTAGCCGATGCCGACGACGATGCAGCGCGATGTGTCGGTGAATTCGAGGCGGCGCGTGATGTCGGCGGCGGTTGTGAAGTAGGCGTTGCCGTCTACGAGATACCTATCCCCCATTAATTAGATTTTGTGTGTTATGGGTTGGTGATTTTTGGAGGGGGTGGGCTTACAGTGTGGAAAAAGGAGGATCATCTTTCGGCGGGACGCGGTCGGTGGACCAGCTTAGAGGCCAGGTTATTTGGATGAGGTAGTCGCCGCGTGGTGTTTTTATGGTGTGTTGGCAGGAGTTGGGGAGGTGTGCGCTTTCGAGGACGGTCATCATTGCGGTGGAATTATTGGTGTTGGCTGGCAAAATGAAGGGCGGCGCGAAGCGACAATGACGCTCTGAGGGAAATGGCGCGTGTTGTTAGGATGCGATGCCGATGTCGCTGTCACCTTCGACCAGTTCAAATGTATAGCTATGGTTGGCGAAAGATTTCGCTCGAGTCTTGAGGTAGGTAGGAATTTATCGTGTCAAATCTTATCAGATGAAATTTCTAGATTGATAAAAAAATTGTGGGAATAAACATCGTCTTAAATAAATCAGAGCCCGACGTCGGCGGGGCATGTTCCGCGTCAGCTCATTTTAATTTCCCTATCCACAGCTAGCTGGTGTGCTAAGATTGTCGAGTGTCGCCAATTAATATAATCGTGAATCCTGAACGATACTATGCTATCTCTAGGCTATCTCCAGGTCGTATCATGGCTGTTGGTTCGCGAGTCTGTTATTTTGCAGCAAGATATTCCTCCTAGGTTAGCAGGGAATGTATCTAGGTACAGATAGGCGAAATACATATCGCACACGTCTATATCCTCATGCACAATGAAGGGGCATCGAGGGGCAGATTGATAAGATTGATAAGATGATCTGATACGATTGGGGCACCCCTGTCAGCCTGTCACATTGTCTCGCCTATGGTCCGGAATTGTAGCTGCATGAAGCGAGACCTTTTGACTGGGTACCAAAATGTGCCTCGGCATATTTTCGGACAAGTCTCAAATAGGGTTAGTTGCCAAGGAATATTCCTATTTGGGTTAGTAGGGTGTGTATGCACCAAAATAAAGCATCGTTTTCCTCGGTCAATTTCAGAAGCTAGCGGAGTGGAATTTATGTCAAGCTCGGTAGTTCGGATCGATGAATATTAAGATCGAGTTTGTCCTACCTGTCTACTCCACGGGGGACAGTTCCTTTGAACATCAGGAACAATGTCATCATGAGATTAATAATGGCGAGATGAATATTTATAGATGTAAAAATATCTCTTCTCTTGATCAGGTTGGTATCCATCTTGATCAAGGTTAGTAGGGCCATATTTTGTGAAAATTTATTGCTCACGGCACATAACTGAAGTCGACAACATGGGTTGCACAAAACTCGTCCAAGGTGCCCGAAACGTCGCAGACGACATCAACAAGAACACGTTTGACGCGGGCAGTCTTAATGATATCTTGATTACTAGCGGCGCTGTGCTTAGTGCGGGTAATGTCACTTCCTTGGATGAAGACACGATTAACCCGCTTCACCAAATTCTGCTTGACCTAGGACAAGGCATCGGAGCGTCTGGAAGATCTCGCCAAAGTCAAGGACACCGAACTCAAACCCGATGCTGCACGAGTCGTACGCCAGGGCAAACTCGTCGTCTGTTGGGCAAATCCTGTTCCACTGGGGAGCGTGGGCGGTATGCAGGCGTATGATGTGTATACAGATCTGTCTGCGTTTCTCTCAACGTGCGGGATTCCCAGCATGTTCGGGACCACGGATGTTGCATTTGAAATGACCTCGAAACTCTTTTCGGGGGGTCCCACTACAGAACAAGCGGATGGCGAAGAGTCTTCTTCTACAGAAGAAGAAGAAAAAAAAAAGTTGGTCCTGTAAAAGTCTCCAAGTTTAGCCAGACGGGCGAACAAATGGAGCATTTACGCCAAAAAAAAAACGCCTACTATGAAATTCCGCTCAGTCATGATAGTGGTGAGGAGGACCAGTGGAGATGGCATTGCGCTATTCACGTCAAGATGACTACCACCAAGGACTTTCTCAAGACACGGTCCGTTGGCGCCAAGCTTGACCAAAAAACCAGCCTCGACTGTAGGGCATTCACCGGGTATATGGTGCGTCAATTTCGAGATTGAGTGGGCCTCGCGGCAGACGTGCTGAGGCGCAGTCCAAAGTCTTTTGTGACAATTTCTTTAAGGAGCACAAGGGGTACACCGTACGATATTGCTGTCAGCTCGGTCGTGGGTCACGTTCAGAGCGTCAAGCTGCGGAATGCATCGGGATGGGCGCCAGCGCAGACCCAAGGCCATTTTACAGGAATTTGCGTGCGGCTTGTAGGGATGGGAAGAGTAACGCATTGGCGTTGCCTACCTTGGTAAAGTCAGTCTGGTTGGGTCCAGGCTGCTGCCAAAAGGTAGTTCGGCGACTGCGACGAAAATCATTTGATCTCGGGGATGGATCCTCGAAAGACAGGACAGTAATTCGACACTTTGTTTTGATTCGTTGGAATGGTCTTGACTTTGAAAGTTTTTTTTTTTTTTTTTTTACTACTGGCAACAGATTGGTGATAGATGGGGTTGGGATCTGTAACCCTTCAATCAATCATGTTTGTATCTGCACAATATATATCCATTCATTTCCTTGGTGGAAACCCCGCCAAACCGTAGCTAAAAAGCGCATACATATTGCATACGGCATCATTCAGGAATGGGCTGTATACTGCATGTGATGTCCCTTTTGCCCAGATTTCTTGGAGGAGGCTGAGCAACACCTTTTCACTTGGCAAATCAAATATTTTCGTGAAGTCAGTCGCCCAAAGCGTTTGATACATTGATATAGATTCTGCCACGCTATTACGGCATATGGTTAGATCTCCCGCTGCTCACCGCCTGGCCGCCAAGCGGTCGCTTTGTCCGGGAGCAGTCCCAGTCCGCTGTCTACACCGCTTGAAGACGGCAGATTTGCTAGCACACAATCAACTTGAACAGGAGCATCAAGTTGACTTGACATGGACTTGACAGGGGGAAGGACGGGTTAAATACGAGCTCCTCCACATATGACATCGCCATCGACCGATCTAATATCCAGGTACGAGCGTAGGGCCAAGGGTCGGGTGGAACGCCAAGACTTTAAAACGCACATGCCAACACGCCAAGACTCCTGGCGGCCGTTCGCGATTGGCGCGCTGTTTCCGGAGGAGGTGATGTCATGGATGGGCTTGGCGTCCGCCAATCATCAGCCTCTGACATGAACAATCATTGCACTGCAGTTGACAGACGCACCGATTGTATGATCGTATATCGTATGATTCTGCATAATGAAACGATTGTAGACATATTCTTCTCCAACGTCTGAATATATACTTCATTAATCATGGTGTCCCTTGCGTCAGTAAACGTTAAGCCGAGTGGAGGTACAGTGGAGCAGTTGAGCCGCTTTGGCCCTCGCCCTCTGATCTGCGTCCTTCCCCAGTTTATATCTCTGGCTGGGCGCTATTATTAGCTGGATCTGACACGGGCATCAGAACCGGATGGGATCATGGCTGTGTCTGAGGGTGTTCTTGGTACTTCTTGGTCCTGTTCTTGGTACTCTTCTCCAGTTGGCAGACAGATTACACAACATGGACACAAATTGGCCAGCCACTAACCGCATTCAGCCCCGCGCATCAGTGTTTCTCGCCGAGGAAGGAAACAGGTTGGGTTAACCGCTCCTGCCTTGTCTCTCTCTCCCTGCCTGCCTGCAGCTGCCCAGAACGGCGACTACCGCCCTCGGACCTCGCTGTTCTCTCATGTTTCTTCTCGACGACTCCCTCCATCATATTCTATCTATTGTCATTCTCGTCATTCAATGCTCACATTGCTAACGATCGTACCATTCCACTCGCTCGTGGTCGATCTGAATGCTGTGAATGTTAGCTTCCTGGCCCTTGCTTCTGCCTCGTCTACCTGTCAATTGATTTGACATGCGCTCGCTCGTTACACTCGTGCTGCTCGGCCAGCTCCTAACCGCGCCTTTTGTCTCTGCCATCACCGTCAATGCCAACGATCCTACGTCGCTGAAATCTGCCGCCTCGAACGCCGCCTCGAATGCCGTCGACTTCTATAATAACCGCCAGAGCAAGCTCATCCCAGGCAAGTTTGACGGCACATGGTGGGAGGGCGGTGCGTTCTTTACATTTCTCATAAACTACTGGCATTGGACGGGCGATGATCAGTACAATGGATTGGTGTCGGAGGGAATGTCGTGGCAGGGGGGAGAGAATAATGATTTTTTTCCGTCGAATTACAGCAGTTACCTGGTAGGCCCCTAGAACTTCTGATGGATTATGGACGATGAGCTGACAGGTGACAGGGCAATGACGACCAAGAATTCTGGGCTTTGGCAGCCCTAACTGCAGTCGAGCAGAAATTCCCCGACAACCCCGGACACCCATCCTGGCTGTCACTGGCACAAGGCGCGTTCAACGACTTTGCAATCCGTTGGGATCAGGACAAATCATCTTGTGGAGGGGGGCTGCGCTGGCAATTGTATCCCACCCTGGCGGGCTACGACGCCAAAAATGCCATATCCAACGGCGCATTTTTCCAGATCGCTGCTCGACTGGCTAGATATACGCGCAATCAGACGTATGCAGACTGGGCGGAGACGGTCTGGGACTGGTCTATGACGACGCCGCTGTTTGATAATTCGACATGGAAGATTTATGACATGACACGCATTTCCAAAAACTGTCAGGACCAGGATCAGATGCAGTGGACGTACAACTACGGGGCGTACGTTACTGGCGCTGCATATATGTATAACTATGTATGTCCCTTTTACTTGGGCAATCATGAATTTAGTAAGCTAACCGGCAACAGACAAACGGCGACACCAAATGGAAAGACGGCGTCGACGGACTCTTAAACACCATCTGGACCACATTCTTCCCCTCGCAATACGGCGGCAACATCCTCGACGAGGTAGCCTGCGACCCGATCCTGACCTGCAACCGCGACCAAATCTGCTTCAAGGGACTGATGGCGAACTGGCTGTCCACCATCGCACTCATCGTTCCGTATCACTATAACGACATTCTGGCCAAATTGGATGGCTCAGCTGTTGCTGCTGGCCTGGCATGCACCGGTCCTGGCTCGCAATGTGGCATGCGATGGTACAATTCGTCATATGACGGCACCGTCGGGATCGAGCAGGAAATGTCGGCCATGAGTATATTTTCGAATGCGCTTGTTGGGTTTACTGCAGGCAATGCTCCGGCGTCATATACCCCTCCCAGCTCGCCTGCGCCAGTCACTGCACATACCGGTGGGAATAGTACCAGTAATCCCGGTGGTGGGAGTGGGTCAGATGATAACCAGCCCAAGAAGTTGGCGCCGATTACAGCTGGTGACCGCGCGGGTGCAGCCTTTTTGACGATCTTTTTTGCAGCTGCATGGATCGGGATGATGGCGTGGGTTGTTGTTGGGGGTGTCGCTGCTTAATCTCTTTCTTTTTTGTTCGGTTGTCTGTATATACTTGCATTGCTAGGTTGGCGTCAGCCGGGGCGTTTGGATTGTCTAATAGGGTGGGACGGTACATGCTTGCTATGCTCATGTTTCGGAGCGAAAATATTTGGTTTTCGGTTCATATGAATAATCGTTTATATTCGATATTGTCTTTTAACGTTATATAACTTGTCAAACATATTTCAAATGAGAAGAACTCCTCATACACACTTCACTTCCACGATCATCAACCCTAACGCACATCCCCCTATTTTATCTATGATGGATGATGCTATTGAGCACCCGTCGGGACAACATACTCACTAAACACCGCATCCACCACACTCGTCCTCGTCACCGTCACCACCACCACCTTTGTACTCACCGCTAAGCCCGGCACAGTCGCCGTAACCCGATCCGTGACCACGCTCGTCCCTCCTCCTCCGCTTGTCATTGTCACGAGGTCCGTAACCGTCACGAAGACTGTACTCGATGAAGAAACAGCATTCGCCGCGGGCGGAGCCGCTGGAGGAGGTTGCGTCGTCGTGCCAGGCGCAACAACGATTGATGTTGTGGACGTCACTGTCACGGGCAATGTCGTCGTTATCGTAGCCGCGACGGGGTTGGGGTTGGGGACTGTGGTGGTGGTCGCTGTGTAGAGGGTTGTCAGCGCCCAGGTATCCGGCACAGTGACGGTGTAGGTTGTTAGGATGGTTGTTGAGGGCGTTATTGTATCCTATACACCATTAGCTTGTTTCTTGAGGGGGGGGGGGGTAAAAGAAAGGGGGCGTACAGTGACGGTGACAGGCTCCTGCCTCTTCACCTTCATCCTCATCCTCTTGTGTTCAGCAGCCACCGTCACTGCTATAATCGTCGTGCCGGTGATACTCGTCTGATACACCGTCACATGCGACGCCTGCGTGATGGTGACTATACTCTTTGGCGGGCCAGTCACGGTTGTCGTCACGGGCACAGTCTTGAGGATTCCTGCGGCGGGTTGAGTTATAGTAGCTAGGTGCGTTATGGTGCTTGTCACCACCCCGGCAGCAGCAGCAGCAGCAGCAGCGCCAGGTTCAGCGAGGTCGTTCGCATTCGCGTATCGGATTGGCATCCCGCGTTCCCTGACATAAATTGTCTTTGTGACCATCTCAACGGGCGTGCTCGTCACCGTCACCGTCCCTGCCGGTGTTATCGGCGACACAGCAGGACTAGACGGATGGGGAGCAGCATTCAACAACTTCCCATCTGCAGCAGCGACATTGTTCAACGGCGCTGCAGCGCGGCCGGGCGCTGTCACGGTCATAGTGGCATATTGAGTGAAGGTTGCTTGGCTGGTTACGGTCTGGAAGATTGTGCTTGTATATGTGAGTGTGGTCGGGGCGGTTAGGGCTACGTATGCGTATTGCCTCTTCTCGACAGCATTGTCGTTGGAAGCGTCGGCGTGGTTTGTTGTGCTTGAATCAGAGCCAGGGGCGCGAGTTGTTGTCGTTGGAACATCGATTGTGGTTGGCTGTTGTTGGCGTTCGACGATGTTGTTGCTATCGCCGAACGGTGTTGTGGTTGTTGGCAGAGGAGGCGGAGGAGGCGCGATGCGTTCGATGATGGGGATGACCTCGGGGCCGACAGGTATGCGGCCAAAAGTCGGCTCATGAGGCAGGCCGGTGGTGGTGAGGGCGATTAGAGACAGGGACAGGAGAGTGGAAAGGTAGTAGAAGTAACGACGTCCATGGTGGGCAATGTGCATGCTTTTGGGGCTTGCTCAGTAGGAAGAGGGTGCGTTTTCGCGTATTTTGTAAGGTGTTGAAGTTCGATTTGAGTGCAATAATGCTAATGCTACTGATAATGATATCGTTGGCTCGATGGATTTTGTAGAAATGTTGGTTTGGATGTGAGGGTGTAGATGTAGTTACATAGCTAGGTAGCATCGATGTTGACTTGAAGGGAAATGACCCTCTTTATCATTTCCCTTCACCCAAGACGTGTTTGACAAAAATGTTCCTTTCACTCGTCGAGCACAAAGGTGGTGATGTTTATGCCGTTCGGTTTCTTTGACGCATATGGCAATGCGGATGATAAACCGGCACGCCGAGTTAAGAATAGACTGGACAAAGAGCGAAATATCGCCGAGACAAAACGCAGTTTACTTTGGGGATCATCTGAAACGGTGTCGTTGTCGGAGATGGGATGGAAATAGTTCAGATTGTGCTGGACAGAACAATAGTAGGATCCGCTTTGTTAGGGCTAGGATAATGGCAAGGACATCGAGACCGAGGATGCCGTGAAACTGGACAATATGCAACTGCTCAGGGATAAAGTGTTTAAATTGATGTCTAAATATAATGGATGGCTGCTTTATTTTATGTCGAGTGTTCTACCGGTTTTTAGGGCTGGGCATCGTTATGTCTTTTCCTGTTATGAGGTGTAGAAGATATGATACTTTTAGAGAAGAAAAAAAAAACATAGCTTTGAACAGTTTTAAGAATCATTAGCTATGCCTTTTAGCAACAAAAGTGTCTGTATTATCTTCACCTGGTAGATCCTTCATGACTATGTAAACAAAGACTTGTAAACATGTGTGATGCCTACAGTTTATACCGCAGCATCTTGTTCTGCCTATCCGTCAAATCGGAAAACGCATTCGCCAAATCACTCGCCTGGTCAACATCGCCTTCTCCATACTGTTCTGCCTCGCGATCCCTGGCCTTGTTCTCGCGCTTATACACGAAATACAATGTCGTGAACAAGACAATATTAATCGCAATCGCCGCCAAACTCACCGCAACACCCGTCTCATATCTCGGCTTCTGCGACGCCAAAAAGGTCTGCGGCGAAATGATATTTGCGACACAATAAGACGAAAAGAACAGCGCGCCAGCAGTCGTCTTCTTGGTGTATCCGGCGAGGTTGGCTGCGAGAATGGTGTACATCACACCGCCCGATGCCGCGATCATGGTGACGAGGAAAATGCCCGCCAAATGCGAACTGAGCGTGCTTGACGTAATCGGGATTGAGTACAGTATAGCGCACGCAATAATTCCAGGGACATAACAGCAAATAATCGCGATAATCCTTTTCCCTTCACCCCATCGCGTCGACAGAAAGCCTGTGACGATAACCGTGGTCACAGCCATGATGGCTCCCCCGGGGATTTGCAGCAGGATAGCCTCATACGTGCTATACCCGAAACCCTTGAGGATCAAGCCCGTGAAGGTTGTTTGCAGGCTGTTTGTCATGTTATGGCAGAATACGGCAAAGACGAGCATCCACACGCGGTAGTCTTTGAGCGTCTCGATGACTTGATCTTTCTTGTGGTGCGAGTTTTTGATGCCCGTGCGGTTTGTGGAGAGCCGTTGGATGGCGATTAGGCGCTCACGATCGTTGAGCCAGGTGCATGTCATGGGCGAGTCGGGCAGGAACCACCAGACCACGGCGCCGCCGATGAGGATGGTGAAGGCGCCGGAGATTATGAACATCCATTGGTAGGGAAACATTCCATCGACCTTTATTTACCAGTCAGCCGCGTTCCTTTATATAGAGAGAAAAGGGGGGGGGGGGGGGGGGGGGGGGGTAGGTACATTGATATGAGCAATAGCCCAGAAAATAAGACCAGCCGGCACACTCGCAAGACCGTTTGCGCTATACCACAATCCGATACGGGCAGCTTGCTCTTCGCGTTTCCACCAGGAGCCCGAAATCAGGACGAAACCGGGATTGAGGCAGGACTCGAAAACGCCGAGGAAGAAGCGGCAGACTGCGAGGCCGGGGAAGGATTTGGTGGCGCCGGTGCAGGCTAGCACGGCTCCTATAAATAAATGTCAGAAATAGTGGTACGTAGATGGGAAGGGAGAGGAGAGTACCCCAAAGTATGAAGTTGACGGTTAGGTATTTGCCTGTTGGGAAGCGTTGCATGAGGAGGCCCGTGGGGTATTGGGCAACCTGTATCAATCATTAGATAAAAAAACAGCAGATTTGGAGGCTGATGCTTACAAGATAACCGATATAAAACAGCGTAGTGAGCAAGCTATATTCCTGCCCGACGAGGTGTGCCTCGGTGCTAATGCCGAATGTGCCCGCGTACGAAATTGTCTGCCCCTGTTAAAATACTAAACTCTTAAGGATCAGGAATATGGGGGCATAGGCATACCAATTTATCAACAAACTGTATCCCATTCACAATCACCATCAGCGGCACCAGATGCAAATCGATTTTCCATCGCAGACGACGCTCTTCTTCGGGCGTGTAGTCAATGCCTGGGTTTGGAGCACTTCGAGGGCCTGGTCGCCATCGACATGCAGTTTGTCGGCGAGAGTAGAATGGTGGACATCTGGCGTGTTTGTGATTGTGGTTTCGAGATGGAATTCCTCGGGTTGGGTTTGCGGTTTTGCCATGGTGACCCGAAATTGATCGAAATGCTTATAGAGAATAGGTTGGTGTTCAAGATAGAGAGCATGCTGGGTTGGAGGGGAAGTATAATATACTATTTCGCTAAACTGCATTGCTAGTGTAGCTATCGCTATGGCCTTTTAGCTCGGATACAGCCCCGGCAAGAAGAGCCAGCCAGATATGCCGTCTCGGTTCGAGCCGATGCGCATTTGAGGCCATCCCCGCACTTTTTCACCCACTTTTCTACCCCAGCTCTAGACCAGAGTTGGACACGGTTAACTGGTTTTCCGATGGAGTACCCCAGCTTTCAGTCATAGCGCATGGATCAGCAAATGCCGCGTAAGAATCAAGCTTTTGATAGTCGCCGATTGCTCATCTGATTGATTGGCAGTGCGTCTGCCCCGGGATTTGCTTCGGCAGGTGTTTTGATCTCTGTATGCCGTGCCGAGGTAGGTAAAACGATTCGCCGATGAGGATAGATTTTACAACTATTTTTGCTTCATACTTTAATTGTGCATAGAGAATCCGATTTACCGGTATGTTTATAATGACTGCCGCTGATAAGGGGGAAGAGTGATCAGTAATCAATTCTTCGTATCTCAGAGAGATGAGAGAGTGTAGTTGAGTAATCAGAAACAAATACGAAGCTGAATATTAAATACGTCCTAGTAGGAGAGACCATACGGCCGTTAGCAGTTGATTTTGTGCTATTGTTATAAATGCAGTAAAACCACGGTTGTGTATAACGAGGTCGCAGCCTGTACCCCATATAGACTAGTTGGCTAACAGGCTGAATTCGCACAGCCGAGTTCGTTATACAGAGTTGTGGTGTAGACATGAGATACGAGGAACCGGGATTAGGATTAATAATGCCGAATATCATTATTTCATTATTTAATGGGTGTTCCCCTCAGGATATGCGATTTACCGGCGGGGTTGACAGTCTCATAGCCGACATCTTTTAATATACATCTACACTTCCCCTCTTCTTTCTACCTACTACAAAATTCACTGAATAGCAACATGATCCGCCACCACGCCCCCTCCCTGCAAGCCGACTTGATCGGCGAGCACGACACAACCGCCAACCTCGCGCTCTTCCGCGGTATCCCATTTGCCTCTGTCCAAGAACGCTGGCGACATAGTTCCGTGCTTCACAACCTACCTTCTAGCCCCTTTGATGCCACGCAATTCGGGCCACGATGCTCGCAGCTAGAAGGCAGCGTTCTCGTTACCGGCGGCGTCAACGACCCTGTCCCGGGGGATGATGAGTTTGCATGCCTCAACCTCAATATCACATCTCCCGCCAGCGCTCTCACGACAGACAAGAAACTACCGGTCATGGTCTGGATCCACGGCGGCGCCTTCAATTTCGGCGCAAATTCTGTGGGACGCTACAGACCTCAGGAATTTATGTCACTAGCGATCAAAAACAATAACCCCGTTGTGCTGGTGCAGATCAACTACCGTTTAGGACCGCTCGGGTTTGCCGCCTCGTCCGATCTGGTGCAAGACACCCCCGAAGGGCAGACGGCTGGAAATTATGGGTTCATCGACCAGCGGAACGCCTTTCAATGGGTGCAGGATCACATTCCCGATTTTGGAGGAGACCCGGACAATGTCACGGCATTTGGGATTAGTGCTGGCAGTGCTAGTGTCTATTTCCATCTCTTAGCTGGCGAGCCCCTGTTTGATCGAGCTATATGTATGTCTGGCGCGGCTCCTACGCTGGGGCCATTACCGTTCAAAATATACGAGAATGCTTGGAGTGATCTTTGCGTGCGTACTGGAGCCGACAAGGAGGCAAACGCAAAAGAGCGGATAGAAAAGCTACGGCAGCTACCAGCTCAACAAATTCTCGAGCTATACACCAAGGAAGCCCTTGCAGTGTGCTCCGGCATGGCCGGGATACCCTCCAACTGCCGCATCGACACCCTCGCCGCCCAATCATCGCGCTGCAAGGCTCTCATCCTCGGCGACTCGCGCGTCGAAGCCATCATCTTCGACCGCGTCATTTCTGCTATCCCGTACTCCTCTCTTCTCGGTCTTGCCCAAAAGGCCTTTCCCAATTCCTCTACTGACGCCAACGCGTTTCTGGACGTGTTTGGCTTCACATCCCCCGACATGCCAGCTGAGCTCTACCGCGACTCCATGCGCCACCTATTATCGGTCATACTGTTCCAATACCCTAATATCAAAATAGCCAACGCGAGCGCTCCAGGCGAAAAGGTCTATTTATACCACTTCGAAGAACCGTCGCCATACCCCGGACCGACAGAGGGGCTACCGTATCACGGTTTATGTGCGCTAGTACTACATAATAACGATGTAGCGGGCTACGAAGAACCGCTGAAGTATACTGCGCGAGAGATGGCGCGTGTATGGAGCGAGTTTGCGTATGGGGTGGAGCCGTGGGAGGCGTATACGAGCAACAAAAAGTTTCAGAGAATTGGGCCAGCAGGAAAGTGGGAGATGAAGGATACGAAGACGGATGAGATTAGGGATTATAGGTATTTGGAGTTTGTGGAGGAGCATTTTGAGCAGGTTAGGGATATTGGAAGGGCTATGTTGACTCAGACGTTGAGGGAGGAGTTGTTGGGGGTGCCGCATCAGGTTGCTTAGTTGTTGTACGACAAGATGTGGGGTGAGAGTAGGTATGTACCTAGGTAATGCATTCATTTTCTTCTCGTTCTTATACCTAGGTATATACTAGGTACCTATATATATACATGTAGATACCTAGGTAGCTCTTCCCGATGATTCCTTGGTAAGAGAGACTACCTAGTTGTGAATAAAATTTTGCAAAGGGCATTCATTCTTGCTTCCAAGGTTAACTCAGCTTCTAGTTAATCTACTAGCTTGCAAGAAGTGAAAATGAAAAAAAAAAAAAAAACAATGAAAGGCGATCGTCTACCCTCATATCCGCGGCGGGAGGGAGATCTATCCCGCAAACCTCAGGCACGGGTACTAGATATGCAGGGCGTGCCTTAGGCCTCAAGGCTGTGCACCTCACCATCATGTGACTGGACTAGCGCTGGGAACTTAGTCAAGATTCAAACGACACATCATCTCATCCATTGACTAACTTGGGGATCTTTCGTGGCACGACACATGCCCGACATGACGGGCCAGAGTAAGAAGACAGCATCACGCAGGACTATATACATACGCATCGATGCATGAACTAACTCTGTCCTATGGCAGGTCTTTGGGAAAAAGCGATCCAGCGGCTCGACCCAGAGGAGCGGGACAAGATTCCATCACACGAACGACAGGCGGTAACCCTTGAAACCGTATTGTCCAGCGCCCAGAAGAAACAGAAAGAGTGCGAAAAAAAGAGCTGGAAGTACAAAAAGCGGGATGGAACCCAGGTCGAATTGCGCCAGGTCTTTAGCCGCGTGGTGCAGCGGCTGGCAAAGTTCAAGACCATCGGTGACTCTGTAGCTGCGATCGACCAGGTGCATCTGGCAATTCCATGGGCGGCGATTAGCTTGGCTCTTCAGGTGTGTGTGTCTTCTATCCGGAATGCATAGGATTTAAAAGGCTAAAGGTGTCATGTTAGATTGCAACAAGCGAATCAGAAAGCTATCAGACCGTGTTTGAGGGGATTGAGACCTTTTCCGGATTGGTTCCGCGATATGCCTTGTTTGAACGGTTATACTTGCGGCCAGGCTTTCCCCTACAGGATAACTTGGAAGAAGTACTGGTCAAGCTATACGCTACGGCGTTGAAGTATCTCATTATGGCGAGAGAATACTACGCCACGAAAACCATTAGTAAGTATTCGATCTACTCAGCAACAATGGCCAATTTTTGTAGTAACTTGCGTCCTCGGAAAAAAATAGAGAGAATTGCCAAGGGGCTTGTCCAGGCCTATAGCGAGTTTGACGGATGGATGGACGAGATACGAGAGCAACAGCGAATTGCAGATGAATTGGCGCGGTTGATCGACGCTCAAGGTAAAAACCATGTCGCTCTGGTCTTTCCACTCGCCAATTATATAGCTGACTCTGACTTTTCTGTGCAGCTAGTAGAGACGCGGATGACACGCTGGACTCGATCAAGAGTGAGCAAAGTGTTTTGAAAGAAAACTTGAAGTACTTCCAGCAGCCAATCCAGTTCATCCGGGATGGCTTAGTAGACTTGGTGAACAGCTTCACAAGTAAGTCCTTTTACTTTTTTTTTCAATCTGTGGTTCAAACTAACCATGTACAGAACAGGACAGAGAAAACCAAGAGAGCCGGGTTCTCAAGTGGCTGTCTACCATATCGCCGGGTGAATTCTATAACCAGCGGCGAAATGCTCGTCTACCGGGTTCTGGTCGTTGGATATTCGAGGAAGAGGATTACATTAAATGGCGCGTCTCCAGCGAGTCAGCTGTTTTTTGGCTCCACGGACATGGTAGGTTTTGCTGTTAAATATAGTTTGATCCAAAAGTAGATTATTAACTTGATTTCCAGCGGGTTCGGGCAAGAGTACACTGATGTATGTCCGACTTCCTTTAAAACCTGCGTGGTAACGATGGAACGCCATGATTGATTGTGTATCAGGTCCACGATCATCGAAAGACTTCAGACCGATCACGAACATGCCCCAGGCGGCATTCTTGCCTACGTCTTCTGCTCGCGTAACCGGTCCGACTCGCGCTGGCAAGACCCAGGGGCTCTCGTACGCTGTTTAATTGCACAGCTGGCTCGTCCAGTCCCGTCAGCCCCGTTACGCGGAGAAATCATTCGTGCGTATGAGGACATGGTGCAGAAAGAGGGCGACGCTGCAGTTGCAGAAGGAACAGGCCCCCTATGGAATGATGCAATCCAGCTGCTCTTTCAGCTCGTAAACCAGGGAACCTCGACAATCTGTATTGATGCCATTGACGAGTGTGCTGAAGATTACCTGGGTGACTTTCTTGATTTGATTGACAGTCTAGTATCCAAGGCTGATGGCGGGCGAGTCAAAATCCTCATCTCCAGTCGCCCATCGCTTAACATCGCGGATCGATTCCCATCATGTCATTCTGTGGACGCTGGTCAGAATGCAGGAGACATTGAGGCCTACGCTCGGGATAAAGCAAGCAAATGCGTGCAACAGATGAAACATCCTGTTGCCGACAAAGCAAAACTCAAAGAGGAATTGACACAGCATTTAGTCAATGGCGCCCAGGGCATGTGAGTTTAACCTTGTTTCCATCATTTACGGAAAAGACATGTTAAGCTGATGACACTAGGTTTCTCTGGATCGAGCTGAGGGCCCAGATGCTGATACGTCAGGCTCGCCATATCGTCTTTGAGGGAGACTTGCTCCAGTCATCCACAGAAACGCTCGAACCGCTGGCCCAGCTTTTCGAAGATATCTACAACACAATTTTTCCCAATGGCGTACAAATATCAAGAACACGCCAAACAGCCTTGATTGTATTTAGGTGGCTATTGTGCGCACAGGCAACTATTCCAGCAGAGGAGCTCATCCAGGCCATCGCTGTATATCTCGACAAGGACTGCATTGACCCTGATGCACAAAGTGCACATCTGACCATATCTATGGTGCTTGATAGCTGTCAAGATCTGGTTGTCATCGATCAGCACAGCGGCGAGATTCGCTTCCTCCACACCGCTGTACGGGAGTTCCTGGAGCTAAAGGACCAGCTGCGGCCGGCGAAACAGCATGCAGCGGTGGCCGAGCTCTGTTTGGCCACGGTGCAGAACTTGGCGTCATCACCACCAAATGCATCCCCATTTCCGCCGCACAACTCGTTTTATTACTATGTGGTGCTCTACTGGGCTTCTCATGTGGCGCAGGTAGGGCAAGAGCATCATACCGAGAGCATCCGTGACTCATTGCACGACCTGAGCCAGGAGCGGCCATGGTTTAAATCCTGGCTTCCACAGATCAAGCCTGCTTCTTCGCTCGTTCTTGAGTGGAATGACCCCCATAAAGACAAGATTATGCAGGCTCTCAGCTCGCCGGCTACATCATTTTTCACTGCCTGTGCCTTTGGGTTCATCGAGGTTGTTCGTTCCTGCATCCAGAGTCGCCGGGAACTGATTGACCAGGCGAATGATATGGGCGCCACGGGCCTCCACCTCGCAGCTGAATATGGTCACCAGGAGATCGCCGAGGCGCTTTGCCGAGCAGGTGCTAATGTTCATTCCCTGGACAATGATGGCGAGACCCCTCTAGTTCGGGCCGCGGCGAGCGGCTATAAGGATCTGGTTTCGATGTTACTAAAGGTAGGTGCGAGTCAACAAATCAAGGGCCGACGGTATGGTTCACCGATACATGGTGCCGCGCTTCATGGTCATTTGGACGTGGTGGACATTCTCCTCGCGCATGGTGGGGATGCCATGGCAGCTCACGGCCCGTTTGGTACAGCCCTCCAGGCGGCCTGCCTTCGTGGTCATGTGAGAGTAGTCAAACGGCTTCTAGAGGATGCAGAGGTGGATATAAACGGATCACACGTCGTGGCCCAAAATAAACCACTCGACAAAACCATGACTGGGTCTGCAGTTGTCGCCAATGTCCTTGTCGCGATCAAAGACGAACTAAAAAGGCGAGAAGAGCTAGAACGACGAGAGGAACTAGAAAGGCAAGGATTACCTGTGCGTATCAAAGAGAGGTCCCGCACAACGCAGGAAGAGGAGAAATTTCAGTTGCTCTTGGATCAAAAGGTGGACTTCAATATTTTTCCTGGGGGAGGCTTCGGCCCACCACTACACACTGCAGCTCGAGCGGGCCATGATGCGGTCGTCAACACACTGCTGAGTCATCCTGATGTCTTGATTGATCTTGAAGGTGGTGAATATGGCAGTGCTCTACAAGCTGCCGCCGTAGCTGGCCGCTTGAGCATCGTCCAGCAACTTCTTAATGCCAAAGCAGACCCTAATATGCAAGCCGGAAAGTATGGTACGGCGTTGACAGCAGCTTGTCGGCAGGCGAATATCGGCGTTGTGGAGCATCTGCTGCAATCAGGTGCCGCAGTGAATATTCAGGCGGGAGTCTATGGCACCGCACTACAAGCAGCCTGCCGTGGCGGCAATCGTCTTTTGGTTAAACGCTTGCTCGAAGCGGGGGCTGATGTCAACTTGACCGGAGGTGAATATTGCACGGCATTGCAAGCCGCTACCCGAGATGGATCTGAGCATATAGTGCAGCTCCTCCTTCAGCATGGCGCCGATGTCAATGTCAAAGGCGGATCGTTTGGGAGTGCGCTACAGGCCGCTGCCGTTGGCGGCCATCAGCTAGTAGTAGAAATGTTGTGCCAGGCAGGCGCTCAGGTGGGCGATGGTCTGCAGTCAGCTTGTCTAGGTGGCCACCAACAAATTGCCGAGTTTTGTCTGGCACGTGGATCCAAACTGAATAGCTATGGGAGGGACTCTACGACAGCTCTGCAAGCAGCCATGGCGGGGCATCACAACTCCCTCGCACGATGGTTGCTTGAGAAGGGGGCGAACCCTGCCGGTTCTCACGGAAGATTCGGTACAGTGATTCAACTTGCGGCAGGAGCTGGAGATATGGAACTTGTCAAGGTGTGTCTTCTCGACCAGGGCGCAGACCCATGGGAAATCAATAACAGCCTCGATGTGGAAGCCATCCGGCAGCTCGGCTTCAAGCTCCCAGATTTTATCAAAGCCCGCACTGCGAATGCCATAGTATTTGCGGTGACGGGAGGCCACACTCAGGTCGTCCAGCTATTACTAGATACTCTGGCCCTGAAAAAGCCGCACTCTTACTTTGACGACTGCCTGCCTGATGCACTGCGTATAGCAGTAGAGGCAAATCACGAGGCAATATCTACTCTGCTATTGAGCCATGACGTGAAAGCTGACTCGGAAACTATCGAGTCCGCCTGTTCAAAGTCGGATCCTGACTTGGTAATTGCCTTGCTAGAAAGCCAAGGTAAAAATGCTTCGGATGAGGAAAAACAGCAGCAAAAGCTACGTGCACTGGCTACTGCTGTCTCCCACGGCAAAACCAAAGTCATGGAGTGCCTGTTGCCTCGCGATGTAGAAAGTCCGAACCTCAACTCCACAGATCTGGAAGTGCCAGTATCTAGGACAAGGTTGGAAATTTTCAAGAAGTTCTATGACTATGCTGCAAGTTTAGCCGTTGGTTCCGAGCTTTTCCTTTTTGTAGCAGTGGATGGTGGACATAGAGATATCGTGCGGGCCCTTCTGGGTTGCAAAGTAAACGTCGACTTCGTTGACCAGACTCATGGCACCGCTCTCCAGCTAGCCTCATATATCGGTCTTGAAGGCATCGTCACTGACCTTTTGGCCCACGGCGCGGATGTAAATATCAACGGTGGCAAGTATGGAACGGCGGTGCAGGCAGCGGCTGCAGGCCGCCACGAAACCGTTGTAAAACGGCTCATCAACGCTGGGGCTAACCTACGCTTCCAGGGCGGGCAGCCGGTGTCTTGGGGAAGCCAGTGGATGAGAGCAAAATGGGAGAGAAAATATACAAACATGGGTACGAAGCAGTATAACAGATTGACGGAGAGATTCTTCCAGATGACAGAGACAGAACCGAATCGAGAACAAGGTGGCTATTATGGTACCGCACTTCAAGCAGCTGCAGTGACTGGAAATGTGAATATCGTGGAGATGTTAGTAGAGGCAGGGGCGGACATCAATGATGTCGACCAATGGGGAGATACGCCCCTTCATCACGCGGCCTACCACGGACACAGGGCCGTGGTAAATCTTTTGTTGAGCAAGGGAGCTCGTTGCGAAGCTCTAGACTATAAAGGCAGAACTCCCGTGCTTATGGCGGCAATAAGAGGCCATCGAGCAACTTTTGCGTGTCTTTTCAAACCATCAACTCAACAGAGTATTAGCTCTGAGGCTATGTCTCAGCAGTTACTACACACGGCATCACGATATGGGAACATTGGAATAACCCAACACATGATGGCAGAGGGAAGCAATCTACACCAAGCAGACCTCGAAGGCCGGACGGCCTTGCTCATCGCCGCCTCGCATGGGCAGTGTTCTATGGTGCGCTTTCTGCTCAAGAATGGCAGTAATATCCATCATCGCGATTCTCTAAAGCGAACCGCGCTCCATTTAGCCGCAAAATCCGGCCATGCCGACGTAGTCCGCCTTCTTCTCACTTCCGAGGCTGACAGCCTTGCAGTGGATGAAGATGGTCGGTCAGCGTTGCACATCGCGGCGTTGCAAGGTCATACCAAAGTCGTGTATCAACTTGCGTCGGAGGGAAACAAGGAGCTATTAGAGCTAACGGATGACGTGGGCAGGACGGCTTTATATCTTGCCGTTGACTCACGAACCAGCATTGAAATAGTTGCCACTTTACTCGCCCGCGGGGCTAACCCTAATGCCGGGATGAGCAGCCTGCCCCTTGACCTCCTGGAGCAGCCACCGTCTGTGGATGACCCCTTGAGAGAGCTGCTTGTGCAAAATGGGGCAAGATCAGACAGGCCACCGGTGGCTGATTACGGATCTGATTTTGGCGGACTGGAGAACGAGTCGAATGCTTCGGACTATTACGTGCGCTCTAAGCATGAGCAGTATTCCAGTGACGAAGATGATGGGAGAAGTGGTGACGAAATCGAGAGCAACAAAATGTATCGTCAGAGGCGGGGATACGAAAGGGAAAGGGACATTGAAACGCAGCCTACGAGAATAAGCGAGAGCGTCAGCACGGGTCCGAGGAGATGGGATGATGAAAGTGGGAGCAATAACAGACGGTATCGTAGGAGATCTGGCGACAGGGAGAGTATCATCAGTCGCAGGTCATATGGTAGGAGAAGAGACAACGACCGAAATTACGGGGACGAGGATCAGAAGAGGGACAAGAATAGAAGGAATGGCCACAAACAGGGACGTGGTATGGATGATTCAGAGGATTCTAACGATACAATTGTGATGATGAGGCGGTGGATATTCATTGTTATGGTTATCATGATGGTAATACTTGCGCTGATGATTGTGCTGGTAATGGTGTTGATGTTCATGATGGTAATTATGATCACGTGGACCATGCTGAGTACCATGAAGATGAAAGACATGATGATATTGCCATAGTCAGTGCTTTCGTTGGCAGCGACGCCGATGAATAAGATCGAGAAAGCTATTCACAGATTTGCCAATGGTCTGGACAAAAGGTAGAGTGTATAGATACCGGGTCATCATACGGTCAAGAACTCCTTATGATCGACAGGTCTTTCTAAATAGCAAAGCATATAAATTTTATATTATCCATACTCATGGACCACACTGGGCCTACCTAGGTACACGGGCGAGGCGTGATTTAGTAATACAGCAAGAATATCAATTGAAATTTGACCATAATACGCAATATATTCCTTGTGTTATTCCCTTTGCTGAGGTAGACTTATAGCACATACGTACAATCGGTAATATCCCTTTTTCCATAACCCTCCAGGTTCGGTGTATCAAGATATAACACCAGCGACTAGCTGCGATAAAGCAGTCTACACCAAACTTCTTGCACAAGGTATAGAAAAATCTCTTCATAACTTCCTCGATCTTATCCACCGGCTGCTGCGAATGTTGCACGGAAAAATAGCTTGAGACAAAGCACAACCTGTTCTGAACTAGGTGCCCCAGCAGCCCTCTGAGGCTTATTTCTGCTTGACTCCTTATATAACACGAAGAAACTGCAGGCGGTTCGTTGACAAGGAAGACGATCAAGAAAGTTTGCTCGGGCCGATTAAGAACAGTACCCAATCAACTGCTCCATTTCTTGGTGACTCGTCATAGGCGCTATCTCAAAAGGAGCTTTTCATGATGGCGTTGCCCAAGATAGAATAAATAACTTCCCAAATATGATATCTTTTTGTCCAGATGCTCTATTTGCCGAAATGTGGCAATCCTATCTCCGATATCGAGTGGTTTCACTGGGGCGTCTGGGCAAGTGCGACAGTAGCCATCAAGCTGTGTCCATAATTCCTCTACTTTGGTGGACTTTCCCCATTGTAAGTATAACAATGCCATAGCGATTGTATTCTCAATGATGAAAAGTTCCTTCCATCCACTAGCGATTCTCCTGTTTTCAACAAACAGCCTCGCGATCTTTTCAGCTTCCTCCCACTGCCCTTGGCTGGAATATCTTCTTCCAAGATCAAGTAATTGCTGACCCAGGATATGAATATTCTCCTGTCCAAGCCGTTCTTTGCTTGTCTGTATCAGTTGCGAGTAAAGCTCTTCAGCTTTCGTATATCGTCCCGATTGACGGTACAGCTCTGCGAGATCCGATTGGTAACACAAAGTACTGGAATGGTATGGTCCGAGGATGTCCTCACTGCTCTTAATAATTTGTATATGAAGGTTTTCGGCCTCCATATCCCGTTTCAGAAATTTGTATGCCGCTGCTATGTAGTGCTGAAACTTCAAGGAGGCTGGTCCTTCTGGTCCTAGAGACTTAATCGCTGTTGAAATGCATTTTTCGCTGCAGCCTCCTCATCTTGCTCGAGATACAGTGATAACAGGGCCTTGAGTTGTACGGATTCATGATCTTGCAATGGCTTGCTCTTTGCTCTGTCCCAGAACTGCCTCACCACTTCTTGTCCCTCCTGATTTTGTCCTAGAATGCGATATATCGTTGTCAAACTTAACACAGTAAGCCAAACGCGACCGTCATAGGCTTCCAGGGCGTCCATATTTCGTATGAACTGCATGCATATATCCTTTGCTTCCTTGAACCTCACATCGAAAATCAAGCATCTTGTTACTGTCCAAATAAGCGTACCGCGTTCAGCTTGCTTGTTTTCAACACATTTTTCTCGTAGCAGTACTAAAACATGGGGCACATATTCCCGCCATATTGTTCGATCATAAAAAAGGGGAGTTGGAAATATTGCCTCTAGTTGATTGAAAGCTCTAATCACATGAGCGTCCAGCATCTTTCTGCTCCTCATCCAATTCCGTGTTGCAATGCGGTCAAGTCTGTGCATATTCAGTAGCTGGTCTTCGGAATCGGTAACAAACGCATATGATCTGAGGAGACCGATTGCTTTGATCTTCTCGTTCTCTGATGTGGTTTGAAGAAGCATAGAATTTGGAATATTTCGATGGTGAATGTAAGCTATGAAAGCTAAGTATTCCGCCGCTAACGCATTTGATCGCTGAATCTGCTGAAACGAAATCCACCAGGTTGTGGCCACGGGATTCTGAACATCCTTATAGCGCCATTTGTCCTGGAAGTCTTCACTGAGCACCTCGATAATTTCCGATTCCTGTCTCCCGAGAAGCTCAATGTATGTGGACAGGCTGATTTGGTTCTTGTTGACATATGCGACTGCCTGTGTAATCGCCAGGGGAAGAAAGACCAATTTCTCGAGAAGTAGTACGGCCGTCTCACGGTCGTTCAGAAGACGCTTTTGCACTAGTGACATGTTCAAAAACTTGATGCCTGTATCAACATCGTACTCTCCAATTTGTATTACATTGGCATCTGTCAAGTCGATAGCAAGCTGATGATTGTGAGATGTGAACAAAGTACGGCCATGTTCATTCTCTGGAACGAAATCTTGCAGCGCCATATCCTTTTTAATCCACATATCCTTGTTATCCGCATTGTCAAAAACCAGAAGCCACTTCTCAGAAGTTGACTGGTTCAGGTAAGTCTGCACTTCTTTCTTCGCATCAGTTTTACCTGGAAGTTCGAGTCTTTGCACGATGCTTGTGTAAGCCTGCTCAACACTCTCCTGAGAAGTGCAGGGTATCCAAAAGATTGAGCATTCCGGGTCATCCTCGCGTACAGTATCTGGTAGGCAAGTTCCAGAGTGACTTGGGTCTTTCCAACACCCCCGAGCCCAGCTATAGCAAAACCAGGGCTTAAGCGCGTGGCTTCGGGAGGAGCATCGGTTGAGGTGGAGGTATGGAATGTGCTACCTAAGAACATGGGGAGTTTCGTGGCCACCGTTGCAGCTCCTCTGGGAATTGGGTCGATTGAGCTTCAGAATGGCACGTGGGTGCATGGGCTTATATGTGAACAGGCTGGATTTGAGGATGCAGAGGACATTACACGATTTGGTGGGTGGAGAAATTATATACAGTCTCTCAAACAGAACCGATAGTCTGGAAAGAATATGAAGGTTGTTATAGAATTCATCTTTTTCCTTGGGAGCGAAGACACTAGTTCTCACCCATGTTGACAAACTCAACTTCAAAAGTGAGATCCTCTGAGCAGGTGGCATTGATGGCACTCAAACGCTCACCCCAATTATAAGACCCAAGTGAGAAATAGGTCCTTCGGTCCTCACGCAAGTCTCCAATGTAGTTCTTACCATTGAGTCTTTGACCTCGCGTAAAAACCATGCCAGTGCTCTCGTTTTCTCTCGCCCGTTGGTGGAACTTGGCAGCGACACAGTTTCCGCTTGAACCTGGATTTACGAAACGTCGTATGTCGTCCCTGGCTATTTTGATGCGCAATGCTACCACACCTTGGTTGTGCCAGAATTTGTCGGTAATGTAGAATCGATCGTTTTGCGGATCATTGTGCTTCATGTCAACAGGATCGACAACCAGGTCTTCCACGAATCGTCCAACATGTAGCCTCAATGCAGTCCTGATGACACCATGACCGGGTGTGCGAAGGGTGTAGTAAAAGCGATCCTGGATTGGGTTACCATCGGTGTCCCGGAGGTAGTTATCCTACGGTAGCTTTCCACTAGAAACAAACACAGGTGAGCTAGGTAATAGATTGTAGAGACGCAAGCATACACAGATAGATTCATCAGGTCTCGTCTGTTCTTCGGGCATGATGAGATATCTTTTTTTGTGTTGTTTTGTTTTGTTTTGTTGTTGTTTTTTGGTCACTGAAAGGGCTTTGATGTTTTGGCAATGCCAGTATCAGAGCGGCCGCAGCTCTATTATGTAGTGATAAAACAACAGTAAATCTCGCTCAGCTCGCCACATCAATTATGTAGTCCTCGTTTTCCATGCAGACCACGACGCCACCGAGGATCTGGAACGTTGGAAATTCACCTTCATGATTCACCCCGAATTGTTTCACAGACTACTTTCTACCAATAAAACTACTGCCTCGGGGAGAAAGCACAGCCATGGCTGCCCAATCGCCTCACCTTGCCGATTTCATCCCTAGCATGAACTATAAAAACACTCACGAGATGTTGCTATAGGTGCGGGGTTCGCCAGAAGTGAGGGTGTTTTTCAGTACTCCTCTTGTTCTCATCATTGCATGCCAGGATCTATGCGGATCGGGTATGCAGATAGGAGGCGAGACTCGTGCATGTTCAGCCAGCCACACAATTTGTGTAAAAGAAGTATTTTGACGAGTTGAAGTAGGTACTAGGTACTTTTTCATCAGTCTCGAACCATACACTACTCATCTTGAATGCCATTGACACAACGCCATTTTGTTACCCCCCTGTATGTAGAGTCGGGACAATAGTTATTAGATCATATACACCGGCCCCGCGGTATTTACTGGTAGAATTTCCAATGAAACGCACGAATAAGATATGATTCACATTAAATAACAAGGAGAAGAAAAAAAAAACGCACATCTAGAATGCATGCCTCATAAGAAATTCGTACCCGCGACGAATAGCAACCTCGCCCTCCGGCCCACCACCACCAAAAGTATCAAACAGATGCACCACGTCCTGCAGAATTGCCACGTCGGCAGTAACACCATTGCGCTGTAGAGCCCGGATAGTCTCAACACTCTGTTGCCATGGAATCAGATCGTCTGCTGTGCCATGCAGCAGAAAAGTAGGAGTCTTGTAGGTACCGCGTACGATCTGGCCGTACGGGTTCATGGCAAGCACTTTATCAGCCGAGGGCTGGGGAAGATTGTAAAAGTAATCTTCGGGAGGTGAGTCTGGATTGCGTTCAAGGGAAGCCTTGCTGGGGAGGCCGTTGAGGAGTAAGGGCAGTGTCTGCGCACGCCAGTTCATGTGAAGGATAAAGCGCCAGCGGAGGTCTTTGAGGGACATTAGCATGCCAAAGTAGTTCTTGTTTGTTGGCGGGTAGTGATCGGCAATCTGTTGTTTTTTTCCCCCTATTGTTAGTAACACATAGATGGAGGGGTTGGTTATAGATGAAACGTACAGGATGTTCTTGGACGCCCTCGAGCAAGTCATACTTGCTGTCAGCGGGCTCGACAGCAGGGAGTGGATAAATGGGGCTTTGCCACCCTATCTGCCAGTTAGCCATCCACCTCTTCAACAATATTCAGTGGGAAAAAAAAAAAAAAAAAAAAAAAAACAAAAAAAAACGTACACTTATCCTCGTAGTTGCTAGGAGGGTACAGAGAGAAAATCGCCAAAGGAGGCTGCATCCCACGAAGCAGCGGAGTATAACCCAGAGTCAATGCCAGATGGCCTCCAGTAGACCATCCAACCACCACCACGCGGGAAGCATCTACTTCTACAGCCGGGTTATTGAGTTGTACTTGGGGCAGACCTGTGCGAGCCCAGGCGAGGGCATCGCATACATCGGTCATGGGTCCGTCTAGGATATTCACCTCGGGGCAGAAGCGGTACTCAACGCTGACAGGCATCAGGCCATTGTCGAGCATAAACTGGATTTGTTTTGGATTGACTTCTTTCCGGGTGAAGAGGCAGTGGCCACCACCATGTATCATCAAAGCTGGGAGAAAGTTAGCCATGGACGAAAGACTAAAGCAGAAGAAAAAACAAACCGATGGGTCGCTTTCCCGGGGACGAATCCTTAGGAAGATAAATGTCAGCCAGCAGGTCAAGGTTGCCCTCCGTCTTATAGACAACACTCTGGATGTTGTGCTTGATCGAGGAAATTTGTCTAGGCACAAATGATTCAGACTGAGCCTCAGCATTGAAGCCGGCAATGATGCGTAGGGTGCGAGCCTCCTCAGACGCGCCGTCAGTCCAGCTTATATGCTTGAAGCCAGCAGTACGCATGCTCTGTTCCCAAAATTGCTCAGTAGCAAGGACATGCTTGCGGCCGTCCTTGAACAGCCACCATCCTTCAAGCAAGCCAAAGACAAGGTCAAACCAGTACATGTTACGAGTGAACTCGACCAGAGAAATAAATCCGTCTGGCCTCAACATAGCACGCATGTTAGTGCAGGAGACGGGCAAATTGCTGGTGGCATGAATACAGTTGGTCGAGATGATGGTGTGGAAATGACCATGGAATTTCTGAGGTGGTTCCCTCTCGATATCCAGCGTCATGAATTCCATATTTGAGTAAGTCGACGAAAACTTGCGACGGGCAGCTGTCACCAGAGAGCCCGATAGATCGGTAAAGGTATACGTGAAGGGAACTCGGTTGCGGGTGAGATAGTCAACGACAAACTTGGTAGTACCACCAGTGCCGCCACCTAGTTCGAGGATGTTGATTGTTTCTCCAGGGCGAATGTTGGCGTACGCCTTGCCCAAGAAACTTGCCAGGAGCTTGGTGATGGCTGCGTACATGGGACCATTGGTGTACACTTCCTCAAGCAGCTCGCGGTCTTCCTTCTTACGGAAAAGCAGCTGCAAAGGATCGGCGGTACCAGTGAGACACTCAGCTAGCTTTGACCCTGTTATGTGCAGCAGGCGGTGCTCTGATGCATGCAGAGGAAAGTCCTGTAGTATCTTGGCCAACAACGTCGAGGAAGGCGTTGGATCTACGGGTGTGTTGGTGCGAACCCAGATGTTGCTTCCATCCTCGCGACAAATAAGCATTCCATCTTCTAGTACATTATAGAGCTGATCAAGCTCCATAGAGTGCTTTGGCAAGCACTGCACCATGGGAACTTGGTCGCCTTCCTGGAGAGATGTGAGAGAGCAGCCGAGTTTGACCATTGCCTCGACCGTGTAGGCCAGGACAAGTTTGGCTTGGCTAGGATAAACTTTCAACCAGAACTTGGCGAACCCTGTCTCATTTGTGTACACATCGTAGTCCCATCGTGTATCCTCGAAGGCTTTCTGGGCATTTGTTAGTGTGGTCGGCCCAGAGGACGACGTTGGGACCGAAACAGCATTGGGGATGGAGGTAGAAGATAATTTAGCAGTAGATGCAGTGAAATAATCCTCTTTCACAGATGGGGCAACACGGGCTTGAACAAAGTCACACACGTCCCCAAAGGTTGGGTCCGGATTCGTAAAGTCAGTCATATCGATAGCCCCTCCAAAAGCTTCCTTTATGTCGTTGGCCAGCTCGATCCACAGCAAGGAATCCAGTCCCTCATTGCCGAGGTTGGTTTCCCGTAGAAGATCGGAGTCGGTCTCGAGGTGAGTTGCAACAATCTTGGCTAGGCGGGAGACAACAGCGTCCGTAGAAATAGCAGGTGTTGCTGACATTGGCGGAGGAGTCTTGATCGCCGGACTAGTTGTGGCTGTCCCACTGATAGACTGGGAGCTTTCAGACGAGCCAATACTGCTCTCACTACTACTCCTTGCCATGGTGACAGAAGTGGAACTCATAGCTGATGCACCACCATCACATCCATGGGATACCAGATAGGCTTCCAAAGCCTTGAGGTTTTGCAGATTGGCAAAGTCATCATTCGGGATATCAACCTTGAAATGCGTGGAAATCTCGCTTTTGACCTCGGTTATCATAAGAGAGTCTACTCCAATATCAATGAGAGACGCATCTTCCTGGCATTGATCAACGGGAATCTCGGCTACCCGGTTGAGAAGGGTCTTAATTTCTCCCATGATGTCGCGAGCTGGTTTGATGACACTTGGTTGCTGGGTCTTTGCCGGTTTGGGGCGTCGTTCTGTAAACGAGGTTTGTATTGTAGGTTGAATTTGACGTTCTGGGCCAGCAGCAGCAGTACTGGCGGTGGACTCGCCCTTGTTCGCTCTACTCAGAACCCTAGACAACGAGCTAATCAATACTCGTGTAAAACGAGCACCCAAAACAACGAACACTAGCTCCCGAGTCGACCTGTCAAACACAAAAATATTGTTCAGCACTTCTCGGCTCTCAGTAGTGCGAGAGCAAGAGGAGTAGACCAGCCAGGAGCGGTTTTCACGAAGAATGGACTCGCGATACTTGGGTCCTGGGAGGATTTGGTCTACATGGGTGCAAACATTCACCTCATTGTCGCCACAGTCCTGAAAGGAGTTGACATGAAGACCCGACACTTGAATGAAGTTGTCGACAGCCACTGGCTCCGTGATGGTTTCTTCGGGTGTTTCAGATGGAAGGGTGACATGACCAGCCACCTCGTTCTTGAGGGCATAGATCTTTTGGACACCTTTGTAGTGCGGTACATATGTAACAACTTTGGCAAACATCTTGTAGATGACTGGTCCTTGCATGACCTGCGTGAGATCATCATTCTTGAGTCTCTCGAGACGGTCGTAACCAAGAATCTGTTCGTAGCAGCCGAAGTCGTTGGCCAGTCTCTTGTCGTTACCGGGTTTCAGCATGACGACTCCTGTGGCATGTAGCTGGGTAGATCCACCACCATTCTGTTGGGTGCTGCCCATCTCGAATATCCAAGTGGGATGAACATATCCGACTTCTTGCTTCTTCAGCACAAGCTTTACATTCTGACCAATTGCTTTTCCAAGGGGAGCCTTGATCTCAAGGTCTTCGACATGCGGTATGTAATTTTCAACGGACTTGCCATCACCTATCAACATTGTGGCAGCCCGGGCGACTAGCTCAACGTACAATGGAGCAGGGAACAAGGGGTTTGCGAGTACTGCATGTCCATGGACGTAGTACTTGTACTCCTCGCTGAGAGGATCAATCTGAAAATGTGCGCCTGCGTCACTGGCCTTGCCATCATACCCGAGAAAAGAGAGTAGTTTGCGCGGGCCGGCCTCAGGTAATGGAGTTGTTTGTGCGGCAGCTGCTACCGGAGCAACAGGCTCGCTCCACTCCAGCCAGTGTCTGTTCCTCTCAAATTGGTAAGGAGGCAGGGAGATGATGGAGCGATAGCTCTTCTTCTGGGAAGGGTGAAAGGGCCAGAACTTAACATTGTGGCCTGTCTTCTGTAGATTGACAGTTGCCTCGGCAAGATTGCTGCCTGCGGTGCTGAGCTGGACGCCTTGGAAGGTATGAGCTGACGCATCTCCTCCCAACGCACGTCGTACCATATTGGTTACAGATGATGCCGAGCCGGCCTCAACCCAGGTGCATGGTCCCAATCGAGCAGCAATGCGAGAAACGGCCTCGCTGAAGTAGACGGGGCTACGAGTGTGCTCGGCGATACGCGAGGCGTTATGAGTCAAGCTCATATCTTTGGTACATGTTTCAATGGGAATGCTTGGACCGCGGAACTTCAATTCCTCTGCCACTTTGGCAAGGGCCGGAAGGAGAGGCTCAGTGAACACTGAGTGGAAGCCATGGGAGACATTGAGTTTCTTTTGTTGGATGCCCCGGGCAGACGCCACCTCTTGCAACGCTACTATGGATGCTTCTGTTCCAACTGCCACATGAGAAGTGGGCCCGTTGTAGCAAGCAATTTCGAGCTGAATGTCTGCCTTTTGGTTTGCCACTTGCTCAAACATTTTTTGAACAGTTGACGCGTCAGATTCCACGGCCAGCATGGAACCCGGTTCCGCACCCCAGGAATGCTGCATCAGAGCAGCACGTCCGCTGACGAGCTTTAGACCATCTGTGAAAGATAGACTTCCGGAGACAGCAAGGGCAGTCAGTTCTCCGAAGCTGTGGCCGATGACAGCATCAACATTGAGACCGGACTCAATCCATGCTTTAGCAGTGGAATACTGCAGTGAGTAAAGCGCGCAGTGCAGCTGGACAATATCGTTGATAGGTTCGGGCTGGAAGATAGCTGGATATAATCCTGGTAACCCACTGGCAAGAAGGGCTGTATTGCAAGCATCAAGATACCAGCGAAGCAGAGTTGAGCCATTGTATAGACCCTTATCCAGTCCGATCTGAGTACTTATTTGACCGCCAAATACAAGAACAACAGGCTTTGTCGATTGAGGCTGGGCATTGAACGCGAACGAGTTATTTGCTCCAGCAGCTAGAACCTGATCAAGATCAGCAAGATCAGCAACGGTAGTTGTTAAGGCATGGGGAAGGGCGCGATTTTGTGTCCGAGCGAGGTTGAAGGCGACGTCAGCGAGACGCAGCGATTGTGGTTGTACCGCGAGCCATTTCCTCAGAGCATCACAATAGGCAGAGAGACTGGCAGGAGAGTTTGCAAAGATTGATATTGGGTACTTTGGAAGTCCCACTTCATTTCCAACGGTATGAGCAGGAGGACCACGGACGATCATGGCAGCATTGCTTCCCGCCGCACCGTAGTTGTTGATACACGCAACAAACTCGTCAGCAGTCCATGGCTGCGTGGCAAGCGGGATAGCCATGTTATCAACATCCAAAGAGGTAATTTTGGGATTGAGACTCTGGAAACTGGCCTGAACCGGAATAGTTTTGTGCTGCATCATCAGGATGGTCTTGATGAGAGCAGCGACACCGGATGCCCCCTCGAGATGTCCAATATTTCCTTTGACCGATGCTACATAGGATTTGAAGTTGCGCTGTTCTCTGCCGAATACGCGTCGGATACTCTCAAATTCGATAGGATCACCGACCGGGGTACCCTGCTGTTATCAACACACGATGCATTTGGTTGACATTTTTAAGAAAGATTCTCACTTACCGTGCCATGTGCTTCAATGTAACTCACGCTTGCAGTATCAACACCGGCCATGTTCGAAACCTTCTCATACAATTCCACTTGGGATTGCCCATGAGGAACAGTGATGTAGGTGGAGTTGTAGTTCTGGTTCACAGCCGTTCCTGCCACTACACCCAGGATGTTATCACCATCAGCAATAGCATCCGACATTTTCTTCAACAAGACCAGTCCAGCTCCCTCGCCACGGCAGTATCCATCTGCCTTGGCATCGAATGGCTTACAGGAGCCCGTTGCACTAAGGAACGATGCAGCAGCCAGATTCTGGTAGAAATACGGGCTGGTATACAAGGCTACACCGCCAGCCAGGGCCATGGAACACTCGCCAGTGTTGATGGCCTTGCAGGCGTTGTCAATGGCAACAGCAGACGAGGAACAGGCTGTATCAAGCGTGATGGAAGGTCCAGTCCAGCCAAAGAAGTGGCTGATCTTGCCGCTCAGAAAAGCACGAAGAGTGCCCAAGGATGAAAAGGCGTTGGGTGGGTGAATAGCCACGTTGTCGTTGTAGTCGTTGGAGCAAACCCCGATGTAGCATCCAATATTTGGTGATTTTCCAGCAGCTGAGTCGGAAGAGGAAAAGTAACCTGCTGATTCTAAGGCCTGGTATGCGACTTCCAGGAGCAGCCTCTGCTGAGGATCCATGGAGGCCGCCTCGCGCGAGGACTTCTTGAAGAACCGATGGTCGAAAGCATCGATGTCTCTGATGAAATTGCCAAAGAACTTGAGCTTGCTGTTTGGACTGCGCGCAAATTGGCTGTCTGCTTTGAATCTCTGCTCGGGCATCTCTCGCAGCGTCGAACGTCCTTCGGTGAGTAGTTGCCAAAATTCGGCCGTGGAGTCTGCGTCGGGAAATCTGCAGCCCATGCCAATGACAGCAACTGCGTGGTCTGGATAAGAGGAAGCATTCTCGACTGGAGGCGTTAAGTCACCCGCAATTAACTGCTCAATGGAGGCATTACTACTGGGACATTCAGTAGTAGGTAGTGGGAATAGATCCTTAGCTCGGTCAATCTGAAGACTAGATTGACGAGTGATTGAAGGAGGCAAGTAATCCACTAGCCCGAACGACACTACTAGTGGAGGCAGCGAGCCAGTATTCAGCTGGGATACGGCATTCTCCATTGTCGACTTCCAGTCGGCAACATGGACCAGGATGCAGTCGATTGCGTGGTGGTGGAGATGGCCATCGACAAGCTCTCTTCCAGTTGCATTGGAACGTACAGTCGTGAGCAACTTGTTCTCTTCCACTGTGAATTGCAGGCCTGGCTGATTGTCACTGAAAGCTTTCAGCTCCTTGGCAGCCTCCATGTTGGAAGTCGAGTGGCAACGGCCATCCAGACCTGTAAGTTTGAAGACTAAGCCCGCTGCGTTGAGGTCGGCAGTGACAGCTTCAAGATCTGACTTGGAAATAATCACGTTGACGTCGGTAGAATCTCGGAGGACGGAAATGTAGGCCTACATCGGCGTCGTAGTTAGATCAGGTGTATATTTCAAATAGGCAGCGGGGAGACTCACCGTGGGATAGTCGTTCAAAATATTCACCAGCTTCTGATGCGCTATTTCATTCTTCCACCGCAAGGAGAGTGAAGTACTACCGGTATCTTCTACAGCATCTGCACTATCGATATGGGCACCAATACAGGCTGCCAGCCGGAGAGCAGTGGCACCCATAGTGACCGTCTCCTGTTCATTCTTGGAGCTAGCCACTGCAATGGCGCTCAAAAGACCGATGCAGAATCCCTGAATACCGCCGCCGAGTTGAGTATTTGCCAGAACTTGAGCATGTGTGATTCCACTTGCATCCAAGTAGTTGATGTATTGAACGAGGTGGATGATGACCGTCAGGGGCATACTTAGACTGTTGGGCGGGGTGGAGGAGACAAAGGTGGTTGTTCCGTGTTTAAGCCATTCCTGCAGCTGATTGTTATTCTCAGTCCTTTTCGGACGGGAGCTTTGATCGAGCAGTGTAGTTGATAATGTGGACAGTTCTGTAATTGCGGTTACTATAGCACGAAGCCGGGTGTCCGATAGGAGTTTGGCACGCAACCGATCTAGGTATTCAGTACTGAGCGAATCCGTTTGTGGGCCGAAAACAACGAGGGAAGGAGTGGACATGGTGCTTTTCTGTAGTCGAGCCATTCTAGTTCTAGTCAACAAAGGATAGAGAAGGCAACAGAAAAGCGATAACCCGATGAGGGAGTGGTAGTTGAATAACAGAAGCAGCCGTTCTAAGTTATAGTTGAAAGCCTGCGTATGCAAATGTTGAATAGACCATGCCATGGGAGATAAAAATACTCCCCCTGATCCATGGCTACTTATACTGTATACTGTCCTGTATACTGCAATATAATACCGAAGTCGGAGCGTGTAATACAGATGCAACCTCTGTACACAAGTGGGTCGATATGGGAGATAATCCACACTCGGGTCCAAGTCCAGCCAGTACTCGGCCTTACAGATCCTTATCAGAAGAGCTAATTGGCAGGACTATGGCTTGGTGACTTTTCAATGCACCTTTTTATGCCCTTTTCTTCAGTAAAAGCTGCAGACTTGTGCAGAACCGGAGGGACTAAATCGGACAAAAAATATTGCCCGTAGAAATGCATGAATGGAGTTGTGGAATAGATCTGAATGGGTATTATAACACGTTGCATACTGACTTGTTGCGGGAATTAAGAGATTACCTATCTACCCTTCATACTACACTTTGCACCGTTGCATCCCATTGAGTCTATTTCAAAGAGGCAGTTAGCCAATGTCTCGAATCTGTCCAACATTCTAGACACTTACCCAGTCGATGTTTGCAGAAAAGTCCCAAATGTTCCCCATCGCGATGTCCTCGGAGAACTCCGGGCTGGTGAGAGGGATCCCCGTTTCCACTGAGGTGGTACTTTGAAATGACATTGGTCCGGATACATATTCGATCTGATCGATAGGTAAACCAGCCACAAATTCATAATGAGCTAGTTGGCCCCCGGTATCTGCTCACTCTTCTTGATTAGGTTGATAAACGACTACAAAGCATATGTTTATATGGGATCCATGAAACAACAAACCTGGAGTTTTAAACTGAGGATTGCCATACCCGGTAGAAAGCCCACCGGTAATGACGTCTGGGCTCTGGAAAGAGCTTTGGCTATTGGGCGAAGGACTCGCCGTGCTAAGTCCCGGCATGTTCAGTTTGTCCAGCATGATGCTAATCGAGCGCCATGCCTGCATGGCCTCGGCGGAGTGATCTTTGGACTGGTTCCAAATTTGATGGGATGTCCGTAACGCCAATATGAGCTCTTCCCTGGAGTACTTGTCCTCCTCTGTGGCTCGGTCCCCATCTTGCGAAAGATAGTGCAGCTCCAAGCAAACAATCATGGCGGCCAAGATAAAATCGTGAGTCGTCAACGAGGTGACAAACCATCGACTTTGACACAGTACCCCTCCAGGCCGGACTTGGGCATCAATGGTTGCCTGGTGATGCAGCAGTGTCATTGCCGCCTGAATACAGATCCGCCTGGAATTCGTATATCGGGGATCTGAGCGTCCGTCACACATATAGTTACGATGCAAGACGCAACGAGACTTTTGATACAGAATGTCCAGGTTGTACCGGCGCATAATACTATGGGGTAGTTCTGTCACAGACTGCCCGACGCTGCGAAATTGAAGATGTGCCGGGCATGCAGCATACGCCTCGTTCAGTTGTTTGTCCAGCTGGAGAACGGATTGGTAGGAAGTCGGTTCCGTGCAAACGGCATGATCGGTGATCAGTCCAAACACATCGGCGATTTGACCCTTTGCAATGAGATACGAGACTGGCGTAAAGGCACTGTCCGGCCGAGGAGGGGGTAATGTCTCAGAGTTTTCGCCAAAGTCCTCATCCAGTAAATTACGGGGCGGTTGAGTGTCGGCAGCGCCCTTGTGCACGATCCGAGGAAGCCCCATCTGGAAGGAAAATAACGAATCCAACTGTGACATGAGAGCCCACACCCGCCGTCGCATCTCTGCATCGAAACACGATATCCCCGGGTATCGCGCACTGTCTCGGTGTAGACCGATGCGCATTGCCAGTCGCATCGCCATCCCCATCAACAGCCAAATCTCATGCTGTGCATCGGCACTGCGGAAATACTCGGTTTGAATATACAGGAGCAAGCCTTCGATGGTGTATTTGGAAGGGGTTGTATATTTATCATGAATCAGACAGTATGCGGCCTGCAAGCGGAAATTATTGCACGCCTCCTGGGGGTCGCCGATGGGATCGGGGGCTTCTCCTTCGGAGCGCTGGTGAAGGTTTATTGCCAGGCACATGATGCTGAAGAGAATACTCAACCAAGTGAGATTCACGTCCTCTGGTTGGAGCCAAAACCGGTCATACTATGATATGGTTAGCACATGCCAGGGGGTATCTGTTTTATGACGAGCACTCGGACCTTCTTTTGAAACGTAGGACCGTGAACCAAGACTGTGTTTAACCGTCAGGACAAACCGCTCTAGCGGAAGAAGAGAAGAGAAAATCAACATACGAACTCCTGGTTCCATGGAATTGAAGAACCGCGACACTAAACGGTCTACGATGTGCTTTTGCGGGATGGATTCTAGGATGGCAGTCTTCCCACCTGGCGGAGTCAATCCTAGCAAGAGAGCTGATCCTTGAGCAGTATTTTCAGCTGCGGGACTCTGAGTGAAGGAAGGGCTTGTCTCGATGCAATCTCTGATCTCAGCAATCTGTCAACGCCGAGGTTAGCAAGTCATGCATGGTCCAGTAGGTATGTGAAATTAAATCATGTACACTGTGTTCAAGCGCCGCCCAGTGCGCCCCCGACACGTAGCTCATGCCATTTTCTCCCATTTGAACCCTACCCATCGAGCTAGTGATCGCATCGTGGTCATCACTAGCACGGCGCTGCTGTGCCTCGCTTTCACCATCTGGGCTTTCCTTGCGTTGTTGCGTGTTCTCGCCTCTTCCCAGTTCATTCACCAGCTCCTCCAGCTGTCGTATGCGCTGGTTTAGCTGCCTAGCTGAAGGGGCGTTATTATTACGAGGCGCAGCAGGCGATGGATTGGCGTAGGCGCAGTGCAAGCGCCGCTTAACGCAGCTGCTACATGGTCGCAGGCGGTCGCATCGTAACCTAGATGATACATATTAATTAACAACTATCGCTTTGGCGTAGGCGCGGGGTATATAGCCAAGGATTGAGATCACTTTTTCTGTCGGCAAAACGTGCACGAGAGAATGCTTCGGCGGCCCTGGTCCGTCTCCATATGTATGGATGCCTCGGATGATCTACGCAAGGAACAAAAACACGGTTGAATTATTGACCGACTTTTCAGGGGAGGATTCCAACGCAGAAACAATGGAATGGGCCGTAATCCATGAGCAGTTCGTTGTTTGTGGCTGGAGTGAGCTGGAACGAAGTGCGGCGTCGTATCTGAGGCAAGCGCCGCAACAACGTTTCTCCGAACTGCCTGCCTCAGGCCTTTCTTTGTTTCTTTGTTTCTTTCTTGTTGATCATCTTTGCCTACACTATTGGCTGTCTTTGTCTTGTGACCCAAGCAGGCCGGATCACAATCTCTCTCGTCGCCACTGTCCTGTGGCAAAGCTCATGGAAAAGGTATAGCCATATCACTATCTGCCGATCTACAGCGAATCATTACGTCGGTCCTCGGAGGACATCCTACTATCAGTTTAGGTACGACTGGTTCTGGGCAATATAATCTAGAAATTAAGGCGTTTTATCGATCGGAGCAAACTAAATGGGTATGTAGGGTTAGGGTTATTGGACCACTAGTTTGTGGTTACAAGAGGTAAGTCGTCACGAGAGATGGCACAAATGTTTTTTTTCGGTTTATGCAGACCAGAAGAGGTGCATACCGTAGAGACTCCAGGAGGTAAGTGATTCGGTGCAGTATCGACGCAGGCAGGCTCACAATAGTTCATCAATAACTCCGATTTACAACAAAACTTTCACCATCTCCGATGGCGTTGAGCTTATGGATAGTGCTGCCGATAGAATGACTTCCCTACTTAGATTTAATTCACATGTAGATATTATATTATTAACATGAATATAACTCATCTATCTATGGCACGTTTCTGGCAGGTCGTGTAAACTTTTCATATATGGAATCTCTCAAGACGATGCATTCAAACATCTCCACTACCTCCTTGGCCACAGGCCTATCTCTTCTTAAACAAGAACGACAACATCCTCCTCCTCTTCTCGACATCAATACCATCGATCCAACGTTCGCAAAGGATCTTGCCATGCCCCCTCACGACATGGACATTGTCTTGCAAAACACGCAGTCATCATCCTACGACGCTGGGGATTGCCTCTCACCAACTTCCCCCCTGAGCATGTCATCATCTATGCTATTCAATCCAGACTTCTCTTTTCTGGACCAGCATCAATCACACCATCATTCAGCGGCAGCGGTGCCGGCGTTCCCGGCTGACGTGCAAACTGTCAGCACCAAAAACGTGGCACAAAACGGGGGCCAAAACAACCACAGCAGTACACTGGTGCTGGAGAGTGTCAGCTACAAGGTTATCAAGGAGATCCTGCAGGTCATTTTCAGCTCTAATTCGCAGGTGCGCATGAGCTTGCGGAGTCAGTGTTGATTGGTTGCTGTTGTTGCTGCTTGTTGTAGAAGGGGAGATATATTTACATTCAACAGTGTATATTTCGGATACATATATTGCGGTGACTCTGTCATTGTTATTAACTAACTAATGATAAACATATAACACTTAGAATGGAGCTAGTCTAGGGTTTGCATTCTTTGTTGTATATAAATTTGATATTAAGTATTAATGCTGCTTCTGGAGAATAAATATCAAGCATGCGATAAGGTAAATAGACAAGCCAGTGGAGTGTCTCATTACGAGGAAGTGTATATATGTACAAGAATCCCGCGATCTTAGCTATAGAGTGCGATTCCATCTGATTCCATTGAGGGGCGAAAGAGGGGTGACCACATGATTCCAAATCAATCGTACAGAGTCCAAAATATGATACATCACACACACCCGTACTTGTATGTAAAGCTAAGCTACCTATTCGGCGGAGTGCCCCACTGCAGCTGCGGGGATAAGGTTTCCCACATACGTACATCTGATTTGTAGATCTCATAGTTTGTTAGGTCAATATCTTACGCAACGATTTAGTAGTATAACAGTACGGAGTACTAAGATAATAGTATTCTTTTTTTTCTTTCTCAAAAATCAAACCACATTAGCTTTTCAACCATGGTAGCTGTTCTCGGCAATATCTCTAGAAACCGCGGAAGAAAGTATAAGTCCATGGAATAACCTCGCCCCGATGGGAATCAAAATACGCTATGTATCTGCTCGGTACAGTACCGCATCGACTTTGCTCCTAAGACCTCTGAGATGCTGCAGATGCCAGACACATCTTCTTTTGGGCTACTTGGGGGTACACGACATAATTGGTCTGACAGCTGCGACCAATCCTCCCAGCTCCGGCTATATCCTCCGGACGAACCAGTGGAGGCGTAACGCGGGGATCATGCCTCTCACTGCAGCTGCATGACTCGTACTATTTGGCAGAACGCCTTTGCTAAGCGAAGCGAGAATCCGGAGATTGTCCCCTCCGGTGCTCCCCCCTGGAAAGCGGACGCGGCCAGCTAGCCACCGCTTCGGCATCAGGGGCCGAGTTGTTGTATATTCAGTCTAGCACAATCGGATCGATAGATTTTTTATATGTATTCCACTAGATATGGCGCACGCAGCGTAAGTCTTGGTAAAAGAAACTCCGATGCTTCGGGAATATGTCTCGAATCGCGATCTGATGGACGCCGTCCATTGTTGATAAGCCAACAGCATAGCTACTAATGGGTAGCGTAGTCTGTTTTGCTACTAGATTAGACAGGGTTTAGATCAGATTGCCTGATGTGACTTGCCTATTATTGCCCTGTATCTCAAATCTATATATGCGTAAGGTATCCACTGGCACAGTGGCATGATGTAGTTTTTAGGCACTTCGCATCAACGGAAAGCCGCATATCTATCTGGGTACAAGGATGAGTCGTGATATTTGTCGCACAAAGAGGTACTGGACGGAAGAAGAGGATGAGATTCTGCATCGGGAGGCATCATGGCAGTGTGAGTGAACTGTCCCTGGTCCCTGGTCCAATCAACTAGGTATCAAATACTCTTAGTATACCTAGGTACTAATACTAACTATATAACACAGTAGGCAGCCTCGGAGCAATAAAAGACTGGAACCACATTGCTTCGAAACTGCCTGGCCGCACGAATAAAGACTGTCGTAAACGCTGGACAAAAGTGAGCACAAATGTCAACAAGGGACCTTGGAGCCCCGAAGAGAATGATCGCTTGCGAGACGGCGTGGAGCAATATGGATATTCGTTCGTCTTTCTTTTGCTACTTAAATTGCTTCTTGTGAATACTTGACCAACAATGTACCTATTCCCAGCTGGACTCTAGTGGCACAAACAGTCGAAACGAGGCATGCAGACCGTAAGTATTTTCTTTCGTGAATTTCTGTCCATCACTTACTAACTGCGAGCTACCAGAATGTGCCAAACGATGGTATCACTTTCTCGATCCATCTCTGACGCATGAACAATGGGACGAGCGACAAGACGAAAAGCTTTTGGCTGCAGTGAGCTCTCAGGGGAGGTGCTGGAAAGTAATCAGTGAAACCGAGTTTCCGTATAGATCTCCAACAGATCTAAAGAACCGGTAAGTCAAGTTACACTTGCCAAAAGTTTTAGCATGCTGCTGATGAAAGGTAGATACATCATCATCCAGCGAAGAATGAAACAAAACGAGGCCAGCCAGCCCAAGCCACCAGCAGCAGTACCGACTAAACACGAGCCAATTAACGAGGAAATAACGGGCTCTGCTGAGCAGGGGCGAAGTTCGAGTTCTTCATCTATTGAAGACAACAACGCAAATACAATTCTGGGTGATGAAGATGATGTGCAGGATGACATGATGTTCCTCGACTCTCTAACCGCTCAGCAAAGCACAGCAGATGGAATACCAGCTTGTCCCGATTTCTCCGAGTTTCTACTCGACTCATTACGCGATACAGTTCTACTAGAAACAGAACCCGAGATCAACCACCCTCCTCCGACTTCGACGAGTGGTGACGTTGACATGAACGATCTTCTTGCGCTGGATCTTACTTCTGTTCTTTCGGCCTCGGGACAACCGGATATCAACAGGCAAGAAGATGCAGCAGCAGATAAATTCACGCTGGAGCTAGAGGGTCTTGAGACTGAAACTTTGAATCGTATCATCTCGGTTGTGTTGACGTCGCGGGAGCAGTTGAATATGAAGTTTGTTCGGAGTCATGATGCATGAAGAAGGGTGTAGCGTTGGGCTACCTAGGTAGATTTTAGTTATCTATCTATATATATTACAGTTATAGTTTGCGCCTAGATTGCTCGGACGGAGTGTCATGAACTATGTTAATTAATAAAAAAATCTATAGTAATAAGATGGTTATATCTACTGCGCTATGTATACGTATTGCATACGAGCACTGCTAACCACTTATTAATAACAAAACATTTTTTGCCCCTCGTCCTCCCTTACCATCTCCCTGAAATAAAGTGCCTCATAAGATTTAGAAATCGTAGCTATAATCTCAATGTTATAATACACGTATTAGAGTTTCTTAAAATTTTCCAGAACGAACATTATTTAACATTAAAACTGCGGAAGTAGGAAGTTAAGCCCTGTAATTAATTAGGTACATCTAGACCAACGAGACGTAACGATCAAATCGAAAACTGGAAATAGGGTGTATCTCTAGCAGCAACAACAACAAGTACAAAAGAAAGAAAAGAGTATTAACACGTGTTTTGTGATGATAGGTATTTACTGGTAAGGAGACGTCTCCTTCTCGCACCAGTTCCAGAATTTCTCTGCAGAGCTGATACTGCCATTGCTGGACGACAATCCCTTCTCGATATGGCTAGGAACAGTACCGAAGCGGCCCCAGGGAAGGATAAAGGCTCCGTTCTGCTTGGCTGTCACCTGTGGCGACAAGGCAGCGAACAGCTCGGTGTAGGCACCGTATCGAGGGCCCTTGAATAGAATGTTCTGTAATTACCTGGTTAGCTCGGCGTTCATTCGTGTTGTAAAGAAAGGGAGTAAAACGAACCATAATGACACCCTGAATCGCCGGGCTATGCCTCTGCAGCTCAGTCTTCATGAGACCAGGGTTAACCGCCTAGAAGCAATATTAGGTTTCAACCGAATCGATAAATACAGAGAAAAAGATAGGGTTACGCACCAAGCTGAGAATACCATCACTGCCATAGTGGTTCGCCATCTCATTGGCAATAAACAAATTGCCAACTTTACTCTGCATATAGTTCTCCATGGCATTCTTCAGCACCGCGGGTCCACCAGTCTGCGCGTCAAATGTAATTCCGCCCTTCACCACACCGGCGCTGAGCATGGAGGCGAGCCAGACGACGCGGACGCTATCGGCTGGGGCGTCTGCGGCGGTACGCTTGAGTAAGGGGAGGAGGTATTTCATGAGGAGGAATGGGCCGAGGCAGTTTGTTCCCATTTCGAGATCGTGGCCCTATCAATTTCTTTGATTAGTCTGGTCACTTCAGAATTTTTCTGAGGGAAGTAGTCTAATCATACCAACTTCGTCTTACTCCCGGCCGGAGGCGTCATCACACCGGCATTCTGAATGAGAACATCCAGTCTCGATTCCAGTCCCAAAAACTCATTTGCGCTCGCCTTGACACTGGCCAAATTGGACAGATCCAGGGAGAGGAAATGAAGCTTGCCACGGGATTTTGCGCACTCGGCAGATTTCTCGATTGAAGCAATGGCTTCCTTGGCCTTGTCGGCGGAGCGTGCTGCGACGTAGACAGTGGCATTTTTGGAGTAGAGGATGGTGGCAGCTTGGAAACCGACACCAGACGTTGCGCCTGTCACGATGACGACTTTGCCGGTGAGATCGGGCATGTCCTTCTCCACGAAGGAGGGAGTAGGGGGGAACAGCTCTTTGAGTGGGGGGCCCATTGTGATTGAGAATTTGAGAAATTAGAGAAATTAGAAGCTTGAAGCAAAGTATTTGCTGGATTAGAATGTAGTTTGATCCTACCGAGGGAGAGGGAGAAGAAGAGAAATGTTAGAATGCAGGACTTATGTATGAATATCGTTGCCACTACTGCCCGGAGAACGAAGAAGAAGAAAAAAGCTTGGAAAATGACGGATTGCGAAAAGCTGCGGTGGGCGCCGCCAACTCCCCCTGTCATAGACACGTCGCAAGGCTGGAATGGAAGCTCCTCCGAGCCCGAGTAATGGAGCACACTCAGATCGCAAAAAGGCCCGGGCCGCGCTAGCATCTCCGGTCCGGCGCTAGTGTATGGCTCGTAACATCTGATCCGGCGCTAAGTATGCAGGGTCTAAGAAACTCAATCTCAGTGGGGCGTTATGTTCGTATTGACTAGTACGGGTAATTTACCTGTCATTTAGGTACCGTGTATTATTCTTTGTTTGCTTTGCGACTGACATGTTGAAAACTATTGGCAATAGTCGGTACGTACACGCCTTACTCCGACGGTGACTAGAAAATACCAATATAAGGTCAGAGGGCAATTCCGTTAGGGGTCTTTTATACCATTGAAAATGAGATGAATCTTGAAATTAACAATTATCTAATAAGTATAGGATGTTTCACGCCTTCAATCTAAACATTACACTCCTCTTCCAGCATGTAAATAGAATAATTAGTCTATGCCGCTGCCATTGCCAATTCTTTGCCCTTGACACTCTTCCACTCGACTCCCACGGCTCCAAGCAGCGTCAAGCAAGACGTGTATAGCGCAACCCGGAAGGTTTTGCGGAGGGCCTCATTGTAAACAACAAGCACTGCCTCCAGATACTGCGCCGGCACCACAGCTCGCAATCCCGTGGCACCGGCACTTGAAATCGTCGCAGGGTTCAAGTTTGAGATATTAAGCTGCGCGATGCCGCTGATCAAGTTGTTGGTAAACAGGTTTTGGCCCACAGTGACGAAGATGGAGCCACCCAGCAATTGGAGAAACATGATAAAGGCTGTGCCCGTGGGGACGTCAACGGTGGGTAAGACGTTTTGTGCTGCAACGGTCATTTGCTGGAAACCGAATCCGGCGCCCAAGCCGAAGATGATTTGGTATCCTATCCAGGTGTGTGCGGGAGTGTCGACCTGGAAGGTTGTACTCATACCTGCTCCCACCGACAAGAAGATGACGGATAAAAACACAAAAGGCATATAATGACCGATCCGGGTGATGAGTATGCCCGCTATAACAGTGCCTATGGCCTGAGAGAGAATGAGGGGCAAGCTGTCGATTCCAGACCGGGTGGTGGAAGTATTCTTGATGGCCTGGAAATAGATCGGAATGTAGTAAATGAAAATGAAAAACGAGGCTCCGATGCAAAAGGCGAAGATGGCACCAAATGCCATCGAGCGTTGTTTCACAATACGAACAGGTACTAAAGGCATGATATCAGACTTAGAAGGAGAAAATAATTTGCTTGTTGTTGTCTTACCTGTCGCATTACTTCCATTCCAGACCTGGATCACACAGAATCCGATCAGCAGGACTCCAAAGACGACCCAACAAGCAATGACTCGCCCGTCGGACCAGGGATAAGTCGTGCCTCCCCACTGAACGGCCAGCAACAAACAGATCATGGAAGGCACAAAAAGGACGGTGCCAAGGAGATCATACTGCCAAACTCGATCCATGAGTGTGATATTGTCTTTCTCATTTGGTATGCGGGGGTTGACCTTGAGAAAAAATACAACGATGACTGCGGCAACGCCCCTATCGTCATGTGTTAGTAGTTGCTAAATAATCTGAAACAAGGACGATACCTACCCTAGTGGAAGGTTGATGTAGAAGCACCAGCGCCAGCTGACATATTCAGTGAATGCACCACCGAGCTGCAGTCGTTGTTAGCTCGACGTTCAAGAAGGAGGAAAAAGAAGAGACTGACCAGAGGCCCCGCGACTGATGCAATGCCATACATGCCTCCAATCAAACCAGTAAATGTCGGCCGCTGTTGCATTGTCACCTTCTCCGCCACGATAATCAAAGCTCCATTCAATAACCCAGCAGCGCCCAATCCTGCAATCGCTCGGCCGACAATGAAAGCAACCGACGACGGCGCGACGGCACAGATCAGCGAGCCCAGTTCGAAGATGAACAGCGCGATCAGGAAGATCCATTTTTTGTTCAAGTGGCTGTAGAGTTTGCCGTAGAGCAATTGGAATGCTATTCAATCATTTTGTGAGCTTGCAATGTTTGGATCTAGGAAGGAAGGAGAAACCCTTACAGCAGGTGGTAAGTAAATAGGCAGACCCGTACCACCCAACATCACTGAGAGCGTGGAAGGCGTCACTAATTTTCGGAATTGCTGTCGCGATAATCTAGTCATACCTGTTAGTTAGTTTTGTGACACATAGAGACGGCAAACAGCTTACAGTGTTGTCCAAGGCGACACAAAACACGGTCATGCAGAGAGCGATCATAATGGTTGCTAGCTTGAGCCCCGTTGGGCGCTCAGGGACATCAACATCAGACATATCGGCCTCCATTTTTGCGTGTTCTGTGGACGTGAGGAGAGAGTGACGGGACTGATGGAAGGAGAGTTGAAGGATTCCTTCTTGATATAATAATATAAATAGGGCAATGAATCCATACGTATTTATGCCTGAGGCTTGTTCTCCGGTCCGGTATCTGCATTACAATATGACAGTAATATTCCCGAAGGCGTCATATATTAAAAGCGAACCACTGATCACACCAATAAAGAGGCCTTGTTAAATGATTACAGGGGTAGTATTTACTATTTTCGGCGGTTTTTCTATCATGCATTACAATACGACGGTTTTTATAGCAAACGAAGCAAACAGTGCAAATAGGCAGATCACCACGCCACAAAACGAGAGCTTGATACAGGCCTGGGTGGGTAGGTAGTATTTACTAGGTATCAGCGGTCTTTCGATCACATCATATTCTGAATGGTGCATTTGTACTCAGGTCCTAGTACACGTTCATTGTCAACCAGAATTTCAATTATATATTTATGGACCGTCTAGCTAGCCGTAGGCTGAAAATAGTAATGAGTGCCCATCTAAAATAATATTAAGTGCTGCGCGTAGTAAACACATGATGGGCTTCTTTACCACTGCCCTCTCTTTGATACCGGTCAGCATCTTTTGCTGGTGGCTCAAATCCTACCTCCGATTGCGACAGATCCCCGGACCATTTCTCGCGGCCTGGTCCAATCTTCCGCGAGTCTCCTGGGTGCTGAGCAACCGAGCTCACGCCATTCACATTGGACTGCACCGGAAATATGGCCGGCTGGTCCGGTTTGGGCCCAATATGGTCTCCGTGAGCGATCCGGCCGAGATATCACAGATCTACGGATTTAGTGGGAAATTCCGCAAGGCACGTATCACCCTTCAATCAAGTACCCAAGTAGAAATGGAGATTAATACATGCACAAAAAATAGTCCGACTTTTATCATGTCCTCCTATTTTACGCCCGCGGGAAACCAGTACCAACCATTTTCGCAACGCAAGATGAAGACCTCCATCGGATGCTCAAACGGCCCATCGCGGGCATCTACACCACCAGCAACTTGATGTCGTTCGAGCGCTATGTGGACTCAACTATGCGATATTTCTTCGAAAAGCTGGATACAAGATTTGAAAGCACCGCGTCGGTCTGCGATTTGGGAGCGTGGCTGCAATATTTTGCGTTTGATGTGATTGGCGAGCTGACATTCTCAAAACGACTTGGATTTTTAGATCGCGGGGAAGATGTCGAGGGGATAACGGAGGCGATTTGGTCGTATTTTAAGAATGCTTCACCTGTGAGAACTCACTCACCCCGCTCGGAAGATGAGTATTGAATCTAACAATTTGTTATCGCATGAAAGATCTCGCAAATTCCGTGGGTAGACTGGCTATGGGCAAAGAACCCCATCAAGCAGTATCTCTTCCAAGCCGTCAAGCCAAATCCCGTTGTAGCTTTTGGCGTCGCCCGTGCTAAAGAACGACAAGCGGCCAACGTCGAAAAATCCGATTTTAATAGTCGTGACTTTCTGTCTCGATTCCTTCTCGCTTTAGAGAAACACAAGGATATTCCTGCGTGGTTAGTACACACACATATGGTCAGCAGAGACATGTCATTGACTAATTTTTGACAGGGCTCTCACAGCATGGACAACATCCAATGTCACCGCTGGTAGTGACACGACAGCCATTCTTCTCCGCACTCTGTTCCACGAACTCCTGACACACCCGGCCAGTCTCACTCGTCTTCGAAATGAACTGGAGACAGCCGCAAAAGATGGCAAACTCTCCGGCTTGGTCACCTGGAAAGAATCCCGTGAACTTCCCTATCTAGACGCCTGCATTAAAGAAGCAGGCCGATTGCATCCTCCCTTTGGCTTGCCATTGGAACGGGTCGTGCCCCCTGAAGGAGCTACAATTTGTGGAGAGCGTTTCGAGGCGGGAACTGTTGTCGGAATAAGCGCCTGGGTCGTGCATCGTGACGAAGCGACGTTTGGTGCGGATTCCGATGACTGGCGGCCTGAGCGATGGTTGTGTGAAGGCGACAAGAGGCATAGGATGGAACATGCTTTGATGACGGTATGCCTTTCTCGTTTTCCCCCCTCTTTTTGTCGTTCGCGGTTGACTAGGGCTAGTTCGGCGCCGGCCATCGGTCCTGTATTGGGAAGAATATCTCGTACTTAGAGATATACAAACTCGTTCCCTCACTCCTGCAAAGATATGACATTGAGCTCGCAGATCCGAGTGATAGCAAATGGGCTGTTGAGAATAGGTGGTTTGTTAACCAGACGGGGTTGAATGTGCGATTTACACAGAGAAAGTAGAATCTTGGGATGTTTATTTTGAAACCATTAATTTATCAGTGGGCAAACTTACGACTGCATATGTTTCTAGAATGAAAGAAGACCTGAAAGGCGGTTGAAGGGCAGCTGTTGTACAAACCAGCTTTCGACAGCAAATGGCAAGTGCGTAAGAAAAATATCAATTTAGGTCATCTGGTTCAAACAGTAAATTACAATATCAAACTTAACGACAGCTTAAATTGGCATGTCAAGATGCTGATGTCTCATTCAGGTTTCTTCTCACCGTAACTCTGCGCCATTCTCGTAAGCATATGCCCCTCAACAGTAAGGACCTTCCCTCCCTCTTCCGTAGATTTGCTTCCATCCAACGGCAACAACTCACAATCCAGATTTCCATCAAAAAAGAAAACAACACTATAACGATCAAGCGGGTTGTGGTTCAGAACACGATGCACACTGCTCTTGTACAGCCCGCCAGTCCACTTGCTCAACATATCCCCAATATTAACAACATATGCATCCGTGGTAGGCGGAACAGCAAACCACTCCCCGGTATCCTGGTTCAGTACTTGCAGTCCCGCATTGCCATCCTGCAGTAGAAGAGTAATGGCTCCAAAGTCCGTGTGCTCGCTACTGCCCAGCTGCCTCTTCTTACCGACGGTGTCTGCGGGCGTTGGCGGGTAATGGAGTACGCGCAGTGGACAAATAGGGTCGTTGGACTTGAAATAGTCAAAAACATGCGGGCCATAGGGTAGCGTTGCAGCGATGAGATCTAGTACCGTGCTGGAGAGGTTCAGCATGGCCTTGTAGTACTGCTCCATGGGCCTTTGGAAGTCGTCACGAGGGAGCAGGTCCTGCGAAGGCCAGACGTTGCGGCCAATATAAAATCGGCCGCTGCGTGGATCATCTTCTGCGTAGTCATGACCAGCATAAAACCCTTCCTTGAGATCTGGAAGCACGCCAGGCTCGTATGACTGGGAAGCAAGAATATCGTAGCCTCGGTGTCCCTTGGTCTTCTTGGAGTCTAGTGCTACCTTGGTGTCATATGGAAGCGCGAAGAACTTGCTGGCTCCTTTGAAGACCTCCTTTTGCAATGTCGTGGACACTCCGTGGTTGGTAAGAAGGAAAAATCCCGTGGAGATGCAGGCGGCGCGAATGTCTGTGATTATGGCCTTGGATGCGGCGCTGTTTGGATCTTCGAGGTAGGGTGCAATGTCAATGGAGGGGATGTAGAACTTGGGTACAGTGGAGATTTTGCGTGCAGGGGTGTTGCGTATTGGGCTGCTCCTCCCCAAGCTAGGAAAAGCTCGTCTGCCTAGATATGAAAGCATCTTCGCTAATGCACAAGACAGAAGTGTGAATGGACAAAGATGCTGCTAGTGGGTGTTAATGAAGATAGTTTAATATGTCTTTTTTTCGAACGCGGCGATACCTATATTCACTGTGTCGGACCCGAGTTGAGTGCTGAGTACTCAGACTTCGGAGTGAGAAAAGTCACATCCAGGTCCAAGTATATTGTTATACGTACTAATGGTAAGAAGTAGGTTCCTGCCTGGATAGTTCCACCGGTGTTGGATTGACTTCGTGCAGAGCCAAAAAAGGTTCTATTTCTACTCCGTCTATATAATTGACGGTCAAAGTACGAGATTGCGCCATGTTAATGACAGCGTTTACCAGACGAGAGTTTGATGTAAATGACAATAAACATTGAGACTAGTACTTAGATCTATCTGAAACGAAAATTGATTCCTCAGACAATGGAATAGATAGTCATGGCTTCCATATGGCCTCAATGAGAGCAATGGTGCTTCCCGGCGGAGTGATGGTCTTGCGAAACTTCAGCCGGGAGTCAGTGTTGGCAAAGAGCTTCTTCCAGTCGGGAACGGTGCGTTCGAGGGAATTCCAGCCCAATGCCTGGATCATATCCAGATTACGTGCTTGTTTCTTTGACCACTCAGTCTCCGCCACCTCTGACGGGAGGAACTCGTAAATCAACACACGAGCACCGGGCTTCATTGCGGGTATGAGATTTTGCAAGATCTGCGTCGCATACTTGTCGGACCAGTTGTGAAGAATGAAGCGGAAAAAGTAGATATCTGCTCCCTGGACAGGCTGAACCTCGAAGAAGTCGTGGGCCATGAACTTGACACGACCACGTAGCTCCGCGGGGAGGATTCGATCGCCTTCTTCGACAGTTCCGGGAAGATCCTGAACGACGAACTTCAAGTCTGTTGTAATTCGGGCCAGAGCGGAGCTCACAGCGCCCTGTCCGCCTCCGAGATCTACCATGGTAATGCCCTTTACGTCGTAACTGTCCCAGTCCCAGCTGCGAACAAGATTGTTGATGTCGTACAAAGACCCCTGAGTCATAAAACGCATGGCAGCGCCGAATCGCCTCGAGCGCTCGGGGTCTTTGGCAATTTCTAGGTAAAATGGCTTGTCGGAGTTGTTCTCAATGTTGAAGCCCGTTTCATTGGGCTCACCGGAGTCGGGCCATTTCTGATACGCTTCGATCACCTTGGTAGCTGCGGGAGTAAGATCCTCTGTTAGGAAACCAACCGAGTCCAGGGCCTTGGGGTCTTCCCTCAGCAACCTGGAGGCCGCAGTGTGGGCAACGAAACCCGGAGTCGGTTCTGCAAAAACGCGGTTCATCATAGCATGCTGCAGGAATCGACGAAGGAGCACCGTGTCGACGTTGGCTGCCTTTGCAACTTCCTCGAAGGACACCTCACCGAATTCGGGAACATGGTTGGGAATGTTATACCGGTAGATGAAGCGGAGGCTCAGAAGATCATTGAACTGTTTATTCCGTCAGCTTGAACGCATTGGATTTTTATTTTTATTTTATTTATTTTTTGATTACCGTTTCTCTGGAAAATGGACACTAACAGTAAAGAGGATGTCGAGCAAATGGCCAATGGGTCCTTGACCCAATGCCTTCAACTCTTGAGTGGAATCGACGAGCTGTTTGCGAGCAGTCTCCAGCTCATCAGGGAGGTCTACGAGAGTGTTATGGAGAAGGGAGGTCGCCTCCAAGCCGCGAGAAGCAGTGTATTCATCGAGGCGTTTGGCGTTGGCCAGGATACCGTCGGCGAGTTGCGTGAGAGTAGACATGATGCGATCGAGTATTCCTTGTAAAAATTGATTTTTTGGGCAAGTTTAACACACCACAGCGTTTGCCTAGTTTAAAACTTGAATCAATTAATATATATAAGTAACTAGGTACTCATTAGTTATCGTTGGACCCGAGTGTTCGCTCCGAACCAAGACTCTTTTGCCCCGAGTTGGGTCAAATGGCACGATCACCATCACAGACAATAAATATTGATTTCAGGTACCTAGGCACTCACTTCAGTCCCTTGCAGGTATACTGCATCATTTTTGGTTGTTCGGTAAATCATTCTTGCAAAATGTTCCGCCTATCAAAGTTGATCACCTTCTTGGCTCTAACAGCCTTCAATTGCCTCATTGCCGCGAGGCGACCGATTGGCTCTAGCTTTGGTGGCCCAGGAAATGCAACCTATGACTACATCGTAGTCGGTGGAGGCACAGCAGGATTGACCGTCGCGGCCAGGCTCGCTCAAAACTCCTCGTACACCGTCGCCGTGGTTGAGGCCGGCACCTTCTACGAGATTAGCAACTCCAATTTCAGTCAGATACCGGTCTTTGGGTCAGCATATAGTGGCAAGAGTAAGGGCAACGTGTCCCCCCTTGTTGACTGGGGATTCATGACAACGCCGCAGCCAGGCTTGAACGATGAGAGCACCTTGTATGTTCGCGGCAAATGCCTCGGGGGATCCTCTGCGCGCAATTATCTATCCTATCAACGAGGAACAATCGACACCTACCAGCGATGGGCCGATCTTGTGAACGACACGAGCTACGAATGGGATAATTTCCTTCCGTACTTCGAGAAGAGTTTGAACTTTACTCCTCCAGATAACCAAACCAGGGCACAAAATGGCACTCCTTCATACGATTCATCCACTCTGGGTGATGGCCAGGGGCCCCTTTCGGTGACTTTCCCGCGCTACGCCCTGGCTTTCTCGACATGGGCACAAAAGGCTCTTGTCAACTTCGGCATCAACGCCATCAACGGACTCACCAGCGGCAATCTGCTAGGTTCATCGTACCAGCTCATGACCATTGACGGAAGACGCTTCACACGCGAGTCCTCAGAAACCGCATTCCTGCAGAAACTCGGTCTCGACCTACCAAACTTCTTCGTCTACCAGTCCACCATGGCCACCAAGGTTTTGTTCAGCGGGACCACCGCCGATGCAGTCGAAATCGACATGGGTGGTGTTTCATACGCCCTGACCGCGAACCGCGAGGTGATCTTGTCTGCTGGCTCTTTTCAGTCCCCGCATCTGCTGATGGTTTCTGGAGTTGGTCCTGCGGATACCCTCAATCAGTATGGAATCCCCGTCATTGCGGACAGACCTGGAGTGGGACAGGATATGTGGGATCATGTTCTTGGAGGGCCATCATATCGTGTCAATGTTGTGACAACATCTATGCTGGGCGCAGACCCGCAGTTCCTTTCTGAGCAGGAGGCCCTCTTTGATTCTGACTTTCCTACTGGTATGCTGACATCCAATGGCTGCGACATGCTTTGTAAGTAATATAAATGCCCCCCCTAGAAGGCGCAAGGCGACGATATTAATAAAGATTAACAGCGTGGACGAAGCTACCCGAGTCAATTCGAAGCAACCTGAGCACATCCGCGCAGGATGCTTTGGCTTGGTTTCCGGACGACTGGCCTGAAATCGAGATCCTTTCCACCTCTGCCTACTACGGCTACCAGCAAGATTACTTTGCCGGGGGGCCCTTTGACGATTATAACTATGCCACCCTGGCCTTTGCTCTAAACGCTCCCATATCCCGTGGAAATATGACCATTTCCTCGGCCAGCATGACTGACCCCCCGGTAATCAACCCAGGCTGGCTGAGCGACCCAGTCGACCAAGAAGTCGCTGTTGCCTTCTACAAGCACATACGCGAAATGTTCGCCTCCATGGGCCCAGAACTTCTCATTGGTTCTGAATACTTCCCGGGTTCTGCCCTGAGCGTCAACGCGACGGACTCTGAAGTGCTGCAGTTCATCGGGGAGACCTTCAACACTCTCTTTCACGCGTCATGCACCTGCAAGATGGGTCCAGTAAACGACACCATGACTGTGGTAGATTCGCATGCGCGCGTGGTTGGTGTGGAAAACCTGCGTGTTGTCGATATCTCGGCTTTTCCCTTGTTACCACCCGGGCATCCTGTGGCTACTGTCTGTAAGTATCCCCTTAATTTTACCTGTGATGAGGAATTAATCCTGACTGTTTCGTTCCAGATGCCCTTGCTGAGAAGATCGCCGACGATATTCTGAACGGCGAATAAAAAGTAGTTGAAGCGGCATGACCCGACTGTCAGGGTAGTACCCTTTCACAGTCAAACATCCGAGTCTTTGCAACATTCAACGTGTAGTTATACTAATGCATTTGTAATTCTATTGGCTTTATGCGCATGTTTGATGGGTCAGATGTAACAATTGTGGAAGATTAGAATTAGGTCGCGGCTGAAGTTTTCTAACAAATTCTTCCTCGAGAAATTTCGATGGAATATAACATTCGTTCAGTGTTTTGGAAGTGAATGGCTATAGAAAACGTTACTCTAGTAAATAAGTATACTATCTTTCGGTCTCTTGGAATACCGGTAGTTACTAGTTAGATCTCACCTACATAGGCAAGACCCATAGAACCCGTAAAGTGCCCAGGTGCTTTAGCTAGATGAAAGAACACACGATCCTCCCCCATAGGCCTAATAGCATCTATGGCAGTCCTACAAGCAAATACGGTCTAGAATTACACGGTAGATGTGGTCCTTGCATACATGCTATCTGTCTGTCACTCGGGTCCTCCGGAGTTTCCTCTCGGGTCTACACTAAGTAATCCTAGCACTAACCGCAATATGCCTTCGGTCTGGAAAGTTAAAGTACAAGTATCACACCTACATCTGTTGATAGATTTTCCTGCACTTTCGGGACGAGAATAGTATCTAACACTGTAAAATATACATCATGAAAGTGGAAGACTTTCCCCATTCCAACGGAGGCATCCCGCTGGGAATCTCCACCACCGTGACTAATGGAGCCAACAGTCATGGGGAGAGCAATGGAATTCGCCCATTTCATCGGCCACTACTGAACCTCTACCCATCTCCAGAGGACACTAGGTCCTACGTCTGCTCGTGGCCAGAGGTCGTTGACTTCAACGCCACGCACAACCCAGACCACGTGTTTTGCGTCCAGGCCGAGAGGAAGACGGATACCATCGCGAGAGACAATGGTTGGCACGAACCTCCACTGTTGCGCATCACAAACGCAGAGTTAAGAAATGCAGTGGCTCGGTGCGGTCAGTGGCTGCAACAAACTATCCCTGAGCTCCAGCTCCCCATTGTTCAAGATGATGGGACGGTTAAAAAAGGGGACCCCATTGCCCTCTTTATGGAAAGTGATGTTGGACTGTTATTGCATCAGCTGGCGTTGATTGGGTTAGGGGTTCCTGTAAGTATGCCCCGATTACTATCAATTGCAATAACTAATAGAGTATTACAAGGTCCTACTGCTATCTGCCAGGTTGAGCTCGACAGCAGTCCACTCCCTACTGGAGAAGACCTCTGCGTGCGCTGTGGTAGCCTCAAACCGATTCTGGGCCACTGTCAACGGAGCTTTGTCTGCTGACGGGGAGAAGGAGATCGAAAATGGGGATAGCAATCACGTCAAGCACAAGAGAGTGCCATCCGTGTACTACGCAGCTGACTATAACACCTTCTTTCCCTCGAAGAATGGTCACTCATCCTCTTCCCCCGACTTCACCATTTGCCATCCACAGCATTACTTCAGCGAGTCTGATCGGGACGTTCTCATTCTACACTCCTCTGGCACCACCGGGCTTCCGAAACCAATCTACGTCTCCCACCGACACCTGCTCAGCTTCCTGAACTGCGAAGCATTCACCACAGAGCAGGAAGCCCAAGGGATCAACATGTCGACTCTACCGCTTTACCATGCCTACGGCCTTCTCGCCCCCGCCTTGGCAATGAGCGTAGGAAAGACCGTTTGTTTCCCTGCAACATCAACAGTGCCCAGCGCCCTTTCAACAATAGAGCTCATCCAGGCCACAGAGGCCTCGTCGCTGATGTCTGTGCCCTCCATATTAGAGGATATTTCTCTCATGCCAGAAAATCAGGGTGCCAAAGTACTAGCAAGCTTAGACTTTGTCTCCTTTGGTGGTGGGCTTCTGAAACCAAGCGTGGGCGACAAACTCTCCTCGCTGGGTGTTCAGATCTTGAATCATTACGGATCGACAGAGAGTGGTCCGCTGGCGCCAATGTTTGTGCCTCGTGCAGAGGACAATTATGATTGGCACTTCTTCCGACTACGAAGAGATATCAAGTTGGAAATCACAGAAATCGCGTCATCTCTCGACGAAAATGGGAATGCGCAGCGCAGGTTCAAGCTTACTACGTTCCCATTTGGATGGGATCGTCCATTTGAGATCCAGGATCAGCTGGTTTGTAATCCCAAGCATCCGGAAACGGACTTCAACGCTGTTGGTCGAAATGATGATTGGATTGTGCTTATGACGGGGGAGAAGGTGATCCCGGGGATTCTGGAGTCGATGCTGATGGAACAAATAACGTTGGTCAAGTCTGCCGTTGTATTTGGTCAGCAGCAATTTGAGATTGGTGTTATTATAGAACCATGCCAGCCAGTGCTTGGGCCAGAAGCCATAGACGAATTCAAGCAAGGGCTGTGGCCCATCATCCAGCGGGCCGGCGAGAAGATGGAAGCGCATGCTAGAATCTCGTCCATGGATGCCATGGTGATTCTTCCTCCGGGTGTGACTGTGCCGCGAACTGATAAAGCGTCTATCGCTCGCAATGAGGTGTACCGCGCGTTTGAGAAAGAAATTGCCCAGGCATATGCCAATCTTGAATATGGCGCTCGAGATGCTTCTGTGGACCTTTGGGGGTCTCATATCTCCTTGGAGCAGGCAGTAAAAGGCTTGATTCAGACTCATTTGAATTGGACAATTGAGGATAATAGCTGGACTATTGACGACGATTTATTTACACTTGGAATGGACTCTCTTCAAGCTACGAGACTTCGCAGAATGCTTCTATCAGCCTCACGCGACGCTAATGCTCCGCCAATCTCACAAAGCATAGGACGGGACTTTATCTATGCAAATCCTACTGTTCGTCGTCTCGCCGATGCTCTTAGAGGGATGAACTCTGTACAGAAACAAGACCGGGAGATCGGCATCTCCGACTTCGTGCGACGGTACAAATTCAGTCAAGACAAGGACGAAAGGGCTATTGTTTTGCTCACTGGCGGCACGGGCAGCCTGGGATCGCACTGTGTCGCGCATCTCGCTTCGCTGCCAGAAGTCAAGCGCATTATCATTCTAAACCGTGCCTCCTCCACCTCCTCCTACCAATCTGCCATCAGCCGCCAACTGCATTCCCTTCAACTCCGAGGAATCACGCTTTCACAAGACCAGTGGGATCGCATTGAGTGCCACCAAGTGGAAAGCTCAAGCAAGTGGTTGGGTCTTTCAACAGAGGACTATAACGACATTTGCTGTTCAATCACGCATATTCTGCATGCTTCATGGCCCATGGATTTCAAATGGAAACTACCTTCGTTCCACTCCCAATTCCAAACTCTCCAAAACCTGGGTCGTCTTGCGCTTGATGCCCATTCCTCTCGTCCATATATGAAACCAAGGCTCTTGTTCATCTCCTCCATTGCAACCGTTGGCCAGTACACCCGGGTGCATGGTTCGCGTCTTGTACCGGAGAATTTCACAGATACTGTCGGCTGTGTGAACGACATTGGATACGCAGATGCCAAGTTAGTGTGCGAGCGTATCATCGAGGACTCTATCAAAAACCATGGCGACAAAATCGACACATGCTTTGTGCGTGTAGGCCAGATCGCTGGCTCTAAATTGTCTGGCTTTTGGAATAAGGAAGAACATCTTCCGGCTTTGGTGAAGTCGTCCCAATGCATTGGGGCATTTCCGCAGCTTGAGGGGGTAAGTTGACAACCCTAACATGTACGCAGATTACCAACTAACAACATCATACGTTTAGACACTATCATGGATCCCCGTCGACGATGCTGCAGCAGTAGTCTCCGAATTATTGCTGTCTGACAGTCCGCCCTCACCAGTTTGTCACCTGGAAAACCCCATTCGCCAAGCATGGACCGACGTACTAGGTGCTATCGCGTCAGAACTTGGAGTTTCCAAATTCCTGCCATTTGATGAGTGGCTTCAGAAAGTGGTTGCTGCTAACCAGAACGATACGGAAAATCCAGCAAGGGCACTAGAGGAATTCTTCCAGGTGGATTTCCGGCGCATGGCATGTGGAGATGTGATCCTTGATACTTACAAAACGAGGAATGCCTCTACGACTTTGGCCAAGTTGAATGCTGTTTCCACGGATACTATTGTAGGGTATTTGAAGTATTGGAAGAAGGAGGGCTATTTGTAAAGTCTGCCTGATAGATGACAGTATTTCTTTCCCTCTCGTCGTGTTTACAAATACGTTCACATAGAACTCAATGTCAACTTTTGTGTTGGGCTGATATGTAGCTGAACACATGCGATTGGTTTTTAACATATCTATTACAATGATTACAATGAATTCTCCAACTCCACAATCTTCTTCAACACATCCCCCTTCTCTCCCTCAAACGCACTCGCCTGCACACTCCCCAACGGCCTCCTACTCCTGCCCCCTCCGTACCCATAATACCTATCCAGCGCGCCCTTGATGCCTGCAACGCCCAACCTCACAAGCACCCAATCCGCCTCACTCAGCAAGGTCTGCAGCTTCTGCGCCTCTGCCAGGTTTCCCGCATCATACAACTCCAAGAGCTTAACATGAATTTTGGGTACCAGATTCGCCGCCGCAGCAATAACGCCATTCGACCCGCCCACCAAGCCGTGTAGGAAGAAATCTGATTTGCCTGCAAAGGCCGCAAAAGCGCCTTCAATACGTTTATCGTGCGCGACGCGGTGCAATTTTCCGAGATTGCCGCAGGTGAGTTTGCAGCCCACAATCTTCCCGGGGTTGGCAGACGCAAGGTCCGCGATCATGTCCGAGTCAATGTCGATGCCGGACGTGACACCCGGGAAGTTGTAGATGAGAACTGGTAGGGGTGATTCGGCGGCGACGTCAGTGAAGAATTTCTTGATGGTTGGTTGCTGCATTGCGCCGACTATATATCCCGTTAGCATATACACCAAACAATCTGCTATAAAGGGGGCATACCCCAATAACTAGGACTCAACACAAGCGCATAATGCGCGCCCGCTTCTTTGGCCTCTTGACAAAGCTGCACCGTCTCTCTTGTACTCTGCGCACCGCAGCCGGCGATTATAACACCGCCCGGTTTCCCATATTTGGTCAGCGTTTCTAGGGCTGTGGAAATGACCAATTGCCGCTCTGAATGTAGCAAATGAGGCGCCTCGCCGTTGGAGCCTTGAATGACGAGACCAGCAACGCCGGATTGCGCGAGACGAGTAACGTGCGCTTTCAGGGCGTCGATGTCCAGAGATTCATCTTCGTGGAAGAAGGCGACGACGGGGGCGTAGATGCCGCGGGGAGGGGCGGCGGGTGCCATATTCTGCTTACAGAAAGATTTCTATCAATTTATGATGCTGGTTGAAAGACGAGTTTACCGGGGGGCATTCTGTTTTATCTATTTGATTGACACAGCTGAGAGTGGTGCTCCATGAGCCATTTCGGTGCTTCGGCATCTCCCTGATCAAGCCGAGCGGACAATCAGCGCTTATCAGCCCAGCCCAGCCCTCCTCCGAAGATTTGCGAGTGTTCCCCGCATTAAATATCCTCCCCCAGCTAACCTACAGATTGGCCAGGAATTGCTTTCTATCTGTCTATCTATTTAATTTTTTGAGAAATTCCAATTCTCATCACCATGGGTTCTACTTCTACATCACCGTTTGCGCGCGCCGAAGCAATCCCGCCGGATGCCATTTTCGAAGTAACGAAACGCTACCTGGCAGACACCAACCCTAACAAGGTGAACCTCGGCCAGGGGACGTATCGTGACGAAAATGCGCAGCCCTGGATTCTGCCTTCTGTTCGTGCCGCAAAAAAGGAGCTAGGGGAGGGTTTGCATGAGTATCTGCCAATTGCGGGATTGCAGGAGTTTAGGGATGAGGCTGTTAAAGTTGCGTTTGAGGGGAGTACAGCTTTAAGTGAGAAGAGGGTATGTACCCATTCCAACACGGGCAGATAATCATTGAAATTAACGTTGTTTAGATTGCGACTTGTCAGTCACTCTCCGGCACAGGCGCATTACTGCTCGCCGGCCTTGCCCTAAACCAGGCCAACTCCGGCATCACCACCGTCTACATCACGGAACCAACCTGGTCCAACCACGACCTCCTTTTCAGTCGACTCGGCTTCACAGTCAAGAAATTGCCATACTACAAAGATGGCGCCTTCGACTTTGACGCGTACACCACCGCCCTCGAACAAGCCGATTCTTCGTCCGCGGTAGTCCTGCACGCCTGCGCCCACAACCCAACTGGCTGCGATCCCACGCGCGACCAATGGAAAGAAATCGCATCCATAATCAAGACCAACGGGATATTCCCCATCTTCGACTCCGCCTACCTCGGCTTCAACTCTGGCTCCGTCGACGAAGACGCCTGGTCCATCCGCCACTTCACCGAAACTTTGAACCTCGAAGCCTGCGTCTGCTTGAGCTTTGCCAAAAACATGGGCCTGTACGGCGAACGCGTCGGTCTAACAGCCTTTGTCGCCTCCTCCCCTTCTTCAGCTGCCACTATGTCTTCTATTCTAGCCAACGTGCAGAGGGCTACAGTCTCCAACCCGCCCGCCTACGGCGCAAAGATTGCTGCCAAGGTGCTCGGCACACCAGCGCTCAAGGCGCAGTGGGCGCAGGATTTGATTACCATGTCGAGCCGCATAAAGTCCATGCGCCAGGCGCTGTACGACGAGCTGGTACGGCTGCAGACGCCGGGGAGCTGGGAGCATATAGTGCAGCAGAGCGGCATGTTTGGGTATACGGGGATTAGTGAAGGGCAGGTTGTTTATCTTGAAGAAAAACATCATGTCTATATGGCGAGTACGTCGCGGATTTCGATTGCGGGGTTGAATGAGAGTAACGTGGCGTATTTTGCGAGGGCGTTGGATGATGCTGTGAGGACTGCGTAGGCTGTTTGTATAGTGAGGCAATGAATATCATCAGAATATGTTGATAGTTACTAGACTCAAATTGTAGAATTAACCAACAACTTTACAGAATTAAGACGTAAATTGCCATTGGCCAATAGCTAATCTTAAATCTATGGTTGAAGGACATATTATTCCATTTTCTAGAGGAGAAGGAGGAGCAGGAGGACAACCAACCCTAACCCTATGTCCTCCCGTTCCCCGCGAGTTTCCCGCCTCGCAACCACCTGCCTACAGACATGTACGAACATTAAACAATTCCTCGGAAAATGAAATCAAACAAATAAAACAAACCGAGCGAATAAGATAACGTGATTGCCACTGCCCGCTCGGCACTTTCACTCCAGCACGGCATCGCCAACCGGTTGATCTGTCTGGGCCGTTCGGCTCAGGGCCAGAAATGCCGAGCGATCTTGCGTCCACCAGCGCGAGTGGACGTCCACCCCAGCCAGTTGGAACTAAGGCGTTAGATCCGGCTGATTGCGATTGCAATTGCGATAAAGCTGGGCCTGAGCTGGGGCATACATAATCGGCGTAATCTGCTCATTTATTCTTGAACTCCTTCTACTGCTAACAACAGTAATACGTACATAATCATGGGCTCTATATCACCCTGGGAACACCAGCCCTCCAGCGGCAGCGGCATTCGCATCGCCATCGACCGCGGCGGCACATTCACTGATGTCCGTATACTCCGCACTTCGATAAGATAAACCAACTGACGATGTTTCTAGTGCGTCGCATCCGTCCCCGGCCAAGACGACATTCTGGTCAAATTACTATCCGTAGACCCCGCCAACTACCAAGATGCGCCGGTTGAGGCTATCAGGCGTGTGCTGGAGAAGGCGACCGGAAGGCCGTATCCGAAGGGGGAGAAGATTAGTCTACATGGCGTTGGTAAGAATCCTCGCCACCATATTGAAGAAAGTGTGATCGCCTGACCTGCTGTAGAATCGATTAAAATGGGCACAACAGTCGCCACCAACGCCCTGCTAGAACGCAAAGGAGAGCCGACTGCGTTTGTGGTTACGAGGGGGATGAAGGTAACCACCTCACATCCCCAAAGTGTGAGCGATAGATGCTGACGAGGACAGGATTTGCTACACATTGGGAATCAATCACGACCGAAACTGTTCGATCTGGCCATTAACAAGCCGGACGTGCTCTACAGTGAAGTCATCGAGGTCGATGAGCGCGTTACCCTCGAAGCATGGACGGAGCGCAAAACCCCTCTGGAAATCGATATTGAATCCGATCCTGCCTTGTTTAAAGGCAACACAGGCGAGGTGGTGAGAATGTTGCAACCGCTCGACATCGAGTCAACGCGAACGTCTCTCCAGGAGGTATACAACAAAGGCTTCCGGTCCATCGCCGTCTGCCTCATGCACGCCTACACATTCCCCGCCCACGAAGCCGCAGTCGGCAAACTGGCCGAAGAAATCGGCTTTACGCACATCTCCCTAAGCTCCGAGCTTTCACCGACAATAAGAATTGTGCCAAGAGGTCATTCGTCGACCGCAGATGCATATCTAACCCCCGAAATTAAGCGGTATATACAAGGCTTTGAGTGCGGCTTCGAAGACCTGAGGAGCAGCGGCTGTCGCTGCGAGTTTATGCAGAGTGACGGCGGGCTCGTCGAATTTTCGGGTCTGTCAGGGCTCAAAGCGATATTGTCGGGTCCCGCGGGCGGGTGTGTAGGGTATGCGCGCACGGCGTATGTGGAGGATGATGAGAGGAAGGCGGTTATTGGGTTTGATATGGGGGGAACCTCCACCGACGTTTCCCGATATGCAGGCAAACTAGAGCAAGTCTTTGAAACAGCAACGGCCGGCGTCACCGTGCAATCTCCGCAGTTAGACATCAACACTGTGGCTGCAGGAGGCGGGAGTATACTGACCTGGGAAGCGGGCATGCTCAAAGTTGGTCCGGAGAGTGCCTCTGCGCATCCGGGGCCCGCGTGTTATCGAAAGGGGGGCCCGTTGACGGTGACGGACGCGAATCTGGTGCTTGGTCGGCTGAGACCGGAGTATTTCCCCAAGATATTTGGGCCGAATGAGGATTTGCCGTTGGATATTGAGGCGAGTCGGAAGTTGTTTGAGGAGATGACGGATAAGATTAATGAGGATGTGCCGGTGAAGTTGACGTTGGAGGAGGTCGCTGCTGGGTAAGCTTTCTACCAGTCACTGATATTCATCTTTTCTAATGTTGGTGATAGGTTCTTGGATGTTGCGAATGAAGCCATGTGCCGCCCCATCCGCACCCTCACCGAAGCCAAAGGCTACGACGCCAGCCTGCACAACCTCGCCTCCTTTGGCGGCGCTGGGGGCCAACACGCGTGCGAAATTGCGCGCAAACTTGCCATTTCGCGTGTGTTGATACACAAATATTCTTCCGTCCTTTCTGCGTACGGCATGGCGCTTGCCGATGTCGTTCACGAAGAACGCAGCCCATGCGCTTTACTCTACAGCCCTGAAAATATCGGCAGTTTCACCGAGGAACTTGACCGTCTGCAAGAAAAGAGCGTCAAGGCATTGATCAAGCAGAGAATTGGCAAGGCGCAGATTACATCGGAGCGATATCTCAATATGAGATTCCATGGCTCCGACACGGCGATGATGATCCAGCAAGACACAGAAAAAGGAATGGATGGGTTTCTGAAGTCGTTTGAGCGCGCGCATCAAGACCAGTTTGGCTTTTTGCCTGTTGGGCGAGACGTGATCATTGACGACCTGCGCGTGCGATCGATTGGCTCCAGCGGCGTAGACATCGAGAAGCCCTGGAAAGACGAGCTTGCTTCGGTCACTCACATCCCTCTTGAGAGCGCAACTGCACCCGAGACGAGAGCGCTCTACTTCAAAGAACTAGGCTGGACGCAAGCACCCATGTACGAACTCGGCGCCCTCAAGCCTGGCTCATCAATTGCCGGCCCAGCACTGATTATGGATAACCAGCAAACCATCGTCGTTGCGCCGCGGTCGACGGCAACCATTCTGTCGAACAACGTCATTATCGATGTCGAGGTGGGCAAGAAGGAGACCATTTCAACCACTCAAGTTGACCCCATTCAACTATCTATTTTCGGGCATCGGTTCATGGGTGTTGCGGAACAGATGGGGAGAGCGTTGCAAAAGACGAGTGTGAGCACAAATATCAAGGAGAGGTTGGATTTTTCGTGTACGGTGTTTTCGCCGAATGGGGGGTTGGTGGCGAATGCGCCGCATGTTCCGGCTATGGTAAGCTGTCCCAGTTCGTAAGGATATAGTCATATGAATGGCTGATTTTGTCTAGATTGGCAGTATGGCGTTTGCGGTCAAATGGCAGATTGATCACTGGAAAGATGATCTGAAGCCGGGAGATATCATTTTATCCAATTCGCCTGGTATGTCAACTCTCACCTCGTCTCTATCGTGATCAAGCTAATATAAGTCGTGATAGTCTGCGGTGGAACTCATCTCCCAGACCTAACAGTCATAACACCCATCTTCGACGCCAAGGGCGAAAAAATCATTTTCTGGACTGCCTCTCGCGGCCACCACGCTGATATTGGAGGCATCCTGCCCGGCTCCATGCCGCCCAACTCGAAGGAACTATGGGAAGAAGGCGCCGTAATTCGGTCCTTCAAAGTTGTGGAGAATGGTATATTCAAAGAAGAAGAACTCACAGACCTGCTCATGGCTCCGGGGAAGATTGAAGGGTGTCAAGGGACGAGGTGTCTGAGAGATAATATTTCGGACATTAAAGCGCAAGCGGCGGCGAATCATCGGGGTAGTCAGCTTATTCATTCACTTATAGAGGATTATGGGCTTGAGGCTGTGCAGTTTTATAGTAAGTATTTCAACTCTAGTAACAGGTGGCATTGGGCTGATCGTGAATAGTGCAAGAGATCATCGGCGCCGCCGAGCTGGCAGTCCGGGATATGCTTAAACGGATAGCGAAGATGACAGGCGGAAAAGTGCTTGAAGCTGTCGATTACATGGACGACGGCACCCCGATTCAGCTCAAAGTAACTATCGACGAGAAAACTGGTAGTGCCACGTTTGACTTTGAGGGGACTGGTCCTGAAGCTTATGGTAAGCCTGCACCACTCTCTAGCATACACGTAAAATTTGTATCTAATAAGTCGAGTAGGCAACTGGAACGCCCCCATCGCCATCTGCAACTCCTCCATCATCTTCGCGCTCCGGTGCATGGTCAACATGGAAATCCCGCTCAACCAAGGCGCCATCATGCCCATCAACGTGCTCATTCCCGAAAACTCACTCCTCCGGCCCTCCGAAGAAGCAGCCGTCTGCGCCGGCAACGTGCTAACCTCCCAACGCATCGTCGACGTCATTTTCAAAGCCTTCAAAGCCGTCGCCGCCAGCCAAGGATGCATGAACAACCTAACCTTTGGCACGGATGACCCCGAAGAAGGCTTCGGCTACTACGAGACCATCTGCGGCGGTGCCGGCGGCGGACCAACGTGGGACGGCACAAGCGGCGTGCACACTAACATGACCAACACGCGCATTACAGACCCAGAGGTGCTTGAGCGTCGCTACCCCGTTATCCTCCGCCAATTCTGTCTTAGGGCTGGCAGTGGTGGCGCAGGCGCCCATCCGGGCGGCGACGGGATAATTCGGGATATTGAGTTTAGGATCCCCATCAAAGTGTCCATTTTGAGTGAGAGACGAGCATTTGCGCCGTATGGTCTGGAAGGTGGCGAGGATGGGGAGAGGGGAAAGAATGTTTGGATCAAGGCGAGTGGGCGTAGTATTAATTTGGGAGGGAAGAATACGGCCATGATGGATAAGGGGGATCGGATTATTGTCATGTCGCCGGGTGGAGGGGGTTGGGGAAACCCATCGTCGGTGGTTAATGGAAATGCGAATGGGGTGATGAAGACGGTGCAGAAGGCGTTCCAGGCTGTGGCTGGTGGGACGGTGTCTATGATTCAGTCTATGGGTGAATCTGCGTAGGTTTTAGGGTTGATATGATACTATGTTTGTAGCGTCGTGTATATTTTAAGAATGTGATAATGTTCAATATCAATAAGCCTCGAAAGATCAAGCTCATCTTGCTAGCGAATCAGCTATGTAATCAATACATCATCGACGATAGGATCCTCAGTCAACTGCAGCTGGTAATCATCAGCCCATCCCTCCAGGTGCTCTACGTCTTCGGGATACTGATCTGCTAGCGCCTCCTCCTTTTCCACATGTCTAGCACTACGTATAGGCACTCTTGCACCAGAACCCTGACCAGTCGCACCCACTCGCCTCCCATATGAATTCCCTCGAGGTACACTGTCCTGCTCTTCCATATGACGCTCACCATAGGCAAGAGGTGATCGATTCAATGCTTGACCTCTCCTGGCGGCGTATGGGGAAGCTGTTACCGAACGCCCATAATTTCCACGCGGCCGACTAGGTTTCTGACGCGAGGCCTGCTCTTGAACAGGTGGGCCTCTCAGGCTCGCTCCACGCGCGACAGGCCGCCTAGAAGGGACTCGAAGTCCAGAGTTAAATCCACCATAGTCGTCATACTCCACTGCCTCCTGAGCTCCTCCATCTTGCCCGTAGCCATCATACCGATCGCCTGACATGTGCGCCATTTTACTATCGTCGACACGCTGAGCCTTGGTCATATACTCATCAAACTCACTCATTGTCGCATGCACGGTTCGGAAATGCTCGGCAGTGAGAACAGCTGGGACACCTTCATGAGAGTCCTTGTTGTCGAACAAAGCCATACACGCCGCGATCTGCACGGCATTACGGATCTGTCGTCCATTCCACGGCCCGCACTCCGTTTTGTGGTCCTGGGAGTACGCGTCGCACGCACCTTCGAAAAACTTTTGGATTTCGGATTGCATGACTAGGATGTGGGTCTTTCGAACAGTGCTAGCATCATTTGGCTGTGACTCGATCTTGGGGAGTCGGTTGAGGTTCTTGTTCAGTATCTCGATGGTGTCATGTTTGCCGAGGCGTGGATAATAGAGGCTGATATGAACTCGAGACCGGAATGCCTCATCTAGTGCTCCTACTCGATTGGTGGTGAGGAATAGAATTCCACTGTAATACTCTAGTACTCTCAAGAAGACTGGAACAATTGTTAAAATTCATGAAGGAGACGCTTGAAAAACAGGGGATGCATGACATACCGGATACAAGAGCATTACGTTCCACATTAGTTCGATCGCGTTGGGTGAGGAAGACATCGGCTTCATCCAGAAGTAAAACACAATCCCAAAGGTGAGCATATCGGAAAATATTCTTCAGGTTTTTTTCAACTTCGTCCGGTGCTATGCCCAAGTCACCACATGTAATCGGGAACAGTGGCTTGTTGAACTCGAGAGCCACAGCTTCTGCGGTTGCTGTTTTGCCTACTCCAGGAGCCCCGTGTAGGAGAATGACTAGCCCTCTTCCTTTCCCTTTGATGATATCAGGACTAAGTACTAGAGACTCATCCTCCTTCCGCTGGTTATTCCGCATAAAGTGGGACGAAACACTAGATCTAATGATTTTCTTGTGTTCCTGCTTGATTTGGATGTCATCCAACGAGACTTTGACGTTGTCTGTCTTGGACTGGAAGCTTTGAACATCAAGTCGAGCGAACTTCCTTTCACGCAGTACATAACCACATATTCTTCTTGGAAGCAAGGCAAAGTCCTCGTCGTTCCATCTGCTCGCTACCTGACCCTCCTTTTGGATGAAGGGATTATTCTCGTTGAACGCCCTCGCTGCTTGTAGATAGGTCTCGAATTCTCGTATGAGCTCGACATTGGGCTCAGAGACAAACAGCCCCCTGGATTCATTGTGAATGCTCGGGGCTCTGTCCCAAAGTCTGCATGATATTTCACTCTCATCGACGCCGAAGCCGCAAGCTGTCCTGATTTCAGGCACCTCCCGATTCACCCAGTCGGGGATATGTCGCTCTGCCTCTCGGATGTCGATGATTACCTCACTTTCCATATGCTCTGGTTCATCGATGGGGACATCCTTTTCTGCTGCGAACAAACCCGTGACTAAATTCCAGCCGGAATAGTACCTGCGGCTAATACCATCTTGTGCCAGTTCTTTGAAGGCCTTCCCTCTTTCAATATGCTGTTTCCGAATCTGTTCATAACGCGGGTGGAAAATCAATGGGAAGCACTCCAAGGAGGTTATTTCCTTCTCTCCAAGAAAGAACTCAAAGACGAGGATTTTCCACGACGCTCGAAATCCCTCTCCATCGTGATCGAGGCAGTAGACTTGCCAAAAGGTATAATTACCAGTAGGGAATTTCCAGTTATCCGAACCTTCCTTCCAATGATACCAGAAATCCACTGGAGCAGTATAATACGCCCGAAAAACATTCTGATAAGCACACTGGTGATATCCAGTCAGCGCGTCCTTTAAACTTGGGGCAAACACGAGCTCGCCAGGTCGGAAGAGGAATTGAATGTCGTCGTGGGAAACCTTCTTCGGCGTAGCCAGGCTCAGTCTGTCGTATCTCGCCCACAAAGGTATGATATCTTGCTCCACAAACTCGACATAACATCTTAATTCGTCCAGAGCTGATGATTTTTGGGGAATATTTGAATCAGACTCCATGTCCTTCAATCTAGCTTTCATCTGTTCTTGGTAAAAGAAGAAAAGATGGAACGGGCGACAGAACACAAGAACTTTCCTCCGTGCGGAGCCGATATCACTTTTCCACCCCGATAGTTCGCCGAGATGGCGTAGGACCTCAGAAGAGCGGATTCTCACGCGGAATGGATTTCGTTTGTCGCCCAGTTCGCTGGAACTTCCAGTCATGGGTGCCTCACTGCGCACATCTTCAGGGGGCTTTGAATGATCGTGATCATCAATTCTGGCCCTTCTTTTTCGTTCGTCTTTCATTTCGTCTCGAGGATTCGGGCTGGTTAGCAGGCATTCAATTGTGTAGTCCCAATTGTCCTTGTGTACCCGGTTCATAAACCCAGGATAATTAAAATACCGTACGCCGAGGTTGACCTCTCTAGTTTCAAGCTCTCTTTATAGGCCAGCTCGAATTGCCTCCTCAGATGTCTCGGGCCCGGATGGAGCAGAGCCTTCCACGACATCTGGGCTCACTCTGTTTGCCATAACTAGTTGAACGATCTGGATAGCTTTTGCGTGGTGGGCGCAACTGGTTGGGGGAGAAGCGATCGAGAGACGGAATGACAGTGTTTACCTAGGTAAGGACTTGGGCAGCTGGGCATTAACTTGTTGTGGGGAGGGGGGGGGAGGCTAGATAGGCTGCCATGGGGGTTCTGGGCAGAAATTAACAGGATTTCTAGTTCTAAAGTACCCAGCAAACAGCATGTCATAACCTCTACGCGACTCGCCTGTTGGTCCGGAGTGCGTGGGACCAACGTGTCAATGTATGACAATTCACACACCCTTCCTCGTTCAGGGTGTTACATCTCCAGCTCATATACGCGCTATGACTATGGAGGGGCGGTAATTGGTGGTCAATAGAATACTCAATGCAGAGAGCCGTAATCCGACTGCACAAGTACGACTTTAACGGACACATGTGTCGAATATTGCCTATTATGATCTTCCTGGGTTTCAAGTAGCTCGGTTAATTGCATGTATCTGCATGAGAATACAAAGAAGGTAACATTTGTACCACAAATGGCTGTCATGTCGTGGCTGTCCCGCTCTTCTACCTATCTAGCCTCGGACCTCAGAGACCATCTCTCTCACCCTCATAGACTGGGACCAACAGAATGAAAAGCGATTTTCATCGTTATTTGAAAGCTAAAGCTTCGGCAGAAGACCTCGGGCAGAGAACGGCTGCAAAATGGATGGGGGAGCGTGGAAAGGAAATTCATCCTGCCTTCGGGGTGGAGACTCAATATGACCCGCGACAAAAGAAATACATTACTGATGAGCAGGCTGCCATCGAGTGCGTAGTTTCCTTTCTTTTTCAAACAGTGATTAACGGACTGATGGTCCACATAGTTCTCTATCGCAAGTCCTGAACACCTACGACGCCAATTGTTCTCCCGAAGAACCGACATTCACTCAATGCTCATGGGAAACCGTCCTGAAGACCCTCGAAGAGGCGAAAAAGGAACATACTTCTGGAACATCTAAGAGCCGTTATGAGTCATATGCTATGACTGGAATGGAGGTTGCCTGTCAGTTTACCAATGCTCTCCCAGATGAGTACGGCCTCGGCGTGATAAAAGGGATCCTTGGAATACTGTATCAGGTGAAATACCATCAGCTCTATATGAGAGCCATCCCTGTCATCCAGCTAATCACGCCGCTTTGCAGACTGCCAAAAGACGCGGAGAAAATCGTGCACGCATCTTGGAAGCTTTCGAAAGTATTCCCGAATCCATCTTGACTATCAATCTATCTTGCCGTCTGCTGGGCTCCACGCCAAAGGATGATCAACTTCGCGAGGACTTCCACATGGAACTTTTAAGGAGCATGCCTGTGCTGGTTGATATTCTTCTCGGGAACGCAGCCTGTAAGAGAATACTCCCTGATCGTCTGACATCAGGATCATTACGCCCACTAACCCATTTAGGGTACCGTCGAGCCAAGGGATACATGTCACTCAAGATCAGCGAATCTCTCAAAGTTGATGAAATACTCTCAGAGTGGAGCCGATATACTAATGCTTTGGAGAAGCGAGTGACTCAAATGAGGGATAGACTACTGAGTCATATTGCATACCACAGTGCTGAGTCACATTATATAGGAGTCAAGACATACGACAGGCTTGACTCGTTTGACAACCGTTTTGAAGAGTTAAAATCAATCATTTCCGGTTTGGCTCCTACTATATTTGCAATGACGAAAATGGAAATTTCAAACCAAGTCGAGCAAATGGGAAGATCCCTCCAGGCCCAGGCCATAGGGGCTCAAGCGCAAACCCTTCTTTTCCGGGGATGGGAGAGATTGGAAATGGAGGGAGAAGAGACACCTGATGCGTCTCACGACTATCTTCTGCAGAATGGTAAATATTCGATTTGTCTATTGCAACTATTTGAGTTCTTCAATTTGACATTGAAAATTGTTAGATCTCAATTTCGAGAGCGAGGAGGTCGAGTTTGACGACTCCCAGCCACATGATACGCCGTATAAAATCATGACAGAACTAGAAGTCCTCGGCCTTCTACAAGTAGGCCCATTTGCTCCTCTCAAAGACCTCGAGTTCATTTTGCAACAATCCGAGAGGACCACAGAGCTATCACTCAGGCAAGTGCAGTGGCTCAATCAAATGGACGAGTTCGTCGACTGGTTCCAAAGCCCCGAGTCATCCATCCTATTAGTCGATGGACACCTTGAGGCTGCATCATACCAAAGAATCTCACCATTATCAATCTTCAACGCAAGCTTCATACTCAATCTTTTTCGCAGTCCCTTTCGGATCACACTTTCTTTCTTCTCAGGACTCTACGATACCGAGGGTGCCGAGAGAGACGAGGTCGCCAAAGGTCCATACGGGCTGATTCGCAGTTTGATTGTTCAACTCCTCTCCCACAAAAGCTTCCCTCAGCCCGATCTATCATTCCTCACGGAAGAGTGGATTGAAGACTGCCGAATGAATAATATCAAGGCTCTGTGCGAGCTGTTCAAACGTCTAGTCTTTCAAATCCCCGCTGATGTGGAGTTATTTTGCATTCTCGATGGGCTTGTCATCTACGAGGCCGATCCCTTGTGGGGTGACAAAATAGATTATGTGGCAGCCCTCTTCCAGCACATTGCTAGAGAAACAAATTTTGACGGAATGCCGAGAGTCAAGACACTCCTGACATTTGCCAATCGAAGCTTGCGGATCTCTGATAGAGTAACAAGATGCCCAGATGTCTGGAAGCATGTGGTCTTGAGGGCCCAGCATGCTAGTCACATGCCTTTGATGATATAGAGCCGTCAGCATCCTCAGGCTGTCGCAGGTGGAAAAGTGTCCTTGATTGAATCTACGGGTTAAACTGTCCAGTTATTGAGTTCATTTATCTTTTCCGGGGCCGTGTATGTGTTAAGAATGTGATAATGTTAGATGTCACTGAGCTCGCAAAAGTACCTAGGTAACATCTTTAAAATAGATGTTGCAAGTAATTTTAAACACAAATAAAGACAAGGAACCTTGGAAACGCCAATATTTTCGAAAACCTCAGGTACCTAGGTATGCGTTGCTCTGTTCTATCCGACGGTTGTATATACTTCCTACACTCACCGAATCCAGCTCTCACATCCTTGAACATGTTGATGTTCTAGAGCAATCTAGCGCAAAGGATTAGCCACATTGATTAGGTACATGACATTAGACAAACAGCATAAAATGTACTGAAATCATGATTTCCTAGTTAAATAGGACGCAAATGTTCCTGTATTACATATATCTAGACAAGCAGGCCTGAGGGCCTAGTTCTCAATGCATCTCAAAGTTGAACACAACATATCCCGCTCTACAAATCTCGTCGTGCACCAATTTTCTGGTTACCTACCTAGATACAATACAATCTGAAAATATATTGATATTCTCTTTATCTCGTCTAACCCTATACGACCAATTTAATAAAAGTTGAACGTCCGAGGAGACGCGGTATGATTCACAATAACCTTGGAAATAATACCTAGGTAATCAACTATATATTAGTGGTCCGGTGTTGAATATACTCAAGCATGGCCTGAATTGTGACCAAATATTTGCCGGCCTTCATAAATAACGACAAGACAGCTTCACGTCTACAGACGGTATCTGAAATGCTTATTCTCCTTATCCGTCAAATCTTCAAAGCTCTCCATAGCCACCTCGCCAAGGTCCGCCCCATCTAGCAGACCCTGCCTTTCCTTCTTGCGGTTCTCAAACCAGCAATACGTCGTATAAATGATCTGCAGTCCCATGGCTCCGGCATATGCGCCTGCCAACCCTCTAATAGCGGTTGGGTATCTGGGAGCTTCGTTGGCGAGGAAGAGATGCGGGCCGGCGATGTTTCCAGCACAATACAGACTGACATCATTAGTATTAGAAGTGGCTTAGTGAAGGTAAAGGAGGATGGGGCATACATGAAGTAAATTCCCAAAACAGTGCTGCGCTTCGTGTGGCCAGCAGTATTAAGACCGGGCAGCGTCCAGTTCAGAACAACCGGGGACCCGAGTATACCTTGCATCCAGCACATACCGACAAGCGCAAGGCGATGCTTGATGTCGATTTTGAGAATGCCAATAAGACCAGCCAATCCGGGTATGCAGCCAACTATTCGTCCATCAGCAAACACGTTACTCAATTAATAGAAAGGGGGAGGAGCTCACTGATAATAGTAACCCCAATCATGTTCTTCCTCTTGGTCAAAAACCCAAACGCAATAACCATCACAAGCTCAAACGCGCCTACGGGCGTCTGCATCAAACTCGTCTTGAGCGCATCATACCCAAACCCTTCGATAATAGCCGACAAGAAGTTTGTGACACCACCATTCAAGATTCCATAGCATATAGCCATGCCAAACAAGAGCCACACTTTGGCATCCAGCAACGCTTCCCGAATCTGCGAGGGGACCGTTTTGTGGTGTTTGAGACCAGTTTGGTTGCGCGATATGCGCCATACGGCGACCACTTTTTCGTATTCGCTCAACATTTTGGCGTTGTGAGGGCCGTCGGGGAGGTAAAAGTAGATGACGAAGCCCCAGGCGAATGTTAACGCGCCGACAATCTACCACAAACACACCATTAATACCAGCCAGACTGAAGGAAGAAGGGGAGGGAGCTTACGAGGTAGATGAGCTTCCACTGCGGAATCGCCAACCCCGTCGCATGGCCCGCGCCATACGCAAGCAACGCTCCCAAAATCGAACTTATCCCATTCACACTCAACCAAAACGAGCTCCTCAAACTCTGCTCTTCGCGCGTCCACAACATACTCGTAAGCAGAATAAACGCAGGCGAAATCACAGCCTCCAACAACCCCAGAAAGAAGCGAATGGCGAAGAAGCCGGAGAAGTTGAACACGGCGGCTTGCAGCATGCACACGCTACCCCAGATGAAGAGCATAACGCCAATCAAACGGCCAATGGGGTATCGTTGCAGGAGAAATTGCCAGGGATAGGCACCCGTGAGCCAACCAAAGTAGAGCGCGGAGGAGACCCAGGAGTATTGCGTGCCGGTCATGTGCGTGTCGGCTTGGAGGCCGTAGGCGTTGGAATAATTCAATCTACACATAGTGTTAGCTGTCTGCATCAATCTTTATAGATGGGTAGGATGGGGAGGGGGGAGGGGGAGGTACGTCTGCTTATCCAGGAAACTAAGCATATACGTCGTCATCATCTACCAACATCACCCATTAGCATATACCATTCAATTGTTTCTTTTGAGGGAGGAGACTACCATCGGCAAAACAATAAAATCAAACTTCCGCCGGACCTTGACACTGTCCCGCTCTAGTTGAGCCTGGTCGTATTGCAGCGATTGCTGGAAATAGATCTTTGCGACATCGTTGAGATCGACGCCGTCGCCCTTGAGGCGCGCGAGGAAGCCGATGTCGTGGTCAGGAGGGGGCAGGACGGCCTCGTCGGCTTCTTTTGTTGTTGACATTTTGATGCTGTATAATCTCGTTGATTTCACAGGTAGTCGTAGGAGAGTCGGAGGCGACAGGAGTTCATAACGTTGACATAGCCTGGCTTATAAATACCAGCTCTATCAGACCGTTACCTACATCCAACAAACCGGATCCATAAACCGCCCTCGGATGTCGGCTCCTTATCTTTCATATATACAAGGCTCCGCAGCGCATATCTCTCGTATATCCATCCATTTTGCGGGGTTGGAGGTAAATGTCAGCAGCCAAGATGCCTACCTGCGTGCTAACATTCAACCAAAAATTTTATGTTATCGCCCTTATATATGTACCGAAAGCCAAGATGACATGCCCCATCAGCTAGTACAAGCCAGGTGTCTTGGGAGATAGCATGTGGCACTAGGTGTACTACTGTGTTGCTATCTATGCTATCTCCCGGACAATCCCCGAAGAGACGCGGGGTAAATGGCCGACACAGATAAGCAGCTTAGCTTGAGGTTGGAGACAAGCTATCTTTTTGTTTTCGATGTTTTGGAAAGTTTGACCTCGACTCAGAATTAGTGAATTGCTTCCATGCAGGGAAATATTTACCGGCTATCTACTACAATGAGGGCGCAAGTGCTTAAGTGAACGCCATACGACTGACTGACTCGCAAACCCTTATCTCCCTCCTCCCCGATTACCCTCCCCATCTACCTCGGCACCCAGTACAACCATGTCTGCGACAACACCACCAAAATACCAAATCTGCCTCATCGGCTCCGGCGGCGTGGGCACAATCGCATCCCTCGTGCTCAGCAAATCCGGCCTTGCGCACGTCACCACCGTTCTGCGCTCCAAATACGCGCACGTTTCGGCGCATGGCTGGGACATCGACTCTATCGACCACGGGAAACTGTCCGGCTGGAAGCCCTCGAAGCTTGTAAGCTCCGCCGTGGACGCGTCAACGAATGATAATGAGGAGAGAATTGAATACGACTATGTGGTGGTATGCACGAAACAACTACCCAATAAATCGCCCGTGGCGGATATGATCGCGCCCGTGATGACGGCGGGTAAAACGACGGTAGTTATGATCCAGAATGGCATGGGGATAGAAACTGAAATAATCGAGAGGTGGCCACAGAACGCCGTTGTGAGTAGTGTTAGCCACATCGGGAGTTCCATACAAGAACCCAATCGCGTCACGCAGATAGGCAAGGATGTGTCGAAGATGGGGCCGCACTATCATAAAGGCTTGGACGATGCGATTAGCATGCAAAAAGCGAAAGCGTTTGTGGATATGTACGTCGCCGGCGGCGCGAGTGTGTGCGAGCTTGTGGATGATATACAGGTAGCGCGATGGGAGAAGTTGTTATGGAACGGCACGTTCAACACCGTCTGCGCACTGACAAGGATGGATGTGGGACAAGTGCAGCGCAGCAAAGGCCGCGAAACGCTCTTGGTGCCCATGATGTGGGAAATATGGCGGATTGCGAGTGCCGCTGGCCATCCCATGCCACAGACGATTGTGAATTGGATGGCGTACAGGCTACCGGATGATTGCGCGTATCGGCCGAGTATGTTGCTAGACTTGGAGGCAGGAAGGGCAATGGAGTTGGAAGTGATCCTGGGGAATCCCTTAAAGACGGCGAGAGAGGTGGGCGTGGACGCGCCGATTATGGAGACGGTGTACAAGTTTTTGAAGTTGGAGGAGTGGAAGATTGAGCAGAAATAGCCCTTACATGGATGAATAAATAATTTATAAGTTTAACACTGGCAGCTGAGAAATCTATGCAAAATCCTTGAACTGATTCGTAAAATCAGTAACCGTCTGAGCAAACGGTGTGTATTTCACATTCCGAAAATGCTCTTTCACCGGCTGCACGTCCACAGAAACATGCGCTTTCACTTCCTGCACATCAGTCTTCACCGTCGATTTTAACTCCTCAAACTCACCACCGATTACCTCCGCTGCTTTCTGGTACGTAAACGGCTCAGGCGCCACCGGAATAAACCTCTTCCCACCAGCATCTTCCACCAAGAGCGCTTGAACATGTATCTCCGCAAGATCCCTCACATCAATCCAAAAATTAAACCGACACGGCGGCAACGGATGTCCTGTTGCGACTTTCCACAGATTCATATTCGACTCGTTTATATCCCCTAGCGAAGTAGGCGGTTTTGCTAGCGGTCCAAAGACCATGGATGGACAGAGGGTTACCAAATCGAACCCCGGTTTTTTAGCGTCAATAAACTTCCATGCTTCCTGCTCCGCGAACGTTTTGGAGCCGCGGTATGCGTCTTGCGCTGTCGCAGTGGGCGATGCGGCTGCCGCGTAGGATATGGGATTCCAGTCAGAGGACGTGTATTTCCAGGGTAAGGACTCGGGGCGGTCCATGTCGAGGACTGAGCCAAAGGATGAGGTAAGGACGATTCTTCGAATGCCAGAGTTCAGGCTGGCGTTCATAATGGAGCGGACGCCTTGGATGGCGGGGATGATTAGGTTGCGCTCGTTGTCGATGAAGTCGTATTTCAGCGGCTTTGTATCAAGCGTTAGCGAGCAGTATCACCTCAAGGTGAGGATTGGTAGGGAGATGCTTACACTGGCGATATGAATAACACCATCAACATCTTTAACCGCATCGTCAAACGCGTTTTCATCGGTCAGATCATTGATGAAGAAAAAATCGAGGTTTGCAGCTTGTCCCGGACGCTGGGATAGAAATGTATCGGCTTTGTCTTTTGAGCGAGCGACGGCGCGGACTTTGATGCCCTTGGAGAGGAGGTTGTCGACGACGTGGGCGCCGACGAGGCCGGTGGCACCGGTCACTAAGACATAGCTATAAAACGTTTAGTGGTTGTTTATTTGAGGGGGGTGGTGGCGAGCTTACCGGAATGAAGTTGTCATATTGGACAAAGCCTTCAAATGGCCGAATTACAACAAGATCGTAGTATCGAGTATTAAATCGATGTCAAGTCAGGTACCTATGTAGAAACTAAAGCTGGCGATGATATGTGTCGATAAGGTCGCTATCCCCGCGGCGAGCGGAGCAAACGCCGAGATAACAACCCTCCTAACCCTAATCTCTCCAATCTCCAAGAGGAGCTCCTCCCACCCTTTCACATCTATCAAAGGGCCACAAGTAGCCAAAAAAACTAGCATACGTCTACCATAGCTATAGCTTTTTTGAACTGTAAGTGCCAAACAAGGGCTGAGCACTAACACCAACCAAAACATTCAATAGACAGGGGGAAAACATGGCTACCACTCAACTCGGCTGGGTCGGACTAGGCTCCATGGGCATTGGCATGTCCAAAAACTTGCAAAAGCATCTCTCGACATCAGGCGCGCCGAGCTTGATATACACCAACCGGACATTGTCCCGGGGCGAGTTGTTGAAGGAGTTGGGTGCGATCCCTGTTGAGACTGTGGAAGAAGTCTCGAGGAGATGTGATATTATCTTCTCATGTGTAGGTGGAAATATCCAATTGTACGGAATAAAATAGGATTCTTATGAAATGTCACAGGTTAGTAATGATGCGGTATTGCAAGGCATTACAGACGAGATCATCTCCTCTGGGGACATCAAGGGCAAGGTCTATGTCGATTGCTCTACCGTTCACCCGGATACATCCACAGCTGTCTCGGAGAAGATTTCTGCAGCTGGCGCGGAATTTGTCGCAGGTAAGAATTCACCAAATCCCCATCCTTTCAATCTTTCTACGCAAATTACTAAGTAAACCTCCAGCCCCCGTCTTCGGCGCCGCCGCCATGGCCTCAGCCGGAAAACTCATCTTCGTCACCGCCGGCCCTCCCAGCGCAATCACCCGCATCACGCCCTATCTAACCAACGTAATGGGCCGGTCCATCATCCCCATGGGCGTGGACGTTTCCAAATCGAGTTTGTGCAAAATCGCGGGAAACATCGTCGTCATCTCATTCATGGAAGTCATCTCCGAGGCGCACGTGTTTGCCGAAAAGACTGGGCTTGGGACGCAGGTTCTCGAGAAGATGTTGAGCGATATGTTTGGTGCTGTCATCGAAAGTTACTCGAAACGAATTACGACGGGGGTGTATGCGCCAGCAGCAGGTGAAAAGGCGGGGTTTGATGTTGGGCTTGCGATTAAGGATGCGAGGCATGCGTTGGATTGTGCGAAGAGTGCTGGAACGAGGTTGGATATGAGTGAGGTTGCGCTGGGGCATTTGGAGAAGGCAAGAAGCCTGCAGCCGGGGAGGCCACTGGATAGTAGTTCGATGTATGGGGCTATGAGGACTGAGGCGGGGTTGGATTTTTTTACGGAGTTGTGTAAGGAGAGAGATGGCAGTAAATGATATAGACGATGGCGATTTAATGAGTGAGTTCCGGATTAGTGATATATGGCAAACATTACAAAGGATTTCTGATCATTAAGCTGTGTAGTAGGCATTTTTGACGACCGGAACCATGTTTTACATAAATATGGCTCTTTTATTTACAGATAGAAGCCGCTTTCTGCTACCACTGACATAGGTACTCTAAAACGCAGGATACTGAGATTGAGGAGAGGAAGATAGAATCAGAATCTGTTCCAAGTTCTGGAACTTCCCAGAGTCCCTTGATAATTCTTATGAAATATCTACATTCGAGCCTGAGACAATCCGAAGGTCAAGCTTCTCCAGTTCGATCGTCTAGACCTTAGCTTCAGCATGTCCCGGCAGCTTCCCAGGCGCAGCGCCTTCACAACCAGCAACACTCGAATTCTCAACGGCGTCAAGCACATGCATCTGGCTCTTCGCAATCCGCTTGTCCATGTACAGCATGACAGTCGTCCAGACCGCCATAGCTGCGCCGATTGCAATCATACAAATTGTTCCTTTCTGTTGATTATCAGCACAGCCCCCTACCAAAGTACGAATATTGGCTACTCACAGTGAACTTCGGCGCATCACTAGCCCGATAAAATATAAGCGGCCACCACGCCTGAAAACAATTCCCCGCCGAATTCATACACGCAATAATACACGCCCGCAGAGCCGGCGACGAAGTCCTCATAGAATCATTCGCCCACGCGAAGAACGTCGCCTGGATGCAATAAATACTGCCAGCCCAATAGTACGCCGCAAACTTGGCAGCAACATTCGACATTGGCGAAGCGAGAATAATCACTGCATTCCCAATAGCGGTCACCGCAACGTAGTAGCCAGACACCCAGCGGCCGCCCCATATATCAGTCCCAAGTGCCCATACAAGCGTGCTTGCGATGCCAACGGCTTGCACGCCAGTGGGGTAGTTGTTGAGTTGGTCGACGGTATAGTGCCTGTTGGGGAGTGCTTGCATGTAGAGGTTCATAAGCGACTGGGTGCCCTGGGACTCGGAGCAATTGCCGAGAATCCAGAGCATGCAGAAGCCGTAAAAGTACCAGGACGAGAGGACTTGGCGAGCAAAATATACGGTTAGGATTGATTCGCTCTCGAGAACGAGTGGGACGCGCTGGCGCGCGAGTTGCTTCTCTTCTTCGGTCAGGTAGAAGGCAGAGGTGGTGTGAGGGGTGTCGGGGAAGAAGAAGTAGCCGAATATGGCGACGGGGAGGCTGATGATTCCGCAGATCTATGGCAGTGAATAATATGCATGAGATAATTCTTGGGAAGGGGAAAGTCTTACAATATACAGCCACCTCCACCCCGCCAACCCATGCAACCCATTCATGCTCGAATAAATCCCTGACTGCAGAAACCCACCAAACATACCTCCAGCCAACCCACTCGCCGTGAACAGTCCCGTCCTTTTCCCCAGCTCGGCCTTGGTATACCACGAGCCCAAAATGTACTGTGTGCCCGCGAAAACGCAAGACTCAAAATAACCCTGAATGAAGCGAATGGCCATCAGGTCTTGCGGCTTTCTGGCAGCGGCATTCACCATGGTGAGAAAGGACCATGCTGTGATCATAAAGGGGAAAAAGTTTCTTGGCTTGAAGTATGTGAGGAGGAGATTGTTGGGGATGATGCCGCTTGATGCAAACGTTGTTAGTAGGGTTTAGGTAAAGTAATCGTAGGCTGGGCAGGGAAGAACTCACATCAGATACCCAACAGCATACATAGTCGTGACCTCTGTGAGCTGGGCGCCTACAAAGTGTAGATCCTCCTTCATGCCGGAAACATATGCCTGCGTGACGCTGGAACGATCAAAGTAGTTGCTTTAAAAAGGGGATTGGCAGTCAGAATTGCAGCCGCTCGTATAGCAAGGAAGTTGGCACCCACACGAAATATGCCAAACAGCAAAACGAAAGTATAACCACATCAAGCTTAAACACAAGTTTCCGCTCTAATGGCGACGAGTTGTCGCGGAAGTATTCCCGGATCTTTGTGATGGGGCCCATATTGGTAGACTCGGTATGTGATAGGTGATAGAGGGGTTTTGCAGTGCTGTCAAGCCAGAAAGTCTTGGCTGCAAGGTCGGTCTCTTCGTGGTCCATATTTATATTGCATTTGCTGTATGGGATAGATATGGCAGTGCCTAGGCATCACAGTCCAGTGTGACTATCTCTGGGAGGAGGAGTATCTACGTAGTTGCACGTCCTTTGGGAGGACGGCGGGGATGATAAGCAAAGCTCCACTATCAAGAAATTGGGGAGCAACAAGACTCGTTTCCACGGGGAATAGAACTAGAGGATGGTGAACTGTGCGACAAAGAAGCAAGGACCAGGCAGGTAGATAAGCCGATTTTCAAGAAATAACAAGGGTTTTTTCCCTTGTAACTGTCATAAACGGGGCCTCGGGATGGCCGGTTGTGAGTCTTGTGATACGAATAGGCTTTGTGTTATCATTTCCGGCCTCCCACAGGATATTATCACCAATTACAATGGATGATTATGTTATGGTTTATTATCTAGAGGGTTTATTGACTTTAGGCTCCAAGCCACAAGTAACTGTTCCTTTCCAACGTTGACAGTGTTGAGATTGAGGATGGAATATGCGGGGGAGTGAATATACTTTTATCGATTATCGCCTGGCGCCGCGTCACCGGGAGGAGCTCCTCCACGCCTCAATTACGTCGATATCTCAGGCTGCTACATTAAGAATGTTTCTTAGAATGGCTATTAACTAACTAACTAACAAGCCAGGTTGTGACCAGACAATCATTTTCAGCTCTATGGTCCAAGTGTCGAGATAACCCATGTTGGTTATCTGTAGAAAGACCAGAGGTAAGATATTCTAAACATCATAAGAGGAATCCGAGCATGTCCAATAGCTTGAAGTAAATCCTTCGTTTGATGCTCCGTAGAATGCCATCTTCATAGTCTCGTTGCTTGCGTGCCCTGACTGAATTTAGATATTTTGGCCTATTCTATGTGACTCGTAAAGAGACTGAAACAATAATGATGTAATAAATTATCACGGCTATTCAATTTATGTACCGATAAATATCAGAGTGCTAATTCCATTTACGCAACATCCCCATCGTAGCTAGCAAATGCTCAGGCTTTCAGGGTCGGAACATAAACCTCCCGGGGCACATTGTCAAACTTTCCAAGACTCTTGTGTCCCTCAGGATCTGGATACTCGCCAGCAAAGAAATCGGCATGCTTTTCAGTATCAATAGGACGATCTATATCATACTCAAACCGCTTCCAGCCATGTTTCCGTGCATCCAAGTAGTCGGTCATGCAGAAGACTCTGTCGTCCACGGGCTTGTCCAGACCCATGCGTTTCAGGAGAGGCGAATTCTCAATGGGAACTAGGGGTCGCTCATCGGCAGGTCGGGAAAAGTAGATAACACCGATGCGGCGGATATGCCTCTGGTCTTCAGGGGGGTCGACGACTCGGTGAATCGTAGCCTTGAAGAGACCGCCCGTCATGCGCTCAAGCGCCTCGCCAAAGTTGACGACCAGACCCTTGGGCTGATGCTCGACCCATCTGAACTGTCCATTTGTATGGTCAAGAACCTGCAATGCAGCGATGGGCTGCGAAAACAGGAACGTCCAGGAACCCCAATCGGTATGACCCGACAAGAATATGCTCCGATACTTCTCGCGCTCTTCAGCCGGACGTGGCTCGCACATCATGTAACGAATGTATTCTGTGGATGAGCCGCCTTCGGCATGAGTGGATTGTACAGCCTCGTCGGGAATTTCCAAGATCATGGCTGTCAGCGTGAGCATCTTCTTCAAGATGTTGGAGCGGATGTACTGCATGACTTCTTGCGTCTCTTTCAAATATGGCCGCATAATCTCCGGGTGAGGGCGATTCTTGGGGTCGTGAACGAGGATGTTGTAGTGATCGAGTTGCTTGGGGAAGCCGCCCTTGTGGCCTAATGGGCCAGCCGGTTTGTAGCCAACGTACAGACCGCGAGCATCCTCCTCGGGTGTTACTGGTAGATCGTCAGCGGCGAGACGCTATTAAATGGGTCATGGGATTATACCTTCATATGGGGCCTTTTCCTCTGGAGGCAGCGTCATCATGCCATTTGCGATCTGCATCTGGCGTGCGTATACCTCGTCCGTGATGCCGTGGTTTGTGAGAGTGAGGAAGCCATATCCAGTCGCGGCCTCGTAAAGGTCTTTGGCGAGTTCTTGACGACCAACTGGATCGTCGAATTTGGAGAGGTCAAGGTTTACAAGCTTGACATAGTCCACTGAATGAATAGTATTAGAATCTTCATGCGCCATGGCAGTAGGGTTAACGTACAAGGTTCTTTAGACGGCTGCGCCGGCGTAAAGGGAGGCAAAGACATTATGCGTCACGAGTAATCTGCAATAATAGAAACTTCCTGAAGGGGGTGTTATCTGCAATGAGTCGAATTATGGAGTTTTCTTATCTCAAACCCGAGTCGATGTATTGTAGATATATCCGTTTCCTCTGATCGAGAGAGGCTCAGCCTAGCACGAGTCAGGATCATAGCCTCCAACATATAGAGGAGGGGGTCATCCATGATTCGTGGTCGCTTCATTGTTGTGATGGCTCCTCCCATAAGCAGGAGGAGTAGAGCTGTATCGCGACGGGAGGAGCTCCTCGGGTCTCGGAGGACATGCCGATCACAGACAACTTGAACAGTTACGTCAGGAACCCACTGTAGTAGTACTTCCCCTTCCCCTTTTCTAAACATTGGTTTTGAACGAATCACAGATTAGACAATGCTGATGACGAGTTGGTGGTGAAGTTGATCCCTTATCCGTGATGATGGATGTTGGACTGGTTCCACCTGATAAGAAGATTAACTTCAACCCCGCTCTTTCGCCAACCTTGGGTCATCCCCACCGTGCAACGCTGATACACTCGGTGCTTGGAGGTACCGTGGGGGGACTCGTTGATCCTCGGCTGAGATGCACGTGAGCTCAACTGGTGTCTTATCTCAAGACTCCAGATTCACGCCAATCCATTGAGTGCGAAGAGGGAGTCTTCAGCAAACACACATGTCTGCTGAGGTGAATGAAGGATGGACACCTCAACCGGCGAACAGATGAAGCCATTTGCTTGTCCGGCCTGCAATTCCAAGTTCACTAGACAGGTACGTGCCTATCGTCTGCTATCTCTGCGGCAATCTACTGACAAGCAAATCGCAGGAGAATTTGAGTCGTCATATTGGCTCAGGTAAATCCTCGCGAATATTACCTACATAAGCAGTAAATGCTTAAACGTAATCACTCTAGTTCATCGCAAGTCGAATTTAAGACCTTTTGCCTGCCCGCAGTGCGCAGTGAGCTTCTCGAGAAGGTTAGACAGAATCTTCTTTCATTGATTGGCAGACTATTTCTATCCGACTGCGATGTCCTTTTGTTGACGCGACGTTCTCAGTGATTTGAGAAAACGCCATCTCAGAAAGTTCCATCCCCAGCAAGATGATGATGTCGGGCCTCCAAAGACCCCGGCCAACAGAAAGAAGTCGGACGAGACAGGTCAATTGGCTCCGATGCCCTCACAGCCAGCTACCACAACTCCTTCTCCATCTGTAGCAAATGTGCAAATTACAGGAGAACAGGATAATAATAATAACTATGCTAATGTAAGATGGCCCGCACAGTCTCACAAGATGAAGTCTGACATACATAGTCAACCTCGACATCGAACCTATTCTCAACACATAACATATCCTGGCTTTTCAAAGTCCCCCAATTTATCACGGCATATTTCGAAAGATTTCATGCCTCCTTCCCTGTCATTCATCAGCCAACGTTTGACGTTGCACGTACCAAAGAGCCTTTACTACAGGCCATTGCCTGCAACGGGGCCATCTATCACCCGGTGGGCAAAGACCAGAATATAAGCCTAGGACTGTTTGAGGCTGGCCTCAAGTTCCTGGATACATACGTACGAACTTTATCCCTTCCAAATGGTCTGACTAGTGCTAACAGCTTGCAGGTACAAGAAGCACCTTGTTCGAGATTTCGAAAACCCTGGGTCTTTCAGGCTTATATGCTCTTTGAACACTATGCGATATACTCGTGCCAAGATGGCTCTTTCACCAAGGCGCTAAGTATTCACCGCAGACTCATCGATGCGGCAAGGCAGTATCAACTTCTCCAGGACGGAGTTTCGTTGAATGGTGGTGAATCAGCCTTTCTCGATTCCGCATCTCCTCAAAGTCCCCCAGGGCATATATGGCACACGTTTATTGAAAAGGAATCACGAAAGCGGTAAGCGACAGAAGAAGTCGATTTTAAATGGATTAACTGACAGTGGTTCCAGCATTATGTACTGCTTGTATTATCTTGACACCCAAATATCCATTTGCACCAACTCTCGGCCGCTTCTCACATCCCTAGAAGTCAAATATGAGTTACCCTGCAGAGATGATATCTGGTCAGCACCAACTGCCGAAGTATGGGAATCGCTCGTCCAAACGCAAGAATTGTCCTTCAACGAAGAAGACGATAACAACGCAAACCTAGATCCGCGGCCAGCCCATGGAGATCTCTATGAGAGCCTTATGGAACTTATGAACCCAAACCCCCCAAAGCGGCCTCTGGGGTTTCTCTGGCGCTCCGCCTTCTCATGCCTCATGCTGGTTACGCAAATTCAAATGATGGTTAGAGACTTTACCGTTGCTAGCATACTTCTCTACAACAACATCTCTTCTCCGGATGAAAATCGACACAATCTGTCCATAATATCGGAAGGGAATAGGGCTCCAATAATGAGGGCCCTGGAAGCACTGGCCGATCTCATGCCCAAGATCAACACGCCCACCTGGCCGCACGTTTTCAACAATGATTTTTCCGCACCACCAGTTGACCCCACAGCCTGGCGTCCTGTCTGGATAGCCTGGCACTACACAGCTATCTGCCTGACTCACCAGGACGCCCTCTTGTCCAGTGGCATTGTCGAATACAGCCTGCCCAACGCCATCTCGACAATGTGGGAGCTCGGCAAGCCACGCGCAAAGCAGCACCGAGATATATACGAAGACCGAGACGTTGTGCGGCTCGTAAACCACTTTGAGGCCATTCTCTCGTTGCTAGTACAATCTCCAACATACGAACCCCTAAATGAAAACTCCCCGGGATCCTGTTCTACTGCAAGGCAATGCATCGAAGACCCCTTTACGACGATGCTTGGCTTTAAAGCGTGCATCATGGGCTGGCGGGTTCTACGGCTAATGGCTGTGATGCTTGAGCGGAGCGGCGCGTACGAGGTCCTGCAGCTGACGAAGCCGAGTATTTATACGTGGTCGGCGCGTGTGGTGTTGAGTACCATTATGGGTACGATACATCCGCAGACTGAAAATTACATGCCCTTTGTGCAGCCGCAGACGGAGTTGCCACATCTTGAAGCTGCCAAGTGCGAGGGACAGTATCTGGAGTGGATGGAGCAGACGTTTGGGTTGCGGAATCTGTGGCCGATAGGGAGGTGGATTTTGGCTGTTATTAGCGAGACACGATTGGAGGAATGAATAAACATCAGAATTCTTTTGTTTGACTTTATTTTAAATGAAATTTTGATGGATAGCTGAGGGAACACGTCGAGATGCATGATTGCCGAAAGTCTTCCTAGCTCATTATGTTTTGAGCCATATCTAGTTAAGGAAGTATCTGTCTGTCTATATAGTGAAGGAATCGGATAATCCGGCACAGAATTCAAGTTGGAAAACCACAATATCTCAAGGTTGACACTTTCTTGTTTATAATCACAACTCTTGAATCAACTACAGACCATCATAGTCGGGGTATGTGCCACCAGGCTCATCTCGAATAACATTAGGCCCTAGGATGCTGTCAAAAATTCCATCCTTATCATTTCTGATCCTCATGTAATAATCATGAACAAGAGGATGCTTTGCCGCCCAACTTTTCGTAAAAACCTAAACTTCATTAGCCCTGCTCTCAAAACATACTCATATCGAGAATAACTTACATATTGATACCCCCTGGCCAAACCCGATACAACGAACAAGTCCGCCAGTGTCAAGGTGCCACCGACAAGGTATTGCTTGCCCGTAATCTCCTTCTCGATGGCGCGGACTGTAAGCTCACAGCCCTCCTCAAACTTTTCAAGTTGCTCGGGCGTGGCTGTTGAACGGCCAATGACTGGGTTGATCCAGGCCATGATGGGCGGAAGCAGTTCATAATTTGTGAATGACGCCCATCGCAGGACGGTAGTCTCTTCTTTGAGGTTGGCACCACAGAGTTTGGTGGTGGGGTCTTGCTTTGCCACTGTTTCTCATCCTATTAGCGTTTATTTACTTGTAAGGTTATAAAAGACGTACAAAACCAAGCTACAGCATTGCTTTCATAAACAGTAAACCCATCTGCAGTTTCCAGTGCCGGGACCTTGCCATGGTGGAACTTTGAGAGGTACTCGTCGCCCACGCCTCCCTTTTCGGGGTAAACTTTGATGGGGAATGCGTTGCATATTTCGACGTCGAGTTTGTTGTACTTGGCGACGAACAGGACCATCGTCGATCGAGGCGCCTTGGGATAGGTGTAGAGCTTTCCGAAAGACATTTTGAATGATTATTTGCTGGCAGGCTATTCTATTATGGGGTGTGTAAAGACTTCTTGCTTTCTTTTTGGGGAGAGATGTCTCTTAATATTTATGTCGGCGAGAGCTTCAGAATCGGGAAACCTCATTCCGAAGAGGAGCTCACCATCTGCCGATGTTATATGGATGAAAAGAATCATTTTGTGAAAGAGTGGGCGGAGCTCCTCTTGGGGCTCAATTGGTGAGAGTAGGGTTAGGGTTGTCGTTCGATCAACCCTTCACCAGGCCTAATTGGCCCTTCTAGTTTTCTTTCGCTTTACTTAGTTGATCCATCTCTTTCATGGATTTTGTGTACTAGTCATGGCAAATTTTTAGACTATATAAATTTTGCTTAAATCACCATCACTTGGCGTTTTAACGACAACCCATTCAAGCTGTATGAAACAGCTCCGTGAACAGTTCAGACTTCTTCAATTGGCAGGGGTGGCGGAGTCCCCAATATGGCAGAGTCAAAGGCTGGTTCATCTTTGTCGTTCTCGTCAGGACTTTATAAGAGAAGAAAATTAGCTTCGATGTAAAAATTATAGCTCTTTAATACTGCTTCACATACAATGACCATCTCAGGCTTGCTGCACGTGCATAATGAACCATTTTCATGTCGCGTTTTTCGTCATCTGTCAGCTGCAGCAATGATTCGACAGCTCCTATAAGAGATTTCTCATAGTCCCCATCAAACGGGTTTAGACATGATAGGGTTGCAACTTCATAGAAGCGCGGAAAAAATCCGGCATGGCCCCAGTCGACCAGATATATTGATTTGCCATCTTCTCCGATTATCATATTCCGGCGACATAGGTCCATGTGACAGAGAACAAGCGGATATGAGCTTATATCGACAGGGTCATTTCTCAGAGTCAGACGCCTATTAAGCCAATCGTTCAGATCTGTAACTGACCCGAAAACTTTCCTCACGCCACCGTCGCCCCATAAGTATCCTCGAGGGCCCAGGTCACTTATTGGACCTGGTTTCTGTTGTTCTGGTGCTTGTATTTGACCAAGATGCTCGACAATTTTCGCAACGCGGGATATGATGTCTTTATGATCATGATTGATATCCAGGTCAGCTAAATTCTGCCCAGGGATATATTCCATACACAGGTATCCTCTTCCGGAGTCGTCTCGGATAAAACGATGAACCTGAGGTATGCGAACTATATCATGGTTTAAATTCTTATACGCAAATTCGTGCACGGCTGCTTCACCCGCAGTCACTGTCCCTCCCCATTTGGCGACAATGTTGTCGGTGACTTTGACGACTATTGCCCCAAAGATGCCAGCAACCAATGCATCTTTCTCTCCTCGCTGGATGCGAAAGTCAATAAGCTCGTCATCAGTGGCTGTTGTGACGTTCAAATCCATTGCTTATATAGCGGCTTGAGCAAGAAGTGCAGTTTTGTAGATGAACCGAGAGAAGTGTAAGAAGACTGTGCGGATGTTTGTATGGGAATGCGGGGTGCGGCATCGTAGGCATCCGGGGTTTATTATTCAAACGTTTTACTAGTATATACTCCAAATATTGTATTTTTTTAATACTTCATCTGGGTGTAGAACAAGTTGTTGGTTTGACGAATAAGCTAGATTCAATTGTTCACACGTCTATGTATAATGCATGTGTGTACTCCCAAGGTACAGATTTATCCTGTGCAAACGACATGCGTGGGCTGAGCCTTTGCAGAGCTTCTCGGGTTACAATTATGCGTATGCAAGGTCAGGGTCTTGTGGATATCAATTTGCTCATGGCTTGGGAGTTGTAAGCCTTATAACCCCCCAGTCTAGAACGACACATTTAGTTCCTTTTGATCGCTCTCTTGGCCGCTTCGCTGGCAGCGGTCCCGATCCGTTTGCTCGCAGTATGAAGTGACATTCGACACCGTCGTATCCGCAATTTCAACTGTAACCAGATAGGTACGCCGCATATATCTGCCCCGCGCTTCAGGAAAATTGGTAAGGCATCCCTCGACAGCCTCGGGTAACAATCATGCCACGTATAACGTAGATATGAGAGATAAGGAATAGGGTCATGTATCGTGTAGGAAAGTTGCGAGCATTAAAATGAAAGCCAATGGCTGCGCAAGTTAAAGGTGTTCTAGGACGGTGTGTTGTGGTTTTGCATTCAGAATTCATTCCAGAATCTAGAAGCAGGTTGACAACGTCTTCCCTTCCGAGGCCACTCGCAAGGTGAAGAGCGTTATATCCCTTCATCGTCCCGTCGGTTGTTTCTTCGAGATTTGCTTTGTTCTCAATCAAGATTTTAGGGCCAGCAAGGTCCCTGTCAAACTGTGCTACGCAAACGGCTGCGTGGAGCGGAGTGAGCCCATTTGCCATTTTAGGATTCACGTTGGCACCATTCTCAATTAAAAGCTTCATAGTCTTGTAAAGCTTCCTTACACTGGCAGCATATAACGCCTTGTCTTTATCTGCTTGGCTTGCACCCATGTCCAAATGGAGCTGGACATAATGACGCGGCAAGCTTGGATCATTTACGCATCGAGACAGGGTGAACGAGTCCTCGCATTCCTCCTTGTATTGTTGAAGGGCAAGCCGATAGAGAACACGATTGAGTGTATGATAGTTTCGACGATTTGTCGTGGCAAATTCGTTGTGTGTTTGATATCAGGCAAATAATCGGCAATATGAAGCACAAGTTCATCTGGTAGGTCGTGAATCGGCATGGCGGCTAGGCTGCAATCAATCCCCTATTGGATGGATTAGCATGAACTCAAATAAGACAAAAATAATGGGGGAACTACCTAGATAGGCAGCAATAACTATCTATCAATCGGGTGAGAGAGAAATAGAGATGTTGCCTAAATAGGCAGCTAGAGCTTCTCACATATAGATGCGCCGCCAGGTCCGAACAAGGCGCAGAATATCAGTGTCCATGAGGGTAGATATCATAAAAAATAACGAGAGGATGTAGAAATAATGAAATGTCTTGGAGGAAATCTCTGAGGAAATCTTAGGCAACAAGAGCTACCCGGACACATTATACGCATCATGATTACGCTTCATCGCGATGCTAATGAACTGCTTTTTGTAATTATTATCGGGGCGTTCATATATACATTATCTGGAAACGGCATAGTACTGCAAAATACAGCAATAAAATGACCATTACAAAAAGCGAGTGAGCCCACAAGGTTCCCCTTTCTGTAGCCAAACGCGAACAATGTACGATTACCAGGCCTCGACCATCTAACAATGCGCGTATATCAGAGGACAGAAATAGAGGAATAGTACATCCAGAACGGGATTTCTCACCTGGGAGTGGTGATAGAACATGATTTAATATAAACTGTTTGTACCTATTGAGCTTTTATGTACTTTCAATCATTTTCCGATCGGTTTATTTCAAGGGTTTTCCTCATCTCCAATCGTCAGCGCAGTCACCTCTGACTGCATGCGAACTTCCTTCCTCATTTCCAGCTTTTCAAGATGTGTTTTGAGTCGAGCTATTTCCTCACCCAGCTCGGCCACCGATGCCAGACGGTACTTTAACGTGAGGACAGCGGCAGACAACAGAAGTAATGCGATAGAGACCAGATAAGACCATTGCCCTACTTGCTGAGGGTTCTCCTGGGATGGCCCGTCATTATAGATCCACCATTCGATCCAAACCACAAAAGCGATAATAGTCAGTGGGCTAACTATCATGCTGAAAAGTAAGCCAAAAAGAATTCCCACGTCGGCCAGGACATGGAGGAAGGCCTTGGTAAAGCGAATAGTGAAAATTGGTCGAATGCGGTTCCAGCGGGAGGCAGGTACATTTCTGGAGTCACCACGATTTTTGCGTTGGCTTTGAAGTGATGGCTGTTTGTGATTATACGCCTGTCTAAGCTCATCTTTGAAATCCTTCCAAATGTTCTTTCTCTCCCTCCAGATGGTAACGATCTGAGCCGATGGGATCCTCGATTTGTAGGGCAGGAACCTGAACGTCAAAAGCAGAATGTTCAAAACAACACACAGAATAATCAAGCTGTATATATACCGCCTGGAATAAATGATTTTATTCCAGAATCGATTTCCATTGGGACTTTCCTCATCGCTCGCCTCCACCCACGAGTTCAGTGACCCGGGCTGTCGGAGAATCTGACTGGTGTTGAAGCAAGGATTATAGCAAATATCACCTAGCTGACCCCACTTTGTGATATTTGAAAATGTATCCCACACGCTGCTGTTCCATGTTGAGTTTCTCCAGAAGCCTTGCCATCCATCACTGGTGGTGGACTCGTAAGGCGGAATATCGGGATAACAAAACATGTACTGAATTGGAGTTCCACTTTCGTTGGTTGTGTATACAAGTGCACAAACCGACCCCGCCAGCATGAGGATGTTCCACAGACAAAAGAGCAGATTTCGAGCTCGATCATGAGTCAGGATACGCGACCAGCATTGTAGTGGTAGGAACACAAGGTACCCGGTGACTACTATTGCCATGACAGCATCACCGTCTAGCTCGAGCGCTGCAGGCTGGATAAAGACGTGGTCTGTCTGAGTGACGAGTTGTGGAAAGCTAGTCCGAAGGGAAGTGCCATTGTCCAGGTATGGGATTGTGACTGGCGCTGGGACTGGTTTTGGTTTGCGGCCTGCCACCAGGATAAACGACTCAATCGCTGCAGTACCAGCGTACGTCGCGGCAGCCCCCAAGAAGACATCTGCCAGCCATCCAGTCCATCGAGTGAGACAGCTAGCCAACAGAAGGGCATAGAAGAGGTACCGTGGACATGAGTCATAGATTGTGCTAATTGGGTAGAAGCACAGCGCTTCCTGTGCGACGAACAAGGGGCCGCTGGTGTTCATGGCGAGGCATCAAGGGCCATTCATCGTGTCACTTCCTGGACAGATTCTAAATTGCTGCTTGAATTAATTTCTCTCTGTATGTTGGTGGTTTGTTCTGATGGGGCTAACTGTAGAGCGGGTGTCTTATGTAAAATCTTAGCGCCAAAAGCGTATCATTTTAGCGCCTTGGCATGTAACCCTAAGATTTAGAGCTGGAAGGGGCCAATCACAAGCCTAGCCGTCGACCCTGAGACTAAAAAAGGCAAATACACTAAACCATTCTTGGATCACGCTAAAAAATTTGGAAAATTTGGAAAGGATACCCGGTCTAACTACATGCGGAAGCGCGGTTCTTGGAAAAATGCCTGGGGAGGCCGCACTTCATGTTATCAATCGGGGGAGAGAGAAGTTGACTATGTAGGCAGATAAATGAGCATGCCGACAAATTTTGACCTTTCGTTGAACATGGACAACTGGATCTGATTGCCAGGCCTTGAGCATCCATCGACATATATTTATCAAGGCAGACATAAGATAGAAGCCTTCGCACATCAAGGGCTGAATTTCTCATCTTTGTCAGGGACTCTGTTGGCGAAGCGTTGCAAAAGAGCAAACCGCATGAATTATTTATTGTTGAGTATTCCGAATCTTCTCGGACTCCGGCAGAGCCCATTTCACCATCCATTCAGACTCAAGAACCTGTTGAGCAGACGGTCGATCTTCCGGCCTGAATGAAAGCATCGATCGCAACATCGAGAATAGAGCATCTCGTTCACTTGGTTCTAGTGGCGGCATTCCCTCTTTTATTCGCGGTTGCTGCACACTTGTTTCAAAGCGATCTTCCCATGAGGGGTACGGGTTCTGAGAATCTGATGGTTTACATGGCTCTGCGAATTTGACATGACGTTCCTCCCGTTTTTCCCGCCATTCTGCTGGCAATGGGCCCAATGCACTGGTCTGCTGGCAAGTCATATCCTCCTCATTCGTAAGGAAACCTTCAAATAACGATCTTTGGGCAAGAATATCCCAAATGGTGCAGGCAAGTGTCCATATATCAGATGCAAAAGTAAGAGGCTTGTTTGACTCGAACCGAGACTCCGGGGGGCGAATCGAAAGAGGGATGTGAGATTCGAATTTTTGCTCTTGTGCTGGGGCAAATGTTTCACCAAAGTCTGAGAGAAGGATTTTGGCTTCTGGAAGTGTTACGTTTTCACTGGCCTTCCCGAGCCAGATAGGTAAAACGCCATGTTGTGGGACCCCTGGCGGAAGCTTTTGGCCGTCTAAACGATTAACTGGCTCGAGTACTGGCTCGCCATACAATTCATATAATGTTTCGGTGGATAGTTGATCGAATTCGAGAGACGGTTGGAAGAGGATATGTCCACTATGAAGGTTTCCTTGGACATATCCTTCAGAATGAATATATACAACTGCCATCACTAGTTGAGCTACTAACGCTCGAGCAACATGAAGTTGGAAAAGACTGATCAATGATCCATTCTTTGTATCAGAAATACTCATTCTCGGTGGACTAGTCACCAAACAGACGTGGTTTCCATTAGGCCCTTGAATGTCGAACCTGTCCCATATTGGAGCAATCATATTTCTCCCTATGTCTGATATTTGCTGGGAGTTCGACAGTTTGGACAGCACATCAATCTCAAGGGGATTCAAATCGGCGGTATGTACTTTGAGCGCAACATATATATTGCATTTCTCGTCTCGAGCCAGCCAAATCGTCGAACCTGTACCATGCCCAAGCTTGTGTATTACCCGGTAGCGATCGTGGAAACGATCCCCGATTGTTACCGGGTGGTAGCCGCCAGGCCGATAATGTTCCAATCTTTCCACATCTTCGATGGTTTCGTACAAGATGCCACTTGTGTCCGTGGCTGACGCCGTTGGATTGAAGATAGTAGTTGAGGAGAATGGGCGAAAGGTTTTACGTGGAGGGTACGGGCTTGTCTTCTTAAGGACGGAGCCGCGCGGACGGAAGTGTCGATGAAGTAAAAACAGTGAGGCACAGACAATCATGCTTCTCTTACAAGCTCGTGGAACAGAGTAATGTAAGTGCATAGAAATAGCACTTGAGATCTAGTCTTTCATGTTGGTGTTGCGAAGACAAGACACTAACGGTGTTGGTCTGGGGTATGAAGTAGAAGTCGATCAGATGTTGATGCACCCTGCAAGGTCATGCTGACAACTCAGGGACCCGAGTATTGCGTCGCGTCGAAAGCCACTTACCCTTAAATGACGCACGGCCATGGCTCCTTAGCGTAAAGATCTGCAATCCATTTACTCTTCACCCAATCAGATTAATTCAAAAAGATAATGTTTTTTAGCCTGTTAAATTTAGAAACTATTAACCAATCATGGTTAATTTTACAAGCCACCAGGGTCGGTTCGGTTAGATTGGGTTGGCCCGACCCGCTACAACATATCCGTCTCCAGGTTCTTTATTTTGACCTTCAACCTTTCAAAACTAAAATCAACTTCCTGCTTCATTGTACCTCGAGCTGGTACGGAATACCCAGTTCCTTCGCAATGATTGAAGCAGCCTTTTCGCCGACTGCAAGAGCAGTGGCATATGTGTTTGCCGAGACGTTCGAGGGACAAATCGACAGATCTTGCAAACAACACAGTCAGTACAACTACAAAGTAATCCCAAGGAATGGCCTTCTGATGACTTACCGATGAGCTTCAGACCACTGACACCATAGACATTGAGATTCTTGTCGACAGCGCCGCCATCTTCACGAGGCTTCATTGCACACGTCCCCAAACTATGCCATGTCGTCTGTACCCTCTCCCTAATAAAGTCCCTGATCACTTCATCATCTTCCGCTGAATATTCTATCGGAGCCAGACCGGATCTAGACATCGGCTGATCTACAACTTCATAACTCGCCTTGGACCCCTCGGGAAAGGTTGGATGACCCTCTTTCAACGGACCACGGTAGTACGACATTCTGCGAACAATCTCCCTTTGCAGTTTATACCCCCAAAGCAATTTCTCCAAATCGACAGGGTTAGATAGATACCCACAGTCAAACTTGGGCTCATCCACTAGTGAAGGGCCGGTAATATGAATCGAACCACGGGAATAAGGGTAGGGTGTATATGGGCCACATGAAAAATGCTGTCCAGCATCAATCACAGAGTGGTCGCCAGCATACGTTGCAAGCGTCGAAATAAGCATCAATGGCTTTTCGGGTTGGTTTTCGAAATCTTCCTTCCAGGCTTTTTGTAACGTAGCTTGAAGCGACGCGATGTCTGCAGGACGGAGTTTTCCGACACAATCCAGCCCGTTCCAGCCTATGATGTTGCGTTGTGGGTTGGCTTTCTTTTGTTCCAGAGCCTTGTCCAATGTCAATCGCCCACTAAGAACTCCATCGATGGTTTCGTCAATCCCCGCCGTCGATTTATACGGGTAAAAGATGACGTTGTGATCTTGATAGTTGGTGCCAACACCTGGGAGATCAGAAATAACTGGAATGCCTAGTTTGGATAGTAACTCCTTATTTCCAACGCCGGATCTTTCCAGTACTTGCGGAGATCCCAACGCTCCACTGGCAAGGATGACAAGTTTGCGCGCTTTCACGGTAGAAAATTCCGTTCCATTAACGCTGTATTCCACCGCATTCGCTTTCTTGCTGTCGTCAAATAGTATCCTCTTCACAATGACACCAGTAGCAACGTGTAGTTTTGATGTGCCTTTGTCGAGCAGAGGAAATAGGATATTGTGAGGGACATCTTGCCGTAGGCCCGTATCGCGGTTAATCCACATGTTCCATTTCTATGACGAATCAGTACGCGAGTTTCGTCTGACGAGACAAAAAGCTTACGCCAACTGCATTGGAAGTATGGAAATCCTGAACATCAGCTGTCGTCGATATTCCAACATCGCCGCAAGCCTTGAAGAACTCTTGCTGAAAAGCGGGCTGCGCATTGGTACCGGCGGACACGCTGATTTCCCCGTTGTACCCGTGTACACTTGAATCAATCCCGGGATCTGTGTCTTGAAACCGCTCGTACTAGCTATGCAGTTAGTATACTCGTTACTGTTCATTGGTAAGGCTCTAAGAAATAGAGGACTACCTTCTTGAACATAGGAATCATATCCTTCCCTGCCCACCCTTCGACATTCCAGGCATCAAAATCAATTGCCTGCGGTCTCGAGTAAACCATGAAATTAATCGAGCTACCCCCACCAAGACACTTTCCAGTCGGAACGATAGCTTCTCTTCCTGCTAGATATGGCGATGGTTTTGATTTGTAGAAGGATGCTCGCGGTGAACCGGGGGCGATGTTCATTATGTAGAATGCAGGGTTGACTACAAGGGGGTCGTCGCGGGTGTTTGGGCCATGCTCTAGGACCACGATGGAGAGTGTTGGGTCTGCGCGAGCGAGGCGTGAGGCGACTAGGGTTCCGGTTGTTCCTCCTGTAGTGGTAAATTAAATATTCAGTAAATGTTCATTTTTCATTGCATAGTCACAGGACCGAGGAATGCTGTACATACCGCCTGCAATGACCACATCGGCCTCGCCTGGAATTGTCTGATTATCTGACATATTGATTGTAGGTGGGGCCACGATCGACAAGTTTATTTTTGACATACGCAATATGCGAGAACTTGCTGGAATCAAGCTTTTCTTATGAGCAACCGAGAACCACAGAAAATAAAAAGCGCGCTACACCGGAGCTGCGTTTGCAGACTGCTTATATACATGAGCCCACCTCTCCCGTCTGTCACGCAGTCCTGCGCATAGACAATTGGCATTTTCTCATCCATGGATCACTAATCCAATGGTGGTGCTACCTCCTCCAATAGATCTACTTTCCCCGCAATTGAAGCGGGAGCTCCCAGCATCGAGACTGACGGAATCGTTCCGGATCCAACTCAAATTCATTCAAAATGCATTCCACTGCTGCAGGTAGCTGGAATTAACTTTATCTTAAGCCAGATATGTAGGCTATTGGCGTGTTGCAGTGCAGATACGAGAAACCTGGTGGGCATGCGGATGAACTCGGATTCGGGGAGATGACTAACTGTGTGATAAATCCCTGCAAAGGCGGATTGGATTTGTGACCTAGCAACCTGTCGACGAAGCTATAAAAATGATAGGTGTGTTTTTTCAGCCTCGGCGAAGTGTTCCGCGTCACGCGCAGCTTACGTGTTCAAGGCTTCATTTGGAAATATTATTTGGAAACATACAAGCTCTTGGCTGAACTATTAGACGAAGTCCCAGAAACGATAGGTTAGATTGATCCTTGAGCAGTATGTTCAAAGTTATGTATAGGTTCATGTGGTCAATAAGAGATAGTAGGCAAAAGTGTAGATACAGTGGTCGGGGACCTGTTAACATAGCAGTTGTCAATGTCATCGTTCGATCTGCCCACTATCTGTAGTCTGTTTTCCAGGGGATAATGTTTGATTGATGCGACGTCGAGATTTGGCCTCTTTGCATTAACTCCATGCCACACCCAGCAGGCTTCCGGCGGTGCTATGTCGTTAACACCCTCGGAGTCCCTTCCCTATATCATGTCGTATCTATCAGAAATTTTTATAAATATTTAGAGCCCTTCCCATAGAATCATTATACATAGATATTTTTTCTTCATATAAATCCCGGGAGTTCTTCAAATTATTTTAGTTCTTGCAATCTGGAAGTTGTATTTAGGCCCGGAGGAATTCTGCGGGGATGTTGACACTGCCCCTCCTTCTATTTTACTGCTGACTGGCTAGGTTAATTAATCTAGAACGAGGCTGGATTTTCCCCGCGCAGCTTCCTCCATCACCGTCTTCATCAATCCATATCACTATTATCGGCAGTGAAAATGGCTCCTACTTGGGCCAAGAAATTTGGGCTTAAGCTTAAAAGCACCCGACGGGGCCTTACCCCGGAGCCTGCGTCGACTCCCCCATCGACGTCCTCTCAAACGACTCCCCACTTAGCATCTCAGCCAGCGCCTCCTGCCTCTTCCGACACTAATCTCTCGTCACTGGGTCTCCAAGAGCGGCTTTGGTATAAGGCATACGAAAATCTCGAACGGAGCGAGGCCGAGAAAGTCGAAACATACGAGAAGATACTCTCAGACGAACTATGTAAAGGCAACTCGAATCCCACAGTCCCAAAGTCTGGGGGGAAGCAGACAATCGAGGCGAGATCCGCGCAGATGAAGCAGTTAGTCCAAGCGGGACTGAAACGAACGCAGAAAGCAGCGAATATAAAGGATCATATCAGTGGTGGTCTCGATGTCGTGGATGTTTTAAAGGGAATCATGGACCAAGCCGTGACGGCGTCAACAACAGCATCTGTGGCCTGGGTTGGCATATGCTTGGGGCTCGAGGTGAGACCTACTTTCGACAAATATTTGGAGCACCCTGGTGTGTAGTGCATGCTGGAGTACCCTAAATATTGATTCCCCTTTACGCATTTGATATATAGTAGACTGGAGAGTATCCGGGATACTCATTATTATTTTTATATCGACTGCATATAACGCACACTGGAGTGCTCTGATCGCTAACAATTCATAGATCCTCTCAAACCACATCAAGGAGCCAAGCATCAATCGTGGCGGCATCACCTACGTAATGTCGAGAATGAATTGGTACTGGGATTTGGCTGGTCTTCTTCTCGATGAGAACAGGGCAGATACATCCTCAGATGCACTACGAGGCAGGTTAGAGGAACACGTTATTGAGCTCTACCAGAAACTGCTCTTGTTCCAGATTAAGAGCGTTTGTCTTTATTACCAAAATCAAGCAGCTGTCCTCGTGAGGGACATATTTAAATTTGATGATTGGGATAGCCAGCTTCAAGACATCAAGGATGCTGAGAGCGCAGTACAAAAGGATTCGCAACAATACAACAGTGAACAGGTCAAGTCCCATCTCCAAAGTCTCGCGGCAACGGCGCAATCCCAAGAGACGAGACTCGGAAGTATCGCTCTGGCCATCCAGGATAATACGAAGCAACAGGAGAAACGGTATAAAGACGAGAAGGACGAGAAATGTTTGAAGGATCTGTACATAACTGACCCTCGCGAAGACAAAAAACGTATTGAAGATACAAAAGGTGGCCTTCTGAGGGACTCGTACCGCTGGATTCTTGATCACCCTGATTTTCGGCAATTTCGTGATGATCCGCAAAATAGACTTCTCTGGATCAAGGGTGATCCAGGGAAGGGCAAAACCATGCTCTTATGCGGCATAATCGATGAACTAGAGAAGGAGTCCGCGAATCGACTCTCCTACTTCTTTTGCCAGGCCACCGAGGTCCAATTGAGTAATGCGAGCGCTGTACTCCGCGGTCTTATTTTCCTCCTCGTCACTCAGCAACCATGGCTGATTTCATACATTCGGGCGAAGTACGATATTGCTGGCGAGAAATTGTTTGAGAGCCTTAATGTTTGGGTATCTTTGACCCAGATCCTTACAGACATGTTAAAAGGTCCAAATTTGGAAGACGTAGTCTTGGTCATCGACGCCCTTGATGAGTGCAATACAAATAGGGAACAACTTCTGGATTTCATTGCCAAGGCAACTTCCATAAAATGTCGTGCCAAGTGGATTGTATCGAGTCGCAACTGGCCGAACATCGAGGAGCAACTAGCAGCTGCGCAAAACATTAGTGTACAGCTTGAGTTAAATGCGGATTCGGTCTCTAATGCTGTTAACACGTTCATTGAGTATAAGGTCGATCAATTGACACGTGACAAGAAATATGACGACAAAACTAAGGCTATTGTTCAAGGCCACTTGATTTCCAATGCCGACGGGACTTTCCTCTGGGTGGCTTTGGTTTGTCAAATACTGGCCGACCCTAAAGTCCGAAAACGACATATACCTGACAAGTTGAAATCATTCCCGCCAAAGCTTGATGCTCTATACAATCGAATGTTGGAAAACATCTATCATTCGGAAGATGCAGACGTTTGCAAGGAGATCCTAGCAATGGTTTCCATCGTTTATCGCCCCATTACCTTGGAAGAATTGAAAGTTTCTGTTCAGTCGCTTGAGGACTTAGAAGAAGACGACTTGGGGGAAATCATTGGGGCCTGTGGCTCCTTTCTGACTCTCAGAGACGGAGTTGTCTTCTTTGTACATCAGTCAGCCAAGGACTATCTGCTCAATAAAGCATCCGATCAAATCCTGCCTTCCGGAATTGCCCACCAGCACTATAGCATATTCTCAAAATCCCTTGATATTCTATCGAGGACACTTCGACGCGATATATACGACCTATGCATTCCGGGATTTCTCATCGAAGAGGTTTTGCCACCTAATCCTGATCCGCTGGCTTCGGTCCGGTATTCTTGCATTTACTGGGTCGATCACCTTAATGACTCGGATCCCACGCAGAGAAGAGAATATAACGATGTGTTATGGGATAATGGAACCGTCCATTACTTCCTGCAAAAGAGCTACCTGCACTGGTTGGAAGCTCTCAGTCTACTGCAGAGTATATCGGAGGGGACCACGGCAGTACAGAAGCTCGGGTCGCTGCTAGCAGTGAGTAGTTACTCATCATCATTCATATCTTTCAACCCAATAACCTAATGGTTGGCAGGAGAACACAAGCTCGGAACAATTGCGAGAACTCGTTAAAGATGCGCATCGATTCATTCTGTCCCACAGAAGGGCGGTAGAGATTGCACCATTGCAGGTATATGCTTCAGCTCTCGTATTTACGCCCACCGACAGCTTAATCAGGAAGCTCTTCAAGGGAGAAGAGCCCAATTGGTTTATATCAAAGCCAAGAATGGAAAGTAATTGGGGCGCTTGCCTATTCACACTCGAGGGCCATGACTTACCGATACGACGTGTGGCATTCTCTCCGGACGGCCGGCGCGCCGTGTCAGTTTCGTGTTCCTGCGTTTTCAGGAACACTATTATTAACGTCTGGGATACGTCTACAGGTGCTTGTTTATCAACCTTTCATGATAATAGGTACATACTAGGTTGTGCAGGCTTCTTACCGAATGACTACCAGGTTGTATTAGTTTCATCCGATGGCATCATAAAGATTTGGGACATGACTACAGGCGGCGTCGCATCTATGTCAAAACTTGAAAGCTCTACGCAGATAATCTCGGTGAATTTTTCGAAGGATGGCAGATGTGTCACATTCACTTTATTTGATAACACTGTTAGAATCTGGGATTCGACTAAGGGCCTCTATGTCTCAAAACTTGAGGGCCATAGCGAACATATAAGGTCAGTAGCTTCTTCAACATATGGCCAGCGAGTTATAACAGGCTCGCGTGATCGCACTTGTAAATTTTGGGATATGAATACAGGTGCCTGTCTTTTAACACTTAGCCACGGCAAGAAAGTATTGTCAGTGGATCTTTCAATGGATGGCCACCGAGCTGTGTCGGCATCATGGGATCATACTGTTAAGGCTTGGAATACAACTACAGGCGCGTGTATATGGACGATCCAAGACAACAACGAGCGGGTAATAGAAATAGCCCTTTCAATGGATGGGCAGCATGTTGGGACAGGTTCCAAGGATAGCATTATCAAAATCTGGGATACGATGACAGGTGTATGTATATCAACGCTCAAAGGCCACAACGACGAAATAAGCTCAATGACCTTCTCATCAGATGGCCGGCGGATTGTATCAGGTTCACGCGATTCCACTGTTAAGCTCTGGGATGTGAGCCTAGGCATGAGTGCCTCAAATGTTGAGAGTTATCACAGCCAAGTGACATCATTAGCCTTGTCAACAAATGATCAGTATGCTGTGGCAGGCTCCATTGATGGTTCTATTACAGTTTGGAACACATCTACAGGCCTGTGTATAGCAACACTTGAAGGTCATGCTAGCAGAATACACTCAGCGGTCTTCTCAGCAGGTGGCGAACATGTTGCATCGGCCTCGGAGGATGGCACCACGAAGATTTGGGAGGTGGCCACAGGCACGTGTATATTAACACTCTGTGATAAATATGACGATGAAGACGTCGAGTCAGAAGACGACGATGACGATGAAGATGAATATATTTCCGACCCTGAGAGTGACGATACTGGAACCGGCGTGGTATCTGTCGTCTTCTCAGGAGACGGCCAGCGAGTCGCGTCGGGTTTCAAAGAGGGTCTCATCAAGGTCTGGGATGTGACCACAGGGATATGCACATTAACTATCCAGCGTGATGAGTTGCCTGTTTACTCACTGGCCTTTTCACTCGATGGCCAGTGGATTGCATCCAGTCTGCAGGGGGGCTCCATCGATATTATAGATGTGGTTACGAATGAATGCCAATCTATTTTCGAGGACTATGAAAACAATATATATTCATTGGCCTTTTCGGCGGATGGAAAGCAACTGGCGTCAAGCTCGAAGGATAGTGTAGATATCTGGGATGTGGCCACCTGCGCGTGTTTGATGACGCTCGAGGTGGACATGCCAATGGATCGCCTTTCATTTGACTCGACCACTAACTCTCGTCTTTCTACAAGTGCCGGAGCTCTGGATTGGGATATACACTCTGTGGTAGCAGATCAGCAAGCCACCGAACCGTTCTCAACACCTTTTACTCGCCGCGGCTACGGTATAAGTCCTGATGGTACATGGATACTAAAAGACGAGAACAGAATGCTTTGGCTTCCCGCTGAGTATCGAGGGGATAGAACAGACGTGGTGGGATCGACAGTGGCCATAGGTTGCAACTCGAATCGTGTGATGGTGATGCAATTCTCCGAGTAGAATAAAGGAGTGGCATGGAATACTAGGGAGAGTGTCGGAAGGATTTATTTGCAAGGTACATACAGAGAGACGATAAAAGTATTGAAACACTCCCCTATGTATTATTTTATCTATCAGCAATCACTGGTGAATATTTAGAGTCCTTCTCATATGAAAATTATATCTAAATGCTGTCTTCTTCATATAGATCCCAGGATGTCTTCAAATTATCTTGTTATTCCGGTCTGGACGTTGCATTTAGTTCGGGAGTCCTCCTGGAAAGGTGTTAACACATTTGTCCAAAACTGTAAATAGTAGGCAAATGTCTAGGTACTCCATTATCTGTAGTTAACCTAGCGCCCAATAACATGCCATTCCAACAGAGTCAGACTTTTACTCATGCACTACAACTGCAGGTAGTTAGCGGCCAGCAGATTACGGCTTTGTACAACAAATCTTGATTATGGCTATGGAGTAGGGCAATGCAGCACTGAATCTGGAAATAGTTTCAGCTGTGCCAGATATATGTACCCAGAGGATCCAAGGGGTTCCATTTTATGGGTATCGCCGGCTACTTATGAACTTGTCGATAAATTGACAAGTTCCTTGGAACTCCCGTCTACTACTTAGAGAGGATTGAACAACGCCTGGCCATTGTATCAGTGATTCCAGAACTCATCAGCAACAAAAAGCCCTCACCATGTGCGATGAAATGTGGGAGGATGACATACCCATGTTCCTGTCTGTACCCGTTACCATATGTCTTGAACATAACCATGAAGATGGCTTCCGACGAGCAATTGCAAGTACCCTTTTCCGATAGGTTCCTTGAAGAATGCTAAACACTTTGAAGTGTTAGCTGACACCCGGTTGGCTTGGGAAGGCCGCTTGGCAATGAGGAGGGGTATAAAAGGCGCTGGAGTACATTCAGCAAAGCTGCCTTCTTCTTCTTCTTCTTCTTCTTCTTTTTCTTCTCTCCATGTCAAATATTCTCGTGGAAATGTGCCTTATTTTGGTGATCAGTCGGCCTTAGCTAGTGAGACGACTGTCACATATCTCTCCCTAATAAATTTCCTGGTTCCTTCAGAATGTGGACAATTTAATGCCAAACTGCACGAATCTGATATCTACCATGAAGCGAATATTAGTTCAAAACACATAAATTGCATATTATCTAGATTATACTAAACAAACAAAATGCACACAGGGCTTCTATATACCACACCAAACTCCAAAATGCCAAAACTAAATACAATCTTTCTACCCAAAGAAAAACACGCCATTCCCATGCCCAATCCAGTCAGTACTTCCTCATCTCCCCCGAATTCCCACTCTGCACACTCCTCGCATCATTCTCCTCACTCGCCCAATCCTCATCCCCACCCACCGCATCCTCCAACGGCACAATCAAAATCCAATAAATACTATCCACCTTTCTCTGCTCCCTCCTACTCGGCTGGCCCCCATTTTTGTCGCGCTTACTCTGCGCCTTGGCCGCCTTCTTCTGCGCATCTTTTAGATCCTTCTCCAAATCCTCCAGATCCTTTTCCATATCCTTGCGCTGCTTTTTGTAGTCTCGCGGTTGGCGCGCATTCAAATCTTGGATTTGGTAGTTGAGTTGATTCATTTCTTCCGTTATGCGAATAACTTCGTCTTCGGGGTTGCCGTCTTTTCCTTGCAATTTGCGTAGTTGCTTTTGTTCGGTGCGCGCGGCGGATTTGGCGCCCCATTTCTTCATCCAGTTGTCGGGGGAGACGGGGGCGGTTACGTTTTCGAAGGAGAGGGGCATGACGCGGTCGCCGAGCATGGCCATGCGCTTCTTGATACCATCGTACTGCGCATCGGCTGCTGGCGCTGGCGGCTGTTGTCCGTATTGCTGTTGCCCGTATGGCGATTGTCCGCCGTACGAGGTCGGTCTCTGCTGCTGTTGCTGTTGCTGTTGCTGCGCCTCATTCAACATAGTCTGATACTGCTGCTGCTGGAACTGTCCAATATCCTTAATGCCCACCTGCGGCAACATCTTTTTAGTCTTGCAAATCTGCGCATGCAGTCCTTTAGGTTTGAAGATGGTCTCGTTGGCTTCCTTCATATACTTTTTGGAGCGGGTCATGGAGACTGCGGCACCACCGAGACCGGCAGCAACATTCAAACCGACACCGACAAGCTGCAAAGTGCCCGAGGGGGCAAAGCCGAGGACGTTACCGATCGAGTTTGTGGCGGTGAGGGCCGGGTTGGCCATGAAGGCTTCGTTGAGGCCGTCGATGAAGGCGAGGAGTTCGGATGCGGACAGAGAGGTGTGTTGCTCGAGTTCGGGGCATCGGGCGCGGACAAAGGGGCTGGCGTTGGCTCCCGCGAAGATTTTGGTTATTTCTGTGCTCGTCGAAGGTTACGTCTCAGGATACGCCTCTCCCTACAACTGAGTTTTTGATGATGGCAAGGGACAAGCATACGTGGAATAACACATGGTCTCTGGCCAATTTGTCCATATGGACCTTGTGAGATTTGGGACTGAAGAGGACCAGAGGCTGCATAAGGCGAAGGACCTGAAGATGGGTACGGCGAGGGACCTTGTGGTCGATTCTGGTAGTTTTGGTCGTATTGAGGTTGGTAAGAGCTGTACGATGAATAGGGAGCTTGTGGCGGGACTTGTCGGTTGCCCTGGTAGGGTTGCTCGTATTGTGGCTGGTAAGAGTTGTACGTTCCGAAAGGCGGGCGGTTATCGTATTGTTGTTGTTGTTGCTGCTGAGGCTGCTGGTGCTGCTGGTATTCATATGATTGCTGGCCTTGGGGGTAGTTTTGGTAGTAACTGTCACGTTCAGGCTGATGGTATTGAGGCTGGGAGTGTTGCGGTTGAGAGTAGTTGTTCTGGTACTTGTAATCATCGTGAGGAGGATATTGTTGCGAATAGTCAGATGGAGTATATGGTGGAGGAGGGGCGGGCTCTGAGTGCATGGAGCTCATGGCCATCTTGGCCTTTTGTAAAATAGCCATTGTGAGTGAAGAATTAGATAGTAGCTGTAAATGTAAACGTAGGTGGTGCTGATGATATAGAAAGAGCTGTGTATGTATCTGAGAAATAAGCTCATGTTGGGAGCGACATGCCCGCCTTTAAATAACCCTTCCAGAACTTCCAGAACAAAAAGATGCTTCTCTACGGTTTCCTATTCGGGACGTTTTTGCGATCGTACATAAACCTGCATTGAATATGATTGGCCAACTCGCGTCATCCCAACTTGTCGCATAGCTTCCCCAAAGCGGTTTAGCGCGTTCAGCTCCAGCAAATCGGCAAACAATAAGCTTTTTAGCCTCGCGGATTATCCGCAACTTAGTTTAGCGCCCCCTTCCCTTTTGGGTGAACAGCCCCCCGATCTGCGCCGGAAATGCCAATCGTCGGGATACACGTCTGTACCTCGAGATCGTCGCGAACTTCGCACCGAGGTTGGTTTGACGTCTACGTAAAACCAACACATATATAGCTGCTGCAGCCAATGATCGCATACCAACGATTACTCGAACAGTCAATCGGGACACACTGTTTACTGGATACAGTAAACGTTGCGTAGCTTAGCCATGATTAGCAGCTATCTTAATATAGCTTAAAACTATGCATAACTACATGCTCCAGTTCAACTGTACGTACGTAGATTGTGCACAGCGTTTCCGCAGAGGGCTAGACGGGGGAGGGAAATTGCTGGGGATCTACTCCGTACGTAAGGGACGGGTATCCGTTTCTACTACGTACGTACCCGTACGTACATCGTGCTGTTTACCTAGTGGATTGCTCTCGAGATTCGGGTTCGCGACGTCGAGTCTTTTCTGTGTAAGCTGAATTTTCCATCTCGGCGTTCGTTGACCATCTGCCTGACTATGCTGGCTTCGGTATACATATTCTGCTGTAAAGTTAACCTCCTCGGCTACGGTACACAGCACTTGATCACATTTGCTGGCAATTTCCTACACTCCTAGATTCCCTAGAGTGTGCACAACTTTTTGACCTAAGAAACTGCATATTAGACTCTGGCGGGGAGTATTAATTGATCACCAACTTTTAAACAACAAGCATTTTCATCCAACAAAGATATCCACTGAGGTGAATCCACCGAGCTGACTAGCCTGATTTGGCTCATCTGGAGAGTTACTATTAATATCACTTGTTTGCTGTGCACTATCTCGCGGGTAAGCCGGACTTGATAACTGATGATATTTTGTTCATATGTAAATTAAGCTCCAGTTAAAAGCCAGAAAGGTAATATCAACTTCATCTATCCAATCCGATTTCATCCTAACAATCATCAATTTCCCCCGTCACAGGCATAACCCTAAATGTCGAGGACCAGCTAAAACCCTTTATCGACTTCAACCGTGTGCGTTATTTCTGTCGCCGGGACGACACCAATTTCATCACCAGTCGTTGAATTATTGCCTGACTCCTCGATCTCGTTATTCTTCTCCTGAGTCTCTTGCGGGACATGTTTATGGACAACAATCCACGTTGGAATCACACACAGACCTAGACGAACGTCAATATCATAGCACACCATAATCACCTTCAAGACAAAGAAACTTACCCAACAATATAGTATTCACCGCCATCGGCACCCTCCCACCATACCAATTCCTCGAATTGAGCCCATACGACACCGCCTCCCCAAAACTCTCCTGCCCTCTCAAAATACCCGTCAACCGCGTGAGATGCGCAATATTCTCCGTCAACGACCCGACAAAATAGTACAACCAATTCTGAGCTGTCTGCTGCGCAAACGACCATAGAAACAACGCAAACGCGCCCTTTACAAACCCAGGACTCGTGTAGTCCAGCGTCGGCGGGTTGGAGGTGTATTCTTCCTGAATGACCCATGCATAGATCCAAGTGACGACGTGCACAAAAATGACATAGTACCATCCATAGACGATGCGCTTCTTGGGGTCAATCGATTTGAAGTCTAGCCAGTGGGTGATGATTTGCGAGGCGACGATGGTGACGATATCAGTCACAAAGGCAATCAACGCGCGAGCCCGCACGCCGAAGTAGTAGGTCTCAAAGTTGCCGGAGTATTCATTGAAATAAACAGCCCAGAAGATGGGGAGCAAAAAGATAACTGTGCGATCCTTGCAGGTATTCCACAGGGCTTTGAATTCATCGGCCCATGACCCTTCGACCTTGATCACAACCGGCGAGCCGTCTGCGCGCTGCACTTTTTCAGGGGAACTCAAAAGCAACGCCGCGGGCGCAGCCAGGCACTGTAGGGAGATGAATAGCAGGTAAGTAGCATAACTGACGCTGCCTTCGCCTGACGTCTTGATGTTAAGACCCAACACAATCGCATCACCAATCAGTGGGCCCAGTGTCCTCCACCAAACCCAAATATTCAGATACCGTGCTCTTTTCGAAGGCTCTGGATATCCAATAGCAATTGCACCTTCACTCGCCCAAAAGAGACCGGCAGAGATACCGCACGCCGCAGACCCAACTAAGACAAACCATACATTCCCAAATCTGTCATTTGTGTACAGACCGGCGGAGTAAATGGGGTACCCAATGGCGCCGATAAACAAGGTCCATTTGAGACCAATGCGGTTCGCAATGGGCGCGCCACAGATACAGAATATGCCCATGAGCGCGAAGACCAGCGAGTTGGCGGCGTTGACGAGAAACGGCTTTTCTTCGCCGCCGGCTCCGAGAGAGTTCATTGCATTCCAGAGGCCGGGCGCGAGGAAGCCGACGATGCCAATGACGCAGGCGTTGAAGAGGGAGGTGCGGTACCATGTTCGCTTGATGGGCGATAGGCCGCCGTTTTCGAGGTTGTCCGCCATCTTCGATTTTTTTTAATGCCCCTTGACCTACTTCTCGAAAAAAAGGATAGATGTGATTGAGGGGAATCTCAGTCTACTTATATACGACCAGTTCCCCCCCCTACCATTCCACAATTCCACTGACATCCCGAAAACCTGCGAATAAGAATTTTTACTTTATGCTTAACGGGCCTCGTAATGTAACCCACAATCGCAGATCCGCTCTCTAAACACACGGTCTGGCCTCACCAGAATTCTCTAAATGCCATGCTTTTTGCCATGCATTTTGAAAAAAATTTGCCGTGTCTTCTTGCGTGCTCAGACTGTCGCAAGATGGTCTGCCCATGACGGGATTTTGGTTTGGGCGAATCGGGAGCTCGGCTTCCCTCGCACAATGGGTCCCGGGGAGAAACCGTTATGCAATAATATCCATTTTGGAAAAACTCGGGAGTGGGATTTTCCGACATGAAGGGTTTGGGAGCTTTGGCAGCTTCCTGATCGATCGTAGAGCTGTTCGTAAAAATAAGCATAATGCGTATATGTTATAATAATATTGTGTTCCGTGACTGGCACGGAAATGGCAACATACCTATCTTAGATATGCGAGTGTCTGAGAGACAACGAGATAACCACAAGGACGCCAGGGATGCATGCTGCCGCTTATTCTGCTAGGCAGAAAATAAATTATCCAGTATTTATTTATATCTAGATTAAGAAGGCAGTGCAGGCAGAGTATCTACAGACTACAGCATTAAATATATATTGACTTATAAAGATAGAATTTATCTCTGTTATCGTAAGATAAATCCTTTCTCTATTAGGGATAGATAAAAACCTAAATTATTATAATCTAAAGTAGATTCATATCTTATAGGGCCTTATACCTTACTAGACTATCAAGCTCGACAAGAATGCAATCAAAGAAACAGCCCAGGCAGCACTTAATCTGCCGGATAACTGTGGTGCTTGCGGTGGAGGGTGCTGATGATCCTTTTATGATACGCAGGACTCTTAGTTGGCTGGGTGATGTAGAACTCGGTGGGAATGATGTGCGAGGGTTGGAGGAAAGGATAGATAGTGGGACACTATGAACCTACATCTGGGTTACTACTAGCATAGCTACCCAGGTACAGTGAGATCAGTGTTAATACCATCCTCTATACATAATGCTGTCAATTATCAAGCGTCGTAAAGATTTGGAGCCTCCCTCGCAGTTATATTATATATGAACACTGCTTTATTTATACAAATCACGGCAGGTCGTCAAAGTTTTTTAGTTATTCCAATCTGGTTGTTGTAATTAGTTCTGGGGGCCTTCTGCATGGGTGTTAACATTTTTGTCCAGGAACGATAGAATATTTTGATGAACATCTTCGGAAATCTTGATCTCTACTTTGATTCATTCAATTTAGTAAGATGGCTAGAAATTATAATTGACACCCTTGAAAAACTTTTGCAAGGGGGGGACGTCTCACTTCTCTTCCCCTTCTATCTCATCCTCCAACTTTCGCTTACCGTATTTTTTGCGTTGCCGCCGGCCTATTTCTTCATCGCTCATCGGGGAACCGATTCGGCAAACCGTGTAATCTCCCAAAACAAGGGAATCTTCTCCGGACCCCCAGAACCAAGGCACAAACCACGTGTTGAGTGTTGCATACTGACATTTAAGAACTTTGTTGGCCTGAGGGCAAGAAGTGCACGGAAACGCCCATGGGAAGTAAGCCTTGCGGTGTTGGCCTTTGGTCATAAAATGGGTGTTGTGAATGTCGTTAAATGCGGATAGAAAGTGGTTGCATCCGACGCAGGAGAGTTTTGAGACGCCAATGTAGGGGTATGCTGCTGATTTGGGGTTCATCGGAGCATTCTCTTCTTTGAATATATGTATGGCCAGTTTTACCTCGCAATGGACGGGGGCAGTTCTGGGAAGTTCTTTTCCTGCAATTGACTGGCAATAGTCTTGTAATATTTCAGTGGCGCGCATTTTTTCGGCTTTATTCGAGTTATAAAAAGCCAGCGGACGTTTCATCTGAATATTCCAATCCTCTGGTGTCGCCGGGAAGGGTGTGATAATGCTCTCCTCCTTTTTGAGTACTGTAAAAACTGGCGTAAGCCTGAAAATATTCTTGCAGTGCGACGAACATGCCGCACTCGTCAAGTTGTTGAGGTCAGCGCCAATGCCAGCAATTTTTCGAACATATCTTTCCAACTCTGATCTAGGTATCCCGCTGGGAAGTGGAGGGAAGCATTTTTCGATCTTTTTTGATGAACTTTTGAGCCAGTCGATCATGAGCGCCCAGTCCTCGCCATCAAGTCTTGCTTTGGCCTTGTTCTCATTGTTTTCTCGTAAGATCTGGTCTAGCATTTCTGCTATGATGCCCTTTACTGCGCTTTGGCTGGGTAAAGAAGGATCGAACTTTTCAATCATCTCGGGTTTAGCAAAAAGCTTTTTAAGAATTCGTGCATAAGTGAATTTGACGACTTCCAGCTCAAATTGTGTGATCAGATCCGCCGCAAGGTCTTTGTCTTTAATATGCATACCATTTTTTTGATGCTCTGTGGTGCCGTGGAGGGCTGCTGATATTTGGCGTAATAGATCCCAAACCCTTTTGATGTACTCAATAGTTTCATCAGGCACATCACCATACCCAGCAATAATAATCTCGACATTCTCATCGCTAGATCTAAAGGCGATAGCGATTACCTCATGTTGTTCTTTTGACACACATATGCTGGCTAGCGAGTCGAGACATTTTGCTAGTCTCCATCGCGGTTTAGCAGCATACTGCTTCGGTTCTGCTTCATTGTTTAGCGGCGTTCGTCTTTCGGTCATCATCGGCTCCCTTACAAAACTCGCAAAGGCCAAAATGGTGTGGACGTCGGCTTCGGAAATGGCCATTTTTGACTCAATCTCATTCGTTTGACCCATCCTAGATTCTTCTTGTCTCGGGAAATCGTTCATTTCGATGTCCAGGGCTGGCGGTGTGTGTGTTGGTGATGGTGAATTTCTTTAATTTCCATATATCTTGATAGTGTAAACTGGGAATTGGACTTGAGAACCTTTTTGCATTTAGGGTTCTCGGCTGTTGCCTAACTTAATGATCGTGACCTGACGTCAGCCCCTGACTCATACAACTTAAGAATAATAATGTCAACATATACCAGCCATGCAGGGAGCATAATCAATTACAACTTAGCATCTGGATTAAAAAGGCGGTGCGGGCAGGGTACCCACGATGTCAAATCTGCAGTGATGTCGATTTTAGCACCTCTTCTATTTAATCCTGTGTGAATCCATTCTTCTTCTTGAAATCTGCTGTTAACGATGAACAAATCCCCAGGTCTAAAGGTCTTCTGCAGGGGACGTTCTCACTTCTCTTCTTTTTCTATCAGATCTTCCAACTTTCGCTTGTTATATTTTTTGTATTGCCTCCGGTCTAGTTCTCGATATTCACGTTGCATCTGGTCTAGTTCTTCATGACTCGGTTGGTCGATTAGGGAATCGTAATAAAGATCTCGATAAACGAGGGAATCTTCTGTTCAACCACCGTAATATGAGAACTTGAGCTATCATGCTACATGAACCGAAATAAAAAAAAAAGGCGAGAGGAGGGCGAAGTATAACATCTGGAATTTACGTACCTGTTCCACAACCCCTGTACCAAGGGACAAACCAGGCAGTGAGACTCGCATAATGCCTCTTGAGGATCTCATTGCCTTTGGGGCAAGTACTTGGAAACGCCCACGGGAAATAGCGCTTGCCTTGCCCTTTGGTGAGGTATTTGGTGCCATGGACTTGATTGAATGCTGATAGGAAGTGGCCGCATGCAAGGCATGAGAGGTTTGAGACTCCAATATATGGGTACGCTGCTGGTTTGGTGTTTGACGGGTTGCTGTTGTTGTCCTCCGTGAACAGATGTAAGACAAGCTTGATCTCGCAATGTACAGGTGTACTCTGGGGCAATTCTTTTCGAGAGGAAATTGTTTCACTGTGTTCGTAGAATGATTGGCGGAAATGCGTCAATTTGGCTTGGATTGAGTTATAGAAGTCTAGCACAAATTGCATCTGAGTCTTCCAGGCGTCAGTTGACATCCTTGCAAGGAACGAGGTGTCTCTCTGCTCCGCTTTTAATACGATTATCCTTGGTTTGACGCTAAAAATGTCTCTGCATCGAGGTGAAAGTGCGGCGAGCGTCAAACGGTTGATGTCTCCTGCTATCTCCGCCATGTTGTGCAGGTACCTTATGTAGGACAAAAATATCGTGTCTTCTTCGCCTTTAGGATAGTGTTTAAAGATTTTCGCAGACAGAAGATATAGAAGCCCGGATACTCCTTTCCAATCATTGTCTGTTATTGCTGAAGGAGGCTTGTCTTTACCGTTTTTTCGTAGTATCCTTTCAAGGTCGAGAACGATGCCTTTTATCTCTTTGTCCTTCTCATCTAGGCCGCATTTTGAATCCCTAGAGTCAAACCGCTTGAATTTGGTGAAAAGTATTTTCTGGATCCGGGAAAAAGTGAATTTGATGACTGCAAGGTTGATTTGTCCGACAAGATTGGCCAAGCAGTCTTTCTTGGCCGCGGCGTTCTCATGAACTACATCATATTTTTGGGTTGAAATTTGGCGTAGCAGATCCCATATTCGTTCAAAGTGGTTGACAGTAGTATCGGGAACGTCCTCGGCGGTGGCAGCGATGAAGAATTCGAGGATTTTTTGTCCATACTCGTTTCCATATCGAATAGCAATAGAGATTACCTCATCGTCACTTTCCCCCGACAAACACATGTTGGCCAGCGAATCCAGGCATTTTGCTATCCTCCAAGGCGGTTTGGTTGAATAGTTCCGCGGCTCTTTTTCCTGGCTTAGCAGTGTTCGTTTTTCTGATACTTTGTATACATCTGGATTCTGTGTATAGTAAGCAAAAGCTAGAAGACTGTGAACCTCGTCTTCAGAGATCCTGATGTCTTCTTTGACTTCATCCATTTTGAGGGTAGCATGTAGTGGTTGAGCAGACAACCTTTTTGTATTTAGGGTTGCCAGTTGTTGCCTAACTCAATGATCTTGAGGTGACGTCATCCCCTGACTCATATAATTTAAGAATAATATTGTCAGCTTCTATAAAGTCGCGAACTAATGTGAAAATGGCAAAGTTATTTTTGCCCTAGTTCGGTAAGAGTGAACAGCTTCACTGAAGCGGCAAGGTTACATGTGTATACGTTGTCCAGTTCCGTCAAGCTTTGGCTAGCACTGATAACCCAAGTACAAAATGCCTGTTCCTTCTTGTCTACTGGTTTGTGCTCGTCAAGTGACTCCTGCTTATCGTATTCCATCTTGTACTGTTGCTTATCGTTGAGCGAGCTGTTTCCACTACATACGGCAGTGCGGAACTCGGAAGCTGGTCAACTTCGGAGTCATCTCTTCTACCCAAGATACATACTGTTGTTAATTGAAGCAAAAATTTTTAAAAAATAGAGGTGGAAGGAATCCACAAAAGGTAAAAAAAAAAAAAAAAAGATAGATCGACAGGAGCCGGATTTGAACCGACGCACACGAATGTAATAGATGTCCCCTGTTTGGCAGGAAAATTCAAGTCTATCGCCTTAGACCACTCGGCCATCCTGCCGTTGATAGGCTTGTCAGTTTTGGTATCATAGAGGTCATTGGGATATCGCTCTCGGCACTCCAGCTTTCTCCGTCACACATGTGCTGCCAAAAAGGATATTAGGCAAGAGTGTGAGAATTGGCGTTTCTTCGTTTTTAATTAATAAATCCGCAAGTTAGATGGATTGAACGCCCAGCCCAACTCACTTCACACCGTTCCCGGGTATTCTCCGAGCCAGACCGCCGACGGGATCGCGCGCATGTCCGTAGGGTTTGACCCACAAAATCCCACTCATTTTTCTCTGTCAAACTAGATGAGATCTCTGAGGGAGCCAAAAAAAAAAGGGCTAAGAAAGAGAATTGTAAAAAATAAAAAGAGAAACGACAAGAGCCGGATTTGAACCGACGCCCACGAATGGAATAGATAGTTATGTTCCTAATTGGAAGGTTCTAGTCTATCGCTTTAGACCACTCAGCCATCTTGCCCGTTTTTGTTGAAATTTGCTCCGAAATATTGACTGAACTACTGAGAATTGCTTCCCGGGTCCCTGTTACGCGAGGGTTGAGCACGCTGAGAAAAGCTCTTCCTGTTCTTTTTTTTTTTTTTTTGTATAACGTATACCTAGGTAATGTTCCAATTACCTAGGTAGCTTACTGAATAAATTGGATAACCTTTTAACCTGAGTGGCGACCGTTACAATGCCTGCGTAGCTATTTAGGAGAACAGGCGCCGTTCGTTGTGTATATATTTTCGGCGGGCGAAGTTAGGGCTAGATAAATAAGTACCTAGGTATCGTCTTCTTATACACAAAGATAACGCTATTCGGTAGGGTTGATAATGAAAAGAGGGGAAAGGAGTACAAAAGAAAAAGAAACTCGACAAGAGTGACTATAGCTAGACTGAAAATAATTCCCGAAATGGCGAAAAACGCTTTCCCCTCATATCAAACACCATACTCGGCCTTTTTCCCTTTCCTTTCCACCTGCTCAGACTGTACGAATTCTAGCTCTGCGCAGCGCTGGCTGGTACCTATCTGTGGCCCGTGTACCTCTCTCTGGTCCGCTGGGTGGTCAGTAGATACGCTCCTTCATTCTCCGATTCCTTTCACGTTCCAGCATAAGTTGCATCTGCATCTGGTGATCTACCATAGCCCAATCCACCCCTGCTTCTCCTAGTCCTAGCACTGACGATGATGATGCAAGTAACCTTTTTTGGACTTCATGTCGCATGTTCGCATATGCAATCTCCACCTCCAATTTCGCCACCACCGACGAAAGCAGCTTTTCGTGGACTTGGTCTCGCATATGCTCATCAGCAATTTTGAGACGTGCGACTTGTGCCGCTATCTTGTGCTTTTCGCGTTCAATGAAGAGCCGCCCTGTGTTCATGTGTTCTTCGAACTGCATTTGGCGTCGGAGATTTTTCTCTTCGGTTTGTCGCCGTTTGTATAGGACTAGTTCGACTTGGGTTGCTATGCTCTCAACTATAGCTGGTATGGGCGATTGTGATTCAAGCAATCCTGGAATCTCCCTGTCTGCTAGATTTGAGGATGATGTGTTCTGAGCCGTCATCAACCTACTCTCATTCTGCTGATCGAGCAGCATGAATTGGAATTGCACATCGGCCTCTCGCTGAGCCAACTCCAATATATCCCGACGTGCTGGAGATTCAAGTAATCCATCACGTTCCAGCTGGTGATGGTCTTGCTCTGAAGATGTGCTGGGAACTTGTTGTGCTGCTTTTTCCCGCTCTTTCTTCTTCTGCGCTATCAATTCCCTCCTCTCATTCTGCTGCTCCAGCAGAATCAACTGTATCGCATAATCCTGCTCAGCCGTTATGCCCTGCGGCCTCGTCGGTGAAAGTATGCCTAGTGTTGGCGACTCAGTTGTTAATACTTGCTGGTCACGTTTCATCATTAACCGCCTCTTTTTCTCTTGGTCGAGAATCATTATTTGCATCGGGTAGTCTGCCAGTTCGCCTAGGCGCCGTTTCTTCAAGCCTGGTAGGCGTGGCAGATCTGAAGAAGTTCCGGGCACATGGCGTTCACGTTTTACAGTCTGTAAACGGGTCGGCGGGTCTTCGCTAGAGACCAGCTCCTTTTTAAAATCGATATGAAAAACCGGTGGTGGCTGTTTCTTTGAAACCGATAATAGTGTTTTCCCCTCGGGGAAATATCTTTTCATGCTCTCTCATTCCCGGCAACGTTTCGTCTAGAGACTGGTGCGCATCAACACTTGTCCAGCAATCATCGCACCAATACCTGGTGCATTGCGCGCACCAAAAGGTCTGCGGACGGTGGCAGACGTGGTCTAGGTGAGCGGAGAGCCGGTTCGGGCAGTCCCGTTTTTGACACCTTGGCGATGCATTGTTTATGGAGCTTTGAGATGCTGATGGAGCCATGGGGAATGGAACTTGGTGGATAGTGACAGACTGACAGTGGATACGATCGTAACGTGTGCCACGTATCTGTAAATCGAAAATTCAAATCTTGCGAGCGGCGCTATTTTAGCGGCGAGATACTAACACTGGCAGATGCAAAAAATACAAACGTTCATTAGATTACTTAACTGCATACAAATCACATAAAACAATAGCAAAACTTATCCTCCCACAGTCTGATGACATATCAGGGATCGAAAGCTAAAAGTATGCTCGAAAGGCTCAGAAAGGTGGCAGACCTTCCCGTCCCATCCTTTGACGCCTCCCAAACTGTGGTTGGATTACAAATCCTCGCGGAGGTAATCCCTGATTCGACGTGCGCGATGCTCGTGCTGCTAGTGCTGCTTGTCTTTGCCTATAGTCCTGCAACGCATCTAGATATCCATCCCTCTCTTGCGGCGTACACTGATCCATAGGTTTGCCCAGAGTTGGCACAGATCCTAGTATCTTTCCCTGCTCGTTGTCTATCCTTTGACGTGTGTCGGATGATGCATAATAAGATGGTGGTGGTGGTGGTGGTGGTGCTTGAGATGATGCTGCTACTAGTGCGGTTTGCTCCTTCCTTGCCCGCCTCTGCAGCTGGTCGCGGAGTTGCAGCACGTTCATGTGGTAGAATGATTCCTGATGTATGTCTCTTGTCGGAGGTAGTCCCTGATTCGACGTGTCCGACGCTGGTTGTGCTGCTGCCTGTTTCGCTTTGTATTCCTCGTACGCCTTTAGATATTCATCCATGTCTTGCAGGGTGGCGTCTCCCAGAGGTTTGGCCATCATTGGGAATGCAGGTTGAGGTCTCTCTCGCCGCCCCTCATCTATATATTGACGCATGTCATATCCATAAGGTGGAGCTTGTGGTGCGGCTGCTTTTAGCTGCTCTCTCCGATCGGCCCATAGCTGCCTCTTATTCTGCTGCTCAATCATCATCAGCCTCATAATCTCTTCTGCTCGATTCGGAGGTGTGCTAGTAGAAGGCGCAGAAATAGGTGCTTGTTGTGATGTCGCCTTCTGATCGGCCAACTGTGTATTCCGAGCTACTGCGTCTTGCTCCATCCGAGCCATCATCAAACGCCTCTTGTTCTGCTGCTCTAGCAACATCAAGTCCAGTTGGAGATCTTGCAGAGCCTGGTTTCCCGCATGCGAAGGTGTGCTAGAAGACGTAGGAGGAACAGGTACTTGTGTCGTCGTCGTATGCTCTAGCAACACCTCATCTAGATGGTGGTGCGTACCATCTGTGCCCCAGCAATCTTCGCACCAGAATCGCGTGCATTCTGCGCACCAAGAGGCCTCGGGGCAGTTGCAGTTAATATGAGGACAGCGGCGCAGGCATCTGCTACTTTGGCATCGGTTTATCTTGTACGGCGCCATGGTGGATACTGGCTGTGGATACTGCAGTCGGCGGTGGATATCTTGTGTCTGTTAAGGTTGAGGCTTGCGGGGCAGTTGGCCTTAGTTAAAGAGGGGTAAGTAGATGCAAACGACACAAACATATAATGAATTTATTCCATCATCATCTAAAATGTTTAGCATTAGAAAAAACAAAGAAGGAAATTATTGTACCATGGTGACACTCTTGATGACGTATATTCTGCTATGCCATGCAGACTTCCACCACCATACCCATATGTACACCGGCCATGTCAACTCGCAGCTTCCTTGCCATTGGCTTTACTCATAGAATAGGCGCAATATTATCGAATTGCGGGTAATATTGCTTCACTATACAGTGAGAATCATCATTCCTTGTCAATACCCCTCGCCATTTACAACATGGATCCAGGTTCGTTCGACTCATCAATTTCCCCCGAGGTAGTTACACTCTTGCGCTAACCAGACCTCAGAGTACCCTCTAGCGACTAATGGTATGTATTTCATCCGGCTCAACAGTTAACTATCAGTTAGAGATATGCCTGCTTACCGCTCCCTAAGTGGCAATCCATCTCGTCCTCTCAGTGCTAGACTTGGGCATAAACGCTGCCGCCGGAGTTGCCGCAGCAGCTACCGGAGTACACGTTAACGGGGACGCAACCACCGAGCATATCCTACGTCTCGGTGCGCTTGGAGGCGTGATAAAGTCTGGCATCGTCAATTCGGCCGCTTTATTGTGTATGATAACCTCGAAGAACATCGTTGTTCAGTTGGTGCTTGGATTTGCGGGTAGCTCTATTGGGGCGGCGCTTATTGTTACGTCGATTATAGCTGTGAGAGTACTGGGAGATGGTACGTAACTGTATACTATGATTTCCTGCAATAAATCCGTCTGTCTGGTCGGTCGTGACTGATATCTCAGTGCCCAATGCGTTGCTTATCGCCGCCGCCGCTGCCGGGGCTCCCCTGACAGTAGGCACAGCGGCGACACTTGCATCTGGTATGTACATATGCTCCCATGCTCCCATGTTCCCATGGCTCCCGGCGATTGATTGGCGCAGTATTTGTTTACTGACCTTCAACAATCAGGACCAATCTTCTCCATACAAGCAATCGGCTGGGATGCACTGGACGCTTACACTTTCGTACGCGTTGCGCAGAACCACAGTAAGCAGGCACCCTGATCACCTAGGTAGCTAGGAACATGCTCCGCTCACTCTAAGCACGTAGAGTTCCATATATGCGAGTACGCAAGCGCCGCAGCTGCAGGCGCCGTGTTTGGGGTGTTGGTCTGGTTTATGAAGTTGCCGCTGTCGCTTTGCTATAAATATAAAGCTCGGCAGAAACCAAACCAAGACCGGGGGGAGGCAGCATGGTATTATAATTAGGTAAGAATTGATTCGGGTTTACTACGTCAGACTATCTAGCAAGACTGCATTACTTGTGGGTGCATGTACTGCACTGAACGATCCTTTTGAAGACTTAAAAACTTGAGAACGTCTTATTCATTGATACCCATTTTCCAAGACACTAGGTATTCAAACGCAAAATACTAACGCATTCCAAGATAATGATTTCGGTCATCCCATCCTCCCTAGTTTATGTTTACTGCTCAACATGCTGTGCATCTCCCACCTCATCAGCACCCTTCTTCGCGCTCACAGCATCCTTCTCACCAGACTGCGAGAGCGACGGCGACGACGAGCCCATGGCCTCGACAACCTCGGATTCGTCGCGTTTGACAAACAGATAATCGATTTCCTCGAGACTGAGGCCGGCCGTTTCGGGGAAGAGGAAGTAGATGAGGGGGATGAAGACGAAGTTCTATTCTCGTTAGATTCTGTCTACTAAAAAGGGGGGAGAAGGGCTGATTAGGTAGGGGCTTACCATAACCATGAAAACGAGATATGTCTTCCAGCCAATATTATCCACCATGGTGGGCGCGACCATGACAATGGTGAAGACGCAAATCCAGTTGACCATGACGGAAATCGATGTGCCCTGAGATCGCACGTGGAGAGGCAGGATTTCAGCGCTGTAGCACCATGGGATAGCGTTGAGGGAGGCTCCGAAGGAGAGCATGAACTATTCACGTCAGTATATTAAATCACCCAGGCACTAGGATTAAGAGAGGGACATACAGTAACGAAAAACGCAATCGACGCATTAGCCATTGTCTGCGCATGCTCCGTGCCCTCAAACGAGAGCAAAATCGCAATAAGCATCATCGAAATGGCCATGCCCAGCGCACCGCCCATCATGGGCTTCTTGCGGCCCCAGGTATCCAACTTCAAGGCCGGGATCAGGGATCCAATGGCGAATGACAGGTTCAGAAAACCGGCTGTAATGAGTGCCATGTTGTCAGATAGGCCGACGCTTTGTTCCATGACAGTAGGCGCGTAGAAGACGATGACGTTGATGCCCGCCCACTATTTCACTCATTAGCACTTTTCTTTCTTCTTTTTTCGGAATAGAAGAGGGATTACCTGATTCATAAACAACACCAAACACGCCAAAAAAATCCTATACCCGGTTCTCACACTATCCGTTTTAAAGGCAGAACTCCACTTGAACGGCTTGCTCTGCTCCAACGCAACCGCGGCAATCATCGCATTCTTCTCGCTCTGCACAACTTCGTCGTTTTCGTCTGCATTAAACACGTGCGCCATGATGGACACTGCTTCAGGGATGCGATCCTTTTGCACGAGCCAACGCGGACTCTCAGGGAGGCCCATTACGAGCACAGAAATGATAAACGTGGGCGGGATTTGCATGGAAATGGGCAGGCGCCATGCGATGGGGCCGCTGGTGTAGGACATGCCATATACAAAAAAGTAGGCGATTGTTACGCCGAGGCCAGTAAACAAAACCTCGGTGGTGACGAGGCGCCCGCGGACGTTGGGTTTGCAGAGTTCGGATTGACTTAACACCAGTCAGCATGCGTAGTTAAGCGCATGGAGGTAGGTGGGTGGGTGACTTACTACATGGGAACAGTCGAGGTATCAATTCCAACACCGATGCCGGTAATGACACGGCCGAGCATGAGTTGGCCGACCTACCCATGTTAGCTCCAGCCCTTGGAATGCGATAGAGAGGGAGGGTGGAGGTACATTAAAAGCAGAACACTGCAGCACAGCGCCCAGCGCAATAAAAGTCATGGCCGCCCAAATGGCTCGTCGACGACCGGACCATTTGCCCGCAAAGACGTTGATACATGCGCCGATTAGACAGCCGATGTTGTAAATGGAGACTATTCGATTGTCAGAATTTGCTACAATCCATAATCTCGGGGGATGAGGTTAGCATACCGATAATGCTGAGAAAGCTCGTGCTGGGTTGATTGAATGTTGCCAGGAAGTCTTCATTGGTAATCAGACCTATTAATTAATTGTCAGCTAGGGTTCGTGAGACGGCAATGTGTGTGAGGGTAAGTACCTCCGAAGACACCTTGGTCGTATCCGAAGCTGTGAATCAAGTCAGCATGCTGTATAGACAATTGGCATGTGGAGTTTTACGTACAGTAAAAAAGCCGACAGACAGGTAGCCGTGATGGCCAACTGCGTCGACACGCCGGGCTTATACCAGATCATGTTGAGCGTGTTCCCAGCCAAGGGGATGGTAGATGTTCAAAGGAATGTGCTGTGACAGGATTTTTAAAGATCAACTAGCACATGTGTAACTCCTGTCAATCACAAGGAACTAGACACGAGGTACATGTACAAGTTCAATCAAGGAGATGGATCTTTTATATATACCAATCACCAATTAAACACAGCATGAATCATGTCCGTCATTCCCGTATACCCACCGTACTTGCTTTTTGCCGCGTTGCCATGCCATGCCGCCGCATATTCCGGGGCCATCCCCATGGGGTACGTGCAGCCACTGCCGAAATGCGCGTTCAATGGTCGGGGGCACGAAGTTTGGGAGCCACAATTTGCCAGAAATGGGAATTATGGAGACGCGCTGAAACCACTTTTCATCTTAAGTCGTGCCTAGTTTTGGCTATGTGGGCGGTTTGTGGATATAACCGGAGATCTCAAAGAAATGGCGCGCTGATATGACATCATTTAGGGTTGGCCAGGTTTATGGCGGTTATATGGGGTTGTATAAGGCCGGGAACATATACCCGGAGATATCGCGGAGATGGCTCCGGGGGTCAAGCCACCCCTCATCAGTATAGAACTTCAAAGAAGAGTAGAGGAGGGGTATGTTGATGATGTAGAATTACACATTTTGTTTTACGTCCATATCTTCCAAGATCCCGTCATCTTGTCTACGTTATTTAGAGGAAAACGACATGGCGACGGACAACGAGCGTAAATACACATTCCCAGCCTTCGACGACCTCCCACGCATCCCCGGCACGCCCCAGGGCTGTCTGTGGGGGTTCTACGACCGCGACGGCGTCAAGGATGAAGTTGGCTGTAAGAGAAAATCCATCAAAAACACCTAGAGCCAGTCTAAAAAAACTGTATACTAACCAAATTTCATAGCAATCAATTTATTGACACCCAGCGTGGTGCAAGCAGCAGCAGCCTCCGAAATCCGCACCGGACGACACATCCAACTCGACTGGCCGCTGCATTCACTCACTTTCCCAGGATTCGGACGCAAAGAGTTTGAGCATAAGATTATCTCGTTGTATGATAAGTCGGGGACGTATGGGTTCGATGATGAGTTGAATATAAACACGCAGAGTGGGTCGCAGTGGGATAGTTTGAAGCATGTTCGTTACCTACCTAACAGACATGATGGTAGTGAAGAAGGTGGTGGGTGGCTAACGATGGTGTGATGGTTAATAGCATGCCGCGCAAAAAGAAGCCCGTTTTTATAATGGGTTGACGTTTGAGGAGGCGCTGAAGACGAATACGAATGGGATTCACAGTATGTATACTTCTTCTGCTTCAAGAGAGAGAGAGAGGTTGGGATTGACGTTGACAGATTGGTGTAATCGCGGCGGTATCGTCGGAAGGGGTATACTCGTCGACATGGTAAACAGACCTCCAAGTCAATCAATTACATTAATTTGAGTACTGATAGTGTCCAGCCACGCTACTACGAAGCCAGTACAGGCACATCCCCCAGCGGCTTCACGCGCCACGAAATCACCCTCTCCGACCTCCGCGGCGCCCTCGCCCTCCAGGGCACACAAATCCAGCAAGGCGACCTCCTCTTCGTCCGCACGGGGTTCATCCGCGACCACAACGCTGCCTCTGACGAAGACCGGCTCACCGCAACCCGCAAAAGAGGCGAATTAATTGGCGTTCAAGCCAACGAAGAAACCATTCGATGGCTCTACGCGCAACATTTTGCGGCGCTGGTCGGTGATACGGTGGCGTTTGAGGCGTGGCCGCCGAAGAAAGGCGACCCGTGGCATATACATGAATGGGCGCTGGCGTGGTGGGGGACGCCGATTGGGGAGATGTGGGATTTGGAGGCGTTGGCAGTCGAATGTGAGAAGCAAAAGAGGTGGAGTTTTTTTGTGACGAGTGCGCCGTTGAGGGTGGAGGGGGGTGTGGCGAGTCCGCCGTGCGCGATTGCTATTTTTTAGGTATGAATATCACCTATGCAAGCAGTAAATACTAGCATAGGTGCCTATCCTGTGAGAAATAGGGGTTTGAGCAGGTTGAATATCTAGCCATTGATTATCCAGGTTCCAAATATACAAAGATCTTGAATCCGTGTTTATACGAGACTTCTCTATATGGGATTTGACATGTAAATGCCCAAATTTTACTCTATCTATACTGAAGAAGTAGGTTCGACGCGACTATATGCTCCCAATCTCATGGAGTCTTCTAGATATAGCCCTGGTAATCATATGCAGGGCAAAATAAATCCCGATATATACAGCCGTCGTGATGTAGTTACCTAGGTATATCCTTGGATGGGTATATTTAAAGATTGAAAAGCACCATGTGTTCCAACTTTCTGTTAGATCAGTCAAGCCCGGACACTCTCAACTGCTTCTTACCTGCCAGAAATACCCCGAGGTCACCTTCTCGATCAGATCATAGTACCTCTACGACTACATTCTGCTCAACGGAGCTCGTCCTCCTTTACTTCTCTACAACAACAAAAAGCAAACATGGCATCAGTGATAAACCACATAGCCGTCTGCGTCCCCTCCGCCCCCTCCGCCGTAGAGTGGTACTCTGCACACTTTGGCTTCGAGCTCATCGGCTCCTCCATATCCCACATCTCCCGCACCACCGAGCCCGACGCCGCCATATTCCGTATTTATCCGGAGACGCTCCAAGAGGTGAAAATAGCTTATATGGCTACTGGCAACGGTGTGGGATTTGAGATTTTCGAGTTCCCGCAGGAACCCATCCAGAAGCAGGAGCTAGGGGAAGGGTTTGGATATAGCCGTGGCGGCTTTTTCCATATCTGCGTCACGGATAAGCAGCCGCGACAATTAGCAGAAAAGGTAGTTGCGGGAGGCGGGAGGATGGTGGGCGAAGCTGTGAAATTGGGGAAGGGGGGAGAAGTGGACTGTCTGTATGTCGCCGATCCGTGGGGTAATGTGATTGAGATTCTGTCGACGAGTTTTGAGAGGTTGGCGGGGAGGTTGATGGAGGAGCGTTAATGAGCTTGCCTAGTAGGCTAGAAGTAGGTAGCCGATTTATGAGGTCATATTTTTATATATGAAGGAGATTCGCTTTTCTACTTTCATTTACATTGCTACATATTCCAATAGCTTGGGTTCCTGAATAAACACATCGGTTTCGCATCTACCCCGCCATTCTAAGCACCATGGCTTCACAAGATGCACCGCCTGTGTGCACGGAGAAATTTACTTTAAACAATGGTCTGTCATTATTTTACTTCATTATCTCGTATCTATATCGTATCTATATCGTATCTGCGCTAACAATCTATCCTCACAGGCCTACAAATACCCGCCGTCGGCCTAGGAACCTGGCAAGGTCCGTCCTCCCCCCATCCTATCCCTCGCACACCACACCCCCAATATATTAACAATGCTTCAGGCCAAATCGGCAGCAAAGCCGCCGACTCCCTGCACCTCTCCATCCTGCACGCCTTACGGGCTGGCTACCGCCTCATCGACACCGCGCAATACTACGGCGTCGAATCCACCGTCGGCTCTGCTGTGCGCGAAGCCGTGCGCGAATACGGCATTCCGCGCAACGAAATCACAGTAATCACAAAATTCTGGGGCGAATGGCACCACGATCCCGCCGGCGCACTCGAAAAGTCGCTAGCGGATTTGGACATTGAGTATGTCGATGTCATGCTGATGCACTGGCCGTGGGCGACGAGCGCGGATGGGAAGACGGTGCTAGGCCCGGAGGATGAGCCGACGTATGTGCAAACGTGGAAGAAGATGGAGGCGCTCGTGGGGCCGAAATGCCGCGCAATTGGGGTTAGTAATTTTACGCAAAAGACGTTGGCGACACTGTTGGAGGAAGCGAGCGTAGTGCCGGTGGTGAATCAGGTGGAGTTGCATGCGCTGAATCCGAATGCGAGGCTGGTGCCGTGGTGCGAGGAGAGGGGGATTAAGGTTATGAGTTGGAGGTATGCCCCGCTTTCCCCTATTGACAAAGATGGTGTATGCTGATGATGTGAAGTACCATGGGCGGCGGCGCGGAGTATACGCAGACCGCAAAGGAGATCCTCACACACCCACTATTCACCGAAATCGCGGCTGCACACAATATCCCCGTGGGTGTTGTGTCCTTGTCCTGGGCTGTGCAGCGGGGGGTTATAGTTATTCCCAAAAGCAGTTCGACAGCTCGCATCGACTCCAATATACGGCTTGTGCGGCTGACGGACGCCGATATGGAGAGGATCAACAATGCGCAGAATACCATTGGTCGGCTGAGGCTGGCAAATCACATTTCTGCGATGCAGCGTGATTTCAAGGGTAAAAATACGCTTATGGGGTGGACAAGCGAGGATTTTGGCTGGGAGGATGGGGAGGGGAATTGGCTATCATAGATGCTAGAAATGAACTGCTTTTCATCTGTTTGATCATTGCCACAATAAGCAAGCGCTAGGGTTTAACTAGGAGCCTGCGGCGTCAGCCCATAGCTAAACAGATCTTGCGGCACTTCAAATAATGTAGAGAGCATGGGATGGTTCTGCAGCGGCTCATAGGCAACACCACCCGCCAGCGGATCGGTCTCGAAGGCCATGAAACTGGGATTGTGCCACGACATGCGATCCATATTATACGGCGTAGATATGCCACCATCGGCAGCAGGCGCTGGAGCTCTGGTTGTTTGCTGCTCTTCTCTCACCCGCCGAATCAAATTATCAAAAAGCTGCATCACCCACGGACTCGGATCCCACGAATCCCACGACTCATGCAGCACCATCTGACAACTATTCAGCGCCGCACAACCCAACTGCGAGATTAGTCTGTGGTTGCTCCTCATTTCCGTATAGAATTTCGCTTCTGCCAGGAAAATGCCATGGAAGAATTCGTGCGGCATTAGGTGGATTTTGGACGTTGTCTTTATCGAGCACAGCACACTAGAAATATACTCGGCGGAGGAATGAGCCATGTCGCCGTTGTATATCGCCTCGACGTCGGCGACGGACGCGTAGTTGATGGGCGTGTTGCCGAGGTAGATTAGGATCATGTTGTGGTGGTAGCACACCGCAAGAGTAGTCGAGAATAGGTTGCTAACGTCGCTGGCGGCCTTGTCGGACCAGATGAGCGAGGATGGGAGTTGGTTGCGCCATTGCACCATTTTGCCGTGTAGCTGCGACGTGTCTGTGAGCATCTTGCGCGGATAGAAACGCGCTTGCACTATTTCGCGAAGAACGAGCGACAGTTTCGAGATGTGGATTTGGTAGTTTGCAAATGCTTGTTTGTTGGAATCTTCCATGAAATCTGTATCGTGCGCGAAATCGTCGAGCGTTAGTATTTCGGTATCACATTGCCCAACATCGATGCGAAATGGTCGACCAACGAGCGAACTGCAAAAGGCATCGCGAATGACCAAAATCCACCATAGACGCCGCAGCAGACTTTTATCGACTGGTTTCATATTCGTCGTTGCCATTGACCGGTGCAACCCTAGCGTTTCGGCAATAGTCACGCCGATATTCAACCAGCCGAAAAAGTTCCAGTAATTGTTTGGCCCGCCGCCCCAGAAGGACATCATCACAACCGTCTGCAGGATGACCAGTTTATTGACTTCGTACTGCGCATCAAACAACGCTTTCGCTTTTTGGTAGTATGAAAACCGCGCTTCCCGCCGCGATGTCCAGCCCGCTCTGTGAAGGATGATAATCGGGCAAAACGTTGCAGCTAGAAAGCAGATGGAATGAATCAATATTGGCGGTAAGGTATCATTGCGATATTGCTGGATTAGTTCGTTGAGGTTGAAGATTGGGTAGATGGGGAACACCCGATCCAAAAATATGGTCATAAACTCGTCCCATTGAGCTTTTTCGGGATACTCAAAGGCGCCTTTCGCTTGGAGGTATTCTAGTTCTTGGGTTGGGACGTGTGGTGGATGTGGATGACTTGAAGGGATGTCCTGGTCTTGATCCTGGGGCATGCTACTACCGGGATACGGGGGTGCTGGATGATGCAACTTCGGCATGCCGCCTTCGCGGAAATCATCAAGTATAATGGCAAGCGGAAAAGACTCGCCCAGGTATGTGATTGATGCCTTGTCGATAAATTCGCGGCGTGATCTGTCCTGGCGGATATTGAGGAAATGGTCAAACATTGCGGACCATGGCATTTCGCGATAGGACGAGGAAGCGACGCTGATGCGCGATGTGGATGGACTGAGCAGGTCATGGTTTGTCTGGGGGGTGCTTGTTGAATCCGTCACACTCTGTCGGCCAATGCCATGCGTTTGAAGTTCTGGTTGATATTGTCCTTGAAGCGGCGCGACTGGCGTTTCAGTCAATGGTGGCACAGGCGATTGTCTATGTTCTAGATTATTAAAGTCGTCTATTTGCTGGGTTGGCGATGACTGTGTTTCTTCTGGTCCTTCACCATTCTGATCGAGCGTATCTTGTTCATCGCCGGAATTAGATTGCTGCAGTTGTTCATCCCCTTCCAGAGAGCCTAGTGAATGCTTCGTCTTTCGAATATACGTCCCTCTGCGCGATTGTCGCAAGATGCAGTCGACATTCCCGCTTTGTCGGCACTTTGTGCACGGAATGCCCTGCGTGGCATCGCACTTGATGCGCTTCACGTTGCAGCGGTGGCAGGCCTTGGCCGCGCGAAGTCGTGTTTTCTTGGATGATCTGTCGGCCATTTTCAGCTCTGAATGACTCGGTATCTTGCAAGTTCTCTTGCTGATCAGCTAAAGAGTGGCAAGAGCAACTGACGGAGCCCAAGGCATCATAACGTTGGCGCCACTAGTCTGCGAACAGTCTAGCGCTGTTCGAGAGCCAATCATGTGATAGTTAAAGTGCGGAGAACGCGGAGACGCGCCGAGAGTGGGTCCAGTGGGGATCCGGCTATATGAGTGCTTGCTGCTTTGGGCATGCCGGTTTATACAATCTACAACTTGCTTCATAGTGTTTTACTTGGCAATTATCACAAAAGATAACTTGCATTCTACCTAAAAACGTAATCATCGCAACAGCTTAATCAACGGCCTCGACAACATCGCCGATATCCCCACCGCCGCAACACCCGCAACAGCCACCGAAATCTTTGTCGCTGGATGCACCGGCCTCTTGCCCGTATCCCCATCAAGATTGAAATCCTTCCACACGGGCCAATACAACTGATACCAGAACTTCCACGTATTATCATGATAATTCGTAGTATTCCTGCCCCGCGCATCCAAATTCCAATTCGAGCAGCCGCCGCTCCACACCATATCTTTAAGAGCTTCCTGGATATGGTTTGCGTCGCACATCTCAGCGGCTTCCTTGACGTCGAGAACCGCAAAATCGTGTTCGAGTAATGGTTTGAAGAGAGTTTTGATGATGTATTCAACCTGCACCTCATTGGTAAAAATGACCGAGTTGTGTGCGGGAAACGCATTGGGACCGAACACGATGCCAAAGTTGGGGAAGCCAGAGACGAAGGTGGCCTTGTAGGCTTGCGCGCCGCGGGTTGAGCGCCAGTGGTCGTTGAGGGTTGTTTGGCCGTCGCGGCCAGTCACTTTGATGGGGGAGAGGAATTCTTGGATTTTGAAGCCGGTGCTCAGGACGACTGCATCAACAGGAATATCACGGGCGGGGGTTCGTAGGCCGTGCTCGTAGAATTCGACAATGGGTTCGGTGGTTAGCTCGATGTTGTCGTTGTACAAGCAGTCTAGATAGCCGGGATCAAAGATGCGGCGTTTGCATCCGAGGGGAAAGCCAGGCACAAGGATGTCGTGATATTTGGCTGGCGAGTTATCCTTGATGTATGACTTTGCATGTTCCGTTGCTCGCTCGCGCGCACGCACGGCTGATTTTGTGTCTGATAGGTACAGCTCATGCAACCCATCTGTATCCTTCCATAGCTTGAAGCGGTATATCCTGTTGATGAGCGGCAGATAGCGAAACGACCACTTCTCAAACGGCGTAAACGACCGATTGATGCGCTCCGTCACCCATTGCGGTGACCGCTGGAATTGGACCACCTTTTTCGCTGTTTGCAGGATCTGAGGAACTAATTGCGCCGCCGAGCAGCCATTGCCAACGACAGCGACTGTTTTGCCCTTCAGGTCGACGCTGTGATTCCATCGCGCAGAGTGCCAGATATGGCCAGTAAAATCCTCGTGATGCGGAATATCGCATTCTTTTGGGATTGATATCGTGCCCACGCAGCTCACCAAAATCTCGCTCTCGCGCGTGAACACTTGGTCTGTTTCGAGATCGTGCAATTTGACTCTCCACACAGATTTCTTCTCGTCCCAACTCGCATCAACCACTTCAATGCCCAGACGCACATGAGGACGCACACCAAATTTGTCGACGGTATCGTTCAGGTACTGCAGGATCTCAGGCTGTTCGGCAAACCGTTTGGACCAGTCGGGATTCAAATTGAACGAAAAAGAGTATAAGTGCGAATCGACATCGCAGCCAACGCCGGGGTAGGTGTTGAGGTACCAAGTACCGCCGAGTTGCTTCTCGCGCTCGTAGATGATGAAGTTGCTGTAGTCGAGGGTTGTTTTGAGGCGGGCGGCCATGGCTATGCCGGCCACGCCGCAGCCGATAATGATTGCGCGCGGCTCGTGTTTCGCCATTTTGTCTGTCTTTTGATTTTGTTTTTTCTTTGGCTTGCTCAGATAACGAGGATGAAGCCAAGCTCGAGAGTTTAAAAAACATTTTCTTGCAGCTAGTCCTTCACTGCATGTCTACCCAATTGTGTCATGTGGAGGGTTAGCCGGGGTGCTGGATATAGCCAGGGCCGGGTATATGCGGCCGATCAACAACATCATTTGTTGAATAGGCACTATGTCATACAATCTGCAAGCTGCCAGAGCTAGAATTGCTTCGGAAATTTGACCGAATATGCGGGGAGACTTTGTGCAACCGGTATCTTGGGACATGGAGGTCGACGTCGTAGGTTCTCACGGGTGGGCCGAACTAAACACTCAGTTGCCCCGAAGCAGGGACTCATCAGGAGAAACCCATACATCATCGGAAAATCGTAATGAATTTTGGTAGTATGTTAGTTGTAGCCGGAAATTCGGCCCACCCGTAAACAGATTGATAAAATGCATACATCCATCATATGGCCGTTGCTACCTACGTACCCAGAAAGGAGGCGGATTCTGCATATCAGTAGAAACTTCCTGGCCATTCCCCTATTCTCGTATTCACAATAAAACAGAGGCAGAATGGTATCAGCTACTTCACTCACAATGAACGGATCAGCCAAACTGCCCCCTACTCTATCGAATGACGACCAAGCCGTCCGCGACATCCGCAAACTCCTCATCGACATCTGCCGCCAAAATGGCGGCGGCCACGGCGGCTCAGCCATCGGCATGGCCCCTCTCGCCGTCGCCCTCTGGAAGAAAACAATGCGCTACAACCCTGTCAATGCAGACTGGTTCGATAGAGACAGACTTGTGCTTTCAAACGGCCACTCGGCAATGTTGCTGTATGCAATGCTGCATGTCACGGGCTATCCGCACATGACCATGGACGAATTAAAGCTTTATGCAAGCGCAAAGATGCCTGACCCGTTGACTAAGAAATGGCAGGCGACGATATGCCATGGGCATCCCGAGATTGACATTCCGGGCGTTGAAGTCACGACGGGCCCGTTGGGCCAGGGGGTTGCGAATGCGGTGGGACTGGCGATTGCGAGCAAACAGCTTGCTGCTACATTCAACAAACCGGGAGAATACGACGACTTGATTTCATCGCGGATATACTGCATCACGGGCGATGGGTGTCTGCAAGAAGGCGTTGCGCAGGAATCACTCGCCATTGCGGGTCATTTGGGGCTTGATAATCTTGTTGTATGCTACGACAACAATGGGTTTACCTGCGATGGCCCGCTAGATTGGATAGTCTCGGAGGATACGAATGCCAAATTGAGGGCTATGGGCTGGAATGTGATAGATGTGACTAATGGTGATGATTCGGTTGATTCTATTGCTGCGGCGTTGGAGCTTGCGAACGGCTACAAAGGGAAGCCGACGTTTATTAATATACGGACGACGATAGGGTATGGGACGTCGACGGCGGGGACGTTTAAGAGCCATCATGGGACATATACGGATGACGATGCGGCGAAGTATGCGGACGCAGATGTTGCGACGGCTCATACGTTGTCGTCTAGAACCAAAGAGTACTTTGCGAGTACCATACAGCGGGGGAAACAGCTAGAAGAAGACTGGCTTTCCTGTCTGTCCGATTACACCAAAGCCTACCCAAAAGAGGCAGAAGCATTGCAAGCCCGTCTCAGTGGAAACATGGACGGAATCGAAGACTTCCTCCTATCTCTAGACATAGAAAAGGGACCAGCCCCAGCAACACGCCAAACCAACGGGTCCATATTCAACCACCTAATGTCCCATCTCCCCAACCTTCTCGCCGGCGGCGCTGATCTCTGGAACTCGAATCAAATGGGCGACCAAACTCCACGCATCTTTGATCGCAACCACTACTCCGGCCGCGTTATTCGGTATGGCATCCGGGAACACGCCATGGCATCTATATCCAACGGCATCGCCGCCTATGCCCCCGGCGCTTTTGTGCCGGTAACCGCGACATTTTTCATGTTTTACCTGTACGCCGCACCGGGAGTACGCATGGGTGCCTTGAGTAATCTACAAGTTATTCATGTTGCGACACACGACTCTATCGGCGAGGGCCAGAACGGGCCTACGCATCAACCCGTTGAACTAGATTCGTTGTATCGCGCAATGCCGAATCTGCAGTATATTCGCCCGGCTACTAGTGAAGAAGTGGTTGGAGCGTGGCTGCTGGCGCTGAAAGCGCGGCATACGCCGAGTATTATTTCGTTGGCGAGGGATCCGCCCATCGTCAGCGTCACGGGCACAAACAGTGAGAACGTCCTAAAGGGGGGGTACACAATCCTCGACGCTCCCAACCCTGTTGTAACCCTAATTTCATGCGGGTCAGAACTCCAATTCGCATTTTCCGCCGCACAGAAACTTTCGTCAGAAGCTGGCATACCGACGCGTGTTGTAAGTATGCCGTGTATTAGCGTGTTTGAGCAGCAGTCAGCCGCATATCAAGATGAGGTGCTGTCTTCGTCGCCGTATATTGTGTCGGTAGAGGCATATGTGTCGAGCATGTGGGCGCGGTTTTGCACGGCGTCGATTGCGATGGATTCGTATGGGTATTCGGGCAGTGGGATTGCTAATTTTACGAGGTTTGGGTTTGACGAGGAGAGTATTGTGGGAAAGGTGGAGAGGTATGTGAAAGGGGGGAAGCCGGGGAGGAGGTGGCAGTTGCTTAAGTAAGATGTTATTTGGTAGATTTCTCAACTTATATTGTTGCTACAATTTTCTCTCTTCTTTGATTTAGAAGTTCACTGTTTTAGGGCATCAAAATTGTAGATATCTAAATATAAGGTCATGCTTCACGAGCCACAGAAAATTGTGGAAGATTTGGGGTTTAGCAGTGATACCCATATCTAGATCAGTATATTCATGTGATCAATGGCTCGGGCTAGGACTGCGTACGGTTGTATGCCCGATGGGTATGCTGGTGATATCATTAAACGAGTCGACGACCTCATTCCCTTTCATGTCAACCCATATTACCGGATGATGCTGCTAGCTTTGCTATCCATAACCGAACTTCAATCACATGTTGCATCAGCTTGAATGCTGATAGATAGTAACTACCGTATTCAGTTTTACCTTGAGCAATTATCCAGCGTTCTCTATATCACTGCTCACTGGATCTCTCTGGCTTCAATTCAAACACAAGTTATTCTCTAGCAAGACTATTCTCAACAACACAATGGGGGAATCAGCCACAAGCAACCATCACAAAGCCATCGTCCTCCACGGCGCCAAAGACTTTCGCCTCGAACACCGCCAAACAATCCCTCCTCACCCCGACGAAGTCCAAATCCGCATCCGCGGCACCGGAATCTGCGGCACAGATCTACACTACTACTCCCAGGGCCGCAATGGCATGTTCCTCGTCAAAACTCCCCTCGTTCTGGGCCATGAAGCCTGCGGCGTGGTGAGCGCCGTAGGCTCAAACGTCAGCACATATCAGGCTGGAGACCGCGTTGTGGTCGAACCGCAGAGACCATGCGGGAAATGTCCGCAGTGCCTTGGAGGGAGGTACAATATCTGTCCAGATTTGAAGTTCACCGGTTCAGCATCACGGGATCCACCGGTACAAGGGACGCTGCAGGAATATTATAACCATCCAGCTGCGTTTGTGCACAGGCTACCTGAGTCATTATCGTTTGTGGAAGGGGCTCTGATTGAGCCGCTATCTGTAGCGATTCACGCCGTGCGAAGATCGGGGTTGAGGGCTGGCCAGACAGTGCTCATACTCGGTGCTGGTGCTATTGGATTGCTGTGTGCTGCTGTGTGTAAAGCCACGGGGGCGTCGGATATCACCATCGTGGATGTCGATCAAACGCGTTTAGATTTTGCGACTTCGAAACCTCCAGCGGGGACCAACGTGGCTGATCAGTCATTCCTCATCCCATTGTCGGCCGACGAAGGGGAGTCAAAGGGCGACTTTGCATCGCGGCTTTCGTCAAACATTCTGGATTCACCCGGCGTCAAGAAAAGATTCGAAATCGCTTTTGAGTGCACGGGAGTCGAAACATGCGCCAATATCGCCATCCACTCTGCTGCACCAGGCGGCAAAGTTGTGTTGGTCGGTATGGGCTCCCCATTGCAAAATCTGAATATTGGTGCTGCTGCAGTGAGGGAAGTTGATCTTTTGAGTTTGTGGCGATATGCAAACACGTTTACGACTGCGATTGATCTGGTGGAAAAGGGAAGGATTGATTTGAAGGCTCTTGTTACGCATCAGTTCGATTTGAGCGAGGCAGAGGATGCACTGGAGATGGCGTTGAGCAAGCCTGCTGGTCTTATTAAGGTCGTTATAACGTCGGATGATTGAAGTACTCTTCCTAAATGTATATACGTATATTTTTATGCAATGAAAATATGTACATGATCAATGGACATAAATCACATTTTTGGGTGAGTTATGTACATAAACTGCACCGCAGCGGACTTTATAATTATAAAATCTGCTGCGGTGGGCAGCTGAGCCACACTTTGACCATATTAGGTATTACTATTACCTTATTAGGCATTACCATATTAGGCAATGTGGGTGGGACCTTTTCTTTTCTTTTTTTGTAATTGTCAAAAAAAAAATTGACTACATAGAATTATGATTAACCACTCTGTATATACATGACTAGGCATCCGGATGAATCAATATCTTCACATGCGCTGCCTTGTTATTGATCAACTCCAAGAAACCGCCCTCAATCGCCTTGCTCAGCGGCACGACAGACGTAATCATCTCCTCAGCCGGAATTTTGCCTTCTTTCAGTGCATCAATAACCGCAGCATAGTCCTCATCCGTGTAGCATATACCGCCCAGCAGCTTCTTTTCCGCCAACAAAAGATCATTAAGATGGATCTGCAGCGGCTTCTCATGAATCGCAACATTGAAAATCGTGCCCCCAATTCTCGTCGATGCCAACGCAGCATCCAGAGTGCTTTGGAGGCCTGTAGCATCAAAGGCAACATCTACCCCCTGCCCATCTGTCAGCTCATGCACCAATGCTGTCACTGGATCCTTCGGTGGCGTCCCGCCTGTCTGCGCGATTTGAGTAAGCGGGTTGACGATATGATCAGCCCCGAATTTGCGTGCCTGCTGAATTCGTAGGTCTGTTACCTCGCTTATCACAACGAGACCTGCATCCATTGTCTTCAGCAACATCAGAATAGCAAGACCAATGGGGCCAGCGCCAAATATGACCGCCTTTTGCCCCTTTTCGAACCCGCTTAGACGGATCGAGTGCCATGCTACGGCCAGTGGCTCGACAAGCGCGGCAGCTTTTAGGGATACTTCGTCCGGCAAAGCAATACAGCTGACTGCTTTGATGACAATCTGATCCGCGAGACCACCTCCAGGCGCATTGAGGCCGTATGTTGCCCATCTTTTGCATAGATTCCTCTTGTCGGATTGGCACGCAAAACAGGGGGCTTCGCCGTAGTGTCGGTCGTCTAGAGACGGAATGACGGCGACTTTCTGGCCGGCAACAAAATTCTGAACGTCCTTGCCCACTTCAATCACGGTGCCGGAGAATTCGTGGCCGAGAGTGACCGGGAGTGAAATACCGGTATATGGATGCTTTTCTCCTGCTTTTGGAGGGAAGATTGGTCCTCCGAGGTACTCGTGGATATCTGAACCGCATATACCGCAGTAGGCGATTTTCAGACGGACTTCATCTGATTTACACTCTCTGGAAAATATCAGGGATAACTGTCAGTATTCCATGACAAGATCCGTATTCGTGGAGGAAGAAATGGTCACAACTTACAACGCCGGAACGTATTCTACTTTTAGCTGTTTCGGTCCATAATAACGGAGAGACTGGACCAATTCCGAGGCTGCACCAGTCGCTGTTGTTTGAGCTTTTGTTGCTGGTGATGATGTAGTGGTTGTAGTCGCCATTGCGGTGGGTCAGTAGACTGGCAGAAAGAGAAGATCGCTGTTTTCAAAAACGCAGCTAAAGAATTAGAGTCGATCAAAATGCTGGGATGCGGGCAAGACAGTGTTCTTCTTCTTACATGGGCTCGGGCATTGCCCGTTGTACTGCCGTTGGGTATGTATACAGTGCATGAGCGGCTATATGCGTTGCGGGGGAAGAGGTGCATGCGCGCATGCGGAGAGAATCCGGGGAGCATGCCGGGACGTGCAAAGAGTCATCTGACGGAGAATCATAGCCGGCATGCTACATGCTACATGTAGTGCAGTCGTGCAAGTTATTATAATTATGCAGTCTCGGTCTTGATGACAGGGAGAAGCCTGCCGATCATGTCATTAGAAAACAGGTTGCTTACTGGCTAGTGAAAGAACTGCTCATCGAATGATGTTACGTCTCTGTACCAGCGAGAATGCTTTTATCCGGTCTTTTGGAGGGCTCTCGACAAGAATTACCACACAACGCCTTAAATATAATGTTTTCGTGAATCGACAAAAGAGACCATTCTCGGTCTACCAGCACAGAAATTATCCCGAGTCCATTACAGGCCTCACGACACCAGCCCCCAGCAGTGTACAGCGCGCCAACGAACTCTACCTCTCGAAAAAGGTGCCAGATCTGATTTCTCTCCAAGATCGTGTTATCGTCATTACCGGAGCTGCACGCGGGATTGGTCTTGCTTTGGCTTTTGCTGTCGCCGAGGTTGGAGGAAAAATTGCCATTATTGATGCCGCCGCTGAGCCGCATGAGCATTACCAAAAGCTCAAGGATGTGGCTTCGCATGTCGAATATTATAGGTACCGTCATCTTCGAGGGTAGAATGGAATGCGACGGAAAGTCTAATGTTTGTCTTTGGTCAGATCCGATGTGACAGATTACGATATTCTTCGTCAAACCTTTGACCAAATTGCTAGCGACTTTGGCAGAATTCACGGATGGTAGGTAAAACAACGCCCTTACCTGCCCCATGCAATACTGAGAAATACCAGCATCACGGCCGCCGGAATATGCCCCGACCAACCATTCATCCAACGACGACCTGAAGATGTAAAACGATGCTTCGACATCAACATCTTGGGCACCTATTTCACCGCACAATTAGCAGCAGAACGCATCGTACAGCAGAGCAAATTAAAGGCAGACGATTCCAAAGTTTTATCAACTACGCCAAAGTCTAGTGGCAGCCTTGTTTTGATAGGCTCTGTTGCAGCTCACCAAGCCAGTAAAGGTCAATTTCTGAGCGATTATGCTGCTAGTAAGGGCGCTGTTCGTTCGTTGACGAAAGAATTGGGAGTTGAGCTGGCGCCGTATGGAATACGCGTGAATTGTATTTCGCCGGGGTAAGCATCCCCCCAAAATCTATCACGTTGTTCTTTGTTATGTATACTTATGGCAGAAACAGGTACATTATGACGGATCTCATGGCAGATATTGCCGATGTCAGGCCAGACTTGGCTGAGATTGTTGCGAATGAGCCACCGATGAAGCGAATGGGTGATAGGTCTGATCTTAAAGCTGCGGCGGTCTTTCTGCTATCTGAGGCCAGCGCTTATATGACTGGCGCTGAGCTGATGATTACAGGCGGTTTAGATGCACGATGAGATAATTTGATAGATGAAGTAGAACTTTGAATATATATCATTCCGGCTATGTTATCTCTAATGAGCGATTTGTTCAAAGTACTTAGGTAGGTAATCCTAAGTACATGTTAAATGGAGACAGGCGGAGTTTCATTATGCCAAATTTGATACCATCCAGGGAAAATAATGCTAAGTGCACTTCATTCCTGATAATAAATCGACCCACCCCCATCAACAAGAATCCACTGCCCAGTAACATACCCAGACAACTCATCACTAGCAAAATAGACAACAGCCCCGGCCACATCCTCCGGGCTTCCCAACCTCCCCAGCGGCACACGACTCGACATTCGCGCTCTGTTATCCCCAATATCCAAGTTTGCGCGATTCATACTCGTCTCTATTGTCCCCGGAAGTATAGAATTATACCTAATCCCATACCGCCCAAAAGCCGTTGCGAATGAAGTCGACATGCCCAGCAGGGCTGCCTTGGTAGGCGCATAATGACATAGTTCAGCCGATCCCAGTCGTGCCGTTATCGAGGATATATTTATGATGCTCCCTCCTCCTTGCGTTATTTTGGCAATAGGTTTCGCTTTTTGTTGCTCCACCATTTGTTTTGTGGCGGCTTGGGTTAGCAGCCAGGCAGCTTTGTAGTTGACATCGGTATGCTGTTGGAGGTCATCAGGCGTAACGTCGAGTGCAGAGGCAAAACGACAGATTCCAGCGTTATTGACTAATGTGTCTAGACGGCCGAGTTCTTTGACTGCGTGGTCGACTACGCGCTGCGCGGCGCCTTGTGAGGTCAGGTTTATGCCTAACGTTGTGTGCTTGGCTTTTCCATTCCCATTTGCAGGAGTATTTGTAGGAGGAATATTCTGAAGCTCTGAGAGAAGGGATTCGGCATCCCTCTCGCTATCGCGCGTTCCAAGATGGTGGATTAATACTGAAGCTCCATGGTTTGCGCATTTGACGGCGATTGCGCGGCCAATTCCGGAGGAGCTGCCGGTTATTGCAACCACGCGGTTGCGTAAGAGGCTCATGTCGATAATCTGCCTAGTTGTAGGTTTAGAATAGAGATATCGTAGTACAAGTGATTCTCTTTATTTACAACGCGCTGTAGGAAAATATGACAGGTCCGACCGGCATCTGCGTTGGGTTTCGAAAGAAAGAAGCCGATGCAGCTAATAAGCACCGTCCGGTTATATGGCGCGCCCAACATTCCGATGTGAATAATCTTTACCACGTGGAGAATTATGGAGTTAAATGTGACAGGTAAAAGAGGTATAAACAAATAATTCCAAGTTTCTATACTCTATTCTCATTTTCAAAGAGAGAAAAATGGAATCCCCTCTGTCAATTTTTTTGTCTTGCTTTACACTCTTGCTTTGCACTCAAAGGTTTAAAAGCAGAAAACTATGTACTAGGCACAAAAGTATTAGGAGTTGTATGATATGTAAGAGTAAAAACAATGCCCTTATTCTTTGGCGCAGCAGATAGATTATTACTAGGGAGTGCTGCTAGCTGCCATAATAGCCCTAGCCCTAGCCCTAAGTCCTGCCCGATTTACCTATCTAGGTAGTTGATTTCCTTTGACGCTGTCAGTGCTCACGACCAAGATACGGGCCCAAATGTCCCATTTGCCGGGATCGCTTTCCATGGAGTCCCTTTGCCGTCAATTGTGGTGCTTTGGACATTGTTTCCCCACCAATTCACCGATACACCAGGGAAAACGACGGCAAAGAAGATGACCACGGCGGAGACGGCCAGCCCCGAGTCCAGAGCCGCGGATAGAACATAATTATACTATAAAGACAGACAATCAGTTGCCAATTTCGAAATAAAGAGTGTTAAACTTACCTTGGCCCACCACTGCGAGTACTTTTCCTTGATCCACTTATTGAAGATGAGCGAGACCACCAACGCCGACGTGTAATTGATGCCTGTCGCGGGAGGCACATTACCGGTTCCAGCGAAGAATATTGGCCAGTGTACATTTCTCAAGAACTTGTTTTCTGGCCATCTCCTCTTGGCAAAAAAGGTCACGATGGGGAGCAGGGCTCCGATCCAAAATAGGTGAAGCAACCCCGAGTATATCTTGCCTATGCTGTACAGCCGTGATGGTCCGATGGCGCCCCAGATGATACTTGACGAGAAGTTGACACTGCCCTGAGGACAAGTGTACCCGTTCGCCTGGTCGGTGCTACAGATGTTGTCCACGTGGTGCAGCATCCAGAGCAGGACTGCATTCTGCGTCAGCGAGCCAAGAATGCATGCAATCAACTGCGCGGCGAAGAGTGTACGGCGCGGGATCTTGAGGTATAGTCCTAGCTTCATGTCGCTTGCAAAGAGCATTGCTTGACTCAACCCTGTATAGGCGTAGAATTTGAAGATGAGCAGCACGATGGGTTTGCCTGGAATGAGGTATCCGGAAACAATCTCTCCAAGCACCGTCAAGACGTTGCTGTTCAGGTTTGCTACTGCGTATACACAACCAGTGGGAACGAGATAGACGAGAGCCATTCCAAACGCCAAAAAGACGGCCCAGACAGGCATCTCGGTGTGGTATACCTCCTGCACCATGATGGTGAGCGCAAGAACAATGACAGTCAGAACAGCGTACCACCATGACGGCACGTCACTGTATCGCTGAATCAGTCGGACATGAATATCCTTTTTCCGGTCTGGCTTGAAGGCGCCAAGAATGTCGCGCCAATAATTGATAAATATGAAGATGGGCACGCAGGACAAGACGGCAAAGGAACAGCCGTACGAGATGGCAAATGTCACCGGCATGAAGATGGGGCTATAAGCTTTATATGCGTCCTCGAGGAAATTGCCCTGCGCGTCGACAATGCGGCTTGCGTTGTATACCTGGCCGGTGTTGTCGTATGTTGAGCTTCCGGAAAGAGGGAGATAGGCCGAGTACCAGATATTGGTGTAATAGAGAATGGGGGATACAAGGGCGAAAATGACTATCCAGCCGGCAAAGACATTGGCCTGCGCCCAAAAGGGTACCACCAGAGGTGAGCCGTTGTAGGCAATTTGAGACCAGTCGAATGTAAGAGGCAGATAAGCAAGCCCAGTGGACATGCCGAAAAGATTATTGACCACTGTATTATCTGTATTTCCGGAACTGTTCAGTAACCCTAACCCTAAGAGACAGATGAGGAAGACTTACTTGGCGCAGCCCAGCAGATAAAGGCAAAAGTACTAAGACCTGTGAAAAGGAAGCCGGGGAGCCAGTACTATATTAAGTAAGCATCAGAGTGGTTTATGCTTCCAAATCATAGATATGGGCTTACTTACCCAGCAAAAGCCGGCACAAAAGATAATAGTAAAGAAACGGTATCTTGAAATCGTCCACCCATTAGCCGCGGGATTAAGCTTTGAGTGCAACGTTTGAAACAGTGCGGCATTCGCCAGAGTCGACGGCCAGATCATTTGAGGCGGTTCAACGATAAAGCGGTAGGAGAGGCCCGCCATGCCCAAGCCGAATAGCTGCATTGTGAGACCCAGGAGAAACTGGTATGAGACTGGATAACTCATCCCGAAAAAGGCTGGCGCCACTTGGGCCTGGATGATATCCGTGGCCCATGATGGACCAAATGACAGATTGGACATGATTGTAACGACACAGTGCTCCTTGATATTGAAGTGATGGTCTGGGTTGATGGTCACATCCCAACGACCAAAAACACGAACAGTCTTTAACGGCAGGATGCGTGCCAACGCGGTACCGACGGGGAAGGCAAGCAATTGGGCGACGAGCGAAGAGATGGTTACAGACGGATACCGCATGCTGAAAAATTGGTTTATGCCAGTGCCGACTATGGTGAAGATGATACCGACGAGCCACATGCGCAGCGTGTTGACTGGCGTCGAGGGATCGTCCGTGTTGGGCACATTGGCGCGAACCTCGGGGAACGGTGAGTTGTCACTGTCGATGGTGTACACATCTTGGATGGTACCAATGGCTTTTTCGTCGGTACTCGGCTCGAGATCTTCTTCAAGAGCACGAGGGGAAGGAATAACATCTCCCGGGCTGGCACCCTTTACCTCCATCCCAGTATCCTGGTTCCCGTTTGCAGCCATTGGTGCGCACACAAGATTGTATACTGACAAACGGTCAGGCAGAGGTCTAGGATTTGGTGCGACATCCCCGGATTTCTTTCTCTATATATACATACAACCTAGGTAGATAACGGTACCTAGGCATTCAAGCCGGCGTTATCTAAGCTTGCCCCGTACCTAGGTAAGACCAATCCAAGAACATCGGTTACCAACAACCGTTATCAATAGAGTCAGATGAGCGCAATACCTAGGTAAATGCCTTTATCCATAATTCTTTTGAGTCTAGGTAGAAGGTCCAAGCCGACGAGGAGATACCAGATAGGAAATTCGTATCTTCTAGCGCCAGAATTCCCCGCCACCAGGGACAGTGTGGGCCCTGGAAGGTCCAGGCGAACGAATCATGGCCTTTGATCTCGTTTCATTCTGAGTTCGCTATCATCACGCCATCTCATAGCTCGGCCATACATACTAAATACATAATGAAGAGCCGAATGTAATCGGCGCTACAACAGCGACGTAAAAGAAGCGTTCTGCCAACGGACGCAGTTTCCCGGTTTCTACATATGCTCACAATAAGATAAGACAGAAATTGCATTCATGACGCTCTCAAAACACTCCTCAATCGTGATCATTGGCGCGTAAGTATCCCATCCTATCATCTATCGTACATGTCAACTCATTTTTTGATGAAGCGGAACTTTTGGTATCAGCACAGCCTTTCACTTGGCGAAGCGTGGCTATACCAACATTACATCCATTGACCGCCACCGCTGGCCTAGTCCAGACTCGGCCGGTTACGACCTCAATAAGATCATTCGTACAGAGTATGAAGAGGAGCTGTATACAGAACTCGCCCTTGAGGCTCTGCGCGCCTGGCGACAGCCCATGTGGGATGGTATCTTCCATGAGACGGGCCGAATAACGACGACGAGCGGGGATCCGGAGGCTGCGCAAAATCTGAAGGAATCTTACGAGAATCTGCAAAGGGCTGGGGCAGCTGCCTCTGTTAAATTTGTCGAGGGCAAAGAACAGATTGTAAGGTACTGCCCTCAGCTGGCAAGCGCAATAGGCCTGGATGAATGGAAGGGTCTTTGGAATAGCGAGGCTGGTTGGGCACATGCACGCAAGGCGCTGGAAAAGCTGGCCTTGGAATCGGAGAAGTTGGGCGTCAAATTCGTAAGCGGTCGTAAAGGAACGATGACTGGACTGGAACTTGATGCCTCCACAAACACGTTGCTTGGAATCAAGGTCGCATCGGGAGACGTCATCAAAGCTGACCGGTATATTCTATCGACCGGAGCAGCATCTCCGGCATTGTTACCCGACATTTTGTCCTCCCAGCTTTGGTCCAAGTGCTGGACTCTTGCTCACGTTGAACTCACTGATCGGGAGATGGAGCAATGGAAAGGCATCCCAGTAATTGACAATATGGAATTGGGATTTACATTTGAGCCCGATCCAGAGACCAGTAAGCTTAGTTCTCTTTCTTTGTATGCCTGATTTCATGTCATGCTGAGCGAATTCATCTTAGGACTTATGAAGATCTGCAACGCGTTTCCAGGCTACCAGTGCCGGCAGGGCGAGTATACTAATCCCAAGACCGGCAAGAAGACCATCTTCTCTGTGCCACGCTATGCCAGCGACCATCCTGAGGATGGTATCCCCGCCGAAGCCACGGAAGGAATTGAGCGGTTCATCGCGGCCGTCATGCCGCAGTTCACAGGCCGTCCACTGGTGCAAGCACGCGTTTGCTGGTGTACCGACTCCCCCGATTCACATTATCTCATTGACAATCATCCCGAGCATCCAGATTTGCTTTTGGCAACGGGGGATAGTGGCCATGCTTTCAAAATGCTACCCATAATTGGCGACTACATTGCGGATGCTCTGGAAGGGTGGGAGCGTGGCTTGAAGAAAGAGTGGAGGTATGGGGGTCGGAAAACGATCAGGAATGTAACCAGGCCCGGAAGCGAGGTGAAGGACCTTAGGAGTGTTCTAGGCATTCAAGACGTTAAATCGAACTTGTAAACGCAAGAGAGGCGAGAATAGAGTATGCTTTTCCCTTCAACTCTTTTTGCGTATTTAGGGTTAGGGTTATAAACCAAGAAGATGCCAACACCACAGAGGATCTAGGGGCGCGCTATGGTGCCGTGTGCGGGGCCGAGGGACAGACTGTCGAGCGGGATAATCGCGTGACTCATTTAGCACTCCAGTCTAGAGTCTGTCTAGTTCTGGGCCTCTGGCATCTTGGATCAACCTAAGGACAAATTAGTTACTTCTCAGATTGGGCATAAGATATACAACTGTAGACAATGCCACGTCGTCGACCCTCGGGACAGAACAATGTCAAGCAGAGGGTCCGCACCGGCTGTCATACATGCCGCGCGCGGAGAGTCAAGTGCGACGAGAGCAAGCCCCGCTGCCAAAACTGCTTGCAACGGGGTCTTGCTTGCGACAATACTGTCCAGCTAAAATGGGAGCAGGAATTCGAAAGTCGCGGTCTAGCTTTCGGACGGCAGGGCAGATGGAGCAAAGGCCTGACGCCGCCATCGATGGACCCCATGATTGCTGTGATAGAGTGGTGCAGCTTTCCATTGGTCCGGTCCCATCATTTTATCAATTTTGGCTCCGGTGATTTTGACGACGTCGATACAGAGTGCGAGATAGAAGGTACAGGCGATGTTAGCGTCGTACTCTCTCCACCGCCAAGTGCGTATCCTAATCTAGCCAATATCGACGGGCATCTGCTGGACTATTACCTGACCCGGCTTTGTCCTCTTACAACAACATCGCGCCGTGCCCCCTCCCCTTTCGCTCAACTTGTCGTTCCCCTTTTCACGATCCCCGGCCATGAACATATCCTCCAAGCTGTCTTGGCCCTGTCAGCTCGCCACAGGAGTGTCAGCGACCCGCAATGGTCTCGTCCCGCCATGACGCTGAAGGGCGGTGTCCTCACTTCTCTTCGGAATAGGCTCCTCACTGCAGAAAAACCCGAATTCACATGGGACCCACAGATATTGGTTATGATGATGTTTCTGTGTCTTTATGAAATCGTCGACAACTGTGACCACCGCTGGGTGGTGCACCTACGCGCGAGTAAAGAAATCATTCGACGAAGCAGGCAGCTGGACGAAGCAAGACCATCCCTCGGCGCTCTGACCGAATTCACGGAACGTTTCTTTGCTTTTCAAGATGTCATCAGCAGGACCGCGTGCGGAAACTCGGCCCTCTTTGGGGTTGAGTACTGGGTCGATGGCAGTGAGCCGGAGCATATCGACCCCTGGATGGGATGTAGTCCGTCTCTAGTGAGCATACTGTGCCGTACTGTCGAAATAAGTCGGTTAAAGAAGACCCGGAATCATATTCCACTCGACATTCTCGAGACCGAGTCTATGGAGCTAGAGCAGCGGCTGGAAGCTATGCAGCTCCGAACGACGGGAACAGCAGACAACGCTCTGGTTTTGGCTGCAGAGCTCAAGCGGAAATCCGTGCTCTTATATCATCACTGCGTTCTGTACGACGCGGGCCCATCAACACCGTTCGTTTGCCAGCTGAAAAAGCAGATTCTAGAAGAGACCTGCGAGCTCGTTGAAGCCGGGTGCGCTGCCGGGCTGGCGTTTCCAATATTTGTCGCTGCAGTAGAGCTGCACCCGATAGATGATCAACTTTTCCATGACAGAAAAAATAATGGCAAACTAGTTAGCGGAAGACGACTAGTGTTGGAGACGCTGGAAGCCATGGAGAAACTGTCGCTGTCCAATATTGCACGAACAAGATCAGTCATTCAGAAAGTCTGGCGGATGCGGGACATGTCGCTCGAGGAGGATTACCAGTCTCCTCTATCTCGAGGGGAGTATATTAACGACTGGAGTGTCTTTGTGGGTCCATATAGCTCAAATATAAGCTTGTCATAGCGCTACAGACTTATGGTAACATTGACCATGGATATATCCTAGGAATAAGGTATGTATTGAAAATTATTTCCATCTGCGGGACGCAATAATATTGACAATAGAGACTAACAAAGAGCAAAGCGCTAGCCCTGCCCAAGTTACCTATCTAAATCAAGACTCAAACTCCTTCTCAAACCTGTCATAGGCCCTCTTCATCACTTCAACAATGTCCCGAAGCTCAGACTCGGTCACATTATACGGAGGTGCAAGCAAGACATGATCACCCTTGGTGCCATCAATGGTAAACGAGCCCGGGTACACAGCGACACCGAGTTCAAAAGCCATCGACATATACCGCCACCCAACAGCCATCTTAGCATCAAACGGCTGACGGGTGTTTTTATCTCGAACAAACTCCATGCCCCAAAAGAGGCCGCGACCACGTATATCACCTACAAATTTTGCGTCTGAGAATGTCTTCTTCAACAGACTCTCAAGAAACTTGCCTCGCTGAGCGCAAGCCTCAATCAGCCCGTCTCGCTGAATGATTTTCTGAACGGCAAGTGTTGCTGCACAAGCGATGGGATGGGCTTGGTATGTCTGGCCGTGGCAAAAGCTTCCAGTGCCGTCTCGAAGCACATCAACGACACGCTTATGGATGAGTAGCCCTGAAATCGGGCTATATCCGCCGCCCAATCCTTTTGCGATGGTCAGGATATCAGGCACGACATCTTCTTGCTCAAAGGCGAAATACGTGCCAGTGCGTCCCATGCCGCACATGACTTCGTCAAGGATCAGGAGGATGCCGTATTTGTCGCATATTTCTCGCACGCCCTTGAAATAGCCAGCAGGTGCCGTCGTACAACCCGTGGTAGCCCCGACCACGGTTTCTGCCATGAAAGCGGCAACATTGTCTGGCCCAAGGTCTTGGAAATGTGCGTCAAGCTCGGTCAATAGTCGCTTGGTGAAATCTTCTTCGCTCTCGTCTGGCTTGGCGTACTGATAGGCATATGCTGGTGTTGTCCACGAGATGTTATCGAGCTGAAAGCATTCAAATGGCACTTTTCGCGGAAGATTGCTGCTAATGGCCATTGCGCCAATGGTGTTGCCATGGAAGCCTTGCTTCCGGGCCACAAATTTTGTTCGTTGTGTTTGCCCTTGCTCAAACCAGTATTGCTTTGCCAGTTTCATGGCACAGTCGGCCGCTTCACTGCCACTGTTTATGAAAAACGCTTTCTCGAATCCAAATCTAGCGCCTCCGTACGGTTTTCCATGGATGAGCCGCTCGGCAAGTTCTTCGGTGGCGGCGGTTGTGTAGGTCATGGAATGAACATAGCTGGCTCCGGTCTGCATCTGCTTGGTGATTGCTTCGAGGACTTCCTCGTTTCCGTGGCCTATGCAAGTCACTGCTGCGCCACCGCAGGCATCCGTAATGACCTGGCCGGAAGCCAGTGTAAGGTATATTCCTTTGGCGGAGACGACTTGGTGCGCTGGGTGGTGAACAGACCGATGGAGCATGGCTGCCACCACCGGTTTATCGTCAGAGCCATTTTGAAGAGCTTCACCAGTAGCCATGACAGGGAGAAAAGACTTTGTGGGATATTCAAAATGAATTCGATAATAGATTTTGGAGGAACAAAAATGGACCAAAAAAAAAAACAAAACTAGACTTGTAGTAATTGAGAATTGAAGGGGCATCCAATGATTTTATATGGCCAAAAATGGCCCAATTTTGAAGGCCCTTCTAGCTACATAGGAAGTGTATCTCAGGAAAGGTATCCTACAACGAGCGAAATGCGTGGGAAGTAGTCTGCATAGTATGTTATCAGCTCGGAGGAATTGAATCTGAAGAAGGCAATCCACAACGACGGGCTAGCCCTAATTGGTCCATTCGGATCTTACAGTGTTACTTTCTCGCATCTCAGATCTTATTAGTATCATGCTAATCACAAATTAGTAAGTACAGTCTTTTAAAAACAAAAGAAAACGTTGCTAGTGCCATTAAAAAAGGAGTCGCTGTGGCTTTCTGTTTTGCCTACGGTTAAATGCCAGTTTCGTCAATCTCGCAATAGTAAACATCTAATTGGTAGATTTTGTCTCGTTATCGAGCTGATCACTGTTTTTTTTTTTTTTGCTATCTCTCTCTTTGATAGCTCGAACAGCTCTTAGCCCTCGTTGTAGACTTATAGTGCACTTCTCATAGCAGTAAGATATCCACGCCCAAACTCCCCATGACCTGGCGCCAATCCACGGCAACTTCGCCCAGATCACAACACCACTCAGCTGCCAACTGCTCGCGATCCGCCCAAACTTGACGAATGACTCGGTGCATGGCCTTGCGATTCGGTCCGCCGCGCTGTTCTGCACGGCCGAAGAACAACGTCGCTAAAGCCCTGGCCTCGGGCGTATACGCCTCGACTGCGGCAATAAATACTGACCAAATGAAGACAGCGCCACAGTCGGCTTCCATAAGTGTGTTTGCATAGCTTAGCACTTGATAAACATAGCCCACTACAGCAGAAGGATGCGCACACAACACGTTCCTCTGGCAGTAAATCAGAACCGAGGCAGCAAAGAGGTCGAGATGCATCTTGACCTGACTTCGCTTCGGGAACGAGGCATCTGCTGTATCGCTGCTGGCTGGCCGGTTCCCACTCAGATACGTGTCGATGTCGTCGTCGCAAGCGGTGACGTGAAGCTCTTGAATGATCCTTTTAGCCTGCTGCCGCAGTGACCTGTTGTTTTTTGTGCCCGCAACAATCTGCTCTTCGAGATGTTGTACTTGGTAAATGGCATTGAGGAGTCTCGCGTTCCCACCTACCAAGTATCCGAAGCACCGGTCCGCCATGAGAATGTGCAGTACGGGTCGGAATTCGTCAAGCAAAATCCTCGATGTTTTTGAATTATCGTTGGTAGTCTGTGCAATGATGGCGAGCATGACCACTGTCTGCGTCAGGTCCCAAGCATCTTGACATTTAGTCCATGACTGGTGTGCCAGGTGACGCATAACAAATTGCAAAGCGCCGGCCAAATGCACACGCCATCCACGACACTTGCCCTCAAACCCGTGTTCCGCCAAAGTCATCACAATCATGGAGGCGAGAATAATGTCGTAGCTGTTCTCCGACGGCTGACTTAGGCTCTCTCGGATTCCACGGAGGGCAAGTCCATAATAGCGAGTCGCAATCGCGACTTCGCTGTTTTCGCCTTCTTCTAGACCTTTGAGGTTGGCCAGGTGCAGTCCCGAAAACGCGATGAGTGCGTGATACAACGAACGAGACCCAGTCAAGGATTCTTGCGCCGCCATAGAGGGGTATGTAGACTTCCAGGGGTTGTTTTGGAAATCGATCGGGACCATTTGGGTAGAAAGATAGGATATGTAGTGGTGGAAGATTCGGTTTTCGTCGTCGTTTTTACCCAGTAGTAGTGATGGTTCGTAAATGCGACTGACCGTCCAATTCGACAAGTCGAAGCTTTGAATATTCACCTGGAAGCTCTCTGAATCAAGTTCAGAACCAGGATCTGTTTCTGGCAATAAAACTGAATCGCCGTCTTCTTCGCATTCCTCGACCAACCCATCATCGTATTGTGAAAAGGTGGTGAAGGGGCAAGCCACCTGATGCAGGCCACATCGGCATTGTTGTCGATCGCATTCATCAATGAGATGATCGACTTGTTTTGACGTCCATCTAGGATACCTTGACCAGGTAGTATTGCAAGCATAGGTCCGACGCTGCAGTGGAGTGTAAGTCCCGGTCTCTTGGTCGACCCAAACGAGGCGAATGTCGTACCCTTCACACACCAAGGATGACCGCTGACATTGTGAACAGCTCGGTCGGGCAAGGTCGCAGCGCACGTTGCGTCGACGACAAGTCCAGCATGCCGAAAATGTCCTCTGAGAGGTCTTGGGCATTACAGTGGCGTTTTATGCCGCGCAGCATATGCCGCAAGGAAATCCAGGACGATAACCTGCTGTTTGCGGTGAGTAGTAGTGGTGGTGGTAGTAGGTTGAGGTTGGAAGTTCTTGCAGTGTTGGTTCGGGGAAAAGGTCTTATCCCTTATCTCCGCAAAGGAAACTGGGGAAGCTCAAAAGAGCAATCCACAACGAGCCAATCAGGGAGGGCGATCTATACATTCAATTCAAATTTGTCTGCTTTGCTTGAGCTGTCCTGCTGACTACTTATAGACTGAATTTGCTGTATTGAGTATTGATTCATCGAGTCCCGATCCAATACAACAATAAGGACATTTTTTGGACAAAGGCTAGAAAGTCCCACGCAAACCGGAACAAAATGGCCGTAAAGGAAGCTCAAAATGAGGGCCAACAGTTCGGACCTCATAACATTCCCTTTGCAATTGTGTCTACCACCCAAGACCCCAGACCACAAGCAGCAACGAGAGTGTTCAATGAAATTTACCGGTTCCCCGATCTCATCGAGAAAGGCCTGCTCAAGTCTCTGAATAAACAGACTCGATTGGCCTTGCAACAGGTAACTGGTCCACTCCATCTTGCTTTGCTGCATGGCAATGAGCTTACAATGATATAGCCAACCCTAAACTCGTTTGCCGCCTTGGGGCGAACAACACACAAAGAAGTACGGCAATTGATTCAAAAACTTCTTCTCGACCAGAACCCGGATTTTAAAGAGTGCGCAATCAACATGAATGAGATTAAAACACATCTCCCTGTGATAGTGGGTGACTTTTCAGACTTTTCATGCTCCCGAGACCATGTTCTGAATGCTGGCGAAGCCGTTTCGGGCGTGAGAGAGCTCCCACCAGGGTTTGTCCATTTCCCAGTGGGTTATGCAGGAAGATGTTCCTCAATCATGCCTCCAGAAAGCCCCATTCTCCTTCCATCAGGTCAATTTCGATCATCCTCACCTTCTGGTGCTGGTGGTAGTGTATCTTTTGGACCTTCTCGTGCCGTCGACTTTGAACTGGAGCTCGCATGCGTAATTGGCCAGCCATCTCAATATGGGAAACCCGCTGACATCAACCTTGCTGAAGAACACATTTTCGGCTTCCTCTTGCTCAATGACTGGAGCGCAAGAGATATCCAAGGCCTTGAAATGGACCCTCTGGGTCCCTTTGCAGGGAAAAGCTTTGGAACATCAATTTCGCCGTGGATCATCACCCCAGATGCTCTTGCGCCATATCGAGTGGCTAACCATAACGCAAAGGAGATAATGCCAGCGCCTTATCTACAACACAGTAATCATCAAAATAGTTATGCTATTGACATGAAGGCTGCCATTGAACTTGAGGAGGAGGGTATCACAGCGGACGTATGTAAGTCACAGTCCCAGTGGTTATATTGGACTATAGCAGATATGATTGCGCACCAGACTATCAATGGATGCCCTCTCAATGCTGGTGACATTCTGGCGACAGGCACTGTTTCGGGGGACAAAGAAGGTACTCTTGGCTGCTTGCTGGAGATAACCAAGGGTGGAAAGCAGTCATTGAAACTGCAAGAGGGTATTGAGAGGGTTTATTTGCATGATGGAGATGCTGTGCGTCTGACGGCTACCGCTGGAGAGGTAGGTAGCCCCGAGTATGTTGGATTCGGCAGTTGTTACGGCATGGTTCTGGGTCAATAGTTTTAATCCGCTCAAGCCGTTTACATCTGTATACCTGCTGTCTGGGGTGACTTGCTTACTTCCTTCGCTTTGGCTGGTTCTTCGCCTTCCGCTTTTAGCGCTAATATCATACTTCTAAGTTCTGTTTTAGTGTTTAGTGTCGAGATTGGTGTAGCAACAGATGTCATTTAACTATACTGTAACGTACGTGTTCGGAGAAAAGAGATGTGATTAGATACTATTTAAACAAAATTTGTGAAAGTACAACTTTGATATGCGGCAAACTTCAACATCCGACTGAATCAGATTATCGGTGAAAAGAGGGCTCATTCATGGCCGAGCTTAGTATTAGTCTAGGAGCTGGTAGAGTCGAGGTAGGTCTCGACGATATCAATGCCTTCCTCGGCGCAAGAGATGCACTCGGTCAACTAGTTTCAAACGCAGAGAAATTAGCAAGAACTTTCATTTTCAAAAGACATTAATACTAAAATAAAATCTTACCCCATCCGCTGCAAGCGCCTTCAGGACATCTGCGAAGCATTTCAAGTCGTCGGCGGCATCTTTGCCCTCGGCGAGTGCAGCACCCGCACAATCCGCAATCACATCAGCAAATGTGGCGGCACAGTCTGGACTTGACTCAGTACTGTTTAAATATGACTTTGTCATAGTGTGAATGGGGTGTCAAAAAATTACCGGCAAGATCGCTGAGATCACAGTCTCCCACGGAGAGGAGCTCGATGCCAGCATCCACCCAGTTACCATTGTCTAGATCCGTGACAATGGCGTCAACCACGGTAGAGTTGACCGCGTTGACAGCGAGGACAGAAGCAAAAGCAGCAAAGATATAAGTGAAACGCATTGTGGTTGTTGTTTGGATGTGTGGACGTTGTGGTTTGATCTGAAAAGGAGATTTGAGATTGTTTGATTTGAAAAGAAAACGAGAGGTCCATGACTCTGTATTTATACTCGAACAATGGATGATTTCAACTGCACACACAGGTTCTCTCCCTCTCCCTCTCTCTCTCTTACCTCTCAAGGCAGACTCGAGGCCGTCAAGGCACTCTCGTCCCCTGTAAAGTGTTGGGGCGGAAGGAGTGTCGATGGAAATTGACATCTTTCAACCACGCAAACAGTATATACTCGATATCAAAAATGCATATATTAGAAACATTAAAGTTCACACTAAAACTACTAAAAGCGCATTAGGGTTATCCCAGTATGCCCATGCACCTAACCGTCTGGGGGCGGAAAGGGCCAAAGGTTCGTGTTCGAATGACACTCTAGACCAGCCTAGGAAGGGCTGTGCAGTTCATCCGAGCTGTCAGAGAGCGGTAGGGGTCCCAAAGAGAATTGGTACTCTAATCTAAAACGACTTAAACTGCAATTAAGGTTCTTATTCTTCTACTTGATATGGATTAAAGGGCAAAAGAAAAGAGATCTTCATACAACACCCATGATTTTGCGATAGTCACAGGATGGTTGCTTCCGTGTATAGTCTTCTTCTACCACCAAATAACCCCTACACCTCTAGAATTGCTGCGCCTTGGAAATTCAACGGCTCCTGCGTTGAAGGGTTATTTTTGTATTTCCAACTATACAACAGTTTTATTTATCATATTCATGATAGCCATCACTATGATTAGAAGCCTCATTGATTAGGAAATGCGCTCTGACTTCGATAACCTGGGGTAACATCCCTCAGCCCCTGCCCAGCCCTGAGCCCATAGACGCTGACGTGGCCCGCAGACTCAACACTTTTTTGTGCCTACGAACCCTAGTCATTTCCAAGACTCGGATAACCTGGGGTAGTCCGTATAGGCTGACGCGGCCCGAAGCCCTAACAACCCGTATTCTGCTATCAAACTTGTACGAAGGAAAAGGATTTCCTATTTCGGCATGCATTGGATAGTAACATAGAATCCTATTGCTACGACTTCCAAGATCTGTACGGATGGTTGCATCCTGATTTCTTTCAAGCTGCGAAAGATCTCGTTGGAAACAATACTCTCACCTATTCATCACTGACTTTCCCTGACTCTGCATATAGCCCCAAGGAACCAACTGCAATAATCCGTATCGCAAATTTAACTACTGCGCTTTCCCGTCCAGAAGCTGTTGTAGATTGCCATATTTGGCATCGTCTGTGACTGCACATGAAACTAGGGCCCTGTCTTGTTGGTGCGGAATCTTAGAAAAGGCTACCAACACACCATCAAACATGTTCGAGGTCGCTTATACCGTGTTTTGAGTAGAAGGAGAAGGCTGTACCTCCCCAAGAACGCTAGTTGAATTGCAACTTGATTTCTAATCAAGGCTACAAGGGTGAACAAAATATGCCTCGTCACATATGCCACGTTGACGGGTGGAGTGAGGCAGTCCAAAGAGATGTAGCAGGGGAAATAACGTTCATTCTGATACCAGTAGACAGTAGAATTCTATTTAACGCAGGAACTTCTATTCACCGGGATGATTTATCCATAGTTTGGACTAAACATAGGACCTGCATTCTACATTTTTGCACCCCTATTCCGCTCACTTGACTCAATCTGCCTCTTCCAATCCTTATCCAGACTCGACCTTTCGACCATCGACTTTTCATTCCACTGTTTCTCAAAAGCAGATTCTTCCGCCTCCCAACGCTTCATTTCAGGCACCAACCAATCCACAGTAACCCGTGCACACTCATCAACAGCCTCTAGAGGAAGTAAATGACCGTAATCGGGCAGTAGGGTCTCTTGCACACGTCCGCATGTAGTACCGCCACTACCACCTACACCGGTACCGGTGTGTTTCATCTTATCCAACCGTAGGGCGGGAGCACACATATGTGGCTTGCCGCCAAATATGTACATGACACTAGGCCGTAGGTGCGGTAGTTGCTCGAATACGAGAGAGGGCTCAGGGCGGTAGAATGGAAAAGGGGTTATCAGACTCGGGTTTAGGTCGGGTTGTGTAGCGCGGTTGGTTGGATCAGACATAGGGGAAATAGGAATGTTAGTGTAAACGGGTCGAGCGAAGCCTGTGACTTTGTGGCAGACGAGTATGGTCAAGGTGACCACCGTCCTTTTGCTTGAATAAATGATACTGTTGAGGCGTCGGCAAATCCCAAAGCCCATATTCGATCCATCGCTGTACCACGCGCTGTCCCATGTTTGGCCATAGGCATTGTTCCTAAATATTTCAGCTGCCTTTTGGCGAGAAGGCCACTTGTCGCGACGGTTGGTGGAGAGGCGTGTCGCGGCAGAAATCAGCATCTCGTGGTCGAATACGAAATTTGAGTGATCATCGTGTAGCTCGACGTCTGCATTGACAGCGTCAAGAATCCGCGCATTCATTTCTTTTCTTCGATTGCTTCAGTCGGCAAATGGGATGCCACTAAGGGTGGATCTGTCCCAGAACTACCTATCGAAGACCTTAAAGTAGTTTTATATCAGGGCTATGCTGAATCCAAGCACGTTGCGAAAAGAATGCTCCTGGAAGCGCCTCGAAAATCTGGTATTTGGACCACAATATACCGCATCGGTCAAGTTGCTGGTTCGACAACAGTGATGGGAAAGTGGAATCCTCATGAGTGGCTTCCCATAATGATAAAGACTTCGAAGGCGATGGGGAAAGTTCCTCGGACACTTGGATCTATGGTCATTGACTGGATTCCGGTTGTAAGTAACAGATGAGAGCTTTAGTTTACCTTTGTAGTATCCTTGTTTTACCTGTGGACTAGGCTGATTAGAGATTATAGGATACTTTGGCCTCGGTCAAAACGGAGATGATCCTTGCCCGGCATACCACCCACTCAAACGACCCATGCGCTGTTTATCATGTCATAAATCCGTCAACAGCGCAATGATCATCGCTGATTGGACCTATGCAGGAGCTCTCTATCGATCCGGTAGATTCAAAGGGTTGGGTAGCAGAGCTTGAGAAGATACAAAATCCGACAGAGGTTGATTTGACCGAGAAGCCTGCGCTAAAGTTGATGGACTTTTTCCGGGGATTGGTACAAATGGAAGAAGATGCAACAGCTCGTGTGGTTTTGGACGTTTCTAGAGCAGCGGAGGCCAGTGCAACCATGAGAGAAGTGACCCCTATAACTGAAGGTTTGCTGCTGAATTGGTTACGACAATAGGATTTCTGAGTCTCCAGCTTACAGAATAATAACTATTTTTATGTTTTTTCTTATTATAAATCTTCTGATTTTTATGATGTTAAGACTAACACGATTTCTGGCCATCAACGGCCGCGCGGGCAACTATTGGTGCGTCCATCTGGGCACACTTCACCGAGTGGAGTTTTTCACCAGCAGTATTTTATGGTACGTTAGACTCCGTATGCTACGACTTGTATTTGGTGTTGGTACGCTGCAGGGATTTGTACTGCATGGTGGTGCAGGCACCTCCGTGACTAGGGCAAGCGGCTGCATAGCCCTAACTCCATAAAGAAGCAGTTAACTGGGCACGTTTACACGAACAGCCAGAGCGTGCCTTGCTTGGGCATGATTCCAATGCAATTTAACTTTTAAACCCCGCATAATATATATCTACATATTATACACTAAATTATGCCGGCAAATTGCGATACAACCTGGCATACCTAGTCAAGACCCTGGCCGCGGAGTTGCGGACCAGAGTATGTGAAGCCAAGAGGAAGTGGCGCATTACCCCAAACAGCAATACACTTGGAACAGCTCATCCTCTGAAGAAAATCCAAGAAATTTTCCAACGCAGTAGCAGGAAGCAAGAGCGGAAATTTAAGAACCTGTTCTGATGACCTAGTGATATTTCTATGAGCCAGATCGCCAAAATGATCGCGGATGATCTCCGGGTCCTTCCCCGACAATCCGCGATGAGCACGGCATGATTATCTTATATTTGGCCTTCGATCCCCCGGTTTCATATGTAGTTTCGTTTCGTAAACAACAGCTAGTTCAACAGAAACAACTGACATCAAGAGTCAAGATGCTGCGACATCTATTCATTACCGCTGTGGCCATTGTTGCCGGTGTCGAGGCACAGGACCAATCCCTTTACGGGCAATGTAAGAATCAACTTTAGATCTCATTCAGAATGAATGCCTGTTAACTTGAGATCTTTAGGTGGCGGAACTGGCTACACTGGCGCGACAGTATGCACTGCTGGATCTACATGCAGCACTCAGAACGCTTGTAAGCCGCGACGTTATAACCGCTTTTTGTATTTTTCATATTGACCACATTTCTTTCTTTCTATGCAGACTACGCCCAATGTGTTCCAGCAACCGGCACTGCGACTACTACTGCCACTTCAACTACTTTGAAGACTACCACTTCTTCGACCAGCAACACTAGTAAAACCACGTCAGCAACGTCGACAACAAAGACATCGTCAACAACGAGCAACCCCCTGACTAGTAGTACCGCAGCTCAATCCGGAAACCCCTTTTCGGGCTATCAGCTCTATGCCAATCCTTATTACTCAGCGGAAGTCTACACTTCTGGTATACCGTCTTTGACTGGCACGCTCAGCTCGCTGGCAGCAGCTGCCACAGCAGCTGCTGAAATTCCGTCCTTTGTTTGGCTGTAAGTTTCTCTATTATATCACTCGTATCACAAATTAGTGGTCACTGACTGAGATTCAACAGTGATCAGGCCGCTAAAGTGCCTACCATGGGCACTTATTTGGCCAACATTGACGCTCTAAACAAGGCCGGTGCTAGCCCTCCAATTGCCGGTATCTTTGTCGTCTACGACTTGCCTGACCGCGACTGTGCGGCTGCAGCAAGTAATGGAGAATACACCCTCTCAGACAATGGTATTGAATATTACGAGGAGTACATCGACAGTATTAAAGCCCAGTTGGAAGCTTATCCTGATGTGCACACAATTCTGATCATTGGTGAGTTATACCCAAGTGACCATTGATATATCAGTGAAAGCCAAAGACTGACAATATGTGCCTATAGAACCCGATAGTCTGGCAAACATGGTCACCAACCTGGGCGTAGCAGAATGCGCAGCAGCCCAAACAGCTTACTACGAATGCATCAACTATGCATTGATAAATCTAAACCTTTCAAATGTCGCCATGTACCTGGACGCTGGCCACGCCGGCTGGCTTGGATGGAGTGCCAATATTGGCCCAGCAGCAGAACTCTTTGCCACAGTCTACAAGAATGCTAGTTCTCCTGCATCCCTCCGGGGTCTCGCCACTAATGTCGCCAATTACAATGCTTGGTCCATCAGTACTGCTCCCTCGTATACATCGGGTGATTCCAACTACGACGAACAGCTTTACGTGAACGCTATTTCGCCTCTTCTTGCGGAGTATGGATGGGATGATTGCTACTTCATTACGGATACTTGTAAGGCCTCGCAAAACCCTGATTGAAAGATTAAATAAGCTAACCATGATTTCTTTTCTTTTAGCTCGTAATGGCGTCCAGCCTACAGAACAAGAGGCATGGGGCGATTGGTGCAATGTTATCGGCACTGGCTTCGGTCAGCCTTTCACAACAGACACTGGTGATAGTCTAGAGGATGCTTTTGTCTGGGTGAAACCTGGTGGCGAGAGTGACGGTACATCGAATAGCTCTGCTACTCGTTATGATTATCATTGCGGTTACAGTGATGCGTTGCAACCGGCCCCGGAGGCTGGCACATGGTTCCAGGCATACTTTGAGCAGCTGTTGGCTAATGCTAACCCATCTCTGGCTTGAGGGATATGGTTAGAATTGTGCAAAGGGGTGGTCGGGGATTTTATTTTATCAATGTATGGTCCCTTGCAGTGTTTCATCAACTCAATAGCTCGCCAGTAAAAGCTTTGCAAATACGATCGTATATTCTACTGCCATAATTGTCTAATATGAACAGAAAGTAGCCTTGGAAAATTAAAAAGACTTTATTCAATTCCTCAATCTTTGCACCAAAAGCGACACCTGCCAATATACTTAATCTATTGATAAATTGTTTATTCCGTCTCATAGTGTGTCCATCCCAAAAGCCTTCGAGCCTTGTCTGTAGTCCAAAACGCCTGGTTCCCAGACATATCGCTTCTAATTTCTGCCCGAGGGAAATACTTCTGCGCGAGATCCTTCGAGGGAATCTGCTGCGTCGTAGTTGGTGCTAGAATATTGATCACTTGGAATCCCTTCAGATTCTCACATTTCTCGACCGACAGCAGACAAGCCCTTGCCACAGCACACGGATTAACCCATCCCCAGAGCTGCCGGACTGCAGAATTGTCCCAATCTGCCTGGTGCCTTTTTTGCACCTCTTTCAAAGGAGCAACTTCATGAATTCTCAGGCACGCAATATTCAATCCAGGGAACCAAGCTGCGAACGAGCTTGCTTGATACTCGGCTTCTGCCTTGGCGAGGGCATACGCATCCGTAGGTCGCTGGGGCGCGTCTTCGTCAATAGGGAAATAGTCAAACTCTAAGGGCGTGTTCGAGAAGGCGAGGCCGATGGCATTTACAGACGAGGCATAGCAAACCCTCTTAATACCCAATTCAGCGGCGGCATGGAATCCGTTGAATGCGGCGTTCACGTTGTTGTTGTGCACATAGTAATTGGCTTTGCCCACAGGGTCGGGCACAGCAGCCAGGTGTATTATGGCATCGCAGCCCCGGAAAGCTTCAACCGCGTTGTCGTAGTCTAGGGCGATGTCTGCCGTTCTCATTTCGGAGTTAGGGGTGCCATCGTGTTCTGTGTGCGTGCGGTTGACTTGGACTGTCTCATGCCCTGCTTCAGCACAGAGCTTGACTAGTGTCTTTCCAACACCTCCACGAGCCCCTGTAATTGCGATCTTCATGATATATAGATGTGTTGTTTATATACAAACTCTCATATTCTTAACAGATGCATCGGTGGGATATTAATTTGATGGAGATACTGCGAATATACCAGAGAATTTGATTTATTGAGGATAATAGATCGGTATGCTGCTTGCCACATTGGATGAACCAGATATTTTGTCATTCGTGGCGACCCAAGCTCGTAACCCTAAATCCATCAGTTTGTCGTCATTCCACTGCAAGGACTTTGGATCAGAAACCCGACCACTCCCAGTCTGCCCATCATTTTAACTCAGAAGCTCCCTTCAGTTTAATTGGATATCTAACAGAAACTTAGCTACAATTTACTTTGATTAATGGCGGTAACTAAGAGAAAACAGTATAAACGTGACCAGTTTGACCCTACCGCAAATTAATCAGACACAACATACTATCCAAACGATCAGTAAGGCCTTGGTCGATGATATTCAATTTGATATTTATACTTCGTAATACATAAATTTAAGCCTAAAGGCCCGGCACAAATCCATCAACCTTCGCTGTCCATCCTTCTGGAAAATGCAACCCTTCCTGCCCATCCCAACCCCCCGCCATCATCGCAACCGCAAGCATCAAAGACGAAGAAGACGGGAAATATGGAGTAGGAACCACAGTTCCAACGGGATTACCAACATCATCAAAATTGAAATTATCATCAAGCAAATACGACACCGCCTGGTCAACATCTCCCAAGCGCAGCGATGTCATTGCCAGCATCGGGAAATCCCATCCGTAGGACTCTGTAAAGTTCCATGACTGCGCAATTTTCTCCATTGTTGCATTTACGACTGCAATATCGACGCCTGATGTTTGGGGCAAGAGGCCATACACGGCTATCTGGCTGGGATGGTTGGAGGTATAACTACTGTCGTTCCACATGTCGGGCAGGTCAGCACAAATGGAGTATGCGCCGTCGACTATAGGTAGAGGCGCCAAATTGTTAAGCACATTGGTCCATGATTGCGGCACAGATATTCCCTGACGAGTCTTCCATTCAGAGGCAATTTGTAAACCAAACCGCCAATAAGCCAGCTCGAAAGTCGGATTGTACGTCGCATTAGGGTTGGTATTCTCCGAGGACGGATACATCGGTGGACCGAGGTCGTATACCTGCGTCGAAATATTCCACCACGAATAAGAAACCATCCACGTCGCAAGCTGGTCGAGTATATAATCCCATTTTTCCAAAGTGGCAGTCGTCGGCGACGACCGATATTCCAACTCGGCAAAGTACATTGAATGTGGCTGCTGCCAGATAAGCAGCGAATTTATCTCGCCGGGGGCTGAGTGGCCAGATGGATCACTCATTTTTCCCAATCTCGCGCCTTCATATCCTTGCTTTTGAGCTCGTTTGATAGACGACGGGAGAAAGCGCTCATATACACCCAAACTCCGGTCTAGCAGTTTCCATTTGTCCCATCGAGCCCAGTTGCCGAGATGCCAAAAGACCATTTCAAGATGGAACTTACCATACCATCCATTATTTTGTAGGCCGGACTCCTGGGGAGGATCTTTACCGGCGCTGTTGACTGCCAGTAAATACTGAGAGAGGATTATCCGCCGTTGGAGTTCGTCGGCGTCTGCATTATCTGTCGCAGTCAAGTCCACGAATGAGCCTGACTCCCAAAATTGCGCCCACCAGGATGATGAAGATTCTTCGACGGCGGCAAACGTGCTGCTTGCTGGCGAGGTGGTGAGAGAAAATTCTGCAGTGAAAGTAAATCTTTTTGCAGTATTTTCTGCCGGCTGGAGTACATATCTATGTGTTTCGTTTATAGGGCCCGATATTTTAGCCGACTGCTCCCAGCCAATAGAAGTGAAATAGGTCGTGCCTCCAAGTGTGTGATTGATCGCGGCACTTTGAGGACTTTCATCATGCAAGACTGTATAATGGTCTGACACGGCCGTCCAATTCCCTACAAACGGGGCCTCGAACTTGTTGAGTCCCGTGGTCAGGGGATAATCGAAAAAGACACTTAGCGAGCCATCCCCGAAGAGCGACGACTGGATATCAACTGCTACAACATCAGAGTGCGGGTCTCCAATAGTCGTCACAGAAACATTATGCCCGTGAAGAGCAAACTCCGAAGTTATAGTACCGCTGTATAGGTCCAAGGTCTGCTGCATAGCCGTCACATCATCCACAGAGATATTGCGTCCATTGTACAGAAGACCAATCCGACCTAGGTTAACTCTATGCGGGTTGGCAATCAGCCACTGCGAAATGGCTGCCTCGGCAGGATTTGGTTGATCATAGTTGACCAGCCGGCCATGTGTCCACCAGTCAAGACCCGTAAAATCAGAGGGCTCGGTCTGGCCGGGGATTGTAGGCAGAGGATCGTTGCACCAGCACCATGAGGACAGTATATTATAGGGTAGTAAGGTTTGCAAGCCCGTGATATCGGCACCAAATGCGAGATTTCCGTTCCCTACTTGCATTGGCGTCGTGGTCGACAGGTTTGTGCGTACAGGGTTGTAGCGGCGGACAACATCCTGGCGATCTATTGCTCCTGCTGCACCGGCTATTGTGGGCAATGCCAGAAAAAGCTGTCCCAGGATTATGAATATAGACATATTTCTAAGATTATCCGGTGATTGGTACGTACTTCCTACATGTAGACGATCGTCGACTTATAAATCGCGAAATTGCAGGGCCAATGCGCTCAGTTAAGTCATGGCTTTTTTGTTTCATCAATCACCTGCCCAGGTACCTCGGACATGGATTGCCCGAATCATGAATATAGCCTAAATAAGAAGGAGTTGTGGCATATAGTCGATCTATTATGTCGATCGACCTGTCGCCGCTTTTAGCCGCTAGCCCTAACCCTAGCCCTAAAAACCGGGAATAACTGCCACCATCAATCACTGAATAATCGTCGAGTCACAAGAAATGCTACTTCGAATATATGAATGCGGGCAAGATGCTACTCAACAAATTAATATAAGAAGTTACATGCCTACCTAAATTCATGTCAGAATTTGGGTTCCCAGTCGAGTCTTCGCTTACTACCTAGCATCATGCTCTAGAGAGATCAAGGGAAAACAGTGCAGGTGCTGTTTCTTTTAGAGAAGTATAGAGTGAGTACCAATCTGTTCGAGATAGATATTCATATTTATATTCATATTCCCTAATTTGTTCCCAGGAGTCTCTTCTCAGCTACAGAAGCTTTTGATTTCTTGCTCCTCAATTTGGATGGCCCACGGCAATGGTTTCGAGAGGCATTCCATGATCCTTTTGCAATGAGGCTGTTTACCAAACGACATCAGCGCCAATCTGAGTGTCATCTTCACCACGCTTGCCTGCCCAAACAACGTCGGCACCAATGGCAGTATCGTCCTCACCACGCTTACCAGCCCAGACGATGTCAGCGCCAATCTGAGCATCGTCCTCACCACGCTTGCTGGCCCAAACAATGTCGGCGCCGATAGCAGTATCATCCTCGCCGCGTTTCCAGACGACATCAGCGCCAATTGCGGTGTCGTCCTCGCTGCGTGCCCAGACGACATCAGCACCAATAGCAGCATCATCCTCGCCACGCTTGCCAGCCCAAACAATATCAGCGCCAATTTGGGTATCATCCTCGCCGCGTTTGGCCCAGACGACATCAGCACCGATGGCGGTGTCATCTTCGCCTCGTTTTCCAGCCCAGACAATATCGGCGCCAATTTGGGTATCATCCTCGCCGCGTTTGGCCCAGACGACATCAGCACCGATGGCGGTGTCATCCTCGCCGCGCTTTTGTCCTGTAAATAGGTCCAGTTAGATATGTTTCCTCCAGTCTCTACGCTGTGCTCACTAACCAGGTGTGGGCCGAGCAATGGCAAGGCCCATTAGGGCAGACAGAACAATAGTTGACTTCATGTTGTACTTGGTCTTGCACAGAGAGAGAGAAGTGACTTGAGTAGAAAGAGGGGTTTCTATGATCTAGGGATATCTACTTCGTATATTTATGCACTCTACTGAAGGGGGTTTTCCCGAGGAATACCTGGCGGATAACAACGGCTTCCCAACTAAAGATAAGACGTGATGCCCACTTTCCCCTCCCTTTACAAAGTTTATTCCGATCATAGACGTCTGTGGCAGAGCTTGATATATGGTGCTTACTTCTATACGAGTGCTGACTGGCTAGAGGCAAACGGGCAGGATTCTCGACCCATAGTTAGCTCGTAAAACGGGTCAGATAAACCTGAAGAAATCAATCTACAACTGTTTAGAGCTGAATAATCAACCAGTAAGGTTCTTACTTATAAATTAAACACCACTTTTCGTATAAGAATAAAGAAGTGCCGGACGTCTCACATATGCCACGCCACGTACGAGGGGCCGTTTTTGATAGCGGCATCAACCGTATGGGGAAGTTTTCTAGTTAGGGCAATTAGCACCAACAGACTAAACCCTAGCGTCGTGAAGACTGCCTATTTTGTCCAGAATATATCGCTCTAGAATAAGCTCTTCAAATTAGAACTTCCGATATGTTAGATCCTACCGTACTTCAACTTTCCTTGAAGGATCGAATTATTTCAGCCTCTTTGCCAACAATGATGATCAAAGTTTAATAACAAGGTCGTGTGATAGGCCTCTTAATATATGCTCGCATTCGGGATGGGAAAGAGATGCACTAACAGCCAAAATCAATCTAGTTTATGACTAGATATGCAACATCGTCAGCGCCGTCGACGGCCCGTTGTCAGCACTGCGAAGCACCTACCTAACATGGTTAAGCAGCGAACCCCTCAGTAGCATCCATTATCAGCACCGCACCAAGGTTATTATCGGCTTGATATTCCGAGATAGCTTTGTGTTATTTCATCATTTCGAGTTCTAACGTTCTAACTCTTTTCTTTCCCCAATGCATATGCCATAGCATGCATAGCCACCATGTTCGCCAGCCTGCGGCAGAAGTATAGCTTGCTCACGCAAGAGGAAGCATTGCTACAAGGCGAAAATAACAACAGCAACGACAACATCAACAACATCGAGGACTCGAATACTAATAGTCCCATATATAAAAATGGCCTGGTTCAAAAATATCCAGCCCTAGCGAGGCTTACTCTTACAAAATTAGTCATCATCCAGATCGGCGTTTTGGTAGTATATACGCTTCTATTGGGCGCTATTGGGAAATTTTCGTTCCCAGACGCATTTCATCGCAAATCAAGCAATCCATATGATATGAAATGTAGGTCTCACGTTCCGTGGAGAATTTATGACGTCGTCCTCTAATATTCCAACAGATAATGTTATGCATGATGCGTATCGATATGAAGTTAGAGAGGTTGATTATAACTTTGAGAGCACCAACCGATTCAAGACCGCGCCTATTGAAGAGATTGAGGAGCTGTGGTCGAACCTATTGAATGGAGGTAAGTAAAACCTTGTGCCGGTCTCATCGGCACCATTAAATTGTTAGATATAGGCTAATACGAGTTTACTTCTAGCACACACGCTCCGGATTCCAGAGGCTGAGCTGAAAAAGGCGGACATGTCATCTATCCAGATGAATGATGGTTCGGGCGACTACCTCGCTGTTCCTATCGTAAGTACTTTTTACTAAAAACTCACTTCTCTATCAATAACGTTGGTTATAGAATTATCACATGCTTCACTGCTTATACAACATTTATCGTTACAATCACGTCGATTTCTACGGCGAAGACCCAAGCGGACCGGACTGGGTAACGACTCATACAGACCACTGTATCGATAATCTGCGACAGGTATGTCAACTCCCTACCCCTAGCTCTTACCCTAGAAGCAAGCTAATAATGAACAAGTTCGTACAATGCCATGTTGGAAATGGCTTCGAGACCTACAAATGGCTCGATACACGCAAGACGCCTTGGCCTGTGGTCAGCACGGATGAAGTATGTGTTGACTGGGACCATTTTGATGGATGGGTTCGCGAGAGGAGTATCCCCGCGAAGGACATGGGCACGTTTAGGGATGGGAAGTTGATCAGTCATCCGAAGTATGGGCCGGTGTATGAGGCGGATTTGTATAATCATACGCTGCCAGGAGGGCATGAGCACGGGCATTGATGATGTCTTATACGTATGTTACTAGAAATGATAAGACCGTTATGCCCATTCATAATGATTGTACTGTACTATATTGTCCTTGTGCTCGAGATTAAATATTAGTGTAGATATCGATCAAAGAGGGTAGACTGGTAACTAGCTTAGGAAATCTATATTCTAATGACTTTCATATCTTAACTATCCTAATAATACAGTATACATCGTCCGATTAGACTTTATTCCTCGTGCAGTAGCGTGACTACTTAATCTTCTACCTAGTTAGGGCTATTACCCTGCCCGGGGTTGAAGCAACCCTAAACAGTCCTTGGGGAATGGGCTAAGCTGAGCATAAAGCGGCGTCACATTGATCGCTTCTACTCCATCTCTCTATAATTCATTTGCCTTGGTACATAACCCTAACTCGGACCTCAATTTCCCGAATCATCACTATAGCCTAAATACATGACACATAAATCGTCTTAGATTAAAGACGTGAGTGGTGGAACAAAACATCCCCGCACAAAATTAAATTTCCCCAGACGATCGACATCGCGCGTTCTCCATGAGGCTTAGAAGAGGCAATCTTCGAAGCGGGGTGCAGGACGATGACTTTTATGTTAGATTAGGGTTACGTTAGAATTAGTAGGGTCGATTAAGATCGGGAAAACAACGGCGGATGGGCAAAGTACCTAGATGGGCAGGGCTCAACACTAAAGAATTCTTGAAATATCCCAGTCGACAATATATCTGTGACTGCACTGTTGCAACGCAGCTGCAAGGTATTCATGCATGACATCGGCACATGAACGCCTCCAGAGCTAGGTATAATACTTTAATTAACAAACACACAACTCAGATTGGCTCTCAAACATGATTGTAAATCCACCAGTTGGGTTTTTCTCCTAAAATATTTAGGCAAGGGTAGCGAGATGTTCAGATTTCCAAGGTCCATGGACAGGGTAGTGGAGGAAGAAGTGTCTACTTAATAAACCGATACACGCCCCTGGGTAAGCTCTTTTTAACAGAAAATAGAAACACCCAGTTCGACAAACATTGCAGTGTATTGAATCATGCGTTTCACATCAGCCTTCATCACCTCCCTCCTCTCCTCCCTCACCTTCGCACAATATGTTGGCTTCGGATCAGGCGCCACTGGAGGCACAGGCGGAACAACCGTCACTGTCACCAACCTCGACGACACCGGCACAGGCTCCTTCCGCGACGCCGTGAGCGAATCCAACCGTGTCATCGAATTCTCCGTCAGCGGCTACATCGTCCTCGCTTCCGCCGTCTCCCTCGCCAGCGACATTACCATCGACGGCAGCACTGCACCCTCACCTGGTGTTGGCGTTATGGGCGCTGAGATCTCAGCCTCTGACGCAGACAACATCATCATCAGCAATCTGCGCATGAGGCAGGGGACCGATGACCCTGATACAGGCAAGAGCGCATTCAACATGGGCGATGCATCCAACATCGTCTTAGACCACTGCTCCGTTGAATACGGGCAATGGGATTCTGTAGATGCCGTGGGCGCCGTGAACATCACAGTCTCAAACTCCATCATCGCTTTGCCAATCGGTCAACAATTCGGTGCTCACGTCGAGACGGGTCCATCCACATTTTATAGAAATCTATGGGTAAGCGCACACAACCGTCAACCGCTCGCAAAGGATGATACGCAGTACATCAACAACATCGTGTACAACTACCAAGCCGCATACACAGCCGCCGATACCAGTGGAGATTTCTACCATGATATTATCAATAACTACTTCATTTCAGGGCCTAGCACGACGAGTTCGGGGGATGCTTACTATCAGATGAATGTTGGGCAGACGGTTTATGCGACGGGGAACTATATTGATGATAATGCGGATGGGGAGTTGAATGGAAGTGAAGACAATACGGTGGGGAGTGCGACGGTGGCGAGCAGTCCGTGGGCTGATACGTCCTTGGGGCTGGCGACGCTTACGGCGGCAGAGGCGTATACGTATGTGTTGGAGAATGCGGGTGCGTCGCCGCGCGATGAGGTTGATGCGTATGTTGTTGCTCTCGTGGAGTCGTTGGGGACGGAGGGGGCGTTAATTGGGAATCAGGATGATACGGGGTTGTCGAATGATGGGTATGGTACTCTATAGCTGTAAATCTAGTTGCTCTGCTTTATCTTGAATGTATTTGTGCCATTGCTGTCCTGTTGTATGTTTCGTTTACGAAGGAATGATCATCCGTATACCTAACCTTCCGCCTTTCCGTACATTGAATTGGGAGTCATTATGATACGGTGTTGTCGAATGACGGTTATGGTACTCTATAACCTAATTTAGCCAGCGTAAGCCGGTTTTGTCTCCTTTATCTTGACTGTATTTTACTTGATGTCAATGCTGTCCTGTCGTCTGCTTCTTTATTTTATTAAGGAATGAAGCCGGTGAGCCCGGATAGCATCATAGTACGAAAGCTACTTAGCATTCGCCTTTCCGTATACTTCCGCTCTACTATTGCTATGCACAAGACAAAGCGAATGCTACAAGTCGATCAGTATAGCGTGCAGGGTGCGAATCTAGGTCCGGTCCGGACCTACGCGCATCTCCGGGAGTTCAGGTATAGCAAGAAACAAAAGTACCTTCTCTTCGCCCGAACAGATGATCGCCGGTGTCCAAGTGACAGACTCTAGGAACACAATCAAGTCGCACGTCCTACCTATTTTCCAGCAAAGATCATTACCTTGAATCCTCCGGTCGACAACATCTTACCTGGGTGAAGCTGTGCCAGAATTCACATTGATCGGCGAATATACCTCGTCTAGGTATGTAGTCTTCCTCCTCACTCCAACAGCTACGACATTGATTATATCAATAGCATGTGAAAGTGTGGGATATTTCCTGCATGTGCATTATAGCCTCAAGGCTGCCCGCATATGCAACATTCCCAGTGCAGTTCCATTCCAGGCCAGTCAGTCCAGTCCGCAAGGCCAGGTCCGGCTCACTTTAACCGAGTGAATATCATCCCAAAAGTAAATGCCGACGTTGGTCGAGAGCATTCGCCGATTCGCCGATTACACTAAAGCAAAACATATTGAACAGTGAGCCCGGGGAATGCAGTCATGTCAGTCATACGTATATGTATGTATGTATGTATAAAGACTCGTGTTCTCTGCATACATGCGCGGTGCAACAATCGCAGGATATTCGTCGTCTCATACGTCTCATAAGCGAAGAGATGAACGAAAAGGGTACCGCCGTTAGATAATTAATAATCATCAAGTGAGTATGTATACTCCGGCCGTGTCGAAATCGAAACAACGAGGTTTCGCAAGGGGGATTTTCGTTGATGATGTGCTGCCCCCTTCCGTCCATGTATGTATGTCGTGTATGTCATGTGTATCTATCAGGACGAATTCAAATATATGGAAATAACCGGGAATATGTTGAAGGCCACCTGGGTCAAGATGGACGTTTTGTTTGATGATCATGGCGTACTGTCAGTCATTGTTGAGTCTTTCTTTATCCTCCGATCGACCTCGCGTAGAAGGATCCAGATGTTTGATATGTCAACATCATGCATATATCAAAGAAAGAAAGAAGAAGTCTATCATCATCAAAGAAAGAAGAAAGTGGCTGGCATCCAGCCAATGGCGGTGCGGGACGGTCCGTCGGAGCCGTCAGCCAATCAGAGTGGCCGGAAATACACTTCTTCCCGAATCCTCGCTTTCAACTAGCCGGATGTACTCTCCTATGAATTCCTGTACGATGATCGATGTAATGACTTGCCGTTAAAGGTACCTGGAAGGCTGGAATGGCGCTGGGCAACCGGTCACACCGTAGACGGTCAAGCGCAAACTGCACTTCAAGTTCCTTGATATCGTATCCCTCGCTCGTGCGGCGCGCCAGTCACACCCAAAAGGAGTCAGTAGGAGTCGCTCCTAGCCCAAAAGAGCGTCAACCTGCGAGCTGCTAGCACCAGGCTAGTCCGCATCAGGCTTGTGCACACACATACGAGCAATTCGCGGGGTATTCTATTACGGGCCAAATACGTCGTACGGAGCACATACTCACTCCACTAAAGGAGGAAAAAGCAAACAACGGAAGGATTCATAAGTGAAGAATGGGGAATGTCCGTGCGGATTTGACTTCCTTCAACGCTTCAACGGCGAATCCGTTTGTGGTTTAGTCGGCTATCTTCGCTCGATCTCGGGCGGAATAGACGCCATGCCAGAAGAGGGATAGGCGGATCGGTATTGTTTACTGCCAATAAATACCTAAATACGATACTCCGTACGGAACAGCGTATTAATGCCTCTGCTCGTACATACTTTGCTCTAGACAGGCTGGTGAAGGCGAAGGAAGAGACGGATCATACTCTAACAGGAGCCAGTCTAGCCAATGATACAGACTAGGAAGACTCAAAAGCAATGAGAAGTATATCATGTATACGTCTACGACTATGTAGGTATGTATGTGCATAACTCACAATGCATCAAATGCATCAAACAAAAGCAAGCAAGCCACCATCGCGGTACCAAATAACCGGCACCATCGCTTAAGCATGGGGAGGTTTGTCGCCCTGCATTGCATAAGAGCAAAAACTTAACTTACTCTGACAGGTAAGAAGAAAACCGTTGACCTGCGCAGTGCGGCGAGTGCGCACCAGCCCCCCCGGCCGCGGCATGTCGATCTGGCTTCCTTTTTTTTCGTCACGTCACATTCACTTAATTAGGAGTTGGGACCAAGTCTTTGGTCCTCGCACGGATAAGCTCTTTTCAGGTTCGATCTGGATTGCTTTTTTCGGTGTTTTTGACTGGGGGGGTCCACGCCCAGAATAAGTCGCGCTAAGGACAGTTATTTGGAATTATTCTGCTCGAAAGCATGCTCCACAGTGCGACGATCGATCCTCTAAAGTTCTGACTTAGCGCAAGAGTATTAAGCATCGACTTTCATCAGAGCTATGTACACTATTGAAACTATGACAGGCCTGAGTCACAGTGACAGGGCTTGCTTGACTGAATAAAAAAGCAATTTTTTAATCAGATCAGATCAGTGATACGAAGGCAAGTAAATACCGGATTTGGCAGTGAATTAAGGTCGGCGACTCGGTGACCATAGCCAAGTCATACCGTGTGTGTGGGAGTTTGCATTATCGCAGGTATAACAAGTATAACATAACTAAGCTATAGTTACACCAGCACAGAGCACCCGCACAGCACTTGTCAGGCACCGGGCCCAGGGACCAGCCAGTCTGCACCAGCCAGGAATCTTCATCCAAGGTAGATTTCCGAAGCCCTAGCTAGGCCAGCCTGGCCTGGTAACCCTGTCCACGTCCCGTAGGCTAGGTACTACGTAGGCCTGGCAAACTTCGGGTGGTGGCGATTGTTACAGGGCAGCTGAATGGTTAAGATCGGCTACTTGTGTATGCGATTTGATTGGTTTGGCGGCTGTAGTACGGACATAAAAAAGCAGGTTCTTTAGACTCTTAGAGAGTTCAAAAAAAAGTGATCTATACTACTCCGTCTATAGATCGTGGAATCGTGGATCTCCGAAGGAAGCGCGCCGCTATCACCATCATCAGCTCGCCGTGTACATTCGTTCATTCACTAGATCCGCTAACTTCTAGTATAGTCGGGAAATCCGAGATCTCAAAATTCGAGAAATCAAACCGTTACAATGAATTGTTCCTACGTACGTACGCACACCCTTAATACTCTGTACAGCCGCTGGAACACGGAGGGTTTATGCAATAAAGAATCAAGACATGCAGCAACCACAACAAGAAACGCCCGCGCCAACGGCTGGCTCAAGCTGGCGTAACGGCTTGCTTCAAGTGCGGCTAGTCCATTCATAACGGCGACTTAACTTACTGTCGCTCTAACAGCCTAAAGTTAACTTGATCCTTTCCGGGACCCTAGGTAGGGTAAAGAATAGGTCAGCGGACCAATAGTCAGCTTAGCTGCATTGACTGACACACACAAAGACAAGGATAGCCCTTGAACGATCGCGCCTTAGCACTTAGGGCGTACGGCTTGCTCAATTTGGTATTGGGCTGGGCCATGCGTATAGGCTGCTTTAGGCTTCTTTATTGGCCAGCGCTCGCTTAACTCTGTACTAACTTCTAAGTACTTCGCTTGATTCTTCTCAACCCGGCCAAGTCAGCAGTCAGTCAGGTCAGATCAGAATTGCTTTCAAAGGGTGGGATACGTACATAGGGCCACAGGCATAGGCATACACACGAGGGGCACCAACGAAATGATGACCTTGGTTGGTCGGCAGTGAATAATAGCGATGTAACACCCCTCCCCCTTGCTTGGATGATTGATTTCTTGCTTTTTTCCTTTTTTTACCCTTTCTTTTGCTTGCTTTTTTTTTCCTTTGGGTTTTGCCCTGTGCTCGGCGCTCGCTGCTCTTTGCGTCCATCGATGTACTTCTCCATTCCATGTTCGGAGTAGTTGGTGTACACGTCACGAGGGTCGGCGCGCCAATGAGGCTGTCATATAGGCGTGTTGAGTGGTCTGGACACAGGATGATGGGCGAGGTGGGAGGCGAGACAGGCTGCAGCTATGGACCCGTCACTCAGGGACCGAGTCCGTTTTTTCTTTCTTATGCTCGTGTATAACTAAGTCTTCGTTTAATGGTGGTGCATAACCCGAGTAACCAGCCACCCCCATCTGGGTGGCAGTGGAAGTAGGTAATTTTGCCTTGTTTCGTCAGATAATTAAGCAGTCCATTGAGAAAGTACACATTATAGATTATCGCCACATAAGTACATTAATGTAATGTAGGTAGTGTTGAAACTCAAGATATTGAAAAAATGTAAATAACATAACATTGTGGTATAATACTAAATCCCAGCGCCCTAAAATGCTATTTTTGCCCCTTCCCAAGTACCCTATACTTAGGTAATTTTTCCCCAGACAGCCAACGAACAAAAACAATCCCAAATTAAGATTAAGATATCCTCCTGGTATCCAGTCACTCATATAAGAAGAAATGAATGGTATCACTATCCGCCGAGCCCAGCGCAAATGCAAACAAAGTAATAATTTTGTCCATGAAAAGATAAAAACAAGTCGCACGCCAAAAGAAGAGATGACAGAACAAAGGAAAAGATGGGTATGGGTATAATGTAATGAGAATTAATTCAGCAACGACTGCAGACCCATGCGCGAGTCTCGCGGGGCTCCAGATGACTCTTGTTGATATGAGTATTGATGGTCATCAACGCTCCAATGACGCTCCTTTTCGGTGTGGTAATTATTTTGCTGGATGTTGTAGACGTCCTCCCGCGAAGAGTTCATATAGGAGGAGTATGTGGGCGCGCTTCCTCGGCGTTGGAGCTGCTCATACTGTTGCTGATGATGATGCTGGTAGTAGACTTGACGTGCGTCGAGGGGGATGGGTGAGGGGAGTGTCCTGGGTGAAGCGGAGGATACAGAGTTGTGATCGGAGACCATGGATGGTGGTTCTAGGGTTGAGATTTCTGAAAAGGCTGGGGATGTGATGGCTGGTTCTAGCGCACGAGTGCTTGTGAGAATGGGTGCGAGGCGTCGAGAGTGGTCGTCCTCTTCTTCATGGATGGGAGAGGAGGTGCGCTCGTGAAGGATAGCGTGGGCTTGTGTTGTTGGCGAGGAGACTGACAGCCGTCGAACGTGGTAATGGTGACGATGATGGTGATGATCTCGTGGATATGGATGCTCAATACGGCCATTCAAAGTGCGTGACGAATGCTGGCTGCTGCCAGTCTGCACCACCAGTCCTCTGCGCTTACGGTTCATGTTGCCGTTCCACCAGTTCTTGACTGCGTTGTCGCTGCGGTTGCCCAGTCGGCGCGCAATCTCTGCCCAGCGCTTGCCCATGTCGTTGACCATGCGCTCGATCATCAACCCCTCGTCAGCCGAGATGGGGGTGTGGTTGAGAGTTGGCTTGAGGTTTTGGTGGAAGCGTTCTCTGCATTGTTTGGGAGAACGAAAGTGCATCTGTTGCGAGATGCGCACCCAGTTGTTGGGGCCTTGCTCGTGCACCAGTTGGAGCAGAGTGGTGTCTTCCTCTGGGACCCAAGGGCCACGCCGATGGTTGGGCGCCATAGTCATATGCCAGTGATTTTTTTTTTGTTTCAAATGATAGATAGAATGGATAGTACGTATGTAGTACGTATGGCTGAAGAAATGTCAGACGTCTGCATTTTTCATGTCAAGCGATAGAAGCATTCCCTCTGCTCATCTCATTCTTCGATCAGAGAGAGGGGTGCTTGGCGAACTCTAACTCACCTAAAATTCCCCTGGAGTAGATGACTGATGCAAGGTCGATATGTATTAAGTGATTAAACCAGTCGTTAATAATTTTCCGTCTTGAAGTTGAAGTTGAAAGAAGCAAGTCGATATTTGTATGTAGGTGTGTATGTTGATTGGAATCAGATCAGACAGGAAGTGGCGGCGGCCCCCAGATATGTATACTTATTGGGTTGGTCCCAGTTGGAACTGTAACTAACTGGGACAGCGGCAAGTCGATGGGGCACACCAAAAGGGAGGACAAGCCAGCCAGCCAGCCAGCCAGCCCAGCCCACTCTTGACAAGATCTGAGATCTTCGCGACTAAGAACCAAAAAAGGTTGCTGAGAGACGGCTAAAAGGGCAAGGCTCTAACTCCGTAGGAACCTAGAAGGGAATAAACCCAGCAAAGTGGGTATAACACTTATACAACCTTAGCGTTATAGCGTTATAGCGAAAGCTAAGCACAAGCCAGGATGACAGGAATGACAGGGGGGTAGTTCCACTGTTCTAGGCTAAGCGATGGGCGCTGGAAACCAATCGACAGGTAGAGAGGACAAAAAGATGAAATATTTAATACCAGGACAGGAGAATAACGGGGAGGTACGTAAATAAAAAGGCACTTGCAATTTATGCACTGTACACTGTATAAACGTGCGTCTTTTATGTGAAGAGGCAAAGAAGAGAGGGGGAGGCAACGTTTTATCTGGTACGAGCGTACGGTATGTACGTATGTAATACTAATACTAATATAATACGTCCTTAGACTACTAAACAGCACGGGGAATAAACATTAGAGCAGCAACGGGAATATGGACGGAGTACTCCGGACAGACAGGGGACTGGCTTGTAAGAAAACATGGAATTGAATTAGGTCCCAGACCATGTGCCGTCTTTCGATCAATTAAGTAACAGCTCTAAACGGGATGGTTTATCTATTATTTGATATTTCATTTTTTTGACCTCAGTCTCTCAGACTCTCAGTCAGAGCGTTGGTTGTCCCTGTCAGTGTCAGAATGTTAGAGAGAGATACAGTGGAGCCGGCCAGGACGTCATTCTTGTATTTATTCCTGAATTTTATGTTTATGGCCAAGAGTCAAGACGGTGGACCAGGACTTCCACACGGCAGACGATAGCTGTCTGTACGGCAGATGCAGCATGCAGCTGTGGGAACAGATCGTGGAGATGATGTGCTGATGACTGCTCTCTTCTTTCTTTTTTTTGTCATAGACTAGTACAGAGAGTGGAGCAGCATAGTCAACATCAAACATAGCTAGTATGACTATGCCATCGACAAGCATAGACAGGTTGTAACCTGTTACAAGGACAAGGACACATGCACATACATCGTGTGGAGCCGTCGTTGATGATCGCGCGCTCGCTCCTTGGTTGACCCAGCGCTCTGGAGTTGTCGTCACGGGCGGCCGGGTGCTAGGCAGGTCGTTTATGCTAGGGGCCATTCTGAGCATTTCTTGTTTTCTCATCCTTAACTATCCATACTTAACTCCAGCACATATATGCTATACTTTACAGAGTATAAAGATCAGTACACTAAACCCCATTCATCGCCCGCGGCCGCCCCTTCAGGAAAGAGAGGTGAGAAGCTATTCAGCCAGCCTTTCCCAAAATTGTTGGTGCCACATCGACGGGAACACCGGTCATCCTCGGGGATCTTGAGATTTTGTCGTTTGGATCGGAGCTAACTAGTCAGTCAGTCCAGTCCTCGGTGCACTGCTTTCTATCAAATGTAACTCGTAGTCATGGCCATCCTCCAGGAACTGAACCCGTCTTGGCTCTTGTTGCTGTTAGATTAATTGTGGTAAATAAATACCCGGCATTTGAAGCGGATCTTGTGAACGTTGGCAGTGTCCAGCTGAATACACATACGGAGTACTCCGTGCTCCGTTCCATGGTAGTAGGAGATTTTCTGCAGGGCTCTGCTCTTGTAACGCCCCTTTTCGATCTGGCGTGTCTGGCGTGTTGTGGGGTGAACCAGATTCTGCCAGACAGTTTTTTTTTTTTTTTTTTTTTTTTTACTTTTACTCCGTGCCTTCTGGAAATCTATTCGGAGGAGCCCACACACAACGGAATTGTCCAGTCAACAAACACTAGAGGCATGCGAAACAATAGCGCAGATGCCAGATAGGGATCCCGGATTTCTGACTCGGGGAATAAGAAACTGAAAGAGTCATTTTTGATGATCTAAGGTACGTATTGAGCAGCCTCGTATATTTCCTGTGGATCACTAACAATCGGGCGCTACACGTGACACGAGCCATGGTGCACGGAGCGCCCTGACGACCTGCCTTGGGAGATGCTCGCCGTTGTTGGCTCAATGTTTGAGCTTTGGCGGTTTGTTGGCGGTTGCCGGTGGGTCGGGACTCGGTTAGCCAGGCACTAGAGGCTGTTCATTGGCCGCCAAAGACGTTGAGATTGATAAGTTTTGAAACCTAAGCTGACACGATTCGTCTTGCACTTTGGAGTAGATGTACATTCAGCGTGTTTCAGCGTGTTTGTTGTGCTGGTATAGAATAATACTCAGTACGGATCGGAATTCGAACAAATACAGTACAGCACGTGAGATGAATGGTATGCATTGGCCTCATGACGTGCACTGGCCGGGCGGGTACCCGTACGTATTGAAATTAAAACGTCACTTGATTAATAAATAACCCTAACCCTACGCCCCGTACTCCGTGCCCATTCAGTCATAAATTTCCGACCTCCTATCTGATATTCAAGACAAGAAGAGAAGAGGTCTGTCCTCGACTATTGAATCGCCTCGGACATTTGTCAGGGCGTCCTAGCTCAGCCAGCCTCCAGTCTACTCCGTACCTACTCCACAGACCATGACGATTTATTGATTGTTAGCTTGAGCCTTATCCGTCTGACAGTCTATATTTCCAGCCTGTGGCTGAGTTTTTAGGAGATCATTTGATTTTTTTTTTTCCGCCATGTACGGAGTACGGCGTCTCCGTAGATTCACAAATATTGAAAGTGGAGGAGGACTTTCCGAGTTAATATATTTGTGGCGATCCCGTACCATCTCGGTGCATAATGCCTGAATCAGTGAGGATTTCGAAAGGATAGGAATGCAGGCGTCTGATTCGTTGTTGAGTTTGATGATGCCATGGATGAGGAGGCCAATGGTATTTCAGGGCTGGCCATACTAGTCAGATGCTCAAGTTGCTCGGAAATACGTACGTAGCCAGATGCTCGAAAAAGACGGAGACCTCCGTTGACTGCTTGACTTTTTACTCTAACGAGTCAGAGTCAGCTCTATACTGACTGACCTGACATTTAACCGTCGGCGTTGGCGGTGGATGGCACCCTACATTCCCGGTTACATACGTGACTTTGCAGTTGACCAACGGCAGGCCTAGTCCCAGTTGGGCGTCTCCAAGGGGGAGTGCCATCGTGGTCCTGCCAGTAATAAACAAAGGGGTGCTATCCCAGACGGCACCATTTGCCCAGTTCGGACACGGGAAGCCCCACCCATCCACCGTTGACTTTTTAGACTTTTTTTTAGTTTTAGCCCTACGTGTTTGCCCAAAGCGTGCTCGGCGACCATTTGGGATTTCTCGGGCTCCACCCGGGGATCTGATCGGCAGCTGCCATTGGCTACAATTATTTGAAATACTGAGATGGCACTACTGCACGCTCTAGTCTGTGTCAGGGCTAGTGCATATCTTAGATTCGGAAACTCTATCTCATCCTCTCTCTCTCTGACTTCTCCGGGCCCTCATACAAAACGTCCCAACTGGAAGTCAAGTTATGTATGCTAAGTTGCTAACTATGCACCGCGCCATGCCGTGCCTGGCTCGCTTAAGCCCTGGCAAGCTCCAGTTGGTGCGTTCCATGTCTGGTTTAGTCCCCGACAGGCAGCATGATCCTTACCGTTGCCGGTCCGGTCATTCCTATGATTCCTATGGCAGATGCCGCCATTCCAGAGCAAAATCTATGTATGTATTCATTGCTGAGTGAATACTGAACAATGCGATTGATCGTTCAGTTCAACAACAATGGCAGATGTCAATAAACTCTAACTTGAGGCATTATAAGCATTCATGGTTGATTGGCATGCAGCACAACACGTACCTCTGTCATGATGTCATGTATCGATTCCGAACAGACTATTTGACTGCTGCATGTTCATCTGCCAAATGCTCGAGCCAGAGCATCGCCAGCAATGCATCGATCGAAAGCGTATCAGCGATCGGCGCATGGACCCTATAACGGACGGACATATCTTCTACTCTTCAGACGGTACGGAAGTAGACAATCGTGAGTCTTGACTCTTCAAGGCAGGGGGGGGCTACATATCCCCTACCTGCCGCTTATCAGGTTTCAACTGTAGTATCATTATGCTATGCTATGCTATGCTATGCTATGTAGTAGGTACGGTAGTATGTACAGGGTTGCAGCCAGATCCTGTAAAGGAGCCAGACAAGCCTACCTACTCCGTACATAATGTGATATGGCCATGCCATGCTACCTGCAGGAACAAGCATGAACGATACTTTACTTCTTCAGCCACTGACTACGCCGTAAGCATATACAATGTAATACATACAATCGATAGACGCCGGACAAAACAAGAAACTAGTTATTCGTAAAGGCCAATTGCTCATGGATTGATTCTCCGGAAAATGCGATGTATCGAATTTCCATCAATTCGTCATCGCCAAGTTGCCAACTAAATTGGTGTACCAGATGTGCGTACTTCCCAAATCCAGCATAGTTAGTTACTAAGTTTACCGTTTTCCTGTCAAGAGAAAATCCCAAAAACGCCCCACTCCACCACGTCCTTGTTTATTTTTTTATTTTTTATTTTTTTCCTGTTCTCAAATTTAAGGCTTTCGCCTCTGTCTGGTTGTGGTGGATGCCACTGAACATGGGTGCAAGCTGCAGCGGCCCAGACGGCCCGCATGTAACCAAAGCCATGGACCCCCAATCAGGCTTCTCTCTGTGCCACCCGTCACGACAAAATGCTGGAAAGCGCTGCCATTGGTGCATTATCTACTGTCCACTCAGGCGCCGCCATTTTGGTGTTTAATTTATTTTTTATTTTATGCCGAGGTTCAGGCCCAAATGTGGCAAGGCGTGGGTACGTATTCGTCATGTATAATTCATTGTACATATAGAACGACGGCGTGCGTCAACAAGTGTCAAGCGAACTCTGAAAGACTGAACAGTGAACGGACGGGATCAATCTGACTCGCGGCACTCGCCTCACTGCAGCCTCAGGCCCATCCTCCGCCACACATCGTGTCTATCGTGACGCCATTGTGGTTCTTGTGCCGTTAGCATGCGTCTCTACCAGCCGTTCCGTTTCTCTCTTAAGAGGTCTCAATAAGGACTAACATCCACGGCCGAGCTGACAAGTTGACAACGAACCTCTTCCACCTTCCTAATGTAGATAGCTTGGATGCTGGAATGGGAACGGGGTGGCCGAAAGAGGACCTGTTGGTTTGCTCGCTTTACTCTTTTCAGCGCACACGCGGGACACGGCGAGATCCATTGTCAGTCAAGCGGGATGTGAAGAGGAGTTCGTGAAGGATTTTTTTTCCTGCTGATCGATCCATTCCTGCCAACCATTCTCCGCGTATCGGTGAGGCGAACAGGTCAAGGGCGAGGGGGCGACGGAAATCAACTCCGTCGCTTGCGGATGCTGCCTCAGGCAATGAACTCATTCTACAACACGAATCCGATTTACTGTATACCACAGTTTGATGGCTTTGCGATTTTTATTTCGTTTGATTATTTTTATTCAACGGGTTTACAGTCGGATTTAGAAGTTATTAATCACTAACCGTGCTGGATTGTTGTTGATTTGATAAAAATGAATGATGTCCCGCAGACATGGATATGTGGGCGTAGAAACCACACGTGATAGTCGATGCCCTACCTACCTTCCAACACCAGGTATTCCCCTAGGTACAGAGCATAATGGATGTTCAAACGATATAGCTATCCTAAGTTTCATAGCTTGAAATTAAACGGTTTTTGATTTCATAATGGGGACGCACCTAACTATGAAATGTCCTATCCCCCGATATATATATATCTACATCAAAGACAACCCGAACATGTACAACTTTGACAACCGAACCAAATACTATCCAAATAGCATGAATGAATGCGCAAAAACCGAGCGATATGTCAACCAGCGCTAGCCTAATGATTAAAATACATGTTTAGATCGAAAAAGACTATTGATAGCTTATCCCGGTTCTTGTACACACCCATGGAGGTGCCCGAAGAAATACCCTAAGAGGAATCTAAGGAGATTAAATAAGAAAAATCTCTCAGGGCTATCTACAATGCCCCTTAGGAAGTCTTATAGAAGCTCCTAAAGAAGTGCCTCAAAAAGAACCTAAGAAAGTAAAACAAAAGATATCGGTCACAGAGTATTGCGCTCTACTTGCTATGAGATAAGGATCTGGTCAGATTGGGTCAGATCTCCTCTAGATTCCCTCCAGTCCTAGCTTATCAGGCTCTTCTAACTCTTCATAGTTCCCTGAAGTCCTCCTCTGGTAGGAATACCGCCCGGGTACAGAAGATCGTGGCCTTTGCTGTGGGAGGAGATGACAGTTCGCAACACCCCCCCCTTTGGATTATTACGGACCGACATGTATACGACAGTGTCCGCAGACGTTGAAACTTGTACCGGGACTACATCAGTCATTCAACATCTTATCTTGAGACGTGGGTTAGTAATAAACTTCCAAGGGACCTCCTTCCTTACCCAAGTGATGGCTGCGGAGTCTCTTCAACCTCTGAGGGCGCGGGTTGAGAGATATCTTCTTCTGTAGGGACATCATGGGTGATATCTGGGGTTTGTTGTGCGGCTTCTTGCAGAGCTTCCTGAAAAGGCTCTTGGACAGTCTTAAGAAGAGTTTCTTGTTCGGCTTCCTTGGGAGCTTCTACAGAGACTTCGTGAGGGGCGTCGTGGACAGCCTCGAGGGGGTTTTCTTGTTCGACCTCCTTGGATTCTTGGTGCATTTCTTCGGGCACCTCTACAAGAGGGTTTGTACAAGAACTGCGAGCGGAAGAGGACTTGAGGGCGCTAGGAAGAGTTGGAGGTAGGACTGGAGGAGAACCTAGAGGGGCAGTTCATTGGCCTATACCAAGAGGTCCAGGAACACACTGTTCTCCAGGGCGTCCACGATGCTGTTGAGTTGATGGCACTAATCCAGGACAAATTCGAAGAGGGTTACCTGACCAATCCTCTTGTTGCGGCCCTTGAGTCTAGGTACTTGATATCAAAATCCTAGAAATGTTCGCTGTAAGATAGGTTGCTTCATGCCATTTCAAACAGGGCTCAATAGTCTGTGACTGACGACTCGACGAGGTAAAGCTTTTAATGGGTGAACCGGCTTATTCCAACAAGGCTGTACGGTGGGCTTCAATATGATACAGCGACGTAGGTATGCATATGAATAAATTGCGGTCTACCTATATTAGACCTAGCTCGTGCGTCTTCAGTAACAGAAAGGGTATGAAAAATTAAAATGTATTGAATGAGTTGTTGTTGCTAATGAGTGGATGTCCAAAAAAACCAAAGTATGATATGATATATGTTCCTTGAAATGTATGAGAAAGAGAGAAGAGAGAGAGAGAGAGAGAGAGAGAGAGAGAGAGAGAGAGAGAGAGAGATGTGTTCACGAAAACATATCCTCAGCCTTACGTCTCTGTCCACCACGCCCTTCTATCTTGTCCGAGAAAAGCTCCTTGCCCGCATTCGCATTGTACTTGCTCGGAAACAACTCCTTGACAGCCTGCGAATTACCCTTGATTGCGATCCCGTTGCCAGTCGCCTGTCCGCGAATAGCCATGCCCTGGTCATTGGAAGCACCCTTGATGTACACTTCCCCTCCCTGAGCACCGTCAACAAATGGCACGGCCATGCGCTTTGAGAATAGTTCTGCCGTTTCATCGGCAGCGTCAAATGCGTCGGACCGTTTATGGTTGCTGTTGGCTTTGCTGGGGAAGAGTTCCTTTTTGTAGCTCGCTGCAGTTCTGTTAGGGAATAGCTCTCTCGTATCTTCTTGCTTGCTGCCTGATGGGAACGATTCCTTGTTGGAATTTGCGCGACCTCGACCTCGAGGTGAGCGCTCACGGAACCGCCTGCGACTCTGTTGTTGCGCCTGTTGCTCGTCATCACTTCTCCGCATTGCGTCCAGATCGTCTCTTCCGGGGGATGCACTGCGGTCGCGAAGTCGGCCTGATCCGGCACCACGTTCAGGGAATAGTTCTCGGTATCGTGGGGGCCTGTCCCTCCGTTGTCTGCGATCCGATGGCTCTTCGCTTCGACGCTCGCCAGCAACGCCACCATCGTCATCGTACATATTCACGTTGAACCCGTCATCTCTATTTCGACGTCGGCGATGCTCGTTTTCATCAAATCGAAGGCGTCGGTAGTCTCCATCGCTTTCTTCACGCCTGCCTCCTCCTTGTCGACGCTTCTCCGCGAGCTCACGGCGCAACTTCTCGCGGGGGTCATGCTCCGGATGCATCAAATAAAACCGACTGGCTTCGTGTGCGCGAGGTTTCTTGCGATCTGTCTTGACTGCAGAGCGCACCTGCAAAACCGAATCTGGATGCGACACGAAAGTTTTTGCGGTGCGTAGACGTAGCGACGGCAGCGCAGAGATGTCTTCTTCCCCGAGCTGTGTAAAAGCAGTAAGAGCGCGTAGACCGACTTCTTCAGACGAGTAGACAACATTCGCAGAGGTGTCGTCGATCCATTCAATTCGGCTGGGGGTTTCGTCGGGGAAATGGTCTGTCGCAAAGCGCTTGATATCATCTGTAGACAGTTCGTCCACGCCTCGGACATGCACCTTTTCGTAGTGCGCTTCAGCGTTTTGGGAGTCAACGACGCCATTCTCAGCTGTGAAGGCTTGCTGCTCGATATTATCCTATGCGATGACACGTCAGTCAGTGCTCTGATATCAATCAATTTGCGATTGATTCAGGTGAAGCAAGCAGCTTACTGTTTCAATAGCTTCCGTCTCTGGGAAAGGGCCCAGGTCAAGGTCCATATCAATGTCCATTGAGTGCTCCATGGTGGTATCTGCGATCGTCGCCGTGGGCTGCTGAAGAGCCGCCACTTCCATTACGGTCGTTGGTGGTGAGAGAGCTGCGCTGGCATGGAGTTAGATTTCTGGACGTTGCAAGAGTAGTAGATTCAGGAAGAAGGAGAGGTAAAAAAGTGCTGACAAGGTAGAGACTATTGCTCTTCAATTGTGACTGGGATGTGTGATGTGAGGATTGATAGAAGCTTTTTGCTTGTTCCGAGACGTCGGGTTGCCGCGTCTTGGCCCGCCTCCAAATGCGGAGGAGCTTCAACGGCTGAATGACTAAGCAAGCCTTCGCGACTGTTTGTGACAGCAGACTCTTGGACACTTCACTTCACTTTTATATGACAGTGTAAGATGAAAACTTGACACTCACTTCGAGTTGGTTGTGTGATGTCGCAGTTTCACTTCACTTCTTGAGTCTCACTTGTGTCTCTACCCCCTAACCCAGTACACCCACTCTTGCGCCTTATATTCAGTCCAAGGATTGTTTTCTATATTGGATGGGAAATCCGATTTGAACTCAGTCTGTCATGCAATTGAACGGCTCGTCAGACAGCAATCGTTTCAAAGAATGATATGTAAAAGCAATAGTGTCTGCTGCACGTGACTGGATTGCATGTGACTTCTCTCCTAGCCAATAGAATCTAGTCTTGATGTGGAATCTCCACCCAGGGAATGTTGTCTTTCTATTGGTCCGCGCAGGCAACAACAACAACAAGCTTGATATCTCGCAAAATTCTTTTGCTTGATGCTTGATACTTGATACTTCCATGAGAAGACAAAATGGATCATACGGCCTCTGAGACTCTACTAGCGAGCACACTCGTGGCGCGCTTTCTGCGGTCAAACAACTACAACGACACTCTAGATACTTTCATCCGAGAGGCGGGTTTGCCGTCTGATGCCGGGACCGTCAGGTATAAGTCAGATGGCGTGGAGCAATGGACTCTCGAAGGGATTATACAGGAGAAGAAGAAATTTGATCAAAGTTTGTCCTTTGAGAGATATGATGATTCGCAGAGTAAGAAGGACGAGTGGAGCGTGCCGGGTAAGTAAACAGCCCAAGAATCTGTGATATATAGATTGCTTATGAGATGATATTTAGCTCCCTCAACGCCAAAGGTTATAGAAAACCCGGCTCCATCCAATCTGCTCTCGGTCTCAGTTTCGCTATGGCAGAAGGAAGATAGACACCACGACATAGGCCTATACATCCTTTCTACTAGTGCTGACAAACGTTGGAATGTCTTTAACGTGACTCCAGACAACACACTAGAATTTTCTGTTGCTGAACTCACGGACTCGCCCATCTTGTCTCAAGCTGTTATTCGGGGAGGCCAATACCTATTTCTAACGAGTATGTCCGGCCAACTTCTCCTAGTGCGGAATGACCAAGATGTAGACACCAGAAAAGACCATACAAAATACGTAGTCAAAGTTGTTGCATATGAGGACGAAGAAGATGAGGTCTGGGCCGTTACCGCAGGATGGGATGCACAAGTTTTGATCTACCGCACAACGATATCATCCTCTCGCTTCGACGGGGAAGATCCTAAGATTGGCGAGCCAGTGGGATCTATCAAGCTACCGACAAATCCAGAATCTATCCTTCTTGTGCGGCATCCGGACTCTGGAGATTTGATGCTTTTAGTGTCTCGGCGTGATTCGACGTATATCTACTACTACAATCTTGAACCATTGCGGTCAGCCACTAGCACTTTTCAACCATGCGAGGAAGTTGGGAAACAGAATCTTGCGCCGCACTCTAATGCATGGATTGCATTTTCACCGTCTTGTCTGGCCCAGAGCCCGCATGACCCTGGGCTTATTGCAGTGGCATTGTCGACATTACCACATATGAAAATCATGATTGTCCGGTTGCTATTCCCGTCCTCTCGCGACGATGCCACCACGGATTCCAGCCGCGGGGTGGCAGGGAGTACAGACACTCCTACGGAGACCTCTGCACCAGACTCAGAAACCCGACTCAGCCAGGCAATGGCCTCACTAGCTCTCCAAAACCGCGAAGACGCTGCCATCCTTATCCAAGCTAATACACTTGCGCCACAAACTGCCTACTCAACTCCGCAGGTTGTGTGGCGACCAGATGGCTCGGGCGTGTTTGTAAATGGCGATGATGGCGTGATTCGTGGCATTGAGGCTAAGACAGGGAAAGTGGTGGCGATGCTGAAGAATGGTCATGAACATAAAGTGAGAAGCATTTGGGCGGGCTGGGTAACTGTAGATGGTTCAAAGGAAGAGTGGGTTGTTAGCGGTGGGTTTGATAAAAAGTTGATTGTGTGGAAGTAATAGGCTTGAAGTATTAATGTCGATATGTACGACAGTATGATCTCACATTCATCAAAACGGTTTTGATGATGTTATACTGAGTGGCCGTATGTGATTATAAGTGCAATACGAGTAGAATACAAATGAGATGCCATTGGTAAGGGAAGAACCCTCGAGTATAATTCTACATAATTTTGAAATAGACTGAAACGCGTAGGTAGACATATATTTACATCAAAACGTCTATTTCACGTGGACCTGGAGGGTTTCGAGGACCTAAAAAATGATCAGTAAACAAGTCGCAATTGCAGGTGAGATAGGCATACCTCAAGTTCAATCTTGGCCTCGGCAATATCAACCTCGCTGCCAGTACCGTTGGCAATCTTCTGGGCCTCAGCGATTTGAGCACGAATGGCCTGTGGTCTGTGTTAGCCCAATATCTTGCATTGTTGTTTCCTTCATGTATGTAAACACTGACATCAGCGGAGAAATCCTCCAATGGGAAAGCCTCAACAGCATTGACGCTGAGGCGAGAGTCGGGCTGGACGACGGCAAAACCACCGGAAACTGTAACACCAATATAGTTAGTCGAGTAATTCATGAAGAAAGTCACGCCGTAGTTTCCTTGTTTCCGGCTGTCTCGGACAGGTTTGACGTACGGAAGAATTGCTTGGTGCCACCGCTCTCCTCAATGACTTCGACAAGACCGGGCTTCAACTGTTCAATGGAAGGAACGTGGTTGGCGAGGATACCCATTTCACCGGACTCGGCGGGGATGTTGACTTGGACACTGTTTTAACCATCAATTAACATCCGACCTGCGTAAACATTTTATCAAAGCATGGATGGGCATGGCGGGAGATGCGGAACGTACACGTCGGCGGACTTGAAAAGGTTCTATATCATTAACAAGTAAAAAGGTTAGCAATTAACTTGTGCCAGGCGAAGTTTTTGCGCAGGCGTTGCGTTTTCATACCTGGTGAGGCATGGCCAGGGAGAGCTTGATCTTGTCGGGGACAGCGTCGGCGTAGGTGCGGCGGCCGGCAGGAACGCGAATGGCAGAAGGGCGCACCCGGAGGGCAGCCCGTGCAAACCGAAGAGAGCTCATTGTGTAGTTGTGTGAAGGAGGATGCGGTTTGAAGACGTTGTCCCTTCAAATGCTGAGGTGGTTCGAGAGAAACGGTGAAAGTCGGAACAAACTCACCAAGCCCGAAGGAGTGCTTGGCATTGAGTCACGTGATATATATGGACTTTACAATTTGCATGGGAATTGATTCTCGATTTCCTACTTTTCTAATGAGCATAAATATTGCGGGCATTCTTCAATTGGCGCGTGCAAAAGTATAAAGCACTATTAACATCAATTTAAATGAAATGCCATTGCTGTGTGCTATCATTGCGTCCTTGGTGGTTTGCCCGTACTTGCGTAGATGCGAAAATTTAACTAACAAGGATAACCCATATTACTGACGATTTGATTCCTCTAAGATAGAATATGTCGAACAATTATATACGTGCAGTAGTATAATGTTTGCAAAAGACGTTGAATTCGATGTTTGTCAAGGGGATGATGCTGATGCTCCAATGACATCGCACTAGCCGCATCCGCCTAAGCGAGATTGCCCACACAACCCGAGCCCTACCCGCAACAAGCTGCGTTCCGGCGATACTTCCTCCATCTCAGTTCAGGCTTCACTACGACAAACACCTCATCGCGACAAAACCGTCAAGATGGCCAGTACGTTGCACCACGGAATCAAAACTAATTCATTTGAATATACAGCTTGCTAATTTGTTCCTTTAATAGAGTCCAAGAACTCGTCCCAGCACAACCAGAGCAAGAAGGCTCACCGTAACGGGTTCGTCTCACAAATTACTCCCTCGAGCATCGCATCGCATTTCGCTTTTTATACATGAACAGCTCCTCGCTACGTTCTATTCGCATTCATGAGTTGATTTGAACACTATAACTAACGACTGTTTCGACCTACAGTATCAAGAAGCCCAAGACCTTCCGTTACCCTTCCCTCAAGGGTACCGACCCTAAGTTCCGACGCAACCACAGACATGCTCTTCACGGCACTGCTAAGGCTTTGGTACGTTGCAGCTGAATTACACCTTTCGGCCGGTTCACGAACCAGGCAGTCTTTCGACACGGAAGAGGAACATGGGCTAACAATTTCTACAGAAGGAGCGCGCCGAGGGCAAGCGGGAGATTGCTTAGATGGAGAGAACAAGAACAAAAAATTTGAAAAATTCTTGATTATTCGGCGAAATATTCTTGTGTGTGATAATGAATCTATCATGATTGTCAAATAGACACGGCAAATCGACTCGAGCGGAAGATGACATGAGGCTCGCTCGACAATTTTTTTTCTCAGGAAATACTTTCACCGTTTCTTTCCGTTTCTTTACAAAAGGTAGACCACGAATTTTGCTACGAAGGGGGGAAGAGTGCATGCGGTTTTCGTAGGAGAGCACCGGAAACGAGAAGGGGGAAGAAAAAAAGAGAGGGGAACAAAAACAGAGACGATCAGCCACTCATGTTCTCCTTTTTCTACAATGAAGGGAAGAACACGATGGTTCGTTCTATCTGCCAGGCATATGTGTGTACAGCTCCGTGGCTATTCCATGCCCGCCTGCTGAAGGATTATTTCTTTTACGTGCCGAGAATATTTTGCACTCCAATTACCAAACACCTTATTCCTTATACCACATGGATGCAGGGTGCATGGACGGAGAGCTACATGCATATCGTAGAAATAAGCCGTAGAATTCGAATATGGAGCTGGAGATATACATCTAGGTACCAAGGATTGTGAAAGTGATGGTTATGGCTAATCTATTTTTATGACATCAAAATACATATAGACATGAATATAATATCTAGGAATGCTTTCTTTCTATTCCGTCCATTCTTTTGCCTTGAACGCAGCTGTCGGATTGCGTAGATAGTCCACGTTCCGAATGAGCCTGACTTCTGAAGCCTTTGTTCGCCGCAAATGCTCTCGGAAATCACGCTGTTGCTCTGTCAATCCCTCGGCATTATTAGAAGAAGTGTCGACGGTAGCAGCAAGCTCGGCTTCCCGAGCCTTCATCGTCCTTAATAATACAGATTGCATGCTCGTAAGCACTTTCTCGGTAGATTTCGCAAGTGGCAACTCTGTTGGCGAGACATCATCAGGCGATACCCATGATTTTGTATTCCTGAGAGATGGACTCGCGGCAAAGACGGCTTCGCGGAGACGGGCCACTGTCAGGGCTGCGAACATGTCCCCGGTGCCGTTGAAGTTGCATTCGAGAGTTGGAATGTCGACGTGCCATATTCGCGGGGAACCATCGGAGCGAACAGTAGATCCAATGACGGTCATCATCCCTGATGGGGTTGAGGAGCCGAGGCTTGATAGTTGCACAGATGTGACGATGATGTGAGGGATGGAATATATCTTGTGTATTAGAGTGATGGCCTTGGTGAGGTCACTCGTAGTTGATATTTTGATGCCGGATAGCGTTCTTCATGCTGTTAGTAATGTTTTCTCCAAGCAACGTACAGCCGCCGACTTACTCGGTTTCGAATTGATTTGGTAAAATTAAATCTGCGTGATGTATTATGTTTTTATAGGCTGGCACAACATCTTCGGCCACATACAAGCGGCCCAAATCGCCCATGACGGGGTCGAGAACTATAACAATGTTTTGTAAGCAAGGAAATAAACAGATATATAGGTGGAAAGGCTCACTCCAGAAGAAGGATCCGGGTTTTTCTTCTGCTTTACGTTTCAGATCTTGCGCAATATCTCCCACTGCTTCGACAACAGCTGCACTGGGCGCATAACCCGAGAGCATGACATCAAAATCGGTGAGATAACTTTGAGTCAACCCCTCGTAGATGGTGCGAACCTCTTCTGCACTGGTTTTTGTTCCTTTGACTTGTCGGTATCCAGTATGGTTGCCTGAAAACGTCATTAGTCTTGAATCACGACTATGGTGATATAAGCAACTTACTAAAGTGAACGGTATTAATTCCAGCCACTTCGCAGCCCAGGGTCTGCATCACAAATGTGGCCATTGTATTTCCCACATATCTGACAGCACATGGGTTGTCAGCTGGGAAATTCTATAGTTCATTATACAGGCAAAATAACTGACCCATAACTGACCTATTTGCAGGGATTAGTACATAGTCTAGAAAATTTGAATGGAAAGATAATTGCATATCGGAGACACCGGAAGGTTCAGTTAATCAAGTCAAATGGGCACATACATGGCTAGCTATTGCCAGGACTTTTGTCTCCGGGACCCCATCTTGTGCCTCATCAGAGGACGACATCGTTGCAGATGATACTTCACACTCAGTGCACTCCGTGCAGATGACAGATGTACTGCTGATAGGACAGTAGTGGGGGGGAAGCGGTTTTTTTCCACGTGGGTTGGTTGCAGATCGCAGGCCAGCGAAGCACCAATGGTGAGATATGCAGAAGATCGGATGAATTGTTATATGAATCGCTCAATTGCAGGCAACTTAGGGGGTTGTAGTGTGACTCATAAAAGTGAAGTCTTCGAGATGATTCACTAATCTATCGTCACGCGATAATAAAAGTTTGGTGGGGGGCCTTGATGCCTCAATTATCAGGCAGCGAAGGACTAGTGCAGCAGTCGCCATGCAGCTGCTTTCCAACTTCAACACCAATCTGAGCTTATTTTGACTACATCTCAAGTTTCAATGCACCCTCTTGTCGGGAATGAAAGAAAGAATTACCTTTGATGCATCATGCCTCCCTCATCCAAGCATTAAAGACATCGACTTCGTCGATTCCTCCTTCTTCTCAACTAAGCCAGGTCAACGCCTGCCGACTCCCTCGGAGGTTACTATATGTTTCGAAGCACCATATTACTTCGACAGTTTTCAAGTTTGCTACAACGAGAAAGATAAGATATGGCGAGGAAGATTCCAGACTGGAATCTTATACTGTCTGCCTAGTACTACTTTAAGCTGATTAGGCTCGGACATTGATGTCTTTTTTCATAACTTGATCGCCTGAAGTTTAGGCTTCCAGATTCATCTAATCATCTGCTTATAGCATACCTATCCAGATTGAACAAATGGCCATGATTCAAGATTGTCACTTCTGATTCAATTGACCGAGTAGTAACAAGCAGGAAATTTTTCATTCATTCCTCTCAATATTCGTGATTGTCATTGTATAATCATCATCTGAGCCGACGTGGACAAGCATAGAGCAAAACCTGGTCTGCTGCAATGCATATCTACAGCATCATGTCTATATCATTCTATGCATCTATTTTCCAGTGCTGCCAAAGCCTCCTGCGCCGCGGACGCTCTCTTCCAATTGCTCCACAACCAGGACGTCGGGGGTATATATCTAATGAAAAAAAGCTCGTTAGCAAGTATATTCTCGTAGAGTGGGGGAGGGTTGTAGTACTCTTTCCAAAACAAGCTGGGCAACTCGTTCTCCTTCCTTGACTGTTGTATTGGTAGATGTGTTAGCCAGTTTGCCAAATAAAAGCGAGGAAGAGGGAATAATCGTACCAGGAAAGTCTACATCAGAATGGTTGAAGAGCAACACTTTAACTTCGCCGCGGTAATCAGCATCAATGACGCCAGCTCCAGTGTCAATGAAGTGTTTAGAAGCGAGTCCACTTCGCGGTGCGATGCGGCCATCTAATGAAACCAATTATCAGCACTATTACTCTCATTCAGCATTCAGAAAAGGCGAGACATACATGTGCCTTCAGGAACCGCAATGGCCAGCCCAGTATCAACCAGACCCTTCCCCTTTGCCGGAATCACAGTCTCCTTGGCGCTGTAGATATCATATCCTGCGGCGAAAGCAGAACCACGAGTCGGGGCTTTGGCGGACTCGACTAGCTTCTTGACCAGAAGAGGAGGCGCGGGCTGGGAGATGGAGGTGACAGCGGTGTCGTTACCGGTAGAACCCATGATGGAGGCAATACTTGTGTCGTTGTTTGTTTCTGTCGTGTTGGGTTTTGTTCTCTTGGGGAGGGGTGAAGCGGGGAGCGACGGAGGTTCGTGAGCGGCGGCGGCAGTAATGGACGTAGTTTCTGGAGGAGGAGGTGTGGTTTCCTTCGTCATGGTAGTTTTTAAAGAAGATAGAAGAAAATAAAAAAGGAAGTGGAGTGTGGGAAGTTGTCAAGTTTCTTTCCCATCCCTTGGATGCATCTAAACTAATGGATCATCGTTTTGTCTGGGACGCGTCTGGCGGTGAGACGCGCCCGCGTTAAAACCCATCTTACCCGAACGGGAGCAAGCCCTAATCACATGGGCTGGTCAACCCTATTCCATCTTCAACTCAAAATTGACAATGGGCAAGTCATCTCTTCTCTTATCGTTGCATACTATGTCTACGCGGTAACCCATTTACCATCCCAGTAAACACCTAAGGCTGTAACTACAGCACACGGCCGAGACCAAGGTCCCTTGCGGAGGGCGGGGCTTAGATCCCGCGGTTATTTGGCGGGCCAAGAGTATGGAGAAGCTCATTGCCTCGGTTGGTTACACCAGCTACGTATCTCGTAAGTCAGTACGAAGAACTGCGCATTCTCCATTAATTGATCAAGCCGATAATCAAGACTTCCAATGCCAAACCCCTCCAGCTAGAACCACACAAACAAAGCAAAAGCAACTATCTACATATAAGCAAGCGCCATGGCTGGTCCGGTGCGGCAACCCATTGACATCGCATCGCTGGAGCGATACATCAACACCAACCTGCCATTGATCAAGACGCCACTAGTCGTGAAGCAGGTGCGGACATCTCTCCCATCAGACTTTCAAATATTAGTCCCGTATTAATATTTCTTCTTGTACAGTTCGGCTTCGGTCAATCAAACCCTACATACCAGCTCTTCGCAGCCGACGGCCAGACATTCGTCCTACGCAAAAAGCCTCCGGGCAAACTCCTCTCCAAGACGGCGCATCAGGTTGAGCGCGAATATCAGATTTTGTACGCTTTGCAGGGAACCGATGTGCCAGTTCCGAGGGTGTATATCTTGTGTGAGGATAACAATGTGGTGGGCACGCCGTTCTACATTATGGAGTTTCTAGATGGGAGGATTTTTACGAATCCTGCTATTCCGGGTGTGAGTGCGCAGGAAAGGAGTGAGATGTACGACCCCTCCCCCTTCCACACCTTGTCGAGCTTATAATTGATTTCTGAATCATGTAGATGGCACGACGCCCTCCGAACGCTCGGCAAACTACACCGCGTCGACCCCAAATCCGTCAACATGGAGAAATTCGGGCGCCACTCGGGCTTCTACGACCGCCAAATCTCAACCCTGAGCCGCGTCTCTCATGTGCAGGCACAAGCTGTTGACGTCGACACCAAAGAACCCGTCGGCGAACTGCCCCATTTCCAAGAAAATGTCCACTTCTTCTCCAACAAAACCCATCAACCAGCCGACCGCACAACTTTCGTGCACGGCGATTTCAAAATCGATAATCTCATATTCCACAAATCCCAGCCAAAAGTCATTGGCATTCTGGACTGGGAAATGGCGACCATCGGGCACCCGCTGTCAGACATTTCAAACCTAACAAGTCCGTATTATCTGGATTCGGCGGAATACAAAGCAACAGACTTTCAGTCGGGTGGTATTTCAGGCTTACCGAGTAGAGAGCAATGTCTGCAGTGGTATGCAGAGACGTCGGAGTATGATCCGAGACCGGATATAGATTGGGGGGATGCGTTCTTTTCGTTTCGGTCGTCGGTGATTATGCATGGGATTGCGGCGCGGTATGCCCTGCGGCAGGCGAGTAGTGCGAGGGCGCATGAGTATATCAAGAATATGAAGCCGTTTGCGGAGGAGACGCATCGGCGGGTGCAAGCTGTGGCGGCGAAGAGGCAGAGAGGGCGTTTGTAGGAGCTGTATATTAAGTCATTAACTAGGGATTGACCTGCTGCATTCTATCTAGGTACGCTATTTTCTACTTAGCATGGAGATACTGGCGTATCTTGCCTCATCGGGCTATCCTTTGACTCTATATCACAACTCAGCCTTGCTGAATAGCTTCATATACATAGCTACCTGTGAGGCCGGAAGAGCTTTAGTGAAAGCTCGAAGACCTCGAATACAATAGGTCGGACAAACTACCCTTCACCGGTCTGAACAATGCATTCATTCCCAGGTTAATCATCTACCTTTAGTTACAATGCATGCAATGCAATGATATCAAGCCAATTCGAGGTTCAAGACTCGGGACCCGGTTCATTTCAAAATGTTTTAAAAACATGCCGTTTGGCACTGAGTAACCCATGCATAGGCCTTTTTCCCCCGATTGGTGAAGAAACTCTGACACGCACGCCTAACCCTACATTTTTATGATTAAGTATATTAAAGACCATAACAAGATAAATATTGATGTTGCAGGCTAACTATCAAGATATATATCCCTATACAGTGCAACAACTGTTCATCAAGCACATAGGTACCTGGCCAACTCCATACCCACCATGCTCCTTTTTGTTTGTTAAATGAACTACATAAGCACAAGAAACATCCCAGTCCTGAACTAGTCTAATTCAGAAGAAGAGAGACAATCTGAGATCGATTTACAAATAATTTGGTTATAAGATGTCTAATCCCTGTCTATTTCTTTTCCAAAACTCACGAAGATTCCCCGGGACGTCTGGACTCTGGAGCCTTGTACCGTGCATGCACGCCCTGCAGCAATTGCGGAATTGCTGGCAACTTCAAAACACCCGGGTTTTGATAGGGCGTACTTGCTGCATGGATGCATGGAGGAGATACATCATACGCCTTATCAGTAAGGCTGTGAAAGTCTGAAGAATCTGAGCAACAGATCGTCAACGACCCGGGTGTATGTATGTATGTGATCACCAGACCATAGCAGACAGCGGGGAGAGTTACACGGCATGGCTTAGCATATCGATATATACGTGTCACAGAGCTGGCACTGGGTAAATAGATGGTTCGCTTGTAGAGATTCAATATTTATTTAGGAGGTAATGAACGACCTCAGCCTTGGGAATAGACCTGACTCGTGGACTTTTACAACATGGAATTAATAGTTAAACCCAAACAGAATATACGCAATTACCCAACCAATCAATTATAGGTACCTACGAATGACCTGCCTACCTAGGAAATACAATCAGCTACGTGTATACCAATTCTGGTCCAACCGGTTTCTGCGTGCACCCAGCGAAGAACGACTGACTTTATGCAGAGCCGCGGCGGACATTGTATTTGTGTTTTGTATTTTGTGCCCGATCTGATCATCTAGCTGGCCAAGACCAGATTGCATAAAAACACCTACCTACGAAGTAAGGTGAAACACAAACCCTCTTTTTTGTTTTTGTTTTAGCGGGGTTTTTAATTATTTGGGTTTGACTCGAAATACGAATAGTAGGGACGTGCGAATACGCTGGTCAGTGGTGATTATTGATCATCAATTTCCAAATACGGTATGTTTACGAGGGCTGGCTCTATTATTAGACGACACAAACGACAATGAATGAATGAATGAATGAATGACTCGAGTCAACACGCGAGAGCCAACAGCGACAGAAACAGAGTAACAAAGAACGAAAGAAAGAAAAAATAGAAACGCTCGGCTCGAAAAATATACCCAATTCGTTGAAAACTAGTTTATCCGGATGCGGCTCAATGCATAATTGCTTATTTTTTCCAGCAAATAAATGAACCCTAAAATAAGCAAAAAGTTATTTTTTGTTGTTATTTATTTTCGTCAGCCGCATCAGACGAACACACTGACAGGCTGAGGCTACAGATTACAAGCTCTTACCTTACCGGTCCGGTGTTGGTTTGCGAACTGACTGACTGTCGGGGCCGGGTCCGTTGTCCTACGGGCTGTATGTACACCATACGGAGTCCTCCATACGAACTCCGGAGTTGTACTGTAGGCCAGGCAGCGCAATTAACTTACTCATGCATCTAAGCATTTGGCTGCCCTTTTGGCTGGCGATGGCTGCTGGCATATTTTTTTCTCCCCGATGCTCCCTCCCTTCCCTTCCTTCCGGCAGCTTCCACATTCCGCGGGGAATGGGAACGCTAGCTACCAACAAGGCTAGCAGTTGGTCGTCGACATCATTTTCATGTGAGGCTGACAATCGTACCAACACTGTCTAAGACCGTCTAGGTAACCAGTGGTACGAAGCTAACTCTCACCGGGGATTATCATGCGATCCTGTTGATAGATGACGATGTTGTGCTCAATTATTTTTCGAAATTTTGAATTTCCAGTTTCGAGTTTCGAATTTCGATCAATCATATGTGCGGGACAGTTGGAATGCGCATAATGTGTGCGCGAAAGAGTCGAAGACTGCAGGGCGGGCTTTTGGAGCCGCATTAGTTGGTTGACTTAGGTAGGGTGCGTTGTACACTCGCGTCGTAACCATCAAGAAAAAGCCTGGCGCCGGGCGGGAGACGTAATCCTTGCATGTTGCTTGACTGACTCGTGAGACCGTTGATACTAGATAGAGTAGCAGCAACTCACTAACTCTACAGAGTAGTAAGAACATAGTGCAGTGTGAATATAGGTCGCGCTTCTATCCGTATGGCATACTGTGCTAGGCGTCGAGTGCAGCAGAGCTGATTACGCGGAATTGCCTAGTCCAGCTAAGCCCATAATATGAGGCTATTCGAGCAGGCCAATCAGCGGCAGTGCATTCCGGGGATTGCCGTGTGGGCCACTCTTGGTGCAACGTGATTGGTGCTTGGGGGCAGAACAGAGTGGGGGTTCTTTCGGCGTTTTTAGCCTTTAATTTTTAGCCTCGTTCCGCTTTGGGGCTAGTGCGTTGCTGGCTGCCCTTACCACCGCGAGCTCGTCCTCTGATTGGGTCGATTATCCATGGGGCCCAGCCCGCTGCGTAACCCTGTAGAGCCGCAATTTATTGCAGCCCGTTTCGCTCCTCTGCCAATTCTCATGCAGAGTCTCAGCTTGATTAATTAATTTGACCTTGTCTGCGAGACATCCGTCGATCCTTCGATGACGGGTAGGTATGCTTCTGGCTCTGCTGATTCCCAGCTTGCGTGGTCAACGGTCTTGTCTTGGACTCGTAGTCGACGCGAATCCTCTGTCACGGGCATGCTGGGGCACTAAACTAGTCCGCCCGCTACTTGCATGGGTGAGGATGAGGCACGTATCAGACAATGCCCCTCTGCCCGCCCTAAGGCTTTTTGTGGCGCATGGCTGCGTCAGCTTCTCTCAATTGAATCCCGTCCGGCTCCCACCCAATTGTCTGGCATCCTGCTGCTGTCTGCCATCATCGTCGTCGTCATGCTGTTCTCGGCTTGTTTCAACAGTTACGTGTTCTTGGAACCTCTCTATATATAATATATTTAATCCATCGACCGCGTACTCTAGTCGACTGCTCTGGAAGCCGCAGAAGATCGCTCGCACTCTAGCCCCAATGAACGCGTGTTGGTTGGTTATTTCAGGTGTGCCAGGCATACGTAAGAATGCCCAAGGTGGCTTGCTAAAATAAGGCTCCATCATGCGCTTGTAAGTTGTCAGATGCACTGGCAGTTTGGTTGAGGTATTGTCAGTGTCACACGGGCAGGTATATTCTATCTACGCTCGCTCCAATGGCAGAACTCCCGATCGCGAGCGAACACGAAACCTAGAGACAGGATGAGCAGAATCTGAAGTAAGGACGGTAGAAAACAAGAACGAGACGTACCTAATGTAGTTCCCGAGCTCCACCCAAAGCGGGGATTTGATTTCCTCTGGCCCTTATCACCCAGTCTGATCGCCCGTCTAGAAAATATGTGCAGCTGGCATTATTCTGTGAGGCTCGCTCGCAGCCCGCTCGTGCCACATCAATTCTTTGATGATCCCGTTCCGGCACAGGGCCACACAGGCAAATTCCCTGTATTGTCCGAGCAAATCTAAAAGGAGGCTCAAGAGTCTTCCTGCCATTCTTCCTTCTTCCACCTCTCCCCCATTTCCGTGTCCGATGGGCTGGCCGCATAAATTTCCCAGATTACGAATCTATACGCCACGAGATTTTGGAGCAAACTCCTAGTGAAAGCAATTTCGTTTTTGCTCGATTCTTTTTTCCCTTTTCATCCGGTTTTTTCAGCCTCCTGATGGCCGCGGCGTCTTTGACCGCTGCTCCACAGGCTCCCGAGAACATTGCGTAGCGGCTCACACGCTAGCTCCAGTCAGGTCATCTCAACTCATTGCACTCGCACGTACGAAGCAGTGGCTTGTAAGTTCTAAGCTGCCGGTCGCTGTGTGATGATCCGGCCGCGTGGTCGACGAGATTCGAGATAACAGACGGCTGACGACTCGTCTCTAGGTGTTCACACACTGTTCCTGTTCTCTCGGCTGTTGGCTTACTTAGCGTTGCCACCCGTGTGTCGCCGCAGCTAGACTCACTGATTGCGTGGCGCGAGTTCCAGCTAGTTAGCCCCCGCACCTTACCATTGGCTCGTGGGCAAGAGTAGTCGTCAGCTCTCCAAAATTGATGGCAAGTTGAAGCAACCGTAGTTTTCTTTTTAAAGGAACATTACGTTGCAGCTTGCGAGGGGAGGAAAAAGGGGAAGAGATCGGGGCCAGCCAACCGTTTCTTGATTTTGTCTTAAATATATGCGTGCGGCTCTACAAAACAGGCAGGAGCCGTTCACCACCACAAATTGGCAACTTTGGAAGGCGCGAGCCTGAGGCACTTCCGCACCGCACCGCACCGCGCCTTCCTCCTAGACGTACCTTGGTAAGCCGCACAATAAACAACAACCAACACCACCTCATCCCATCTTGCCACCAGATGACGCATCGTATAAACATGCATGCGCTAACTCATCCTAGATCTTCTCATTGCTCATTGGAAACACACTGGCCTTCTCTATTCTGTTTTAAGGAACCTTCCAAACCGTGTCCATGGTGGGCACCAGTCGCACCCATGTTTTCCGACATGTACGATTCAGATGATGCGTTGAATCGCTCACCCGGTTTAAGGCCATCTGTAATAAAATATGGACCAGACGAATCCATCCCACCGTTTCTGCAGGAGAAGCAGCAGCAGCACGCACTGGCAAATGGCAAACGGGAAAGCTCGTCCAGTCCCAGCTCGGATGACCGCTCCCCCAAGCATCGTCGACGGCGTAGGAAACCCCAGCCCACTTTAGGTGATGCCGTCTTGATTGGTTTTCTAGCTCCAAATAGGCCTGACATTGCTAGACAAGCGGGGGAAGAGACGCCTATGGCAGACTCAGATGAATCTGAAGATGACAGACGAAAACGAGCCACCATTTCCTCCAACAAACCAAACGTGACTTGCGCAAGCGATTTTGCCAAAAATGCACTGGACCTGATGGTCGACCACTCACGTTCCACTACATCTCTACCATCAATCAAAGAACTGGTTTCCCATGAAGCGATATTCTCACCCAAGCCACCAACTCCGCAAACAAGCTCTCTCTCGCCGCTCAAAAGGCACAGACAGGATAGTCTTGCATCCTCTAACGTAGGAAAATATACGATTCCTCCTCCAAGTCAACTTGAAATTCTTCCCGCCCTCCAGGCGCCGACACCTTCCGCGGCTGGATCTCCAGATAACTCCCAAAGCTTACCATCCATACGCTCAACAATCCTGGCCGACCTAGAGAGTGCTCCACCGACGCCTTACCATATGCCAACACCAACCCCGCAACTTGCTAGGGGCGCAAGTACTCAATCAGAACATTCGGTTTCCTGGATTTCTACAGCTCCATCTTCCGAACCATCTTTCGCCCCAATTCAAATACCCACGTCTTACTCCTCCCATCCGTCTCCCATGAGCTTGGCTACCACATCGCCAGCCTCTCAAACAACTCAATATTCGATGCAGCCGCCTAGTTTAACACCTGATACGTCCAGTATGACAGTCTATAGCGAATCCTTACGGCGACCTTCAATAGGCAAGAGTCCAGCGAATAGTTATCCCACTCCTACTGAGATGCGATCTGAGCTGCGGTCGGTTATCGAAGAGCGCCCGGATGCGTTGGGTGGTGGTCCGAATTTGTTCAAATGCCATCATCCTGGTTGCACGGCTGCTCCTTTCCAAACACAATATCTTCTAAAGTATGTCCTTTATTTTCTCCGTGATTTGGACCTCCACTAATCGTCACAGCTCTCACGCAAATGTCCATTCCCAAGACCGGCCACACTTCTGCCCCGTCATGGGCTGTCCTCGCGCCATGGGCGGTAAAGGTTTCAAGAGGAAAAACGAAATGATTCGCCATGGTCTAGTGCACGATTCGCCGGGATATGTGTGTCCATTTTGTACGGACCAACAGCACAAGTATCCTCGTCCGGATAATTTACAACGGTATGTTCTGCAGTTGCAACCGATGGCGTACTTTCTGTTCTAACATGTAATAGACACGTGCGAGTTCACCACATTGATAAAAACAAGGACGATCCGGAATTGCGAAATGTTCTTGCGCAAAGGCCCAAGGGTAGTGGACGAGGGCGTCGACGACGTGTTCATTCGTGAATATACTGAAACTCGAAATTTATCCCTATGAGTCTTATCAAAAACGATTGAGACAGACAACTCCATCCTGCACCTATTTGAACGAGTGCGGAAGGCAAACAACCTTGGAGTGGAGGTTAATCTGCGCCTCTCGACGAGCACTGCGGAAAATGTACGCCGCCATTTGAAATCCATTCCGGTGATTTCTGTGCCAAACGTGAGGTTGCGATATTCGAACGATAGCCAAGCCAAGCCAAGTCAATGAGATGAGGATGAAAGCAATACGAGGCCAAATGACACAAAGCAAGTGTCAGACAACCACAGATCCCCCGATGAATGCTTTCGGCCAGCGATATAAAAAAAAACACCACTCGCGCCCCCATTCATGACATTCGAACTTTTATAACGACGTGATGAGATTACGACATTGTATGACTATTCTATCTTTTTTGCAACTTTTCAGCTTTACCGTTTCAACGTATGGTGTCGATAATATTGCCGATTCTAGAGCCTTTTTTTCGACCATGCTGACAATTTGCATATTGTCTCCGTGTTCCAATTTCCCTGGCACGAAGCGAAAGTACCTACGTATATATAGATTGAGCGTTATGTTTTTTCCTTTCTTATTATTATTCTTCGTGTATCTACTTTTTGAGGAGAATATTTGTAAATACAACCTTGGAACTGCACATATACACGCAAACACACACAACGGGCTCTTTTTGTTGCATTTTCAAGCTCCGAAGGGGGGGCGTACGTAGAGTAGAGCTTTGATATAATCCAGTTTCAATATACGACAAATCCATGTAAGCCATCTGTTTGAGGACTGCAGGGGCGTAGATTGATCATCATTGCAACCGCTCCTGAAATCTTGGAATCTTGGAGGCGAACGAGGCGAAGGAAGCGAAAGCGAACCAAGCGAAGCTCATGACGAATTCGTATCGAGCTGGACCCTATACAACGCAAACACACACACACACACACACACACACACACACACACACACACACACACACACACACACACACACACACACACACACACACACACACACACACACACACACACACACACACACACACACACACATCTTTTTTTCCAAGCTCCGAAGAAGGGGGGCGTAGAGCTCATGGATTACTGTTTGAGAAACTGCATTGATCATCATTGCAACCAGCTCCCTGAAGCCCTGAAAGCTAGGAACACGAACGAAAGCTCATGACGAATTCAGCTGGACCCTACGTTTATGAATCATAGCTACATACATACTTGACATCACAGCACATCATCCGTGACTTCATTGCTAGGTAAATTACGTATCTAGGCATGGAAAAAGGCCAACTAAATATAACATGAAACAAATATGCAAGGTCGTCGTTTGTCGGGTGGTGGCTGAAAAAGAATTAAAAAAATAAAAAAAAAAATAAATGCTTAAATGGTTGCACGCACAGGCAGGCTCTGGGTCTGGGTCTGGATTGCGCATTGTCATACCCCAGCGAGTAGCTATGAACGAACACCTTGTTCTTTAGGTACAGCTTACCTGGCCAGTGCAATCGGAGAACTCCGAATCCTTCCCCCCTCCCAAATACCAAGAATGCGTATTCGAGGGAGGACAGCATGTCATCAGACTTATCTGCCAGTCTGCCTTGCTTACGTCGCCTACCTATCTTGTACCTCGACCGTTGGAATAGGATGGCATCGGCTCTTAACTTTCCTCAGATTACGACTGTGAAAATGAGATGAAACAGCACCCACGACATGGATAAGCAAGCTAAATTACATGCAAGGCACCTATACCTTGATATATGGATATTGCCACCGCATCAACAAGCATACCCGTGAGGGAGGTTTTAACAAGTGATCTATACATCTATACACCTATACAAATATCCAGATGCTGTAGATGCATCTGCATCTGGAGTACCAAGGCCCGGGAACCCCCATCTGCAATGCAGGCAGCGCTAGAACAAACCCGAAACAGTGAAACATCATCCCCATGCCCTAAAAAAAGAATTGCCCGTACAGTACCTTTGAAACTAGTCGCTGACTATGATAGAGCATCATCATTTTTCTCAAAAAAAAAACCAGAAAGTTAAAAATAAAATTAAGAATAAGAATATCCTAGTTGAAACTGTTTCCATTTCTTCAGAGAAAAAAAAAACCCCCCCTGGTGGCTGCTTCCCCCCTGTACATAAAATGTAAATAAGGCCAGATCACTAGCGATGTACTACATGGCCCTCTATTTGCCCTTTGCGATGCCTGTCCTTTTACCTTTTAGCAAGCCTTGTATTATTTTTTTTGTTTATTTTTTAGTGGCAAGTACAGGCCTGAGGCTAGGACGTGCAGAATTCCGGGGGGCCGGATTCGCGGTGCGTTGTGTACGTGCCTTTTTTTAGTCCACCTAACTACGTGCTTACAGTTGCTACACCAAATCAGAGCTAGGGATTTTTATTCTATTCTTTTATATAGATACATCTATACGAAGTACCTACATTATACATATAAAAATATGTAAGTGGTGGAATAACCACGTGTGGGATTGTCTACTTTCCTATGTTGGTTAGCGTAGGTTTCTAGCAGCCCTACCTGTAGGACGTATACTATATATTTCTAGATTGATGTCAGAATAAGTAATTAAAGAAAATAAAAAAAATAACAAAATAGCTGCTTGGCCAATGCTCAAACCCACTTTGTCGGTTCCTGATTCTGGTATTAGCTGGATGCTCCGTGCGTGTATGCATATACATACAGCTCTAGGAGTCCCAGCTAACGTCCGTGTAAGCACTCTGAGGAATTTGACTGTCATCTGTGCATCCATGAATGACAGACTCTCGGTTCTGCCTGCCTGCCTGAGATGCTGTATGTATGTAATTTTTCCCCCAAACCCACCCACCTGGGCAAATTGTTGTTCTGCCCCCCCACGGAACGCATCCCGATGCATATACGTATGTGCGTATGATGTATGTATGCACATATCAGTCATGTCTGCTGAAGATCGCCCGGTCTATATACGGACATGCCCAGCTAGGTATGTAGAGGGTCTGTCTATTCAGCACAGGTTCACAGGAATCCCCGTCTTAAAGGGATCTCGGTATTCAAAATTCAAAACCGGTGTTGGAGTGTTGTAGTCCGTCATCAACACTCCATGTTTTTTTTCCCCTTTCGTTTTGTTTTTCATCCTGCACAACGATGAAAATGATATACATGATGGGTTGTTATTATTAGATATAGCGTTGTTTGCCTGGTCTAGTTTGGGATGCGCATCATCTGTACGCTTTATGCTGTCACGTAGATAGTCTTACCTACTTGTGCATAGGTCCTCGACTCTTCAGGATACCTAGGTACTATATTATGGAAGGTTTGCCCTCCGAATCTTCGAATATTTCTTCAGACTTCAACAGCAGACGACCTCACAGACAACAACTCCAACTCCAACTACAGCAACAGCAGCACACACAAAAAGACATCTCTTCACACAGCCTATCCAGCATAAACACTTGGGGAAACATGTCGGGCTTCTACCCTCACGGCCAGATCCCAGATGGAATGGACGAGGAAATGGCTCGCCAATACTACGCAAGCATGGGATATCCAATGCCACCCCCAAGTACCATGTCCATGATGCCAGCAGGCTACGCAGCGCCCTATGAAAACCCCTATGCACAAGCCATGCCTCCTCACTCAGCGGCATATCACCAAGCAATGGCCACATCCCAAGCATCATACCCTGCAGGCTACATCCCCCAACCCATGAACCCTTCTCTAGGCGCTGCTGCTGCGGGTATGCACCCTTACTCTCACCATCACCACGCAGCATCATTAGAGCGCCCTCCATCCCCCTCTGACAACACCGACAGCCTCGATGAATACGGCACCCAAGAACCAGACGGCACCTGGCGCTGCCGGTACCCCGGCTGCTCTTCCAAATCCATCTTTACGCGAGCCTGCGACTTGCGGAAGCATTTCAATCGACACAAGAAGTATCTCTTTTGTCGACATGATGGCTGTCCGCAGGCCACTGAGGGCGGGTTTTCAAGCAAAAAGGATCGTGCTCGACACGAGGCGAAGCATAACCCGTCAATCCCCTGCGAGTGGGAGGATTGTGATCGGGTTTTCAGCCGCATGGATAATATGAAGGATCATGTGCGCAGGATTCATTACAGGGGCAGTCGATGAAGCTGATTCATGTGGCATGCTATGGATGCTGTCTCATCGTGTATTTGTATGATTCTTTTTTCGTTTTCTTATTCTTGATTACTGTGCTACTTTTGTATTTTTGTTGCATTTTCATGCCTTCAATCGTGTGCATATATCGACTTTTTGCGTTTCACTTGTCTTTGTTTATCGTCCCTTGCATTCCCCGGACCCTTTTTCATCATCATCTTCTTGTTGTTGTCGTCGTCATCATCGTGGTGTTGCATTTCCTTTGTGAACAGCCATTGGAGCATATATTTGGAGTCCATTTCATTATTATGCATCATGTTTTAGCGACATGCGAGTAACAGCATTTCCCTCTTCATTGACTTTCACTTTTCATAGAAATTTGAGCATGTTTTGTCTTTTTCTTCTCTTTGTCTTTTGACTCGAATTAACATAAGTTCATGCAGCCTACCTGGAAATTTTGCACATGCTCCTACGCGGTACGTACGTAGCGATATACCCAACTGCCTAACTAGGCAAATACTCTCCCGTATAGTGAGACAGACTGCATTTCAGCTTGCTGTACACTCGCATCTCTATAATATTAGTATATAAGGCTGCATAAAGGTCATTCAAGTCACATATTTATTTACAGAACTACCAGTAGTAGATAGTTATAGCCGAGTCATAATTTATAGACCCTTAGATAGTATATATAGTACATGACAGGCCTAGCTAGCCCTATTCAGGCATCGAGGCATCCATAGAGGGACATCGGAATTCGGCATGCCCGAACCGCCATCTTGCCCAAATAGGCAAAAAAAAAAAAGTAGACAGCCGGCGGCGTTGTTCGGAGATCGTCCGTGTCTCTTTCGCACGTAAAACGGAGTTTAAAGAAAAAGAAAGAAATAAACAGGAATTCTTCGGTTTTGATGGATGGGATGTAATTGTAATTGGAAATACGGGCTGCGGCTTGGGGCTTTCTTTCTTTTTCACGAGGTGGGAGGAGAGGGGGCTATATGCAAGGGGGTAGATGCTCATGGGCCATAGCATTTGGGGGATGTGCGTCTCATCACGGTGGCTTCAGTTAGGTGGTCCGTTCATTTATTAGAGAGATATTGAATACATTTAGTATTTACTAGTAGTCGCAGGATGATTCTCTAAATTTACTTACCTGACTATCTAAATGGTTTGTAATACGCTGACCGAATATACTAACGAGTCAGCAAACATATTTTAGGTTTTGCTTGCTATAGAGGTAGGTAGAAACGGTGGTCATATGCTAGTTTTCCCTCCATCTCATCTCCCCAATGATGGCTCTCGATCAGCCGAGTAGCGTCATTTGACTTGTTCTAGGTCAAGAAAAGATCATCATAATTGGCTGGGGAATTGCAAACAATTTGATGACCGGCCAAACCTGGGGATATGACGATTACTTAGTTAGTACGTAGACCCTGTGAGGAGCACTGACCTGACCTGACTCTCTGGTAGCTAGGTAAGTGCTTACGTGCCGCTTAATGACGATTTAGCAGTGCTCCTAAATAGGAATGATGTTGCGATAGGGTGCTGAGGGTGCAAGACACTACTAGAAGTGCTAAGTACTTACTTTTACCCTAATTCTATGTATATCATTCTCGACTACCCTGGTTCCCACGGGATCAGGTTGTTATATTTGGACAACATGTATTTAGTGACACTAGTTAAACCCGAAATCTATATACATATTAACTCGGCCTCTTTCGTTCACAATATTGAGGATGTCTTTCCTCGGACAAGCCGATGAACACGGCTAAGCTAAGAGAAGGGGCGCTTTCCAATACCTAACAAATCCAATTGTTGATCTGAGTATATATTGCTCAAAAGGATGGGCGGAGTAAGTGCGTGTGCATGACTCGCCCTTGTAAGATAACGCCCGGGCAAATTCGACCATCAGCATGCCGTTGCGCAGAGGTCCGAAAAATAAAGCTACCATAGTTAGATAGGATCTGCATGTTTGTACCCCATGGAAAAGTCTAGTTCTGTGGTAGTTTGTTATATCACTCGTGTAGACAACCCCCACGTCTATCGAGGAGTCTACCGAGGAAGACCCCCATCCTCACCAAGGAGGGGCGTTCTCAAATTAGGGTCTTTGTTGGTGTCATCCTCCCCTTCCTCCTCGTCCGAACCTTCTCGAGATCGGTAAAGCACATAATGCTGCCAGACGAAGATGGCGTCAAAAATAATCGTGATGTTGCCCAGCAAGAACTTGATAGGGTTGCCAGTGACGCCGCTCCAATCTGCTTCAAAACTCGAGTCCAAGACCAACTGTACGAGAGACAGTACCCCACCTGACAAATCCAACAATATCTGTGTGATATCCCAACCCTTGGTGGACTGGCGTTTATAATTCAGCCATGCCTGTGGGATATATTTGACCACGGTGATTATGACTTTGATGTAGGACAAGGCGTAAAGCTGTGTTAGGTCAGTATTTATCCTTCGTTAAAGAGCAGTTAGAAAACAAATCATACAACATCGATCCAGGCCCATGAAAACGGGTCAGAGCCGCCGTCAGGACTCTTGCCCAGAACGTAAAATACCAGAAAGGCGATGGCAACGAACGATCCCCAGAACAATCCGGCTATGGGTTTGCTGACGCGCTGATATGGTGCCACCTTGAATCCCCAGATGAAAGGAAAGAACTGCGAGTAGATGATACTACAAAGGATCGCTCCGTGTACGGCAAATGCGAGATCGTTGAATTTCACCGAAGGCTCCGGGGAAGAAGGATTGCGCGCGGCATATTGTTTTCGAATGAGCGGCGAATACAGGAACCCAAACGCATAGATGCTATAGCACACGAAACCGAGAGTGTTGATGGTGGGGAAGTCGATTGCTAGACCGTAGGTGGAACGGCGGCGGAAGTTGTTTATCGGCTGCGGATAGAAGGAGAGGGACCAGGCCAGGGTGCTTGTCTTTGTGAGAATGTGAGGAATTTGATGGTATAGGGGTTTCCTTACTAAAGCCAACCTAGAAGCCTACAGAAGAAGAGAGTCAGAGGGCTATTCTGTCAATGCGATCGATGTGTAGATAACGGACGTACCGGGATAGCGCTTTGACAAAGGCTTGTACAGTGTTGGACGCCATGACGCAGGAAACTTGACGATAGAATAGATTCCTGATGGAAAGAAGAGGTCTCGAGGCTCTATATACAGCGATGCATGCTGGAGAAAGCGTTGGCGCAGTAAGACCTGGTCGTGTGCAGTCAAGGGAGGAGGCTATCACGCTATCTCGTATCACCCGAGATTATGGCGTGCTGCTAGTGCGGCGAGACGCCGATAAGGATGGGTGCCTCGGCGCCTCGCAGTCTGGCTGCCTGAGGCAGCAAGTGTTAGCTTTATTTTTAGAAGGCGGTGGGAGGGGATTCTGCCAACTGTGCTAACAGCGAGGGTATGAAGTATTCCACTGAGGGCGCCTCTGGATGTTACCAACAGCCTTCTTAGTATAACGGTTTAGGTATGTTAATTTCCAGCGCAATCTACCAACAAGCTGTCTCCTAACGCTAGCGCTGCTGTAGTACGGAGGTCTCATATTCGAGTGACTGGAGGACCACTTCCAGGTAATCCTCAGATCGGAGTTGTATGTTCAAAGTGATCCCACCAAACAAATAAAATACTAATAGTATTACAGCGATTCTCCGAGAGGGCATTTATTTTTTTGAGTTTTTTTTATTTAAAATGTTTATATTCTATAGAATCAATAGTTTGTAAGCGAGCCGAGAAGCTGCCTGCCTGAGGCAACAAGAGCTGGGGCTTGGCGCCTTGGCAGCGTTGTCCGCGACAACGCATCAGCCCCACTCTCGAACTAAACTGGAAACAGCAAACTGTTGTTTCCTCATCCTCCACCAACATCTCATCTATCTGTCTCTCTGCTTGTCAATTATTGGATCTAGATCCATCAACTACTTGTTGCTCATTGTTCCTCTTGCAGGTTTTTCAAACGTTGAATATCTTTATACCGTGGAAACCTCCATTAATATCTCTATTCAATCTCTCGACTGTCGCTCGTTACCCTCTCTTTCGAAGAACGAGGCTAAAACAACAACTGGCATCTCGTCGGAGCCTTTACATATCAATTCGACCATATCAAACCTATCTTTTATCAACTGTGTCGCATGGTGCATTCCTACGAGTGGGGGATCTCACGGGATCTCCTGCATTGAGTTGAACATTCCTCAGCTTGACAGATCGATCGAACGTGTGGATACTCCAGATAGCGAGCGATAAAAACTACAAAAATGCTGGAGAAACTCTTTTCGCGGGATACGCTCTCCCCCGCGGGGAGCAGCACGTATTCTTCGGATACAATGTATGTTGGAGATGGAACGTGGGATAGCACAAGAAACACATTCTTGCTGCCCAATTTGCAGGGCCTTAACTTTGCTACTATGCAATACAATGGTACGCATTCACGATCCATAACTTTTTCTATTGCGGCTACTGATACCTCAACTCATTAGGCATGGGAAACCGATTCAGAGAAATGACCGGTTATTATCCTTTGATCCTGGCGCACGGTATAATTGCGGCCATTATCTTCCTTGGTTTGGTGCCTGCTGGCATCATGATCACGCGATACTATTCGATATATGACCGCTACGGCGCCTACAGATATAACTCCTGGATTCAGGTGTTGACTCTGTTCTTGACAACGGTCGTGTTCGTGCTGGGATGGTTTGCAGTAGGGCCAGCGCGAAGCCTCACCAATCCACATCACGGCATCGGCTTGGCGTTATATGTGATGGTGATATTTCAGGTACTTTGGGGCTGGCTTTGTAACAAAATAGAAGCAGGCAGAAGGCATTCTCGAGCGCCTCTGATAGTAGTGGTATATATTCTTGATCGTTCTACAACTTGACTAGTGCTAACACCTACCTCACAGATACATCGTTGGATAGGGTGGGCAACAGTCCTTTTGGGAATTGCTCAAATTCCTATGGGCCTAACTTTATACGGCTCTCCAAAATCTCTGTTCATTCTATTTGCGGTCGGAGCTTTCTTCTGGCTTGCTCTACTTTTCATTTGTTCGTACATATATGACGAAGATGGGGTTAGCTACGGCCATGATGACGACGGTCGTGGAAGCTATGTCTCTGGTCCTGGTCCTACTGAGGATAGACGTCACAGCAATCTGGGCCGTATGGCAGCAGGTGCCGCAGCAGGCGCTGGCTTGTTAGCACTTTTCCGACGTCGGTCGCAGCGCCACGACGAAAGTGATGTCCAAAGTTCTTATATCTCGGAGAAATACTCGGATGAAGGAGCAGAACCACATCGGACCAATTGGACCAAGCGGTTGGTTGAGATTGGTGCCATTGGTGGTGGGCTTGCATTAGCAAGATCGTTTTTCAACAGGAGAAGAGAAAGAGAGAGCGACAACGAATCCGGTCGCTACCGACCGACGCATGCTCGAAGTGATAGCATGTCCGAGGAAACCATGAGTAGGGTTGAAGAAAGCAGGCTTGAAGAGGGCCGCGCTCCCTCTGGCACTCAATCGGGCACCCAAGGACCTTACATGCACCCAGCAAGACGGCAGCAGAGCTACAGCTCCATGGACTATAGCTACTATACACAAACAGACGAAGGCCAAGACAATCGCCCACAGAAGCAAGGGCACGGTCTACGAGATGCTATTCTAGGAGCCGGGGCTTTTGCGGCAGTGCGTGGCTTGTTCAAACGTCGGGGAGGTGACGACGAACAAAAACGCGTTGATGAGATCAAGCGGCGAGATATGGAGGAGGAGAGACTGGCCAGAGCTAATAGCAAGAAGAAATACACAGGAGATGGCTTCTTCCCACGAAGGCAAAGGCCGTCGCAGTCTGTGCTTTCCAGTGACATGGCGTCGGATATGACACCAACGCCGCGCCCACCGCGTGGATCCGGTCGAGAAGAAACAGTCATGACTGGAGGTCTTACAGAGGTAACAGCAGATGTGCCCTCAACCGCCCCGCCACATCGAGTTGTGTCAACAGGGAGTGCAACTGGCACGGACATTGAATCTGCCGCTGCCGCAGGCGCTGTTGCAGGCGCAGCTGCTGGATCAGCTAGCCGCCACCGTCGCCGAAGTGGTAGTGGTAGTGGTGGCAGTAGTCGACGAAGGAGCGATCGCCGCGATGAGGTGGCATCACCGCCAGTATCTGTCAAAGTGCGAATGCACCAGGATGGCCGGCATGTCACTCTCCGCAAGCTGACTGATGAAGAAGCAGCAGCCAGCAGAGAATCAAAACGCCGGTCCAGAGAACGAAAAGGATCGCGCAGACGTGGTAGTGCTAGCTCTCTGTCTGGCAACGAAGCGGGCTCTGACCGATGGCGGCGTGTCGAAGAGATGGAGCGTCGCCAAGCAGAGCAAGTGCAGCGTGAGCAAGCGGCTGCTCTAGCTGCTGAATCAGGGGCAGCAGCAGCAAACATGCCACACCCTCCTCCACCACCAGTTCCTCTTGCACCTCCAACTTCACAACCGCCAACATCATCTTTCTACTCTAATCTCCAAGCACCAACGGCATCGTATGCTGGTAATAGCCAGATATCAGCTCCACCACCTCCTGGACCTCCTCCGCCACCACATGCTGCCGCAAGTCAGCAATCCATGATGTCGTCGCGTCCGCCGCCAAGCATGCAGCAATACCCTCCACCACCACATGCGGCTGCTAGTCAGCAATCCATGATGACGTCTCGACCGCCATCAAACATGCAGCAATATCCTCCACCATCACAGGCAGCAGCAAGCCGACAATCCATGATGTCACCGCGTCCGGGATCGAACATGCAACAATATCCTCCAACTGCAAGTATCACTTCCCCAGGGACTTGGACGGGCACCGAAGCGAGCGCCGATTACGCCAACAACAGGAGACGACGTCGAGCTGAGCGCGCTCAAGCACGAGCCCGAAACCAGGCGCAGCATAGTGTGGAATTCACCTAACCTTTAAAACTCTTCTCTTCATTTGCACATAATGACCATGGTGCTTCGTTATTTAGAACCCTTTTTTCTTCTTCCCTTTCTCTGATTATGTGTATTACGCAATGACTATTCTTACTTTGGGGCAATCTTGGGCTAGGCTTGGGCTTTCAGGCGGTATGATTGAGCGAGTCAAAACGGTTGCTTGTCTGTATGTATTTATGTAACTTTTGGGCTTATGACTTTTTCTTCATTTTGGATTTTTGTATATATTTGTCTTTATGAACAAATAAACTCTTCAATTCTTCATTGACCACGTATCTTCTCCTTTCAAGTATGTATGTACTGCCTGGTGGCATAATTGTATGTATGTATGGAATGGAAATCTATTTAATAATACTCGACAAGTCCATCTCCAACAGCGACATGATATTAACATTTCCCGTAAACCAGTTCTCCAGGGAATTCGCATCGCCTGCTCCAGTAGCGCCGAGGCCTGGTTCTAGGTTTGCGTATTCCGTAGCCGGCCCTCCTCCTCCCCCTCCAGCTACTGTTGGCACTGACGATGTCGTCGCCGCTGGCGTAGGCGCTAGTCCTGCCTGTTGCTGCTGCTGTTGCTGCTGGCCAATATTCAAAAAACCAGCCGCATTCGGAAACCCCAGAGCGCTGAGATACGGCTCAAAATCGTCGATGGGGAAGGGTAAGCCATTACTCGCGTTATTTCCTCCTTCGGTCATGTTCGGCACATTCAACGTCGTTGTTGACGTGGACGTCGATGGCGATGGCATGTTATTATTGCTGTTAGTAGTAGGATCAAGAGGGTTATGGTTATGCTGATGCTGATGAGAAGGGTGCAGAAAGGGATGTTGTTGTTGATGCTGCTGCATCATTTTGGCCTGGATATACAGCTCCGCGACACGATGAAAAACGTGGCACAGACGCCAGAGTTTCTCGGCGGCTTCGACGGTTTCGCCGGATGATTGGAGCGAGGAGACAAAGTCGCCGAGGCATTGGAGGTCGGAGAGGTTGGCGGTGGCGATGGCGTGGCAGAAGAGGACCATGAAGGGGGTGAAGGGGCAGTTTATGAGGACCCTTTAACCACATTAGCACACTGTCAGATTATAACAAGAAAAGACGAGAGAAGAAGGGGGATGTACCAGGAAATATAGCCATGCCAGATATGGCTATTAGTATGCTTATACCGCTCCGTATTCTCCTGATGCGCCCTCAACGCCGCGCGCGCCGTTTCAATGCACTCATTACTGAAGATCGTAGAACTATCCAATGGACCCGGCGGCATCGCTCTATACGCCAGCGTCGAAAGACCATAATACATAATCTCCGACGACGATGCCGCCGCCTCATAATACAGCGGATTATACGCTCGTGACGGCACCAGCTGCCGGCGCGTTTCCTGGTACCACTGCCGCATATCCGTAGCAATCTGTTTCGCGCGCTGCGTTCTATCGGCTGCGATTCCGGACAATGCGCGCGGCGAGTAGAGTTCTTCGTAGATGCGGCCCTGGAAGTATCCGATTTTGATCCAGTGGTGGTACAGGGTGTCCCACATATTCATTTGGGAGTCGGCCGGAGAGAGGTCGGAAAGCGGGAGGGTGATGTCAAAGTCTTGCAGGATGGAGGAGTGGCCGAGGCGCAGGGAGAGGGATTTGTCGAGGATGTAGGTGAACCAAAACATGCGTTTTTTGAGGTTGATGTCCAGTTGCGTGTCGCCGGGGGAGCCGACGGAGCGGTGGTAGCCGAGCGTTTGGCAGACGCGGGCGGCGGTGGAGGTGAGGGCCCAGCAGAGGGAGGGTTGGGATATGTCTATTGCGTAGGATGCCTATGCCCAAATTAGACGGGCACATAGAGAGAGTGAGAGAGGGGGCTTACACCAAGGAGTAGCGCCTGCAGATTCTCATTAGTAGGCGCCATGAAGATGTTGAAATGGCTGATAGCATATTCAAGGTTTGCGCGACACAGGGCAGCGTTTTCAGCAGCTTCGGGGACGTTCTTCCCTTGCACAAAGGCTATCTCTTTGAACAAATAAAAGAGTCCACCATTCACCAGCGCAAAGGTGCCGAGAGAATAGTCCTCGGTTGCAAAGTAGACTTTGCGGCATAGTTCGTTGAACTGCTCAAAATCGATAAAGGGGTGGTCTAAAAAGTTTTGATACTCTAGACAAAGCATAACCATTAGCATTCATTCGTGTACCTTCTACGTTTTCGAGCATACCCTTGGAAAGCCGCAAAAACGACACAACAGACTCCAACCGCGGCATTTTCGCAGACGAAAAGTCAACCGACGACGCATCCCCCTGCTGATTCGGAAAGCGATATTCGTGGCTCGGTGGCGACGCATGCTGTTGCTGCTGTTGCTTCTCGATGAGATTTCGAAGCGCAAAGAGGGCGTCTTGCATTTCGGGGTTGCGCCCAAAGACGGCATAGTCGTTGCTCATGGCACTTTCAATGATGCGCGTTGCATGCACTGAATGGGCGCTGAGCGAGGATGCGCCTTCAAAGGGGCCGGCATTGTCGCCGGGTCCGCTGCTGGTGCTGCCAGCCTTTTGGGCGTCGGTGTTGGTGATGCTGCTTCTGGGTGTTTGCAAGGGTGAGGATGCATGGACTTCGGGGATTTTTTCTGCTTTTGGTGTAATATTTGCCGAAAAGAGAGTCTGTGTCGTTTCCAGTGGTGGTGCTGCTACTGCTATTCTCGGAGTAGACTCTGAAACAGCTGGACGTTGTTGAAAGATGGTCGAAAGGGACGTCAGGTTTTCAAGTAGGGATTCAATACGAGCCAATCGCTCTTCGATGATCTCGACTTTTCTCTCACTATGACAGAGAAGGAGAGCATTATCATATTAGCAGGAGATCTTCTTGAATCGATCTGAGTGGTATAAAACTGACTATTGATCAGATATCAAAATCCGCTGACGCTGCTCTTTAGGCCGAGTGGCAGTGCGACACGCAAGATTGGAAGCTCTGCAGTTGGAGCAGGGTGATCGTTTATCGCATTTGACCTGCACAACGTCAATGCATATCCCCTTATTGTCAGGGGTAAAGAAGAGGAGAGATACCTTTCGATTACGACAATTATCGCACTTTAGATGTATAAAAGGCCGTCAGCGGGGATACACTTATCAGATTCGGATGCTTGCTTCTATCAGATTGCACCCACCGCTCGCCACGAGGGCACGTTTTCTTCCCGCGTCATGTCGGAATCTTCTTGCTGCATGTTGAAATGCTCGCGACAAAGTATTTACTGGGATAGATCAAATAATAATTGAATGTGATATTGAATTATGGACAACTTATAAAATGGGTGAGACGGAAGGCCGGGATCCGCGGCTGCCGAGTTGTGGATTCACACGATGCACGCTGATTGGCTACGTGCGACTCACTTGAAACTACAACAGAGGCTGAGCAGGTTGAATAAAATGAACATGTGTATGTCAAAAAATAGTAGAAAAAAATAGAATAGATACAAATGTAGTGATGCCGCTTGCTTGCTGATCATTCATCATACACATATAAGCCAAGACAGTCTATCTGCCTCATGCTCTGGCAAAAAAAGAACAAACCCGTTGACGGCCCGGCGATTGCTGGATATTACATTATGTAGTCGGTAGGTAAGATAGGTATTCTTTGGTTGAAAGGATCGAATTGAGGTATATATAGCAGGCGTGAATTGGCACTTTTTATAGAGTTGAGGCCAATCCCAGGCATACAACCATCAAATAAGCAAACACCATCGGCGGCGTTGCCGTGAGAACGCCAGCTGAAGTGTCATCCGACGACGAAGAGTCTTGACTCCCAACATCAACCGTAGCATTCACAAAATTCGATCCACATGCATCATTGATCGCTTCAGCAGCCGGCAGATACGTATCAGCCAGCGGGTTGCCCTTGACCACGGCGGATTCCAGAAACACCGCCATGGTCGCCTGCGTACATTTACTGCAGGATGGCGTGCTGCCACTCGGCAATGAATTGGCAAGCGGCAGCAAATAAAGATAATAGTCCGCGATATTGCTGCTATTGGTCGCTGCCTCGGTGAAGCAGAACTCTTCGGTTGACGGGTCGTCGAGGCATGCTGCTGTTGCGATGGGCTCGTAAGAGACCATGCCGTCGTAGGCCTGCGTGACGATGGGGTTGCCGAGCTTGTAGTCGGCGCCGCAGTGGCTGTCAGACGTCAAGTTGGCGGCTAGTTTGGTCATGAATGTTGTGCATGAGGTGATGTTGGCGCTGCAGGCGATGTCGAGCACTTCGTCGGTTGTGTCGGCAGACGCTAAGTCTTTGAAGAAGGTGTTGGAGTTTTGGAGGAGGAGAGAGACGGGGTAGCAGGTTTTGTAGGTGTCGTCGGCAAGGAAGTCGGCGAAGAAGGTTGGGCAGCTGGATGCGGTGAAGTTGTCGCCTAGTGTGTCAAAGGTCGTGGGGAAGGTGAAGTTGCTGGATGAAGTAGACCTTGCAGTCAAGAGAACAGGGTTAGGGATTGACCTGCTTAGATCTGATGAGTCGATGGTATCTTCAGACCGCTGTTGTATAGGCGAGCCGTAGCATTGTGTTGTTATTAAGAATAAGATTAATATGAGCTGCAACGAGGCTGCGATGAGCCTGTTGCTGGTAGATAGCCACATGGTTTTGGCGATTATATTAACGGTATTGGTATATTGGTAGCGAGTGACGGAGCGAGTGAATGCCTAATGTATAGGCGTGTAAACGAGTGAATATCCGGACAATTGTCGAGATTAGTTGAGCGAGTGTCGTGGTTCGATGAACATAGTCCGTTGCGATAGTCGATCCAATTGCTTCATCATACACAAGCACTAACGAGGGACATTGCTTGGGGTAGGATGGTGCAGTTGGCTTTCACTTGACAACATGTCGCTCAACAAACGGGCTTCAGTCTGCTGGCAGGCGGATGTCGCGGCGACACGAAACAGATAGGTCGAAAGACAACCGATGAGAATAAATTCAAGCTGACTTCTGCATCCCCGGACTTCAGCTTCAGCCCCCTCTCACAATGCCTGTGAATGCGTTCATGGCAACAAAGCGCAAACAACCCATAATAAATGGGGGTGGGCGGACCGAGCGCATCATATAAGAAGGCTGAAGCCCTGACTAAAGACACCAATGCATGGTCTAGCCAAGTTCTAGATCCTTGGTTTTTTTCCTTTTTTCTTTCGCGCCGTTGACCAACACCTGACTCTGTGTGGATAAGGGCCAGAGGAAACTCCCGGCTAGCCTTGTTCTAAACCACATACTGCGACCAGGGACGTCGGAGTCACGACCGCCTTGAGGTGAAGACCCGCAAAACTAACAGAAATCCAACGAGTCTAACGAGTTAAAGTAAGTCAAGCAGAAACAAGGACACGCTAAGAGACCAGAACTAAACCAGTTGCAGATGGCAACATGGCTGAAAAGAGTCAAGACTCAGGCACGCTTCTCGTATTTATCTGGGCCTTGAACAAGTTCAGCCAAACTAGTAAACCCTGCTTCGGTGCCCATCTTGGCATAAATTGCAAGAATACGGATGCATAATCATATTACTAAGAAGTAGTTAGTATATGAGACAATTCGCGACACGTAAGTCTGCTCCTCCTGCATAGTTTATAGTTATGCGGAATATAAATCCAATTTATTTTTTCTCCCCGAAAGCCATGCATGCGCACATGGCATGGCCGCCGCCGGGCGACGAACGAACGAACGCTCGCTTAGAATGGAGAACAATGGAACCCGGCCAAGTTGCCAACAGATAATCAATCAGACTAAAAACGCCACCAGACTCCTAGAGGGGTTAGTCAGGGCCACTTGCAAGCGAACTGTGAGCGGGCTTGACTCGGCATGATAGAAGAAGTTGTAAGCCAGGAACAGGGCTAAATTCTTACGAGTTTTGGTTGATGTTTAAGAGAGAGACAATGCAATGCGCGCCCCTGGATCCACATGCATACCTAATTCTCCGTACGGGGGTTATGCATTGAACACTCAGCAGAGGAAAAGGATTGATAAGTGCATAATGCAAGTAACTGGACTTTTCACAAAGATGTCTACGGAGTACGGAGGGAGTACTGAAGCTGTCAAAACGAAAGGGCCGAGCGAGCTGGGTGAGAGAGAAGGGCAGGCATGGTCATGTGAAACAGACAACCCTAAATGGTCTGGACTCCATAGGACATTGTGATCAACATCAACAATACAAGCCCAGCTAGAGCTTAATCCTCTTGATTCTTGACTGAAATTTCTAAACAACACACAAATGGCAAGTATATGTAGTGAATAATAATAAATAACAGAGCTCACTGTGAACCTGGCGGTAAATATCTAGACATGGCATGGTATCAACGCAAATCAAAAAGGAAAAAAAAAAAAAAACAAATCCAATGCTTATGTATGTATGTATGTATGTATGTATGTATGTATGTATGGTTTATTTAGAGCCATCACCCATCGCAATGCCCACAAGACTCCTCTGCTGTTTCAGCGGCCCCCCAAATGGATCCCCCTGACTAGCCGTGGACAAAGCTGGACTGATTAACGCGTCGCGGTTTTGCTTAATACGTATATACGCCAACTTGGTAAACCGGCCTACTGTGTTCCAAAAATGGCGGCCGGCTTCATGGCTGGAGATGCGATCGAGTAAATCTGCTGTGGCGTCGCGGACGATGGTGTCGGGGTGGAATAGACCCAAACTAACGTAGAAGAGGCCTGCTTGGGACTCTGGTGTTACAGTCAAAAGTTGACAGACGCCTGCGTAATTGGTTATCGCATGGGATAAGGCGATGTAGATGGTGGCTGCTTCATCAGGGAGGAGTTTCAAGGAACGGAGGCGGTCGTGGTGATGTTGCAGGTCCATCAGTTTTATAGGGCCTGTTGCGTTGTAGGAGGTGGCGACGTCTTGGATGAATGCGTAGTATGACCGAGTGTTTCTCCATCCTTCAATTCGAGCGACACATGCTGCAAGTTCTCGGTGCTTGCTAACTTCATCCGGCCACACGTAGCCATGCCCGCTGAGTGATGCAAGATTCGATGGATCGGCTTTGACGCCACTAGGACTCGAGGTAGGCTCCTCTCCCGGTCCTATAATATACAGAGCCGATGCGCCATACACGGTCTCTTCAAATGCAGCGGCCACTCTGGTAAATTTATAGATATAAGCCCGCCATTTGGCTCGAATAACTCCTTCACCGTAGCGCTGGCTGATACTCTGCTGAATGTCATTCATGAATGCCACATCCCCTGTAGGGTCCGCACCCTGCGCCGAAACGTTGCTGCCGTTTTGGAAGAACTTTGATCCTTCTGTCAACGGCGCCTGTTCCACTCGACTACTAATCTTCATCCGACCAGTGGGCAAATCGCATAGCAAGTCCCACCATTCAGGGTGATTCGCAAATGTAGGGTTGGTGACGCCGGCAACAAAACCGGGCACCTTGAGGAGATCATCGATTTTGGACAAATCCGTGTATGGGAAAGCATGGCGAGTGAATCCCCGGAGTATACCACCAGACGCCAAAGCACAGGCAGCTAGCACGGCTTCTGCTACTTCTCCTGATGGACGGTTATGTCCGAGGAAGATCACCCGTTTCTGGGTGAGCATGGCATTGATCAATACAATGATGGGGTGAGTATAGGCTCCGTTGGTCGTGAGGTGTGGGTGGAGGGCGAACGGTTGCGGGGTTGTGGAGTGCGGAGTTGAAAAAATTTGAATCAGTTTGATGAGAGAAAAGTCGCCCACGGTCTCTGGCCAGATGACTGTGGGAACTTTTACTGGAATTGGTATATCGCTATAAACCACTTTGGATTCAAATTCGTGGGTGTCTCGTGGGAGTACGTAGCGTGATTTCGTGAGTGACTCGGGGGAAGCAGTGCCTGGAGTTTCAGATTCTTCGTCCGCAACTCGCTGTTCAATCATTCGTTCAAACTTTTCGATAAACATGTCTTTTGAGTCACTGGCTTGTAGGATGCTTCGTTCGAGGAGAGTAAAGCGAGGTAACAAAGAAAGATCCATCGCATTGACTGCGTTATACAGAGAGGCGAGAGTCTCTGGATAGGGGGCTTTAAAGTAATCCTCCAAAGCCAACAGGAGTAGAGGCTGGTTAAAGTTAGTGCCGGACATATTACATCCAATCTAGAAACTTACTTTATATATGTGCAGAAACGAGTGCCGCGTACAGATGGCCATGGCTTTGACGACGGCTCCACTACTTCAGTCAGCTGCTGCCATGCAAAGGTTCATGCAGATGGACGTACCGGCGAACTGTGTTGTCTTGCTTTGTATTTACCAGGTTCAACACGTACATCAAGGGCGGCCCTTCTCCGCCCTCTTCCTCATCGTCGCTGCTCTCTTCTTCCGTTGATAGATCGTCTTCTTCGTCTTCTGTACCTTCATCGTCTTCACCGTCTTCATCGGCCGTCTCTCGGTTCTTATTCTTTCTCCTCTTTCTCCGCCTTTTCTTATTGTCTTTTCCTTCATCTTCTTCGTCCGATCCCGTGTCCTTGTGTAGAAAGAAAATGGTCCAGTCCTGACTTCGCACATGTGTCTGATCGGGAAGCATAAGTTCTGCAAGCATGCTCTCATCACCACTAATCGCAGCTGGGTACTGATGTTCCATTATCGGACCGCGGTCGATGTGAAAAGAAGCGACAAGAATATACTCGACATGGCGCTCGGACGAGTCTAGAGGATACTGGGACTTGCATCTCCGCGAGCTATTAAGTATATCTGGGTGTTGAACCGATCGACGCCGGGACGTTTGCTGTGCATTGCTCGGGTTGCGCTTTATGAATGAGGGAGAGGGCGACAGTTTGGTCCGCCCACTGGTGCTGAGTGCGCTGAGTTGGGTCGACGACGGAAAGGAAGTTGCGAGCGAGGATTTCTCATTTTGAGAATCACCGGTCGGTGTGCGTGCGGGCAACGTGCTGGACATGCTGTGTTACGAATAGGAGAAGTCGGCGAATCAGGCAGGCATGCTCCTCAACTGTCCCTTGGGGTTCAGCCTGGAACAGATGCATTTTCAGCATAATTCAAATAATTGAAACAAATATCAGGGTCCGGGGGGAAGGAACTAGGAAATGGGAAAGTTTTGTGCACACACATACTGGTGGTAGACCGTACCTAGGTAGGCGCTAGTTGCTGGCGGGGATGGTTTAGCAATTTGCTTCTGACCAGCTCGCTCAACGCAGGTGCATATGCATATCGAGCATGTCACATGTGGTCGATAGCCATTGGAGCGTGCGGCATGTTGGAATAGTTGCTTGCTCAAAACTAGGAATAATACGGTAGGATGCTGACAGGGGTATCTGCGATAATCAACCGTGGTACGACGTCCTCATCGAAAGGTCCGCGCTAACTCCGCACTGGACGAGCTTGGATGCCTTGTGTTTCAGGTTGCGCTTCCCCTGGCGGCGGGGTGGATTGGCCAATCACAGGGCGCCTTCCCGACATGGCAACGCTTTGTTTACCCTCCGCTTCATCTTCGACATCAGACAGAAGACAGACAACATCGAGGAATCGTGGGCAGAAACGATTACGGAACCACACAACTACTTGATTTAATTTGTATCGAAATAGGATGCGCATGCTCGACTGTTGTTCACATCCAGCACTTCACCACACAACATTGAACATTGAAAAGTAAACAACCGCACGGCCATCGCAACAAGGCGAACCCTTACTGAAGCACAAGGCTTAAGATTTGTTCCAAGTCCTCAAGATGAACTCAAACTCCAACCTCCCTTATAAACCGTCTCCTCTATCCTTCAACTCTCCGCGCACCTCGCCATTCCGACGTCCCTCATCGCCAGGCTCGCCCAGCACAGCAATCCGAGCCAGCCCACCACCGGCCGGTTCACCAGGACGAGGCCACACTCCAGTCACATCTCCCAGCAAACTTCACCAATCATATACCGCGGCAGACAATGAGGAAGCAGTAGCCGAGGATGATCAGCCAGTTTCTGCTCCCAAATCACCGCGATGGCGAGAACCGCCAGTATCACCGACAAAAGGTGCTCCCGGCAGAAATAGCTTTTCATCACCGCTAGGCGTACGATCGCCGCGCCCGATGAAAAGCAGTGATACCCTATCGAAACTTCCTCCGGCTCAAGTGAGGGATATGCGGGAGGCATTTCAGGTGCTTGATCGGGATAACGACGGAAACGTCAATCGCGATGATGTAGCTGACGTCTTATCAAATTTGGGTATGCTGACATTAATCACTTTATTTCTTTTCAATTTTCTGACATTATTACAGGCCAAGACCCATCATCAAGTGCAACCGCTCAATATTTCCCTGCTGGCTCAGCACAAGCCATGAACCTACCTACATTTTTAAACACCCTGTCTACCTTGTTAGCGCCGCTGTCTTCTCAAAAGGAACTTCTTAATGCTTTTGCTGCATTTGACGACGACGATAGCGGGCAGGTAGATGTAGCGGAACTGCGCGATGCGCTTCTACACACGAACCCGGACATTGGCGAAAGCGGGCTGACAGAACGAGAGGTGGATGAAGTCCTGAATGGATTTACGGGGCGAAGGGCATTTGGAGGAAGAGGGAAACTGACTGGCCAAAAACGAGGCGAGGTCTTTCATTACCAGGACTTTGTTGGCAGCATCATGGGTGGCTCGGACAACGGCAATGGATCAAATAATGCTGCTAAACCTGCGCCTGCTTGATGATCCGCCGATTGGATAATGTTCATGGAGAGAACTTGGAGTTTGGGCACGGAAGGATGGTTATATATAGTGTGATGAGCTCTATACAAGGGCTCTGGGATTTGGTTTGGCGTATTGTGGTAATTTGGCAATGCAGCGACCTACAGATGGCAACAGATGCATATGATCCGAAATAAATTTATTATCAATAACAATGCCATAATAATAATTTTTTGAGCTACGTAGGCACAAACTGTAGCGCTGTTACCCAATGTCTCAAGGTGAATGGTCCAGCCGCCCATTAAACAATCAACGCGTCGGCGATCGCGTGCACCCCGCATGCGCTTAAAAGCTCCGATGCGCCAAGGAACTTACGTTTTGTTAGGTCTTCCCGGCCATCCAACATTCCCAAGAATTTATTCATTATTCCACTGTGCTGCGCATGCGAACAACCAGTTTTCTCGGCCCTCAATGTATCACTCTGTCCAAAGCGACTCGGCCAGCAACAACAACATGTCCCCTACCAGCAACCCTCCATCGCTGGCCAACACCAAACTGCCGACGTTTATACCTCCCCCAGCCTCCCCCCAGTCGCCTCGCAGACTCCGCAAGTACCAGTCACACCAGACCCTGACATCGACGTCGTTTTCGCTTTTCGGTCAGCCATTGGCATTATCAAACACTGGACAGAATGGCAGCAATATTCCTAGCCCTACTCGCCAGCGCGATGCTACCGGTAGCAGCAACGGCTCGACAGTACCAGACATGCCAAAAATGCAACCGGAGATGACAAGACCTCGAAGCGGCAGGGCGAGATCGAATAGTGACTCGGGCTCAAATAATCCGGTGTCGTTGTTGACGGCGCCGGCAAAGGTGAAGCGGCCGGCTAGGAAGACAGACTCGTCGGGCTATTTTATGAGGAGGTCGGGTTTGGATGCGCTGCTGCGCGATGGGCCGGCGGATGGAAGGCTGCTGGAGACGTTGCAGGAGTTGAGGCTGATGGTGTTGTCGAATCGGGTTGATGCAGATTCAGATGGGATGGTATGTATAAAAATTTTTCTTTTCTAAAAGGTCCTGGCTAATGGTTGTATAGTCTACGTACCGAATATATTTATGGCTCGCTCTCCTGGGCGTCCCTCCGCTCCCAACGGATGAATATCTCGAGCTCGTCCGTCGCGGAAAATCACCTGCATATACAAAGATTCGCAACGACACATTCAGGACACTCGCAACCGATCCACTGTTTAAGCGCCGAGTCACCGAAGCAAGTCTGATCCGATTGTTGAATGCCGTCGCATGGAAATTACACGACGCACAACAACAGCAACACCAACGTGCGAAACCGTCATCCAGACCATCATCACGAAGAAAGGAACTACTTGAACTAGCTATAGACAGCCCACCAACCATCCGCGAAGAACCCGAGGGCGACGACAACTCCGCCCCTCCTGCCAAACCAGCCATCTACGTGCAAGGCATGAACGTGCTATGCGCGCCCTTTCTCTACGCAGCGCGCAGCGAAGTAGAAGCATTTGCCCTATTCCACTACTTCGTCACAAAAGAATGCCCGGGGTATGTGCGCGGCGCAATGGACGGTGTCCACAAGGGTCTTCGTCTGGTCGACCGATGCCTGGAAATCGTCGACCCAAAGCTGGCTAGTTACTTGTTCTCAAAGGGTATGCATGCCGAGTTGTATGCGTTTCCCTCGGTTTTGACGCTGTGTGCTTGCACGCCGCCGTTGCCGGAGGTGCTGCATTTGTGGGATTTCTTGTTTGCGTATGGGCCGCATTTGAATATTCTGTGTATTGTGGCGCAGCTTAATCGGATGCGGGATGCGATTTTGCAGAGTGAGAGGTATGTCCCTTTCCCCTTCTCTTTTAGGGGATGAGATGGTTTTACTGATGTTATGATACAGCCCGAATAAACTGTTACGATCCTTCCCACCGCTCGAGGCAGACAAGGTTATCAGCCTGACGGTGTCTTTTGTGCGCAAAATCCCCGATGATCTGTTTGGCGATTTGGTTGAGCATGCCAAATGATTTAACCCCTAAAATCAACATGATGTTACGACATTTTGAGCGAATTGATATGATAGTTCTGTTATTTGTATAATAATTGGCGTGTACAATTTCTTCTTTTCTTGTATGACACGAAGCTTGCATTTTTATGGCCTTAGAATGTTCTTTTTTCTTCTTCTATTTCTTGACGATGACCAGGTATGAATACATCATGATTTATGCTTATGCCTAACATTACCTGCCTAGGGGATCTATGAAGCCTCCCACTGACACCTCGCACACTGACACAACCCCCCAAGCGCACCCCTCGCCCAATCCCTCCTCTGCACCACATCAAGCCCAATATCACAATAATGGTTTAATATTTCCTCATTTGCGCGAATCCCAGCCTTCTCCTCACTCCTCCTTTCCTTCTCATCTGCACCCTTCCTCTTCCAAACAGCCCTCTCATCCTGCCCTCTAACATAAAAACAAATCTCCCCACCCCATTCCCATCTTACATTCGGATCACAAGAATGATTCGCCAGACACCACAGCGGATGCACCGCGCATACTTCGGGGCCACCATCCCACGTCGACAGTCTCCCCGACGCCGTGCCCCTGAATTTTGCATAGAGTGTGTTCAAAATCCATGTATCATACCTAGCGAGAGAGGTAAACGGGTCGAGGCCCATTTCTTCAAGCAGGCGGATGGGTTGGAGGATGGAGAGTTGGAAGGAGAATGGGAGTTTTCCATCACCATCGCCATCGCCACCATCCTTACCATTATCGCTATTGTTGTCTAGGTTGTTGTGGTAAGGGTGGAAATCGCCCCATATATACTTAATCTCCGGCAACTCGAGCGGATGCACATCCTGCGTCGCCGCCATCGCAATCGCGCGCGCCAGCAGTAAGAAGTATAAATAATCAGCCTTGTCCTTGGGGTCCGCGACGTCCTTGCCGATTGATTCTAGCCCCTCTTGGCCGCAGATGGCCGCGTGGTAGGTTGATTGGGCTTGGTCGTGGCATGTCTGAGAGCAAAAGATTGTGTCGGTGCATTCGTCGCAGGCTACTCCGTTGCCGGATGAGAGGTCTGGTAAAGGGCCGTTGCAGGCGTCGCATAGGTCGTCGTGTAAGCGGTTTGTGGCTGTTAGGAGGGATGATTCGCGCAGGATGATGGAGCCGGGAAGCAAGTCTTTTTTGGCGAAGAGGCCTAGTTGGATTGATACTTCTTCTTCGTCATCACTGCTGCTATTATCTTGGGAAGAAGGCTCGTGCAGTGCTGGCAACGCAACAGCTCGAACCTCTAGATCCGGCGCCACTGTTTCCAGTCTCTTGTTCAGCAAAGCCAGCGTCTCGGGCGATTTGCGATCTGGCTCATGCTCATTCCAGGGGTACAAAACTCTGCGCGCGAATCCTTGGCCAGGTAGTCGTATCTCTTGCTCTTGCGATTGCGACGACTTGTTCAAATATTCGATTTCTCGGAGGCGCGCTATGCCGCCTTGGAGGTTCCTAATAGCATCATAGAACAAATCATTTGCCTCCTCGGGTTTTCCGTCCTCTTCGTTCTCCTCAATCAACTCCGCCAAATGCACAATTCCTCGACCCTGAAACTCGAACGCATCACGGAGGCAGCCGCAGTGCGTAAGACTCCAGACGAGGAGGAAATATGTTGGGCCAATCATGCGGTCGTACTCGGAGCGAGTTATGTCGACAAAGTCATCCTCATCTTCTTCTTCATCGTCTTCGGCTTTCGCCTCCCGATCCGAGTCAGGGATTCTCCGTCTGGCGACATATTCAGCACAATCTGGGTCCCAGACACACTCCAACAACATCAAAGCGCGGTAGGCATCTGCAGCAGCTAGATCGTGGAATCCCAACTGGACATAAACCCTCCCTCGATCAAGATAGATCTGCGGATTGTGGGGGTCGTGGTTGTTGTAGATTTTGGCTGATAGCGAGGATAATTTGGTGAGGAGACCCTCTTGATTTGTGGCCATGGTTTAAGAAGTTCCAAGGCTTGCATGTATGGATTCACCAAATTTATGATTGTTTATGAGCTGGCCTGATATAAATATAAATCTGGATGGTGGGGTGTGTTGATGGGGAAAATTTCTATCAGATTGTTTATTCTGATTGGCTGGCGGGTTTATCGTTTTTATCGATATTTATACATTTTCTTATCGATAAAAACGATAAATGGAGCTACGCAGCCAATCAGAGAATAGCTCACATTACCGACATTTGTTAGGGACTTATTAGGGCTCTGGTTCGGGAACCCTAATTCCCGCCTTTTCCTGCCTGATTCCTGAGGCTACTATATAGTGCCTTGACGTACTGGTCTTTTTGGGGTAGGCAGATTGAATGCTTCCAGTTTGGTCCCGTAACAACATTTGTATGTCAGTCAGTGATGAGATTTGAAAGCAAAAATTGATCGTTTTTGGGGACACTAACGTTCATACATATGTTTATAAGCAAATATTCTCTTATAAGACCAATCTTACTATAGCTATCGTTATAACGGTGCCCGACCACCTCGTTAAGAATAATCGGAACGAATACGAGTACGCGTATAGAGTGGGTCCTCCGTTTAGCCTCCAGGCACAGCCAATCTATACGAGTGTATACGACGACATTGCCAATTTCAACATTGAAAAGTACCAAGCAATCCAGCTTGGCGATGAAGATATATAAGATGTTGTCCATTTCAAGTCTGCCTGGTCTTTGGGCCATCTTCCACAGATTCCAGGGTTCTTGATTGAGCCTTTTTTCCCTCTCTTTTCATCATGCCAAAGTTAGAGCCTCTACCAAGTGGTTATTACCTCTGGAAATATGTGCCCTCCATCGCCGCAGCCGTGATATTCTTAATACTCTTCCTGGCTATTACGGCTGTACACTTTTGGAAAATATGGAAAACCAAGGTTAGATTTACGCTGCCGTTTGCAATTGGTGGATTGTGTATGTCCTTCCCTCCCCCTTCTCATCTTCCGGGGCCTTTATCGCTAATTCTACATGCTGCTCAAAGTCGAGGTGATAGGATACATAGGCCGAGCAGACGCCTACAACGACACAGGATCCCTGATCCCATACTGCATCCAAAGTGTTTTCTTGCTTTTACCGCCCACCCTCTTCGCCGCATCGGTATACATGGTGCTCGGCCGGATCATGCGCGCCGTCAACGGCACCCACCACTCTCTCATCCCCATCAAATGGTTGACCAAGACCTTTGTCATCTCGGACGTCATCACCTTTTGGATCCAGGGCGGTGGCGCCGGCATGATGGTTAGCCACAGCCTGCAAAGCACCGGCCAAGCCATTGTCACTACGGGGCTTGTGCTGCAGGTGTTGAGTTTCGGTCTGTTTCTTGCAGTCGCCATCATCTTCCAGGTTCGCATGCATCGCCGGCCGACTCGCGAATCTATCGATAATTCTGCCGCTCTGCCCTGGAAGAGGCATCTAACAAGCTTGCATGTCATCAGCGTTCTTATTCTGATTCGATCGATTTTTCGAGTTGTTGAATATACCATGGGCTTTGATGGATATCCCTTGACTCATGAATGGACTCTTTATATCTTTGATTCCGTACCCATGTTTTCTGCTATGGTTATTTTTGCGGTTTATTATCCCAGTGATCTCCAGCCGTATCTCGTGTCTTCCAATCACTTGCCTTTGCAAGAAAGCTCGCAAGAGAGCCAGTACTATTCGAAGTAGTCAGGCATTTCTCTTATAACTTTCTTTGTCTCATATTCTTTTAGGGTTGACATTCACGTTATTTTGTTTATGTGGTAGAAGATTTGCTCCCCTCTTTGTTACTAGATTCTGTGAAGATAGATTATACAAAGACAGACTCATTAGAAAACATGATTCCTACTTTAAATATCCCGATATACCAAGATACGATAGGTTTTCTTCAATATTGCAATAATAAACTCAAGTTTCGCATCAAGATGTAATTTCGTGATTTGACATCTTTTTTGGAACGAGCCAATCAGATCAAACACTTTCCGAATGGAGCTGCCTGGGCGAGACTCTTTCTTCCCGCAACCTCTCTATATTATTCTATTTGTGTTATACCACCAGGTGTTTAGGCCCTCAATTAATCAAGTGGCTGTATTTTCGGTGATTGTAGGCCGAAGTTTTTCTTGAAACAACGCGTGTATTTTCGAAATGCCGCGCAGACCACATACAAAGTCTCGACGCGGCTGCCTTGAATGCAAGCGCCGCCATGTCAAGGTAAGTCGTTATTTCTACTTTGTATCAATTCCTTCTTTATTTCATAACCACTGACGATTTTAGTGCGACGAGAAAAAGCCTGTGTGCACCAATTGTACCACGTCCGAGCGGCGTTGTGAATGGTACAGTGAATGGCACACCACTGTTACTGCTCAGACCACACGGAGTGCCAGTAGAGAACATGCTACTCCTCCCTCCGCCGACTCTCCTCTGCCAAGCAACTTCCCCGAAGTTCCTCAAATGAACATGCTCCATCTAGAGCTTCTTTATAATTTATCATCTACCGAAAAAACAGCCACGTCTTTCGGTCTAATTTCGGCCATGCGTGGTCTTTCACTTGAAGAACTTCTCCAGCATAGCCTCAGCGCGCCATATCTGATCAACGAGATCTTGGCGCTCAGTGCTTTACATCTGAGCATCGTCAAGCCAGAACAGAGAGCTCTATATCGACACCATTCTACCACCCTCCAAAACCACGCGTTGAGCCTGTTTGGCGACATATCTTCTTCTTCACAAATAAGTGATCAGAACTGCGTTCCGGCGTTCCTCTTCTCAAGCATACTCGGTTTCCACATGCTCATCGAGACGCTCGTATTCCGAGAAACAGGCACAACATTTGAACAATTTCTAGACCGGTTTGTGCAATACCTTTTAGTCCATCGTGGAGTACGCACAGTCTCTTCAGAAGGGAGATGGGAAATATTGCACCAAACAACGCTCGGTCCGTTCCTTAAATTTTGGGAAAAAATTCTACGCCTAGAGACGAGTCCTCCTCATTATTGCACCTTCCTCCGGAGCCGAATTGAAGCGCTTGGTATGGACGAAGCGACTACAAGTATTTGTACGAATACAGTGACTGCACTGCAGAGGGTCCAGGGGGTGATTCAGGCTAGCAAACAATCATCAGATGTGAACAGTATAAGCGCCCTTGTTGCTTGGCCAGTGCTCGTCCCTGTCGAGTACATTAATCTTGTATCGCAGAGGGGAGAAGCGGCTTTGGTTATTTTGGCTCATTATGGAGCGTTGTTGCATCTACACCGAGAAAGCTGGATGTTTGGTGATAGTGGCGAGTATTTGATCAAGTCTATTAGCCAGCATCTTGGGGAGGAATGGGAGGAGTGTCTCGAGTGGCCACGGCAGGTGTTGACGGGCAGTCAATTGTCAGATGGAGCCGATCTCATACAAAATGTGATGGGCGAGTAAATTCATATTGACTGAGTGCATCCAGAGAAAGGTGAGAAGGTGAGAAAATGCGGATAGCCGACGTCATCCCGCCAACCCCACCATCTTATCGCGGCAGTGTTTTCCAACCTCAACTCTCGCAACAACTTCATAATACTCAATCAATAGTCAGTCAATGGGAATCATTGCCAAGGATCGAATATATGCTGACCTCACTGCCAATAATTAGCAGCTCCTCGACAGCCATCTCATCGCGACCGCCCCGTTGATCGAGGTACCCCGCCACCCACCATCATCACAGCTGTCAAGAAGACTAGATTAGACGACAACATGTCAGGCGCCTCACCCAATCTCTACAGCTTCCCGGACGTCGACTCCCTCGCGGCGCAGCTACGGAAATATGTCCTGATCAACCAGAACACCGCCCTCTCTCGACACGACTCCTTCCGCATCGCCGTCTCCGGCGGCTCGCTGCCAAACACCCTCGCCAAAGCCCTGCTCGCCCCCGGCGACGGCTCAGCCGAAGACAAAGCTCAATTCTCCAAATGGGAGATTTTCTTCGCTGATGAACGTTGCGTGCCCCTAGACCACCCGGACAGCAACTACCGCCTCATCAAGGAAGAGCTGCTCGAGAAAATCCCCGCCGAGCTCGGCGCACCCAAGGTCCATCCCATTGACGCCGACCACGTACACGACGACGACCCCACTGAACTGGCCGACCTCTACACAGAGGAACTAAAGCGCTCGTTCGCAGCCAAGGACAGCGTCAAGGTGCCCATCTTCGACCTGATTTTGCTGGGTGTTGGGCCTGACGGCCACACCTGCAGCCTGTTCCCTGGTCATCCGCAGCTGCGGGAGAATGATGCGTGGGTGGTTAGCATTAGCGACTCGCCGAAGCCTCCTCCCAAGCGCATTACGCTCACTTTGCCGGTCGTCACGCACGCTGTGAGCATTGCGTTTGTGGCCACTGGCGGTGGGAAGCAGGATATCATGAAGCGGATTTTCGATACAGATGAAGGCCATGTTTTGCCGAGTGGACTGGTCAATGACCAAGCTTCGGACAAGGTGTCTTGGTTTGCTGATAATGCAGCCACCGAGGGTGTGGCTTTTCCGAAGCGAGCCAGTCTATAAACTGCCGAGATCGAGGGACATGTGTGAATAAGGTATGACAGCGTTGGCAGCTATTTTGTGAGGGTCGGCTTGTCTGGCAACATATATCCACAGCCTGATACCGGGGTGGACATTTAACAAGCCAACTAAAACCCCTTTTGGGATATCAATTATTAGACAAAACCGAAAATGTAGACGAGCAGGTCAATTAATTTTTTATTTCATCTTTGTTAATTCAATACAACTAGAACTGTAGAAGCAGCAATTTCATCCTACAAAATACGTAGGACAGAAAGCACTGACCACCCGTTCTGACCGCTTGCGCAGCTCCGCCTAACAACAACATCGCCCAGCCTGAAACGTCTGCGTTGATACGTACACTACAATTACTGACAATGTCTTAGCCCAGTCAGATGAAGCGGCTTCAGATGTAAACCTGCCAACAAAGTTTGCGTGTCTCTGCGCGTTGCGTCCATTCAAGAAGAAGCTCTCCCAAATAAACAAACAGTTCCCCGCGCCGACGGCATGCCAACATACACCACCACCGCACGCAATGGAAAAACCCCCGGGGGATTGAGCATACCCCAAAGGCAGCAGCAGCAGCAATCCACGACAGTCGGCTCATCGATCCCCGTGTCTGCAGAAAATGCGAGCAGAAAGAAGAGTCTGCTCCCTCAACCGCGCACCGTATCCCGACTCCCGCAGAAAGCACAACCACAGCAGTTTACAGGATATACAGGATATACACAGCTACCGAGGCCTGAAAGTCAGGAACAACCGACACCACCATCGAATATATCGCCAGAGCTACCTCGACCAGCATCTCGACCAGAACCTGAAAATGCTGTCAAAGAAGCGCCACCGCTTACGACGACAACGACGGCCCTCCCCTCACGACCAAAAACCGAGCGAGTCGTAACACGAGCACGATCAAAATCTCAGTTACCTAAACCTGGAAATCAGGAACAACCGACGCAAAAATCGAATGCCTCACCAGAGCCACCTCGACCAGTATCTCGACCAGAACCTGAAAATGTCGAAGCACCACCGCCTACAGTGACGACCCTACCCTCGCGACCGAAAACCGAGCGAGTCGTAACGCGATCACGATCAAAATCCCCTATCAAACCAACACCACCACAAAAAGATGACTCCAAACCCACCGCCACCACCGCTGCGGCGCCCGTCCCTGCTGCGGCAGCAGCGACAGCAGCGACAGCAGCGACAAAGAAAACATCCATGCCGCCTCCATCCTCTCGACCAGCACGCTCCGCATCCCTCCGTCAGCCATCAGCACCCAAATTAGTCGGTTCTACAGAGGGCAAAGGACACGCCAGACATCGCAGTCAAGTTCTCAGCACCCCACGCACAATAGGGAATGCGCCAGTACTATCAGCCCCTCCCGCTCGCCAGCAGCCAGAAAGGCCGAGCACTGCCAAACAGGCCCGTCCACAATTCAACACCTACCAACAACACTACAGCCCCAAGAAAGAAAAGGAACCCCCCCGAACACTGCCTGCTACCGAGCGGAAAACGGCCAAATCTATTGAAACCGACGCAGCGGTCTCAGCTCTGCAAACAGAGCTCCTACAACTCTGCCTCCTGCATTCATCATCCCTCCAACAGGACAAAGAATGGAAATCCGCTGCTCAGCGACAACTACAACACAAATATTACTCTGTGGCGGCGAGATATAGGACGCTCGCGGACGAGGAACGATGTATACAGCAACAACTCAATCTCAAAGCGTTGCACGACTGGTCCGTTGACTCGGCCAGTTTGGCAGAACATGATGATGGCAGCGATACAGAATTCCAAGCGCAGATTCAGAGCTTTTCGCAGATTACGCAGGACGTTGCGGATGTGACGGCTGAGGGGGGTGGGCGGTATACATCTGTGGTTCGGGTGTTTGAGGGGTGGTTGGATAGAGTTGAACACATCCAAGCTGCCCGAAATGGCTCTTCTGCAGCTGCCGACTCAGATGAAGACTATATCACCACCCTAGGCAGGGTATGGCGCGAAGAGGTAGACGACCTAACCTTCAAGTCCGAACTGTGCCTGCGCAGGCTAACAACGAAAATGACGATTTTCGCTATTAATGAGCATGAATTCCACAAGACCCATTCTGCTTCGGCCCTAGTGCAGATTGCGCGAGCACACCGTGATGTGTTGACTCTGATGGTTGAGGAATTGAGAGGTATGCGTGCGGTGGAGGTTGAGGTGGTTAATAGAGAGAAAGCGTGGCTGGGGCGTGCGGCTGATCAAGTCGTTGTCGATGATCGAAGTAATGTGAAGAGTAATTCGAGGAGAGGGGTTTGGAGGAGTTGACTTACTTGTGCATAGCATAGCATAGCATAGCGAGATTGTAATGACCGACATGTTTGATGCGTATATAGAGATGACGACTACCTAGGTATCAATTTATTTATTATTTAAGTAGCATTTTCGTATGTCAGATGCCCTGATGGCTGATGGACTCCAGAATTTGTATATAAGTCCTGATCCCAAACACACGGGAGGCCGGCGATGACCGCCATCCAACCCTCCTCACTAGGCCTCAAAGAGTCAAACCACCACGCTCGGTTGATTGAGTCATTGACAAGGATATCGCGGCCGTGCGAGGGCTGCCAATCAAGTCATGGATGTCTACGCATGGATGCATCAATGCGCATGTTGTAACAGCATGTGCATATGCATGCAGAAGGATTTACGCAACTGCAATCTTTAATTTCACCTGTTTTCCTCCTCAAGACTTAATTAAAGATAGACAAGATAAAGTTGTCTTTCGATTGATTATATATATATAGTAAAGTAACTGTGCTTGCTTGCTTGATAATACAGCACCATCCATCATGAAACGTCGAGCGTCGACTACCTACCTAATGCAACGGTTTCTGCGCAATCGCAAACGAACTACACACCCCTCTGTCAGCCAACCATCCTTTCTCTCTCCTTCCCAGGGGTATAGGGAAAACTCACCAATGCGTATAAACATGCATCTTATTCGTCTTAATCTCCTGCCTCACATGCGCCAACAACACCTCCACCTCCGTCGTCGTCCACCCGCCATACCGCGTAAACAGCGCTAGCGTATAGGAATCAATCGCGCCTTCCAAAAACTGTACCCGAAAACACCGCCCAATCTCTTTGAGGCGTTTGTCCTTGGGCCAGGACCCTATAGGGCAGACTTCTTCGTGGGAGCGCGAGGACTCAAAGCCGGTTTTGTCGAGGAGACCTTGCATGGCGGGGAAGAGGTCGAAGACGCGGCCGAGGGAGTGGGATATGCGGTTGAATTCGGCCTGAATCACCATTACATTGTTAAGGGGTGTTGGGAGGGTTAGTGGAGAGGTGGGGGGAGGGACGCACGATCCATTTATATGTATATGTCGACTCGGAGTATGTGCCGTCGTCGCAGACCATGTGCGTGCGGCCTTCGGCGAGCTCGATGCGGCCGCCGGGTTTGAGGTGTCTACAAAACTCGTCAGACATGAAATGAACCCAAAGAAGGGAAAGAAGAGGGACATACTTATAGCAATGCGCCAAAAACCCCGGCCAATCCGTTATACTGCCCGCCAGGCAGCGCACGTGTATAAAGTCAAAGGAATCGGACGGAAAGTCCCAGGGTTGCGTGACGTCGTCGATGATGAATCGCGCGTTGGGCGGGAGCCATGTTGGCTGGATGGGCGATAGATCGACGCCTATTACTTCTGCAGAGGGGTATTCGTCGGCCACTGCAACGACCGTCAGCTATCTTCCTCTTCATTTGCCGCAATAACTTGGATAGGTGTATTGTACTGTCAATAGCCCAAATACCCGTCCCCGTGCCCACATCAAGAATCTTTTGCGGATTGTGCAGTTCGTCCTGCGAATAGCACACGCCGCCGTTGAGACAGAGGCGGAAACAGTGGTGCAGGAGGTCTAGTCTGTCCTGCTCTTTTTCGTCGTTGGGGAGCATCTGCAGACACCCGTTAGCCTAGCCCCGACGGCTGCACGACAACCCCCACGAATCGTCCGATTGGGTGATGCGGTGGTGGTTTCTTTTTCATACATAAGTCCCCGAGCGATAGGAATGATAAGTGCGGCCGTTTTCATAAACATAGTTGAGCACCGACGAGGAGAGCGACGTCAAGTCGCTCTCGATGCTGGATGCGTCCTCGCTCTCCGACTGTCAAACGTCAACTTCAATAAGTCTCCGATGTCTTCCATCCCATTCCCGAAAGGTGTCTGTTCGTACATCAAATTCCAAAGGCACAGTCATTGTCGGCTCAGTCTCGGTCTGGGGCATCACGAAACTTTTGCATTCGCGTGATATGTCATAGTCATTGAAGTTGTCAGTTGACGATAAGATGGCTAGTTTATTAACGTCTTTTCTTTACGAAGTCGAGAGAGAGTCTTCGACGCTAACTCACTCTTAAACTATCAACCGCTGTGGGTCACCTGATAATCTTTTAAGAAATAAAGAATAAATTACCGCCTTGCCTTTTTTGGAGACAGCCATTTCTAGCGCCTGCGCGTATTGGCCTGTAGGAGGCCTCCCGTCCAATTTAGCACATCGCTAGTACGCCCCGCTGTCACCCCCTTGTTGACATTTTGACGCCCTCTAATTCGCTGCTATCCTCGTGTCAGCCCACTTTTACCCGGCAGCGTTAAGCGCTAGGTATCACTCGGGCTAGGATGTTTACTAGCCAATACAACATGCCTGCCTATAAACCGTTCTGCTCACAATCTGTATGTAACAATGAACGGGCCGTCGATGCGGGGGACGCGGCACGGGCGCTGATACGCTGGCTTGACACGTGTGCCATTCAGATCATGAACTTGTTCTACGTAATTGCACGGGGATGCCTGCAGGCAATACAGACCTCACACGAAGGGACCAGTGACCTTGCCATGGCCTGCATGGCGTGCTCAATAAAGTATGGCGCTTTGTATAACGAGTGCGTGCGCCAGCCATAACCTCGCAAGTTATATTAACTCGGCGATTTATAGGTTATAAGACTAGTGCTTGGCTTTTACGAGTTACGAGTTAATGACCGGGTTCTCGGGATTGACGTTGACGTTTGACATTTGACATTGCAAGGATTAGCGACACTCAATTAATATGGATAAATTGATGCTCTGTCTCTCGCCAAATCCCGCACGACGTATTACGCAGTGCAACAGGCGGATCCATTTCGGACATGCTTAGGGTTACGGTACACTTGCGGACGGACCGTTCCAGCACTGAACAAGTCAAGTGTCCGCTCTCCACATCGCCTAGTACCAAACCTACTGCATAATCTGTGCTGCCCACCCGATCATCCGTCTGCTGTTGCTTCTGCACTTGCGAGACTAGAACACTAGAACCAACAACGACCAAAATTTAGCATTTAGTAATGCCTAGTGCTATGCCTGGCCGGATCCTGGATCCTGATTCCTGGGTCGGTTCTCCGTGCTGCTGGGTCGGTCCTGTTAAAGGTTTTGGGTTTTCGGGTCCTTCTTCTCCTTCTTAAGCACCTCCCCACCTGGTCCCAAGCTTTTTAATTTGTGCTCCGTAAACTTTTGTTTCTGAGATTGAGATCCCGGATTGAAGTGTCAGTGTGTCACTGCGCAGTGTATACATACTCTAAAGAGTATATATATTCTACAATGCTGACCCTCTTCTGGTCCGCGGTAGTCGGCTTCATAGCGCTAGAAGCGCTACGAGCCATCTACCGGCTCTATTTCCACCCATTGTCTCGCTTCCCCGGTCCGAAGCTGGCGGCGGCGTCGCGATGGTACGAGTTTTATTATGATATTGTTACGCCGGGACAGTTTATCTGGAAGATTCAGGCTTTGCATGAGGAGTATGGTACGTTCATCCATCGCCAAGAATTAGACAATCGATCTATATACCAGGGTTCTTCGTATTAACGATTGACAGGACCAATCGTGCGCATAACACCGGAAGAACTACACATCAAAGACCCCGACTTCTACGAATCCATATACGCACCCGCGTCCAAAAAGCGGGACAAATACAGCGTCTGGACCATCGGTGCCGGCGCGCCCGCATCATCCTTTGCCACGGTGCCGCACGACCTGCACCGCGCACGACGCTCAGCCCTGAATCCATTCTTCTCCAAGCGCGCCGTGTACACCAACGCCGAGCAACTGGTGCGCCAGAAAATCGAAAAACTATGCCAACGGTTCTGCGAAGCTTGCGAATCGCAGCAAGTGCTACGGCTTGATGCGGCGTATATGGCGCTGACGATGGATATTATTACAGAGTATTCCTTCGGCGAGAGTTATAATTATTTGAGCGAGCCGGATTTCAAACTTGAGTGGAAGGAGACGGTCATCGGCGGGTCGGCGAGTGGTGCGCTCATACGGCAGATGCCATGGGCGTTTGGGCTGATGAAGGCTATGCCGTTGGCATGGCTGAGTAAACTCGCCCCCGAAGCGACGCTGTTGATTCAGTGGCAGAGGATGGTGAGGCAGGAGGTTGAGAAGATTATTGCCGCGAACAATTTGGGTGAGAAGGCGACGGGCACGGTGTTTCAGGCTTTGCTGGACAGTGATTTGTCGGCTGAGGAGAAGAATGCGGATAGGCTGCAGGATGAGGCGCAGACGTTGGTGGGTGCGGGGAGTGAGACGACGGCAAAGGTGTTGTCGATTATTACGTTTTATCTGGTGCAGGACAAGAAGATGTTGGACAAGTTGAGAAGGGAGTTGTCGACGATTGAGATCAAGGGGGGCGAGGAGAAGTATGCGTTGGCGCAGCTGGAGCAGCTTCCTTATTTGGTGAGTCAAATCTATCCCCCATGTTTCAAGGGGGTGCTGATTCTGTTGTTTAGAATGCTGTTATCAACGAAGGACTGCGCCATATGCACGGCGTCACAAGCCGCTTGCCGCGAGTCGCGCACGAGGTCATTGAGTATAAGGGATGGGCGATCCCACCAGAGGTAAGCTTACCTTTTCACTTCCATTTGGCCGCTCTCTAACAGTCTACTGCTTGATAGACACCAATCAGCCAATGCAACTACTTCGTGCACATGGACCCAACCATCTTCCCCGACCCCCTCGCCTTCAACCCCGACCGCTGGGTCGAAGCCAAGCAGAACAACGTCCGCCTCGACCGGTACATGGTATCCTTTGGCCGCGGCAGCCGTCAATGCGTCGGCATCAAGTATGTCCCTCCCCCCTTCTCCTTTCATGTAGATTGGTTGTTCGATGCTGACGGGATAATCTAGTCTCGCATACCTAGAAATCTTCCTCACCCTCTCCACGATCCTCCCGCGCTTCGACTTTGAGACGTACGAGACCACCGTCAAGGATGTACGTATTACCAGAGATTACTTTGTAGGTGTGTCTGAGCCGGACTCGAAGGGGGTTAGGGCTGTTGTTACTAAGATTTTGTAATTGCATGTATGACATGATCTGCGCGATTTGCTTGTATATGTTTCGATGTAATGCCAGTTGTTCTATACGATTATAACTAGCAATGTAATTAAATGCAAATCACAATTATTTACTACTTTACTTCTATACTTCTATACACGTATAGGTATGGTCTGTCGATGCCCCAGGCAAGTATTCACGGCTTGCCCGAAGCCAATCAGAACTATATCATCTAGGCAGGCATACACATTATTTGCTCGTCTTCTGCGCCAAGCAAAGTAATAATAGTTACATTTCTTTGGCCCTATAGAGAAGACCTCACGCCTGCCTACTCTTCCCATATCAAAACTCCATCCCCGCCTCCCTCCTTGCCGTCCCATACACAGCTGCACTATCCAAACACTCCCCCGCATACTCGCGCGCCTCATTCAACCGCGCAAACGCCGTTTCGACCGTGGGCAGGCGAGTGCCATGGCTCTGCGCCATGGAGAGCGCATGTTTTATATCCTTGCATGCGAGCGCGGCCGCAAAGCCCGGCGGCGATTCGTCTAGAGGCGGCGCATAGGCTCCGGTGGTGATGCGTTTGGAATAGCTGTCGAGGACAGGGCCGAACATGTTGCCGATAAAGTCTTCGAGGTGTTGATTGCCCAGGCCGGTGAGTTCGGCGAAGACGTGGGCTTCGGCGAGGACTTCCATGAAGCTAATGACGAGGATGTTTCTGCAGGCTTTTAGTCACATTATGATAGCAAAGGGTTTGGAGATAGGAGTGGGAGGGATACCCCGAAATCTTGAGAAGACTAGACTTTCGCACATCTTCGCCCATGTTAATGATCCGCCGACCCATAACGTCCTGTATGAAAGGGCTGATAGTCTCGACCGCAGCTGTAGATCCGGCCACGGCAAAGATGAGCCCGCCAGCGGCAGCCACGGGACTGGCGCCAAAGACTGGAGAGGCGATGAATGTTGCCCCCTTTTCAGACAGACGTTGTGCGGCTGATGCACATGTGTCGGGGTGGACGGTAGATGTGTCTACGAATGTTTTGCCGGATAATGAGCCGGGTGCTGTTAAAGCTTTTGTTATTAATTCAGTGAGGACGTTATCATCGGAAATCTATCAATATGATATGAGTATAACGCCCGTTAAAGTAGGGGGAGTGAACTGACCATGGTGAAAATTATATCCGATTTCTGCACGACACTTTCAAAGTCATCCTCGGGGATGGCGCCTGCGTCCTGCAGAGACTGTCCCTTGGATAAGCTGCGGTTGCTATAATGAAGCGGCGGTAGGCCTTGTCTCTGTAGGTATTTTTGGAGGTTGAGGGCCATTCCCAGGCCCATTGAGCCGAGGCCGAACTGTTGAGATCAGACATGTACCTGCGAGAGAATCGCATGCGTGGTGTTGCTACTTACCCAGCCGATTCTTTGTGAAGGGTTTGTCATGTTGCCTGCACTATTGGATTGATTGTCCGTTGATTTCGAATAATTTATTCCGCGCCATCCATTGTTTGAAGTAGAATGGATATCCATACACACTCGGAAAGTGAAGATGTTGCCGAGTGGAGCTCCACCTAACCACCAGCCACCGGATGGGTGTCCGGCGCAATCTCCGCCAGAATAGTCACCATCGAAGGCCCAATATTCCAAGTCGGCCTGCACTTGCAGACCTGCCGCATCAAGGCAATAATCAATGACTCCGCCTCATCCAGTAAACTGCAGAATGCGTCGCGATCGGCAGACCAAAGCCGGGGATCCCGCGCCACTGCCATGTCATTCTCGACATTAAGATTGAGCATGACCAACTCCATCAGCGAATTAAAGATTAGCATGCACGATTCTGAAGTCCGGGGTAGTTCACTGAATGTATCCACCTGCTGCCGGATATCGGTAATTACACGTCTCAGGCCTCCCCAAATGCACAGGAAAATCCCATAGCTGGCCGTAGTCACCCAGGGCGCTTCGCGGGCAGCACATCCTAAATTGGCGCGTGATATATTCGAGGCTGCAGTTGTCAGATCGTGGAGAATAGCTACTATGCCGTCGTCGCCCCTCAATTGATGGGATAGCGAAGGCACCGATCGTCTTTCAGCAACATAACTTCCGAGCGTGAGATGGGTCGATGTCGCCATGCTTGCAATCAAGCTGTTGTCCACAATGCCGCCTATGAGTAGATGATCGGGCCTGCACAGCGCGACTTTGATTGAACAAGCAAAGAGCTCAATGGTTCGCCATAATAGATATTGTGGGCTCTCGTTGGTATAGGCTTGGTCTTTGACGATCCTAGATATTATTTGCAGGGCATTGTGTATCTGCTTGTTTTGGGATTGGGTGAGAATGTGGAACGCCGATGGATCGGACAGACTTGGGGGCAACTGGTAATAACATTTCGTGAAATCACGAATCAACGCGCCCAAGTTCGTCAGCACGTAGAGCGTGGCCAAGGGGGATGCTGCGAGGGTGGCCAAAAGTTCTGGGTTGGGAGTCTCGGTCATGAGCTGCTGCGTCGCTATCGACAAGGAGGCTGTCGCTATCCCGCGTAAACCATACAGGTAGTTGTCGGCCGTTGATAGAGACGAGAATCCAAAGTGATCGGTGAATCGCTGGAGCCATATCTGTGAATTGTTGGCTTCCCAGAGGTTGCTCGGGAAGGGGAGTTCCCAGCTGAGTTCCATGGATGATAATAATGGGCGCGAATTGCAGTGCGAAGATATTTGAGAGTCTAAAAAGACTAGAGTATAAACAAACAGCTTCATGGATTCTTCATTGATGTACGACATCCACCGTGTATAAAACGTTTGTGAGTCGTCTTGTAACACATTCGAATGATCACGGATCATCCAAGACAGGAATCCTGGCATCGCTATATCTTGCCTGAGAAGCCCCAGTTCTCGCGTAGCCTATCGATAGTCAGCGTCTGATTAGAACGATTTATTAAGACGTAAGCAAACAGACATCGACAAGCATTTGTAGCATGTTTTTGGCCTTTGCAAACTGGCCGGTGGTATCACTCATGTAAGCCCCATAAATGATATGCAAAAGCCATGCCTGCATGACCCAGGTTTTGCGAATCTCGCTACAGTCGGCACTGACCTAGAGTCATATTAGAGTCTGAACGTAGCAAGACCATTAGATCACTGACAAGCTGCTGGAGGGTCTTGCGCCCATCTTCCCAAACATCTCGGCGCCATCTTTTGCAAGATTCCTCTTCGTCCGGATCATGCGAATACAAGCTCCCGATAACTGCCGTGATGTTTAGAAGCTCCTTCGGTGTTGAGGAAACAGTGAATGTGGGACGATGCAGTATGGGTAAGGAAGGGTGGAAATTCTCAAAGTACGCTTTAATGTGCGTTGTAATTGTCTCCCCGCTGGCTCTATATAATGTTTGTTAGTAAAGCTGGAAACAAAACTTGTAGCCGAAGCCGTACACAGATTGGGGAGATGCAGAGAAAGCCTGGACGCCGGGCAGCTCGGAAGCCGTGCCGAGATCTTCGACTGGCTGCTGATGTTGCTGCTTTTGAGGTGCAGGCGCAGGTGCAGGCGCCCGGCAACGATTGCTATGTCTTTTATAAACGTCACTAAATGGCTGTCAATATGTGTCTAACAGATATATAGCAAGGGGGAAAAACCTCCTCGAAAAGCGAGCCAAGCATCGGGCGCACTCGAAATTCTTGCGACCAGCAGCTCCATGTCCTTCAACCGTGAGTTTGTCATCCTGATATATATCCATGGATGTCAAGGCTTGAACTTACGGGCACGCCTATGTCTTTCGAGATTCTCCTAGAAGGACATTAGATCAAGAAGAGCAGAGACAGACGGGATTTAGATCTTACACTCCTAGTAAACGACTTGGAACAGTCACTACAGCTGAATGGGCGATCGACGTCACCCATCATGAATCATAACATTCCTTCATGGGTGATGGAGGTAGGTTGGGAGTAGGAAAGAAGAGAGCGAGGATATCGCGTGCCGAGGATCCACTCCAGTCGTTCCTATTGGCTTGCGGCAAGTCTTCCTCCTGCCCTTTTTGGCCATGTATCTAGATATTGCATGTCTACAAAACGTGTTTTATTTCAAATTTTCATAAAAGATAAGAAATTTAGTCGGGTCTTTTATGCTAAGAAGAACATCAAATGGCTATTCCACTACAGAACACGCCATCTAACCTACATGGCGGTAACAGGGGTCTTCTTGCTCTCAGTAAAGTCACCGTGAAAATGAAAAGGATCATCATGCTTGGAAGCATCCTTCGGACGATCATGGTCAACATCTTTATTTCGATATCCATGCTTCTTAGCTTCCAAGAACTGCAACGTCGGGTAGACAACCGACTCGCGATTCTTGTCTAAACCAAGCTTCTGCAGATAAGGCGACGACTCGATTGGCTCGAGGACTTTGTCGTCATTTGGCCGGGTGAAGAATAAGACGCCAATGCGAGTTCTTTCGGCTTGGTCTTGTGGTGGAGTGACGACGCGGTGGATGGTTGCTTTGAACAGACCGCCGGTGAGGAGTTCAAGGGCTTCGCCTACGTTTACGACAAGTGTGTGTGGAATATACTATCCCAAGTCATTAATTACGGAAGAAATTAAGGGAGGAAGAGAACTCACCTTAACCCACTTCCATGTATTTGTCTTTTCAAGAATCTGCAGCGCAGAGATGGGTTGCGAAAATAGGATGGAAAACGTACTCCAATCAGCGTGGCCCGGTAGAAAAAGATTGCGAGCTTTTTCTCTATCGGCCTTGACGCGAGGGAAGTAGCCCATCTTATCACATCAGACAACGTCCAGAATAAAATTAAGAGACTTACATAGCGGTAGTAGTTGGTTGTTGAGCCACCTGCTCGGTGCATATCAAGGACGACATCTTCCGGGACCTCGAGAACCATGGCAACAAGTATGAGCAATTTCTTGTGGATATCTTCATGTAGAATTTTGATGACCTGCTCTGTCTCCTGCATGAATGGCCTGAGAAGCGATGGATGCGGACGTGAAAGGTCATGGAGGAGCATATTGTAGTGGTCAATCTGATACTATCATTAACCAACATCGACCATCCAAGGAAGATGTGGAAATACCTCCTTGTGAAAACCACCCTTGATACCGAGCGCCCCAGAAGGCTTGAATCCAACATAAATGCCCTGAGCATCCTCTTCTGGGGTTGCTGGATGCAATCAGTTAGCTCTTGCATTGTGGATGGAGGAAAGGAATATGCCTTCGTAATCCTTCTTGTCTTCCTGAAAAAGATGCATAATAGCGTTTGAGATGTCTATTTGGCGATCCCAGAGCTCATAGGAGATGCCATGGTTTGAGATGGTGAAAAAGCCATGCTCTGTGACAGCCTGTAGGAGATCCTGCGCGAGCTCTTTCCTGGTGGCCGGGTCATCAAATTTCGAAAGGTCGAGGTCAACAAAATCAACATAGTCCACTGCGACATGTTAGATATCCACTTTGGTCGTAAGATTAAAACCGGATGATGAACCACGGAAAAGTAGGTGGACTCGATGGAGGTGGAGGTGGAGTGCGCTATCGATAGTCCTCCAGCACGAACCTCCCCTCTTTCAAGTTGCAACGGAATCAGTGATGAACAGACGACAGAAACATTGGAGCTGTTATCTGCAAAGTACACGTCATATGTCTAGCTCTTTGCCAACAGAATAGATAGGACGATGGATAGATAGGTATCTCCTGCTTGAGATAACTACCTATCTGGTGGAGGCCGAAAGATGCTCGTCAGACCTTGCAAAGGCGAACCCGTCAACTTTTCTCACTTGAAAATTAACAGTAAGTAGCCAAGTCTATAGCGAACTTTGCAGAGGTTTGCAAGTCTTGATCGAGTACGTAACCTCTTACCCCAGACGCCAATAAACGGATCCCCCGTGGAATATGGTCCCAGTCTGGGGAACGACTTGCGTTTTCACAAATATCTGTTTATGCTACGTAATTTACTAGCAGCTGATACGGCAATTAGGATAAGTTTGGGGGTGGAGGTATCCACCTGGTATCAATTCTTACAACTACTCGCTCCACCTAGATAGGGCATTCATCCATACGGTACCGAACCCCTATAAATCGCCCTCGTCGACTCCATACCTATCCCAATTATCAACTGCTCTCTATCTCTATACTTTTCTTTTCTCACATCATCAAACACAATGGACACCAAGTCAAATGTGGACGATGTTCTGCCTACCAAGGTTGACATCGACGGGGGCGAGGTCACCGTCGAGGACAAGAACATCGATCCGGCCCTGAAGCTCGTCGACGCCGGCGTCGTCGAGTACACGCCGGAAGAAGAAAATGCGCTGCTGAGGAAGATTGATTTGCACATGCTGCCGCTCATGTGCTGGGTCTACATGATTCAATTTGCTGACAACACCACCCTCAACTATACATCCCTCTTGGGCATAACTACCGATGCCCACTTGGTGGGAAACGAGTACAATTGGATTTCCAGTATCTTTTATGCTGGCTACCTGGCCTGGGAGTGCGTTATTATCCATCCATATATTGATCAAATGCGAGGCTAACATTTTGTTGTCTAGATTTCCAACTACCTATCTTTTCCGACGTCTTCCCGTCGGCAAATTTACTGCTGCAAACATCCTCTGCTGGGGCATTGTCCTGTCCTTTCATGCAGCCGCATCCAACTACGCCGGTCTTCTTGCCTGCCGCTTCTTCTTGGGTGCATTCGAGGCCGCCGTTACTCCAGCCTTTGTCCTGATCACGTCCATGTGGTACAAACAAAACGAGCAGGGCCGACGCATGGGTTATTGGCTTTCTTGCAACGGGGTAGCCTTGATCGTCATGGCCCTCATAGCTTACGGACTGTCAGCCGCAGAGAATACCAGTCTTGCCACATGGAGAATCCTTTTCCTCATGACTGGTTTACCTACCTTCATAACGGGAGCCTTCTACCTTTGGTACCTACCAGACAACCAACTCAACGCCAAATTCCTCAACGAACGCGAGAAATCGATTGCCGTTGAGCGTATTCGTGACAATTTCCAAGGTATTGGCAGCCAAGTCTGGAAGTGGGATCAATTCTGGGGAGCACTGCGAGACCCTCGTACCTACCTCTATGTTCTATTCTCCTTGATCATGAATATCCCCAACGGCGGCATCACCACCTTTGGGTCCCTAGTCATCAAATCATTCGGCTTCGGAAACCGTCTATCACTTCTCCTGCAAGCACCCTCGGGATTATTTGACATCGGCGGCAAACTCTTCTTCACCTGGATATCAGACAAGTATTTGGACCGGACTCGCTTCGCATTCATCGCCATCTGTTTCCCATTTATCGGCAGCATTACGATGATTGCCATTCCATCGAGTGCCAAAGCCGGCCTCTTGATTGGTTACTACCTCATCAGTGTTTCCGGTTCGGCCTGGGGTCTTATTATAGCTGCCATCTCCAATAACACGCTGGGATACACGAAGAAAGTCACTGTCAATGGTCTGCAGATCATCGCTTATGCAGCCGGTAACTGGATTGGCCCTCAGACGTTCCGGTCTAGTGATGCTCCGGGATACAAAAATGGCAAGATGGTGGTGGCTATCATGTATGGAATCAGCGGGATAATACTGCTCATTATCCGCTGGGTGAACATTCGTGAGAATCGTCGTCGGGATCGTGTCCAGGCTGAGTCGGGGATTGATTTGGACGATTATGAGACCAGGATGGCTATTGAGCGTGCAAAGTTTATGGATTTGACTGATTTCGAGCAGCCGCATTTCCGTTATGTTCTTTGACCTAGTCACCGAATCATGTCTACAGTATATGCCAGCGTGGTTGCAACTAGTTAGTTTTTATAGCTTTTGGAATCAAATGTTACCGATAAATTCTACAATACGAGTCTATAGCCCCATGAATATTCCAAATCTAGTTGTGTAGAGTATCGCTATATCAATTACGATAAACGAAGTGGTGTTTGAAAGCCGAGCAACTGTATTTTCTCTGTGATTTATTGCCATAGTTCAACATAGGAATCCTAGCGATTTCATGATACCTAGTGACGGTATTTTTACTTCAAAAAATAAGTCTGTAAATGAACTACACGTAAGGCAACCTTGGAAGTTGAATATTCTAACCAGGGCCCAATTATATTTAACACATGTAATTCCCACTTTGAATACAGATCAAAGACAAATCACTTCTAGGAGTAGTACTTGAAAAATACTCTACTGCACCATAAAATCACTAAAATCCTCATCTGGCAACTCGGGCTGCACATCCTCTCCATCCAACAAACCCAGATACCAACTGAGATCCTTCCCATCAAACTCCCTTGCCGCAAACCCATTGCCCAAATACCCAAACCTGTTGCTGTTGGAGGTATACTTGAGATTATAATCTTCCCACCGCGGCTGCTTCATAGTCTCCAAGAAATGGATGCGCGAACCGGGCCACATCATGATTTCGCCATCAATCCTCCCCTGTTTGAACCACGACCGGCAGGGGGAAGACCATGCAGTGCGTGGGAGGAAAGTGCGCCGGTGTTCGGCAAAGTCGTTGGTGGCTTCTTCTTTGACGTCGAAGGAGGTGATGCCTTCTTCGGACATTTTGGTGAACATGCTGATGAAGTGTTTGGAGATTGTTTCGGAGATGGGGAGGAAACTCCCGTGGCCGTAGGGACCGTATGGGCCGTTGAAAACTGATGAATAGCTGTTAAGAGGCTGACTGAACTGATTGATGCTAGAAAAACTCACTCAAATAGTTGGGAAAATGCGGAACAGTGATTGATAGATACGTGTTAGGAGCCTCAGCCCATTCTTTACTTAAACTCCTCCCCTCGCGACCAATAGTTGGATAAGCAGGCTTCCAGCTAACGTCAAAGCCAGTTGCGCAGACGATCACGTCGACTTCGTGCTCGACGCCATCCTCGGTCTTGATACCCTTGGGAGCGATTTCCTGAATACTTTGAGGCACAACGTCAACGTTGTCTTCACACAGAGCCTCTAGATATCCAGCACCAGGAGTTGGGCGACGACAGCCAACGGCGAAATTTGTAGGGACGATCAAGTCGGCGATTTCGGGCTTTTTGGCTAGTTTTGTGCGCATGTCGATCTCGGCAGCCTGGAAGAATTGTCAGTAAGTATCGTCAAGAGTTTATAGCTTAGGATTAGACCGACCACTCTTGCTTCTGCTTGCTCTTGTGAGCCGTTGAGGATGAAGCGGAATCGCGAGTTTAGTTCTGACTCGATCTTCTTTCGATAGGCGAGGTACTTTTTAGGGTCATTGGCAAGGATTTGTCTTTGCTTCTCGTTGTCTAATGACCAGCAAAAAAGTGAGCAAAGTAACTTGACAAATCTACGAATTGTACTTACACTTGAAGTTGGTGCCTCCCTTGCCTGCAAATCGCTGACCGAAACTGGCAGTCACCCAGGATTGACTGCGGATGAAACACTTGAGTGAACCAACGTCTAAAATAGTCAGTAATGCTTCATAAACGGTGCTTAAAGGATAGACGGACATGGTTGAATACTTGGAATGATTTGCACAGCAGATGACCCAGACCCAATAACTGCAACGCGCTTTCCTTCCAACTGTATACTATCATCCCAATTTGCGCTGTGAAGCATTGGGCCTTGGAATGTTTCGCGGCCCTGAATAGCAGGCCACTTCCATTTGCTAGATAATCCCTAATTAACGCTAATGCGTAGTCTGTCAAGGACTGTGCTTCAACTCACTTGAGGGTACCGCTGGCATTGATCAGGATATGAGCCCTATCCTCGATTATAGTGCCGGACCCATCTGTCTTTTCAACCTTGACATGCCATTGCTGGCCATCTTCATCCCATCTTACATCAACTACTCTAGAATTGAGATGCATGTATTTCATAAGATCGTAGTCCTTGACGACATCTTTGAAATACTGCAAGATTTCGCCGGCACTCGAGTAGCTGCACATATACCCATAAGCTATGCATTGTTTTCTTCTTAAAGGGAGAGATTGCCAACTTACAACGAGCTCCAATACGGCGATGGCGCCCATGAGAACTGATAGTTTATTGAAGGAATATCGCAGCCGCAGCCAGGGTACTTGTTCTCATACCACGTTCCGCCAATTGAAGGGTTTTTGTCATAGCAGACAAGGTCGATATCCAGTGAACTAGCAGTGTCGACATCATGCGCAAAATTGATGGCGCTTGCACCGCATCCAATCACAATGACGCGGATTTTTCTTGCTAGTCTGCTGGGCTGTTCGATGATTTGGTATGTGCTGCTGTTGCTGCCATTGACATGGCCATTGGAGGCGACTTGGTCGATAGCGATTGATCCCATGTTTGGCTGGCTGGTTGAATGCAACGAATGAGAATTTGAATTTGAAAGCGTTGATAAAGATGTTGTCGTTTTGTAAGATGAGCCTGTTTTATAGCGAGTTGTCTTTGAAAAATTGTAATCACGAAGCAATTGGATTCTTTCTCAATGGAGCATGCATGCCCTACAGTGGCTGGTGGAGCTCCACCTCCACCTTACATCACGCCCAAGATTCAACTTACACACTCGTTTATTCCACCTTTGCAAAACTATGGCTTGGTATTGTCCGTGTATTTTCGTCGTAATCAAATAATGTAATTGAGGAACCGGCCTCGATACGGCCTTGCCGAGGGCAACAACACTCCGAGGACGGCCCACTGTTTGGAGGTCTTGAACATCCTCATATCTAGGCTGCCCCAAAATTGACTCATAGAATAGAAGAGAATGATCACCGAGCGTTATTCTGTTTTTCATATTGTGCTTACCAGAAAGACTAGTTGGTAATATAATCGCAAAGGCATCGCCTCCGGCCAAGTAATCATCGATCAAGGTGGCTATTGACATACCGAAAATATCGACGACCAAAATGCCTAGACCAAAAATTGGATTCATTGGCCTCGGGGCCATGGGCATGGGCATGGCCCTTCATTTGCTCGAAGACGGATTCCTAGTCAGCGGATTCGATATCAACCCCAAAGCTCTCGAGACACTATCATCAAAGGGCGGAATGGCTTCATCTAGTCCCTTAGAATGTGCCACTAATGCCTCTTTTCTGATATGTATGGTCGCCAACGCAGCGCAGACGGACAACGTACTGTTTGACAAATCAACTGGCGCTGTCTTTGGTCTGCCACAACATGCAACCGTCATTCTCTGTTCCACAGTGGCCCCCGGTCTTCCACGGGAAATACTTCAACGATTCAACGATGAATTCCAGAGACCAGATATTCAATTATTGGATTGTCCGGTGTCTGGGGGAACGGTACGGGCTGCTCAGGGAACACTGACCATCTTGGCCTCTGGCCTGCGAGAGACATTGTCCTCTGCCCGCCCGATTCTCGAATCCATGGCCGAGAAGATTTACGAGATTGAAGGAGGAGGAGGAGGAGAGCTAGGCGCCGCCACCAAAGTAAAACTTATCAATCAACATCTTGCGGGAATCCATATTGCTGTATCCTGCGAGGCCATGGGCTTTGCAGCTAGCCTGGGGCTGAACACACGGGATGTCTATGAATCTGTGCTGGGGAGTTTGGCGCATAGTTGGATGTTTGAAAACAGAGTACCGCACATGTTGACAAATGACTGGACGCCTCACTCTGCGCTAGATATTTTTGTCAAAGATATGGTGGGTGTCAAAACTAGCATTTTAGTCTAGGGTTGTCCGTCATTAACACTACAAGCGGTAGGGAATCGTTGCTTCTGAAGGAGCAAATCAAAAGTTCCCCCTATTCCTCGCATCCGCTGCGCAACAACTGTACCTCGTTGGCGCACAAATGGGCTTTGGTAAGGAAGATGACGCAGGTCTGGTTCGCGTCTTTATTCCTCAAAAGACACCCTCTCTGGTAGCCAGTGCTACACAGAATCAGAAAAAAGATAGTAGTGACCAGCACTGCGGTGTGATCTGTGACTTGCTCCAAACAGTCCATACCGCAGCAGCAGTTGAGGCGATGGGCCTTGCAGCCAAACTCAAGCTTTCAACCAGCCAGCTAATATCAATCATCTCGGATGCGGCTGGCGCAAGCAATGCCTTCAAAGCTATAACCGCAAAGATTGCGACAAAGGATTTTCAATCTGGAGGTACCATCTTACAGAGCTATAATAAGTTGGTAAGAATACTCCTTTATCTAGGTCTGTAAAGGAGACACTTTGCTAACAATAAAAACAGAAAGATATCGTTGCAATCGCTACAAAGCACGGATATCCCCTTCAGCTCACCAATACTACACTTCAAATGTATGAGCTTGCCATCGTTCAAGGTCTGGGTGAACAAAACGAAGCGGCCCTATCCAAGCTGTGGACATGAGAGAGAAGCTTAGTGAGGACTCATCTTTTTTTACCAAAGGGCAATTTTAGGTATAACTCAGTCCCAAGACTGTACGTGGGAAAGCTCCCCATACATTGAGAGGGTTCAAGCCCTAATCAGCGGTGCTATATGCTATATATAGTGGATAGGTAACTTCACATTAGAGGGACAGAGGCAAGGCACCTCGCTAAATGCACATTATAAGAACGTACAAAAGCTTGTAAGAAATAATATCTTGACCGAACTACATACTTCTTTCGTTCTTTCCCCATAGTTAAGCCTCGAATCGCATCGCAAGGAACCGGGGCCAGACTGCATGGGCGCGCAGGACCAGCGGTTCCGCCAACAGCGCAAAAAGAGGAATCTTTGTGATATGTATGCTTTTTGTGCCGATAACGAGACAAGCGTGCCAATCGGACGCATGCCCGACAACCTGAATCTATATAGTATACTGCTGCCTCAGGCATTAGCACAAGTCACGTTAAGTTAACTAACTACCGCTCTTCCCAGTAGCCAATCAGCAAGTGCATAATCCACCCAACCATAGCTTTTCCGAATTCCCGAACTATAGCCGTCGACTAGCCGGGATAGGCATAAGCTGCTGCGGGTTACAGGAGGACGTCGCACTACGCACCCCAAGACTCAAGGCTCAGGCTCAAGGCTAGGCCGGGCGAAAGCGACAGCTGGCAAGTCCCGAACTGCAGGTGCATGCAGGATGACGGTCTAGCCCACTTGCGGCGTAGTGCATAGTTGATTTGTAGAATGGAAAAACAGCGCTAGTCCACTCTGGGCCCGTGGAGACTTTGGAGACTGACAGGAGACATTCTGATTGGAGGGAAAAGATGGGTGACCCTCAGGTCCGTCGAATAGAACCCACCGGGCGGTGATGTCACAATGCGTTTAGCCTTTCAATTCCATTTTATCATCGCACGAGCCAGACTGGATGCGCCAGCCGGTAAGTACAGTATGTACTAAGTGTGAGGCTGCGAGCGGCTCTCGTGTCTGGCTGTGGCTTAAATAGAGCCAGAGCCCTGGCGACACGCGCGGCAGGAGGACAGGCAGAAGAGATCACCTATCAGATGCCGCGGAACAGGTTACAGGGAAGTTGGAACAAACACAACGCATACAAACAAAAGAAAAGAAAGGAGAGGAAATTAGCAGAAAAATGTCTAGAAGCGCCACCGACCACAGTCTGGCCCTCTTAGCCCGCTCGCCCTGATGTCATTGGGTGGGCCGGCACCTTCCCGCTGCTGCCAGCTTCCACCTGCTTCTTTTGCTTTTTTGCCTGGTGATTTCCTGTTTTGCGCTGCATGGAAACTACGTCCCGGCCCAACCACCGCGCTCTCTCATATTCAACTTCATCGCGTTTCCCTGTTTTTGTCCCTCTGGACTTCCCACAATTCTCTGTCCGCTGTCCTATCCTGTCGCGTCGCAATCTCGCCTCTTCGCTGAACCGGTCTTGACTCGTCGCTACACGTGACATGAATCGATTCTGACCCCCGCGTTCGCACCACCGACAGGACGTTCTGAGAGAGCCTAGGCGCTGTCTTCTCGAAGCACGTAGCATGCGCCGATAAAATACTACCAGACCTGTGTGCCGTTTGGTTCGTTGGATTTTGGTCATCCTCCTCGTTGGTGTCGGAGTTGCCGCAAGAACCCTCGATTGTGTCAGACAAGTTGTCAGCTTGCCCGGTTTCTTCCCTTCGTCGCGTCTGTGCGAACGTCGATGTGTGTGTGTCTGCCTGTTTTTACAGAAATTTCGTCTCATCTCGTGTCCTCTCGACTCTGTCGACTTTGTCAAATTTCAACTCTGTCCACCATCAGTCAGCGCGCGCTACGGCTCGTAATCATAAAAATGAGGGGCGATTGACGGTGAAAAAAGGAAGCGCCAATTTACATTTATTCGATTATTCAGCTTGTCTGACTCTGACGAGAATGGGAAATTCGTCCCTGATTCTGTATTACCACCAGTCTTCCTAGTTACTATCACCACCGATCAACGCGCTTCAAACAGTGAACTCAACAGTCGCGCGTTCTATCTACAATGAAGTCGTCTCTATACGACCGCATTCTGCAAAGGGAGTTGGGCCAGCGCTCGTCTGCTTCTGACCTTAAAGGGATTTATAGCGCTACAGAGTGGGTCAGTGATTTGGACATTGTCAATGAGCTTGGTGGCCACACCGGATGTGTCAATGCCTTGAGGTGCGTAGTTGTTTTAGTTTTAAATTCATCTTGATATCCAACCCCATCAAGAATTCGCAACTAACTGTCACAGCTGGTCAAAATCAGGGCGGTTGCTCGCCTCCGGCTCCGATGATACCTACCTTAACATATACTCCTACCAGCCCGATTCATCCACTTCTCCATTTTCCCTCAACACCTCAATATTCACTGGTCACAAGGCCAATATTTTCTCCGTCAAGTTCATGCCACATTCCAATGATTCAACTCTGATTACATGCGCTGGTGACTCGGAAGTGCGAATTTTTGATGTCGAATACTCGTTCCGCAATGGATCCGCCACTACTGCTGCAGATGCGTCCGCCGCAACAAGGAGTCGGCGCTTGACTGATTTTTTCACTGGAGTCCGTTATTTGGATCACCGAAATACAAATGGGCGCGTCTACCGCTCGCATGCTGATCGAGTCAAGAGAATCGTAACCGAGTCATCTCCTTACTTGTTTCTGACCTGTTCCGAAGATGGTGAAGTGCGCCAGTGGGATCTGCGACAACCCTCCTCGGCATATCCCGCACCGCGCGGGGGCCAGGGTTTTATGGCATATCGGCCCGGCATACACCACGATGATTTCAACATCCCAGCTCCTTTGATTTCTTACAAGCGCTACCATCTTGACCTAAACACCATCTCCTGTTCTGCAACCCAGCCACAGTACATCGCGTTGGGTGGCGCCCACCTGCATTGTTTCCTTCACGATCGCCGCATGATCGGACGCGACTTGCTTGCCGAAAAGGGTAAAATTAACGGTTCTCCGCCCTTGGCAGGCAGCCATGATGACGATCTTATGAGTGAAGCAACCCGGTGTGTTCGAAGATTCGCCCCGAGGGGTCAATCAAGAATGAAACCCCACGATACCGGCCATATTACCGCATGCAAAATTAGCGATGCGCGACCAAATGAGATGATTGTTAGCTGGTCCGGAGACCAAATTTACAGCTTCGACCTGATTCACAGCCCGGACGCCAGAGAGAACCCGAAGAACGGATTGAAAACGACAAATAGAAAGCGTAAGCGTGAAAAGGTGCCATCCGCAACGTCTCTATCCAGTACAGATAGGAGACGCCAACCTCGTCTTGAGACAGAAGAATCTCCTCCAGATAACTTGACCGCTGCAAGATTGGTATCCGCCACCAGGGGACGCCAATCGCGTCTTGAGACAGAAGGATCTCCTTCACATAACGAGACTGCAAGATTGCTATCCGCCATCACCAGGAAACGACAACCGCGTCGTCAGGCAGAAGGATCTCCTCCGGATGATATAGAGATGTCCTTCCGAGTGCGCTATGGCAATGGAGATTCAGAAAACATTGCAATCCCGTTAGCGAATGAGTCCAACGACGATGCGCCGGAGGATCTCGCCGAAAGGGCGCGGCTCTCGGTTTTGACTGAAGCACAAACGTTGAGTTTGGAAATTGCACAAGGTTTGGTGAAAATGCGAAAAGCTCTATTCTCTCTAGAGGCATCAGTCCGCGAGACATCCCAGGCTCAACGCCACTACGATGTTACTTCATACGAGCCTTCATTCACAGCAGCACTGGGCCATGCATCAGCCTGCTTAAAGCAAGCAGATGAAGTTCATAGGTCATGGGGCTACCCGATCAACCCCTCTCCGGATGTCGTGGCCTTGCAGCAGACTCTACGGCGGAATCGCGAATCTGCCTGGCGGTTCGTCCAAGCCTCGGGAACCTTGGCTTTGTCTTTGGGTGCACGTGTAGAAGATCTTCCTCAATTAGACAGCACGCGACCCGAACCTTTTGGACAAATAGTACCGGCCCCTTCGGAAAACGGCGTTATTGATTCGGAATCTCAATTCGGCTATGACTTTTTGAAAGCAATCCTCCTCTGGATCAATGGTGGCCGCGAGTCTGTTCTTGGCGGGTTCAAGCTGGGTCAGAATTCTCCTCGCAATCGCTCTCGGTTTCCTATACCAGAAAGCGAGGGCGATACTGCCATCGAGCAATATCTCATACCTTATCTTCGAGATTTAGCTGGGTCGTCGCCAATTGTTGATGTAGATGCTTCCCGCTTTGAGCACGATGAATCACGAATAATCTTCCCCACACAACACGCTGCCGTTGCGGCTTTTGAGAAAGCTGTTGGTCTTCCTTTGGGAGACTTGGACGGCGCTGCAGCAAAGGAAGATGGAGAGGACTCATCACCAGAGCGGGCAGTACGAGCTTTGAATAAGCGTGCGGCAACAAAGTTCTGGGGGCTTAGAGTTGGTAGAGGTCTATTGATGAGTGCTGGCGAAGGCATCAATTTTGAATTTGTCAATCGTGGATTTGGCGGATTGCGCACATTTTTGAACGAAGACAGTGACGACGATGATGAAAGTGAACGCCTGCAAGAAGATATCGACTTGGACGAGGATGAAGGCAGTATTGAGGAGGTCCGCCTAGTTGCTAACCGAGTCAATAGACGCGGTTCAGCCTCACGAGAAACCAGAGTACCAGTGAATCTGGATGAGCTTGATTATTCATCTGAAGACGAGTCTGATGACTTTGACATGTTTGGTGAAGGAACTAACAATGGATTTGGCTCTGACGAAATTGACGACGACGATATGAATGATGATGATGATGACGACGATGACGATGATGACGACGTTGAAAACCCGTATGACGATGAAGATCTCATGGGATTACTTAACCATGGCGGCCTCTCGAACCGTCGGCAGAGGGAAGAGGTGAACAACGACGTTCCCTGTGGCACTCATGAGATGATTTATCGCGGACACTGCAACATCAAGACAGTCAAGGACGTGAATTATTACGGATTGAATGACGAGTACATTGTCAGCGGATGCGATTCGGGGCATGTGTTCATCTGGGACCGCAAAACGGCCAAGCTAGTCAATATTCTCGAGGGAGATGGAGAAGTCGTTAACGTCGTCCAAGGTTTGTTTTCTTTTTTATTGTGAAACATTTCAACATCAACTGACGGATTAGGCCACCCGTATGAACCAACACTGGCAGTTTCTGGAATCGACAACACCATCAAAATCTTCTCTCCGGACAGACGCGCGCAGAGCGATGCTCACCATGGCATTAATATTTTAAACCCTGATCATCCCGCCAATATGTTCAGCAGCCGTCCGCGCAATACTGCCGATGGCGCGCAAGTATTTGGCCTACAAAGTTGCAAACGCATGAAAAACAGCTACCAAATCATGAGTCAGAACGATATTGAAAGACAAGGCGGGCTGAGTGATGCTTACATAACGGTGAGTTTTAAGCGTTTCTACATTAAACTTCTGGCATATTGTCTGCATGACAATCATACTTACTAAACACAGAGGAGTATGCTGGCACGACTGGCGGTGTCTCTTGGACAGCGTGGTGCACGGCCTCAGAACTTGGGAGGTGCTCATCCTGCTCCTGCACAACTTCGCGAAGCAGAAATTGGCGAAGACGCCATTGTCCTTGACGAAAACTGCGCAGTAAGTAGATTCTTTTTTCCGTTAGAGTAAGCGCACAGCTAATCTTTCCCAGGTTATGTGAGTATCCCGCCTAATCTATATCACCCATGCCATGCAATGCCATCATGCCACCCGGAAGCCACCTACCTAGTACGTATCTCCCATACGACAACGTTATCATCACCATCGCCCAAATTGAACCCAAATTGGATCAACAGTACCATCACACTCATCCTTTGAGATGAGTAATAGCAGTGTATAATTTAGATTCCTTCCGAGGAAGGAGACAGACAGAACCAGACTGGCATTATTTTTTAGCATTTGCTATGCTGCCCATAGCAACACCCAAAAGATACAAATTGATCTTTGATCTCTTAGAAATTGTGTCGTGTCCATGGCACACCAAAATAAAATGCATTAGATAAAAATTTGATTATATTTGAAATGTTACAAAAAACACGTTAACATGCCTGAATGTTTGCATTTAGGGTTATCTGTTGTGTAGCCCTAGAGAATCCTACCGAGGCCAGAATTAATACACAACAGCTGTTGCCTACATCGTTAGCTAACGTCGCAATCATGACTGAAATGCTATGCTAGTAAATTCTTATAGAATAGGATCTTCAAGACTGGGCCCCTCATAATATATGTACCTAGGGAACTCCATTCACGCAGCTTTGCTTGCGTTGCTTGAGAACACTGATGAGATAGGCACCTATTCCCATCAACCAAGCTGAAACCTCTCTTTCAACACACTAGCTATCCTCTTTACACCCTCCACCAGCATCTCCTCCTCTTCCCACGCCCAACAAATCCTCGCCCCTCTCTTCAACATCGCCTCATTACTACTACTACCACTCTTGCTCCCCCTGACCCTCATAGTCCCATCCGCCAAAAACCGCAGATTATAATCCTTTAACGCAATAGCCGCAACATCATCTGCGGCTATACCTTCGGGGAACGTAATATAGATAAAGAATCCGCCCATAACCTGCCCCTCATAATCGGGGAGAGTGTATGGTTTCCCGATATCGATTTGGACGCCTAGCGGACCGAGTTGGGCTTCTATCGCGCGCTGTAGGACCGCTGAACGAGTCTGATAGGTTGGAATCAGGACTTGGCGGAGATGCTCCTCCATGCTGCCGGTGCGCAGGAGGTGCTCGATTAGAACGGAGGAGAATTGGCCTGGGGCGCCGCCGGAGACCGTTGCTCCTCTATTTGCACACAGTTATTAACCATTACATCTTATTGCAACCAGAGGTTGCGTTTACTTACACTTGATTCAAGCGTATGATGGAATCCGGCGTGGCTTCAGCCCACCCGCATCTCAACCCGGGACCAAGCACCTTTGAGAAAGATCCGTTGCTTATGGTATTGCCCCATTTGAGATCTCCTCCGGGGAGGGAGTTGTCGACATCGACTAACCTCGGTGGTGGAGGTGGAGGTGCTGGGGAACCATGTCGGGAGTTTCCATTGAGGCCATTCGTCGTCTTCTCTTCGTGCACCGTCCACGAAAGGAAGTCATAGCAGTCGTCCGTGACGATCAGCGCGTCGACATCTCGAGCCAACTTCACCAAGGCCTCTCGCCGCGCAAGTGTGTACGTTTTGGCACTTGGATTACTGAAAGTGGGAACAAGGTAAATAACATGACGGTACAACTTTGCGTACTGCGGTGGCTTTTTGAGCGTGTCTTCTTCGGCGCCTGTTTCTGGCGATTTCGATGTTTCTTCTTGGTCAACCTCTTTAATCCGCTCTCGCAGGTAATCCACATCAACGCCATCCGCGTCTTCGGGGACTCCGACTAGCCGTCCCTGAAACCCGGCATCGTCGAAAATGGTGCATGCCAGGAAGTACGTCGGCTCGACCATCCACACACGGCGCGTATACGTCGGGTCCGTAAAGGCAGACAATATGGCGGCTAGATTCCCCGATGCGCCGTTTGTAATGCATATGCGCTTTGGGGAGATGGGCTCGACTTGCGAATTGGAGGCTGATGGAGGGCGCAGACAGTACAGCCTCGAGAGCCATTCTGCGACGCCCTTGCGGAGAGCAGGATCGCCAATGTTGGGACCATAGAGCATGGATTCTGTTGAGCGCGTAGGATCGGAAAGGGCGGCGTCTGCAGCGGCGCGCAAAGCTTTTGAGGGGAGGAGGCGAGGCGATGGCCAGCCTCGCAGGAGGTTGATGTGTGGTTCAACCATGATTGAGGTTATTTTCCGGGTTACTTCACGTTTCCTTGTTGAATCCTACCAGAAACTCGTCTCCATGAGGGAATAGTCAATAAAAAGAAGTTGAAATCTTCAAGAAAAAGGCGATATTTTCAGTCTCCAACTTGGCCCCGATACCTCCGACTGAATACTCCACATCGTTCGCTCTGAAACCCGGACTCTGGACGTTATCGATTTTCTAGTCCCTCAAACCATGAATTCTATCCGCGTCATCGCTCTGCTTTCTCCGTGATGTGTATGGACGACAAGGATAAATGTTGTGCGGAGACATCGGACAGTCAAAAGTCCTAGCGTGTCCGATGGCCGAACGCTCCCCCGTGACCCCGCATGCCCTATCTGCCTATCACCACCATTTTGGTCCTTGCATCATCATCTCCATGAGCCAAGCTGACCCAAGCTAACGTAGCTGAGCTCTTATCGGGTGTGGGGTGTTGGTATCGGAGTCAGCTCCGTGTCGCAATGGATTTACCTACGATATGCGGATTGCGAGCGATTGTTACAAATGGAGGGGCAGGAGTTTTTTCCTTCTTCTTTTCTCTTCTTGCCTTTTAATTTCTAAGAACTCTCCTTTTCTCTCATTTCCTTACCATTAATCTAGATATAATATTTTACAACTCTTTTTCTGCAAGTTGACGTGCATTGCAACCCTCAAAATGCCTCAGATCAAAGCTACCCTTGACGCAGAGCAGGATGCGTTTGACCAAGAAGTCGCCGAGATCAAAGCATGGTGGGATTCGAGTGCGAAGCAGCGGCAATTAAAGCGGTATGCACTAGAAACAGAGATGCTGCTGAAGAAAGTTCCATTCATACTATCCGAACGAAGGCTGATTGACTCTGAACCAGACCATACCCTGCAGAACGAATTGCTGCTCTCCGCAGTTCTATTAAGCAGCATTATGCCTCGAGTGACATGGCACTCAAGCTGTGGGACCAGATGATCGAGCACGAAAAAGAGGGCACTTGTGATCTGACATTTGGCTGCACCGACCCTCTCCAAGCAGGCGTCATGGCAAAGCATCAACAGGTAAGTTAACATAAACCCCAAAAGAAATGACCTAGAACTAATACAATCCATTCACACAGACAATCTACGTCTCTGGTGCTCTATGTGGCTACTCCGAAGTCTCTTCGCCAGGCATGGACCACGCCGACTACCCCTGGGACACTGTTCCAGGTGTAGTCAACAAAATATTCCGGTCTCAGCAATGGCAGGATCAGCGTCAGCGCCAGTTCCGCTTCCTGTACCCCAAGGAAGAGCGAAAGGGCTTGGATAACTGGGATTTCTTAACGCCTATTGTTGCCGATGGGGATATGGGTTTTGGAGGACTTACGCATACGATGAAGATGACGCGTGCTTTTGTTGAGGCTGGAGTCGCTATGTTCCATTTGGATGATCTGGCAATTGGTATGAGAAATAATACTTACTTCCAGTAAAAGCAGTTGACTGACTCTTGCTTTTAGGCGCGAAGAAATTCACAACTGGCGAAGGACGAACTGTCATTCCAACGAGCGAGTATCTTTCTCGTCTCACCGCTGCCCGGACGCAGATTGATGTTATGGGTGCCGAGACTGTATGTTGCCATTTCTCGCTAACACATTTGCCTGAAACTATAACAAAACTAGATCCTCTTATGCCGCTGCGACACCGATCACTCCAGCTACATTACCTCTGTCATTGACCCACGCGACCACACCTGGGTCCTAGGAGCCACCAAGCCCGTCGAACCTCTAACTGCAGTTCTCAACCGTGCTCTAGCTAACGGCGAGGATCTTCTCGCAACCCAAAAGGCCTGGCTTACATCCGCCGAGCTCAAAACCTTTGACAATGCCGTTGCAGCCATTGCCTCATCTTCCCCAACAGAACTTGAAGCATACAAAGCTGCCGTCGCCGCAGCCACAACCACCACAAGCTGCCCATCCCTCAGCGAGCGTCGTGCCCTAGCCAAAAAGCATCTACCAGAATCTGCCTTCTCTCAGCTCTTCTTCGACTGGGACCTGCCTCGCACCCCCGAGGGCTCTTATCGCTGGGCCCCAACCGTGCAAGCAGTCATAAGCCGTGCACTATTAGTCGCAGGTCTAGGCGAAGCAACATGGGCGCGAATGGACTTCCCCATTCCATCTGACATTGAAGCCTTTCACCTCGGCGTGCGCGCAGTTCATCCAACCCGAAAATTCGGCTTTGGCTACACGGGCAGCTACGACTGGCTCAAAGCTGGCTGGACGCCTGAAGAAGTCAAGAATTTCCCATGGGATTGTGCGAAGAAGTACGGCATGGTGTGGCATGTTCAGCCAATCTGGGCTCTGCAGGGGCAGAGGCGTGGGACGGAAGAATTCAGTAGGCTCTGGCAGAGGGGTGGAATTGCTGCGTATATGAATAAAGTCCAGGGCCCGGAACTTGGGTTGACATACCCGGATCTGAATATTAGGGATTATAGCGAGCTGGATAGTGATGTCAAGGATTCTGGGTATGCGAGATTCAAGTTTAGCGGAGCTTATCTTGCGGATGCGTTGCTGGAGACGGCGACGATGGGGATTAATGGCGCTGAGAGGGGGCTCAAGATGGGTGAAGGTACAGTCAAGGGTCCACAGGCGAATCGCTTTGGTTAGGTTTGTCCTCGGAATGAGCTTCTACTTATTTTCTACAAGTCGTTTGGCTAGCTATATGTTTATAAATTTATCGAGTAGTTTATCTCCAATAACCCTGGCTCTAAAAAAGGATATCCAGTGTTTCAAATTTGTACATAGATCTATGAAGGTTGGTGACATCTGTAATAAGTTGAGGAGAATTATGCTTGGAAATTTTCATCACGCCTTGGTAGCTGGATAAGGCAAAAACGGTCCGTATTTCATCAATTTAGCCTACTTAGGCAATTCTCACCTTGTTCTAACAAGTTCTACAACAAGCATGTCGAGGTGTGTGCATAAGAACTTCGTATGGATTGAAAGGAAATAAGTTCATACATCTTCAAGCCCAAACAAGTGACCAAAACAAAACAGAGGAACCACCCAATTTGACAAGTTAAACATTGAATTGGGGGAAGCAATAGTAACGAATACGCCCAAGTAGTGGCAGCCGCCCAATAAATTTACCAAACATATCGAAAATGCTACGACGTTCAAGTCAGCATTCGAATTTTAAACAGCCATAATAACATATACGGAGAGAGAGGGGGAAAACGTACCACATTCTGCACATCTGTCAAATCCCGAAAGTCGGTATCGTGATGTACAGCCTCGCCGGCAGCCGTGTCAAGGGCATCGCGGCGCTTGTTTTCCCGCCAACACACAAACATGTACGTTCCAATCGTCATAAGGGAAAGCACGTACGAGCCCAGAATAGCACCAGTACCGAGAGGATATAGGGGTGCTTGACCAGTCTTGAAAAATTGCGGACCGATGATGTTGGAGACGCAGTATGCAACAAACATCATTGCGTTTACGGTGACTTTTTTGGTGTGACCCTAAACAACGAAGAATGTGTAAGTTTACAGTTCTCGGAAATCGGCCAAAAAGACACGGTAAAAGCATAAGCGGCATAACTTACAGCTGTATTGGCAGTGACCAGACTGAGGGACACGATATACGGGCCGAGGTAAAAGAAAGACATCCAAAGCGCGGCGAGTCGGCTATGGAGTGCAGTCAGGGGTAGAGTATATAGGAAAACGGCGGCTATCAAGCCCACAATAATGCCAAACATGATCGAGACACCACGGAAATGGTACTTCGGCCAGTACTTGAAAGCAAGGAAGACGCCGCCATTGCAAATGTAGCTTGATGCCGTCTGGATAACACCATTGGGAATGGTGAGAAGAGCTGAGCGCTGAGCGTCATAACCAAGTCCGCTCACGATGAGGGTACTGAAGTTGGTCAGGCCCCCATTGGGAATGCTAATCCATATGTTGAAGAAGACCATTAGCCACACACGGATGTCTAGGAACGCCTCGATGCACTGTTCTCGTTTGAAGGTCTTATTTCCAATTCCTAGCAGTAGCATTGACCCATGAGCATGTCTGACTCTTAACAAAGGATAGACAAGAGAAAAAAGTCGTACATATCACATACCGGTCTGGTTAGCACGCACGCGATCAATTGATATGGCCTTTTCGCGTTGATTGATAAATTTTGCCTTGACCGGGCTGTCTGGTAAGAATATGCCGACAACAAGGCCATATGCGATAGTCATGGCGCCGCATATCCAGAAGAAGCTCTGCCAGATCTCAAACTTGTTCGTTTTGATAAATCCAATACTGTTGGACAATAATCGTTAAAAAGAAATAATTATAAACCGGCGGGTGGCAACTTACCCATAACCGATAGATCCGGTGAAAATGGTAGATAACCCAGTATACATCAGCCCGTATCGAAGCGATTGCTCTCTAAGATGTGTCAGCCATTGAATGTGGGAGCTTTCAGTAACTATCCTAGAACTCACGGTCGGGTATACCACATGGACAATATCAGCATGTTGCCAGGCATGATGGGCGCTTCCAGCAAGCCAAGGAGAAATCGACAAGCCATGAGCTGTGCGAAAGTCTTGGTGAATCCCGATCCGATGAGAATTATTCCCCACAGAACCATTGCCACCGATATGGTTTTGGCAATTGGGAATTTCTGTAGTAAGGACCCTGATGGAATCGACCAAACCAGGTAGCCAAACTAGAATTGTTAGCTTGTTCAAGTCTGTTGGCTCAGGATTCTTTTCTTGTAGGAATGTTTACATAGAAGACACTGCCAATCCACGAGTATTGATTTCCCACGAGATGAAGGTCCGTCTCCAGTCCATATAGAGCGGCGACTCCATTGCTGACTTTGTCCATTGCAGGTAACAGCACATTGAACCACAGCAGGGGAATCAGTCGAAGGTCGAGTTTCCAGCGAAGCCGCATTTCCTCTTTTCGAGTATATCCCTCCGCTTCGATCGTCTCGGCGAGCTCTGCAGCGACATCGTCGTTGTGATCGTGTTTGTGGTCTCTCTTGCTCACATCGTAGACTTCGCCTGCTCTGTGGCTCTCGGTAGGCTCAATTGAAGCCATCGGGTTCTGTTTCTGTGACTCGTCGTCCATGGCTGGTTGATATCTGGTTGGGGGTAACTCAGCACAATCTCTTGGCTGCTTCAACCCTTATATTTGTATTCACATAGCGCACGTCCCACGAGTACAGGGGTTAATCGTACATCTCGACTAGCTGTATCAACTACGTAGCTTCAAGGAGGAGGTCGTCTGCCAGGGACATAGCCCTTCGGACTCCAGAGTCCGATGAGGAGCTAGCTTGCTCCACAGATAACGCTCAGACACATGGGGGTGATATGGGCGGAGTAGATCGCGATTTGAATTGTCGAATGAGTCGCAAGCAAATTGCAATGGCTGATATGGCGCATACGCGTGAGTGGTCCCAGATAAAATAGAGGGAAGCCTCGTTGTGCAGTCGGAAGCCGCGAGGAAGTCGGTTATATGGCCTCAGGCCCCCAGGCAGCTAATCAGCCTAAGAAGCTAAGCTCCGAGCTAGCCCTTATCGGCTTATCTCCCCCGCTTTCTCTCCCGGCACTTTCTCCGCTTGGTTCCTTCCGCTGCGAAACACCAACCACGAGGTACCTCGTCTATCTCTACCAGCCTGCCATGGAGGACCAATGCCTGTCCTAGCCTAGATAGACATATCTACTATGCGTGATAGACTCTGCTCCGTGGACAGCCGGATCGTCGACTTTCCGACTGTCTGGTTCCTCTTCCTGCGAATTCATATGCGCCCATCGGTCGTCGCATTCCGAGCCGCCTACTACCAATTGTGATGGCTTTGGATCCCAGTCCTCAGGACCAAACAGGTCAGGGGCTCGATCTGACGAATGGAGACATGCGACTCGACCCACTTGACTCTTCTTCGCATGGTCAGCATCCTGCTAAGCGGCAGCGAATCCTGGCATGCAAGAGATGCCGTCATCGAAAGCAGAAAGTAATATTCTGGACGATATCTACTTTATAGATATTGAATGTAAAGCTAACATACAATCAGTGCGATGGAGACGGTGAGACGCCATGTTCAAACTGTAGAAGGGCGAGTGAAGGTATGTTCGTACTCAGTCCCTCGGTCCATTATCCAAGATAACCAGTAGATTAATCCAATTGAATTGCAGAATGCGAACCCACCGAGCCAGCGCTCGTGCGAGCGCGTTACAAGACAGAGTAAACTCTACTGATACAAATTGGGTTCTTTCCCGCTAACACCCGTCCAGATATGTCCGATCTCTGGAGCAACGACTCGCTGAAGTAGAGCGTCTAATTCCGCAAGATGCTTTACCTAGAATTGAGAGGCCTATTATGGAGGAAGATACGCTGCCATCTACTGGAATGGACCAGCTTCCACAGGACCAACCCCAGAATGATTTGCCGTCAAATGGAATAGTGGGTTTCGACGGCCAGACCAGCCACTTTTCCGTCAGAGGTGCTTTGCCTGAATCAGTATCTTCCTATACAGGAAGTATACAACCTAGTAATGAAGCTATCCAGCCACTAAATGATGCAGCTGCCGCTACAAATTTCTACAACAGCGCGTCGCCAGCTCAGACTCATCAGTCCCAAGGTTCTCACGCATCCGTGTCCAACCATTTACAGTCTCCAGGACTACGTCGAATTAGCGTGGAAAGCTCCCAGCATGGACTGGCCTTTTCTGATCATAACATTACCGGTGTAATGGCCACTATTCCATCTATACGGCCATTGCAACAAAACAACCATCAGGATTACGGCTCCCTACATCCTCCTTCAGTTGAACGGTACCTAAATCAGCTTGCAGTGTGGCCGGATGCTATTCCGCCATCGGTCGAGAGCCATCTTATCGATATCTATTTTGAAAATGCCAATTCGCGTTTTCCTTTCCTGATTAGGGAGACTGTCAATGCGTGGCATTCAAATTGGAGGCAACGACCGGCCGAAAGCCATGTTGATCTATGGCAAGGGTTTTTTGTCAATATGGTATCTACTTTTCTATCATCTAAGTTACTACGAGAGTAAACACTAACTTTGAATAGCTTTTCGCCGTTGGCTTACTCCTTGACCCGAAAAATCCCACAAGTGTGTCATACACGTCTCAGGTGAGATCATGGATCGCTTATTGTGACATGCGCTTCGTGGCTAACTCTTCAAAGAATTTCTATGACCAAGCTGTCAACCGATATCTACCTTTAGTTTTGAAACATTCAGACCGCCTGTTGCATGTTCAAGCATACCTCATGATGTCCTTGCATGCTCTCTTTTCGCCGTCTACGGAACAGATTGCGCTTATGATCTCATCGACGGTCAGATGTTGTATTCTAAACCAATTCCATCTCGCCGAAGCCGAGCCAGAACCCAATGATGATGCAACACGCATCGAGATACAGATGCGCCGCAGGTCTTTCTGGGTTGCATATGGGCTGGATCGACTGGCCTGTGGCGTGTTGCGACTTCCCTTTTCAATCGCAGATGATAACATCACTGTTCCTGTAAGCATTTCCCTCCTCACATATTTTCATATTAGGCTAATAATACAGCTTTTTGATAATGTCGACGACTCCTCGTTGTTGCAAGGGTCTTGGCCGTCTATCAGTCCTTTAGTTTATACGTCAGTCTCATCGGCGTTACACCAAGAACGGTGTCGCACTATTCAATCAGAGATCCTCAACGTTACTATGCGTGCTGATTTTACCGTCAATTTCGACTCGTTGTCCGACTGGAGATCTTATATTTTGGCCAAGTTGGATCGTTGGAGGTCTCAACTTCAAGACGCGGCAGAAAACGGCTCCAAACGCCCCACAGACTGGCGTTGGATATTGATAGTGTATAATCATTGTCTTTTGTTTCTTCATATTCCAACCAAGTCCAATGTACGCGGGCCAGCTGGAGACTGGTCATTGCGTGCAAGTATTCAGACCATCATGATATTTCGTAAATTCCAGAGCTTCAAGACGATTCCTCATCCATGGCTAGGTGTAAGTCTATTCAGTTCTGAAAAAAGAGTGATGCTGACCGTTCATCATAGTTAATCAGCCAGTTCTCCGTTGGAATCACGATTTTCTATTGCCTGTGGGCAACACCACCAAAATTCCGCAGCGATGCATACAACTCCAAAAAGGTTTCGGAAGCTATCCGTGCCTGCTCCAACAACATTACCATTATGGCCGAGCGCTGGGAGCGGGCCCAAGATCTTCTGGATGTCTTTGAACTTTTCGCAACCGAAGTTCCTATTGTCGAAAGCTCATCGCCTTTCTCGGATGATCATTGTGGTCGTTCCACCACTCGTATAAGCAACGATGCTGTGAATGAAATCCGTGCAAAGATGCCAAACGTCAAGTCAATGGTGCTCAATCGTGAAATAATTCGCATGATACAAGAAATGATTACCGAGGACTTTCCGGACTCTTCCATCGAAGCGTTTGCAAATCTCGGTGAAAAAGTCAACCTCGGACCAGTGACGAATGGCCAAACATTTTCAAACAATAACAGCAATAATACTCCGTCTTATCAATTTCCGAGTTTGTATTTGAACAATCAGTCTAGTGAAATTGGGACTCTTTTGATAGGGCAGAACCTTGAGTTTCCGGATAATCTTGCAGAATACGACATTTACTGAGGCTTATCATCATTTCTTAAAATTTAAGCATGATCAGATTATCAGATTATGCAAGATTAACGACAAGGCTACAGCGTATCATCAAGCATAAACCGCCAGAAAACTCCTCCAACAACCAGACCATCATGTTCTAATGCCACTCTCTGGACGCCCTCTTCATACATCTCCTGACCAAACAGTCCATTCGCATGTTTCGTCGTCAGAATTTCCCGAACGACCCTTTCATCGAACTCCGGATGGCCTTGAAGAGATATAAAGTTTCCCGGCTGATACATTACCTGCACATCACAGCGAGGCGTCGAGCCGAGATTCTGCACGCCTTGGGGACAGGAAATGACGATATCCTGGTGGGAGAATTGGAGATTCTAAATACCAGTCAGAATGCGTGTGTGAAGTCACTATGGTCTGATTCATTCATACCAGCTGATCCTTATCGAACAACGCCTTTCCAGCTGGAGTCAGATCAATAGGCAAAACTGCCACCTCCCAGCCCTTGTCGTTAACATTAAGCGGTGCGCCCAACGCGCGACCAATGATCTGATGCCCAAAACAGACGCCTATAACTTTGACATGGGGTGTCTGAAGCGCGTCGTATGTGACGGAAACGAGCTTGTTGATCCAGGGGATGTCCATGTATGCCGAGTGCTCTATATACATTAGTCTCTCGGAGATTCTCATGCCCTACGGACTATAGGATGTATATATTAGAAATCTAAGGTGATGGGAGATACTCACTCGACCCCGTAATAAGCACAACATCCACATCCCGCAAATCCGGATACTCAGCCCCATCCCGGTCAACCTGATACTTGGAAATCTTCAGCTCTATCTCCTTTTTATCCTTCTGTGACGACGACGACGATAACAACGCCTCAAACATCCCGCCATAAGTCCCATATTTACTTCTGGACTGCGGTAGCGGCGTGTCGCATTCGAATATGGCGAGACGGAGCGGCGGCGGTGATGGTGGTGATTGTATAGAGCCCATTTTGTCGCACTTCTTTTATTCTCCTATAGAATAGAATAAAAGGTTGTGAAAATCCTCTTAATCAATCTGGTATTAACTATTTAAAGTTCCAATTTATTCATATTATTATTTAGTTTAGCTATATGCGTAGTATGCAGAATGTCCGCCGAATTCCGTCCGTCACGAGATAAGCCATCGGACTGGGGAGTCCGATCAATCTCACCTACCTATTCTTCGTACGATACGCATTTATTTTGCTTAATCTACCTGTACTTCTGGGTAGATATTATCATCTTATTAGTTAACTTCTTATCGGTAACTAGTTAGCCGTAGTCAAAGGTATAACATTGCGTAGTAGGAAGCTTTTGGTAGTCCTAATCTTAACCACCCGCCTACAAATAGATGGATGCAATCCTTCGGTCACTGATCAATGTCCAAATTCAGACTTATATTGTACATTTAAAAAAGGCATTGGAAAGAAATCTATACATAGAACTATAAGTCTTGATATAGATCAAGCTTGGCCGGCGTCCCTTGCTCTTCTGGTGACATTCATGAAAACATCCTCCAAGCTCGGACCTGTCAAAGTATACGCCGTGAAAACACGCCAATGCATCTGCGGTCTCAACAATGCTATCGCAACCGTCAATTTCCGTTTTGTTCCACCACTCAGAGCTTTGTGCGCATGGTTCGCGAAGTGCGTGATATCGAGGGCATTGAGGATCCGATCAACATTATCATGCACATTTTCAAGACCCTTGACGGAGGCGTAGAATTCCAGGGTTTGACGCACGGTGAGATTGTCGACTGCGTCGTCTTGCGGACAGACGTCGATGTATATGCGCGCTTTGCGGGGGTGATCCACGACCGAGATGCCATTAACATAAATTCTGCCATGGTCAGGCCTGAGTTCGCCGCGAATCATGTTGAAAAGGGTAGTTTTTCCAGCGCCGTTGCCGCCCAGCAAGGTCATTGTTTCGTTGCGGGATACGTTGAACGACACATCCTGCGATGCGGTAGACTGGCCGAAGCGTTTCGTTATTTGCGCGATTTGGAGAATCTCTTCTCTGGGGTCTTGGTGTTGGTGGTGGTTTATAGAAGAAAGATCTCGCAAAGGTATTTCGTCATCTTCCTGGGCTTTCTTCGCTCTGCCAATAATAATACGACGTGGACTCGTGTGCCACGGCAGCCACTCCACATTCCCATATTCCCGTAGAGCTATAACAGCAGAGGTAAATAAGATTTGAAGGATGAGATTCGTGTACACCCCTCCATAGCGAGAGTAAGCCATTGCATTGGACACATCAGCCGTGCCGAATTTGCCGCAGAGAGAGTCGAAGGTATTCATCGAGAGCCATAGCGCGCGCGACAGGTTTGCGCCGGGGGAGGTCAGACCGAGGCCATTTTGGAGATATGTATATACTATGATTACTATTGTCAGCCTATATTCCAATATGAAGTGACATGGGAGCATACCGTCTTGTCGCATCCAGTCCGGACCAAGGTACTGGTTCATGGCGTATGCGGCCAAGTAAATCAAAGTGAGGGCGACATGCACTCCACAAGCAATGCCAAATGTGCCCCGATTGAAAAACATCGAGACAAGATACGTGCCCAGATAAGAGGCAATGCCGAAGAGAATAAACACGCCTAGCAAGTACGAAGGAGCGTACGATATGCGCGCGCCGTTGGAGCCCGAGAATAGCAGACCCCAGACGATGAGCGCTTGGATGAAAATAAATTGCAAGTCAAATAGTAGGTATGCGATCCATAAGGCCGCTGGGGATACGCCGTTGCTGTAATGTAGGGCTCTAACTTTGGACTTTTTTTCGTACGCTGTTTCCCTGTTAGCAAGCAATCATTCCTACACGTGTAACTTGCTTTTGAGTAAACGTACTTGGATAGATAACCGCAGTTGACACCGCAGCCACAAATGCCAGAATGATTAGCATCTGAAGCGGCAGAGTCTCCCAGTCATGTCTTATAGGCACAAAGTTGAAGACCTGTATGTTGGTGCTCACTGTCCTCGCAACTCCAGGCGGAGTTGTTGACATGTTGCTCATGCGGTTGATGACGTAGTCGAAAGAACTTGCCCCGATTCCTTCAACGCAATATGAGCCGTAAATTCAATAGATAGATGCCTGGGAATTGGAGTTTCCACATACCTACAACATATGGCGTCGCCCCGTGGAAAAAGGTATTGTTTTGGGAGGTTGGAGCCCAGAGACCAAAACCAATGTCGCCTTGATTATCTTTAATCGTATCGACGATATCGTTTTCATCTTTCACCCTGACGATTTCGGCGAGTATTTCTGCACTATCAGCTGTTCCACCTGTTGTAGATTGAACGATAGGGGACCTGTAACAAATAGGGTTAGGGTTAACACCCAGAGAGCGTCTGGAGGAAAAGGCGACTTACATGCTATCCACCATCAATTCATCCTGCACCTCGCCTGTAAAAGAAGTACTGGGACCAACAGCAGCGATTCTACTGCCAATAAACGGAGCACCCTCCGTAAAAGGATCTTTGAGGGGCGATTCACTCAGCAGTGTATTTCGCTACATGTCACACGTCGTCAAAGTATTCCAGCCTAGCAAAATCCGGTACAGAATGGCAGCCACAACGATGGTGATAGCGAGATTGACGAGGTAGACAAAGAAACCAGATGACCTGAGAAGCAGCCATCTCTTCCTGAACAACAGCCATACCTGTTTTGCCATGCTGACGGGTTTGGCGGTGTCGAGTTTCAGATCTCCTAGATCTCCGGGGTGAGGAGCAGATGTATCTTCCTCTCTGCTGTCGTCTACGCGAGTCCCTTCGAATCCATCGCCGCCTGTGTAATTTGACTCGGAAGTGACGTTGAGAAACACCTGCTCTAGCGTTGGACAAAGGACATTGCATACTTGATTCGCGCCTTCGAGCTCAAGGACCTTGTGCGTAGCCTCGGCAGAGGTCTTGAGCTTCCACGTATAATCTTCATCTGAGGAGGTAACTTGGTATCCATCGCCGGATTGGTGCTTGAGCTCGGTGCTGGAGCCATGGCAGACCAGGTGGCCGCGGTGCATGACGAAAATGGTGTCGGCGAGAACGTCGGCCTATACCACAGTTAGCCATTTCCGATACAGTTGATAGGATGTCAGTAAAAGAGCTACCTCGTCTAGAAAATGTGTCGTTATCAACGTCGTTCGCTTGTTTCTTCCTTTTTGGATTATGTCCCAGATGTTGCGTCTTGACAGGGGGTCCTACAGCAACAACAAGCGTTAGCCTTCTATCTCTCTATCTCATATGCCAGGAAGATACTTACTAGTCCGCTCGTCGCCTCGTCAATAAAAACCATCTTCGATCCACCCGCAAACGCCATGGCCAACTGCAGTTTCCGCTTTTGCCCGCCACTCAGTGTTTTCGCTGCTGCATGGGACTTTTCGGCCAGATCGCACTCCTGCACAACTTCGTTGTCATCATTTGAATTGTTTGACTGAGAGCCTGTGGCAGCGGTGCGCAGCTTTCGCCATATCTAGACGTGTTCTTTGACGCTGAGGGGGTCCCAGAATATCTACCTGCAGTCAGCACATGGAAGTCTCATAACATAATGAAATAAAAGGGTAGACTACATTATTCTGCGGAAAAATCCCAAAAAGCGACGCATCCGCTTTCAACGCAATCTCCGACCCACGATCAACCGACACCATGCCCGTGACGCACTTCAACAGCGTCGTCTTACCGCCGCCATTCGGTCCGAGCAAAAACGTCACAGCGCCTTCTCTAACTTCGAGACTGACATTACTAACAGTCGGCGTTACAGCCCGACTATACGTCTTTGAGAGAGTGGTAATCCGCAGCGCAATGTCCTCCGATGGGGCGAGAGTTGTATACCTGCGCCGCACGCCCCAGATCAATCTTTCCACTGCGAAGGTCAGAGCGAGATAGAAAAAGATTTGCACGACGAAGAACACGAAGAAAAGACCCGTTGCAATGTTTTGTGATAGGCTAATTGATTCATCCGTTGATTCCAAGATTGCAGCGATTTCCGTGGCGGCCGTATCAGTGATGAGCGTTGCCCACGCCGCAGAAGGGAAGATCAAAGCGAGTGCCTTGATCTGGCCGGGGCTAGGATTGGAGGAGAGGGTTGCGATTAGTGTTAGCAGCGCCAAACAAACGATCAGTATCGAGCAGGTCATGCCCGCAATCGATGGACGTCGGAAAAATGTGCCGATTAGATGCGCAAAGATGGTGATGGAAATCCCGCAGAGGACAGTTAGACCAAAAAAGACGCCGCCAGAGGCGTGCACGAAGAGGATCGAGGCTGTCAGGATTGAGCATATTATCAATCCGGGGAGATACAGGATCATGAATGACAGAACGGTAGATAGGATGCGGGGCGTGCTGGTTATGCGCTGCGCAGCCATGAGGTCCGCCAGCTGTCTTTCGGAGGCTACAAAGGTGCTCACATGGTACGCAGCGCCGACAAAGATGCAGACGAAAAGCGGCGCGACGAATGAGTGGACTATGTCGAGCCAGAATGCCTGTTTTGTGGTTTGAAGCTCGGAGAGGGACTGCTCGTATTGCTTGTCGAGGTATCCGTTCCATATTCGTTCGCTCGGTTTCGTGGCATTCGTAAGATTTCCTACTTGTGCGTTGAAGAACCACTGGATAGGCAGGATGTAGCGTGACAGCAACGATTGTTGGTTGCTGTAGTTCATGGGGTAGTTGGAGTAAACAACGTTGCTGATGGCGATGGTGTAGTTGGCCGCGGAATCGTTAAAGGACGAGAATATGACGGCAGCAAAACACTCCCCGGCGCCTTGGACGGTCTGCGGACAATCATCGAAAAGGTCGTCTGTCTTGTTGAGTACCTTTGTGTCTTGTACCTCCGAGGAGATGGCGTCGATGGCGCCTTGTAGCGCCGGGTCGGTGATGCCGTTTGTAACAAAGGCCAGCCGCTTTGAAGTAGATGCCAATTTGATCGCATCCGCCAGATCCAGGATTGGATTGGTATCGTTGCTGAAGCCAGTTGGGCCTAGGGAATCAGATGAGGGCGCGATATGCTTGAGAAAGCAGAGAATGAGCGTCAGCACAACAGGGACAACGAATGCGCGTATCAGGGTACTCAGCGGTTGCTTCCATGCAACAAGGAGGTTTTTGTGGAAGAGGATTAGGGTTTGACGGTATGCTCGTCGGATTTCCAGAGAGGCTGCCATTGAAACGAGTGACTCGTACCTAGGTACTTGGTGGTTCAACCTGGCATATTGAAAGGCATTCTATATAGGGCTACTCTATATATACCGCCAGAAAAACAAATAAACGCATATTTGTGATACAAAACTACCCCCAAAGTTCCAATTCTCGAGGAATGTTTCATGTTTCACCATCAAACAAGCGCGGTGAAATGTATGTGATGTGAACCCCAGAGAGAGGTAGTGCAGTGGTAGTAACTACTTAGTAATAGACATAGTCCCTCAAAAGTAACGCAGTAACGTCTACATATAGTTCGTCTCGTTTCCCCTTCCCAGCAATGCGATCATGCATGTTTCAAACCTCCCAGACGAATCATCGAATCATCCTCCACCGTAGCATTGTTGGTGTTGGCCCTTGACAGTCGTTGACCAATATGATCCGCACCCTTATATCCGAGCCTCGGAGGCCCATCTGAGGCTTATAAACAACTCTAAAAATCTTTAATTCTCCAATCAATGCTTGATCGACATAAACTCGTGAACTCTTTCCTGAAACGCTGGTTTATGCATAGCCACGCTGCCACCGTCTACTCCATAGTACCCCGGGTAGGTCGATCCATAGGCTAGGACTAGAATGGCGCAAAGAGCGATGACTGTCTTACCTGTGAGTTCCGAGTCCCGAGGCTCTTTCTTCAAGTTGCACAGCCACTGCGAAGAGAGAATACGCTGAAAAAGAAAAGAAAAGAAAAATTACTACGTACCTACTTTGAGTTGGAAGTTGCTCTTTTGCCCAAATATCTGATGAAACACGTCGGCGTGCCAATATATCGTATTGTGTGTGTGTTTACTGAGAGGATGTGAGCCTCATAAGACTCAAGAGCTACACCCTGGTCTAACTCCATGTGGAAGCCGGTGCCCGGAGAGATGCCTTATGAAGCCGCCCATCAAAATCCTTGACGAGTATTAAATGTAAGAAGAGTGAAAGCTAGTACATATTTGGCGTTATAATCAATGAATAAGTCAGAAATTGATCGCCACCACTACTACATACTAGTACATAGTACGTATGATTTTGCACTATATTGTCATTGTTCTGGTTATGTATCGGTTAAGCGGCTGACCATACACAAGCGATTTATCCCTGCACAACTCATTTTTATGTCCATAGCCAGGAAGAGCAGGCAGGTACCAACAGGTACCAACACATCGACCTATTATTTGGTCGCTACATATTAACTTATGTGCAGCATAGTTACGTAGTGAGTTACTATTTAGAGGGATATGCATGGTCATATCACCCATCCTACCCCCGGAGTAGTATGCATGCCGTCAGCCTGACCCGTCAACTAGTGCCTTGCCCGAGTCGTATGACAGCCATTGACAGCCAGTCTGTCAGATCATATGTCAGACCATACCTAGGTAGATGAGGGGGATCCGGGCTAGGGATCAATCAGGCAATGTCTAAATCTGCACTTGCAATTGCACTTGCAGTAGTATATAAAAGGATGCGAGTTTGCATCGTCTAGTCTGCCGTCACTACATAAGTTATTGTTAGTACTACAGTAGAGAGGGGGAGGATGCGCTAAACAACCCTACGTCGGAGTTTGCCTATTTGATCAATTTATAAAAGTGTATTGGTTGGGTATATTGATATCAGAAGGGCACAATGATGCGCAAAAGGAAAAAGAATGCGCAAACTCGGGATATCAGCAGAACGCTCAGGGATTCATCATAAATGCTATAATCGAGGGTATCGAACAATAATAATAATAAAAAGCAACGCCGCCCGTAATAAAGATAAGGAATTAATTCATCAAGAACTGTTTTGTTCTTCTGAATCCTAGCTAAAAAAGAGACAGTAAAAACAATGCGCTATCTGAATGCCGCGATAAAAAATAGGATATCAATGAATCAGTCTTTCACTCGACACAAAAGCAGTAAGAAATATGTCTAAAACTCCATGTTCATGATGTAGTGATGATGATGATAATGCAATAATACTGGGCTGCATTGCCAGATGCATACCCTCAACATTAACAATAAAAGAGGTTTGTCCTGCGAAAACGTGGTTGAGTCGTGTAACCGCCACTGCTGCTGATGTGCGCCAAGAGGTCGCGTCAGGTACGAACTTGGTTGCGAGGCGCATCCACGGCGTGGGTTCCATGGGTTGTAGTTCCAGATGTTTAATCATACACGCATCGACAATAGACAGATCCGATGACGTCGTAATCGAATCGAATTCGGTAGGAAACTCTGTAAAGATATTTCGTGTCGAAGTAGTTCCGTTATTCCCAGATAGCCAGATAACACTGAGAGTGGTCGTAACGGCCGTGCCATGTTTGAGAGTAGAGAGGTGTTTCGTCTAAACATTTCCGCTTGTTCCCTTTGCATCGTTTTTGTTGTGTTCCATAAATTCTATGAGTGGTGGATATAGGTCATCGATTGTTGAAGCCCACCATCGATGCGCAGCGACTGCAGTAGTATGAATTCATGCCGAACTGCACGACGCCTGCGGCGGGAGTGGACGGATTCTGGATGCTAAGGGATCGCTGGCAGCGCGAGCAGCGGACAATGTCTAACAGCGTCGAAGGCTGCGAGTCGGAGGAGGCGCGAGGAGACAGGCTGGTCGCGGGAGAGCTCATGTTGTTGGTCTTGATGTTGTGTTGATGACACAATAACAATAGATAGAGTAGATGAAAAGCAGTCCTGAGTTATGTGGAAGAAAAAATCGTCCAGGTGGTCTGACAAGTCATGCTAAATACGCGGCACGCCCGGCGACTCGGCGAGCACGGAAGGCAGGGCTGAGGGCAGTGCTTTGCCTAGGCAGAAAGGAAACGGATGGTCTGTGCCGGTGTAAGGAGTAGCCGCAGCTGATTCGTACTGAGGCGACAGAGGAGCTAGCTACTTGTGCGATGTAGGAGTGCGACAGGTACTGAGTAGTTGCTGAGGGAGAGTTGAGTTGAGGAGTGAGTCGGAGGAAGCAAGAGCAACGCAGGATTTATGAAGTGGAAGGAGGGACAGCCTTGGAGTTCAGGCTACTATTTTAAGGTAGACTAAAGACCAAAGTTGGGCAGGTGGGCCTGCGGGACCGGTACCGTACCGTCACCATCTTACAGAATGTATTCTTCAGTCGCACCTGAAACCTGGCATGCTTGTCAGATGGTGAAACATAGCATACTCTATCTATATATTTAATTTCATATGGCCTGATGTTTTATACTTCCACATGGAATGCTGAATAATTCTGGACATCGAACGCGAAGATTGAAGATGCCAGCCGTAACAGCCGGACGGAGCGGGTGGATCACGCAACCCACCGCGGGCGGTCCGCGTATGCTAAACGGGAACCGCGCAGTCCGTAGTACAACTTCTTACAACTTAGTTAGCAGCGACTTACAGACCAAACAGGCAGGCTATTCTCCTTGCAGCAATCCTGACGTTGAGGACGCTTCTTTGGCGTTCCCATGGCGTCATCGTACATATGCCACTTTCCTCTTATCTCGTCATCCCCACGTCGTTATATACCTAACCTTGACTCTTGAATTACTTGTGTGTTGAAGGCATACAGACGATGATACCCAAGAGCTGCGAGCAAGCAAACTGCATGTGGCACTGCCTGCACTGCTCAGGACTGTTCGGAGATCAGTGGAGGGGCCCCCGACTTATCGATCACTAGCCGGCGATAGTCCGCCACTCGGACTGCTCCTTGTCCAATGTCAACTGAAAATCCAAAAAGGAGAACAGATCACTTTCCCTTCTAATTTTTTTTCTCTTCCGAGTGTATGTCCACTGTCCAGTGAAACTGTGAAACCTTTTTACAATCCACAGTCCGTTTTGGGGCCTTTCCCAAGAGTTAGTGAGTCGTTGACGCCTTCTGGTGAAAAGTCGGCGCTGATTGGCCAATGGCGGGCTCCGCTTCATTCAGGCTTGTTTCAGCTTCAGCTTCACTTCTTGCCTAGTCGGGACTTAGTCAGCTCCGTAAGCAATGTTGAATGCGCTAGGTCGGATTTTCCCTTTACATTTTCGCTGCTGCCAATTTTCCATTTTCCGTGGACTCTGCCACCCCTGTCTGTGTGCAAAGTGAAATGGGCATGCCAGTGGGTGGAAAATTCTGCCGCTGCCGTCCTGGAGGCTCGGGGCTTCCTCCGACCATCACATGCCTGTCTGACACTCATAGGTTGATCGATCGATCGGCCATTTCTCGCCAACTCCGTAGTTCGTCGTGCCGTGGGTGCATTACAGAGTAAACTGGTCGACTTGTCATTGATCTCCTAGATCGCGATTGGATCAATACTTACACTCACAGTGCTACTCCGACAGGGTAGCCCGGTAGGTTAAAAAGGGTAACTCCATGAGACTGTCTCAAATCCGATGCAACGCTTTTAGGTTTCGAGGATTGGCCGATCAGACGTGTTTCAACGTGCGAAATGTCTGATCCTGGGGGCAGAACCTTAAAGGAATGCCCCGTTCGGGGTTAGACTTAGGGTACGGCGAGATTTTGCTAACCCTAATCTAACCCTAATTAGCCCTAATTACTGGGATTCTTATCCTGTGCGTCCTGTCTAAAAGATCTAATTGACTAAATTGTTGAAGAATTGTCCCGATTCAAGCGCTAAATGGATGTCCGAGGGTCGACTCAGGGTACGGCGAGATTTTCGGCTCAGGCAGTATTTCCTAGCCCTAACCTAGCCCTAAATCCTGGGATTGTTATCCTCAATTAATCAAGTCTGCAGCTGTCTAAACGATGAAACTAACTACTATTGAAAAACAATTGTAAAGAGTGTAGTTTATTCAAATCAATCTATTTCATACTTCGCTATGTCGATTCATTGTTTCTACCATTCTATAGTTATACGCCTAGTGACAGGCTGAAATCACACAAACGAATCCGGATCCTCATCGTCAAAAGGATGCTTCAGCGGCTTTGGCGGCCACTTTTCCAAATTATTCCATTTCCCCTCGAACGTATACCGCCCTGATCCCACCCATCTCCCAACACCATCATCTTCGTCACTGGGGGTGGACTTCCTCTCGTGCGGCAAAATTACCAGCGCCCTACTATTCGGCGGCACCAAAAGCCTCAACTCAAACCCATCACCATCAGTAATCTCCCACCGGCACTCAACCCGGCCATACGCAGTCTCATACGCCGCCTCAGCCGAGTCCACCGTTCCTCCCGGCACAGGCGCAACCCTAAATGTCTTCCACCCGGGTTCAACAGGCCGAATCCCGGCTACCGATTCGTGCAGCCAGTTCACCACCGAGCCCAGCGCATAATGATTAAAACTGGTCATTTCGCCCGGGTTAATTGAGCCGTCCGGCAACAAACTATCCCATCGTTCCCAGATGCTGGTCGCCCCCATGGTGATGGGGTACATCCACGACGGCCTGTTCTTTTCAAGTAACATGCGATACGCGATTTGGTGGTTGCCGGTTTTAGTGAGCGCGTGCGTGATAATCGGAGTGCCCGCGAAGCCGGTAGCAACCCTAAACTTGGCCCGGCGGACAAGCAGAGACAACCGTTCAGCCGCGTTGGAAAGTTGCTCGGGTGTGGCGTAGAGATCAAACATGATAGCCAGACTCAGCGCGGTTTGGGTATCTCCAACTAACAGTCCCGAGGGCGCAATATATTTGGCTTGAAACGTCGACCTAAGCTCCTCAAAATCCGATTTATATCGGCTCGCATTTTCGTTATCGTTCAATATCTGACTTATACGCGCCAGCACACCGGTGACATGCACCAGGTACGCGTCTGCAACCAAAGTGCCATCCGTCCGCGCATTCCCAGGCTGATCTGGCGGTGCCGTCGGATCGAGCCAGTCACCCAACTGCCACTGCTCAACCTTCCACAACCTATCAGGCCCACGCAGCACGCCTTTATCTATCCACGCCTGCATACTCGCATACTGCCGTCGCAGGACCTCAACATCGCCAAAGGACCGATACAGCGCCCAAGGCAATAAAACGACTACATCGTCCCATACCGCCTGCGGCATCTGCGGCCACTGCTTCTGGATAACATTCGGGATGACAAACGGCGGTATTGACTGCGCTTCTGGCTCGAGGTGTTCGGCAGCAACGTCCCTGAGCCAACCACCCAGCATGCCTGCAGTATTGTACAGATAATTGGCCGAAGGGCCAAAGACTTGAATGTCGCCGGTCCAGCCGAGCCTTTCGTCGCGCTGGGGGCAGTCCGTAGGGATAGACAGGAAGTTTCCGCGCATACTCCAAAGCGCGTTTTGGTGGAGCTGGTTGACCATGGGATGGGAGCAGGAGAACCAGCCGGTGCGTTGCATGTCGGTGTGTATGACCAGCGCAGATAGGCTTGACAGCTCCAGGGGGTTGGACTGGTCGGTTGGCGACCAGCCGTCGACTTGCACGTAGCGGAAGCCGTGGAAGGTGAACGAAGGCGACCAGCCCTTGATCTCTTCTCCCGCCGAGATTATGGTGTCTGCACATTTGGCGATGCGCAGGGGTCTCGTGCCCAGCTCGCCATCCTTTTCGAGCACTTCGGCATGCGTAAATGACACACTCTGCCCACTCGGCTTGGTCAAAGAGTGGATAAGCAATTTGCCAACCAGATTCTGTCCAAAGTCAAGCACCGTTTTGCCCGATGGCGTCGTCACAAACGCCACTGGCGAGACGGACTCTATAACTCGCACCGGCGGCGCATCAGGCGCCACGAGCTCTGCTTTCAGCAACTCCAATTCTCTTACAGCCTCCCACTCGTTCACTTGCTTGTGTATATCCAGCCAGTCCCCATTCCATTTTCCGGGTGTCTCCTGCCGCGCATCATACAGTTCTCCATCATAAATCTCACTGCGCACAATAGCACTCGGATGACACACCCACGACGAATCCGATACCAGCCTAAACGCCTCTTCTGGCGAACCACCCGGCCGATCAATTTCGAGCTGCACCAATACTCCAATTTCGTCGCCATATATACACCGCTCTCCACCCAGAAAGCCGAGTCGGCCGGCATACCATCCTTCGCCAACTTCAACGGAAATCACATTCAATTCACTTCTATTGAGCAACGGCGCAATGTCGAAGATTTGATAGTTTAGCCGATGCTTGTAACTCGTCCAGCCGGGAGACATGTAGTAGTCCCCCTCACCAACGGGCTTCCCATTAATCCAGGCATTGTAGACTCCGAGAGCAGTGATGTACAGCCGACATCGCCCTGTTAGTGCAGACACGAGGCTGTCGTGCGGGATGTGAAAGTCTTTGAAAAACCGCACTGGCCTAATAGGAGCGTCAGAGGCAGGTTTCGTAGGACTCGTAATTGGTCGGGCATGCCAGTCATCGCGGTGAAGAAGCGCGGCTTCGACGAGCGTATATGGCGACCATTCTGTAGGCTCCTCCTCAAGATTTCCGTATGCACGCACGCGTACACGCACTTGTTCTCTCGATCGTAACGGTTTACTCGGCCAGGGGACTAACACGGAGTCGCTGCTCGCAACATGATGAGTCTCCGTGGTCGTAGCGTTTATTTCGCCGCCTACTTCGTTGGTGAAGCGCGAGATTTCAATATCATAGGCTTTCTGTTCCCAGTCTTTAGGGCCGTCATCTCCCGAGTCTGCTAGGAAGCGCCATGATACGCGCGGACAGGCAACGCCCACGCCGAGGCCGGTGGGATGCTGCTCGACTGTGGGCGCGGATAGGGTTAGACTGTTGGAAGGCATAATCTAGAAAGAAAATGTGTGGCGGCGAAACGCAAAGTACAAAACACACCCCTGCTCATAAAAATGATAAAATGCGATGGTTTCTTTCTTATACGAGTCAGGCTAGCTCGGTGGGAACTATCGCGAGGGCCGAGGAGGAGGTATTTGCGGGGTAGCTGCAATCCACGGATGTTGGAACCTCGTGTCAAATGCGGAGATTTCTTCTAGACCTCTCGAGAGCAAAGATGTATGAACAGCGTATTACTATTACTTTGTTTTCATTTGGAATGGTACTAGAGCAACTATTATCGAACAAATAGGAACTATATTGCATTAATCTCTAAGTTACGTAGATATCCAAAGATAAATACATCGTCGACACACGCACACACTCACTCCACCATCTCTACCAAATCCTAGACTCCATCTTAAACTGCAACTTCCATACCCTTTCGCTCAGCAATATAAGCCTCCGCAGCCCGTCTCTCGGCCACAGTAACATAATCCTTAAACTCGCGCGTCAGCACCTTATTCATAAACAACTCATCCAACTCTTCGTAAGTGCGCATCCTCGTCTCAGGCACATACAGATACGCCAGCACCACAAAAATGAGCATAAACCCACCAAACACAAACCCAATCTTGGCCTTGAGATCGCCATATCCGGGGTTGAAGATGTAGGGGGCAACGAACGACCACATGGTATTGATGGCGTTAGATGCAATAAGGGCGATTGCAACGGTCTTGGTGCGTAGCACAGATGTGGGCACTTCGCCGGCAATGGTGTAGACGTTGGAGCCCACGCCGATGTTGAAGAAGAAGTTGTACATAGTATAAAAACCCACGGCTGCAGTAGTTCCGGCATGCGAGTTGACGGAGCCGGCGATACCCATGCAGAACAGCAACGTTGTCAGCGCAATACAGCCACCGAGGAACATGGGCCGACGGCCGAAGAAGTCGCAAATAAGGAAGGAGATGGTGGCGCCGCTCATGGAGAGAATCTGGCCGCCGATTTGGAGCAAGAAAGACTCGCGGTCGCTAATGCCGAGATACTGGTACATCAGGGATCCATAGTTAGACACAAATCCTAACCCAGACATGGGCTCGGCAAGGAACACCATGATCGCAATCAGTGTTCTGCGCAGATTCGTCCCGCGGAAGCATTCCATATAAGTCACTTCTCTCTGCGTCTCAGCCTCCTCGAGCGTCAACTTGATCCTCTCCAAATGGCCCGCCGCATCATGCGGATCCGAATACAAATTCCCCAGCACCTTGCGCGCTGCTTCCATCTTACCCCTTCGCACGAGATAAACGGGGGACTCCGGCATGAAGATCTGCCCAACAAAAGCAACAGCGCCAAAGCCCCATTGCGTAGTCACAAGAACCTTCCACGACCAGTCGTTGTCCCATCCTTCGGTGTAGTAGGACATAATAGCCGAAATAAACGGGCCGATGCACTGCGACAAATTACAGAAGCCAATAACACTGGACCGAATAGCCAGCGGCGAAATATCAGCTACATAAGCAGTGCAGAGATTCAGAAACGCGCCGATGGCGACGAAATTCATCATCTTGCCGCCAAAGAACATGCCAATCGAGGTCGTCGCAAACTCGACGCCCACAGACACCAAGTTGATGACACATGCAACCAGCAACACGGGTTTCGTGCCGTAGATATCCGCCAAATACGACGACACCAATGCGCCGACAATGGCAAACGCATTGGAACCACCGCTCAGCGCGGACTGCCATTTAGTTTCGATGTAGTAGCTGCCGTCCTGCGCTTTGCCGAAGCGCTGCTTGAATTCGGGAATACTAATCACAGACCCAGAGGATTGGTTCTCGAAGCCGCGCACGATGAGCGTCCAGAGCATGACGAAGATCCAGAACAAGAGCCAGGGGTCTTTGCGGAGGGTTTCGAGGTAGCCGCGGTTGTGCTCCTGTTGCTGGATGGCGCGGCCGCGGAGTTCGTTGGAGGCGATGCGGATTGCTTGTTGTTGTTGCTCGACATGGTCGGCGGTGTCGACTTTCTCCATTTTGCCTGAATGATGATTAGAATGAAGGCGTGGTGGGTTGACTGTGCTGAGAAAACAAAAAAAAAAAAAAGCATACTGCACATGGGGATGATCATTGTCTAAATAAGAACAGACACCCGTTTACCCCAGACCCGCGGCGGGCCCCATAGGCCCACGATGGAGACCCCGGACTAATGTCTTGCGGGGTGCCAGGGCAATTCATCGCCGAGCCTTTCCCCTAGGAGCCATGCCACGCGTCAAGACAGCAATTATCACGCGCTTTTCGGTGCTTTATAACCCGAGAGACGTCTGAGCATTAACTTGGCATTGAACTCTCCCATCTTATCGTTGTTCTGCTTAAAATAATCCGAGTCGAGGCTGGTTCAATGGTATCCACGGCTTTGCTCCATAGCTACCCCGTAGTTACCCTGTCGTAGTTGATGTTGTGAACTCAAGCAAGAACAAAAAGACTCTGTTTCTACATTTTGTTTATTCTTGTTGGGCCAGTACGTAGATACTGTACAGTAGGTAGTATAGACATCAAACGTTCGGGGAAATCGGAAATCCCGAGAGCTCGCAGCATCTAACGGCTTCTCCGAATAGCTTTGGCCAATAGCCACGTCCCTGCTGTGATCAATCCCATTAGATCTGGCGCTAGTTTCTCAATAATATGTGCCAGACCGTAGACTAAGCACGAATAGAGACATGCCCCGATGTGCGCCTTTTTGATCCATTGGATTGAACATTCTTTTGGTTGAAGCTAAACCCTAGCTACCTATAATGCAGTCATATTATTATCACTCACACAATATCTTGAATCTGTATCGCTGAGAACTTTCCTTCATGCCTTGAATCCTCTCGGGTTTTGCTTCCCCGAGCTCTACATCAACCCTAAATCTATGGTGTATTATGTGCCTCCAATATAGGGACAACTAAAGACTATCGAAACGTCTTTGACCCCTGGCGATCGATCCAACCAAATCAGACATCGCAGGGGATATATCAAAAGGTTTAGCAGGGGAAATAAATGGGACTATGGAGTTTGGCAGGTTCGGTAGAGATTTATCCCTTACCCATGTGGCGGAAGTATAGTTGTGATAAGGTCTATTTCTCGTATGAATGGGATTGTGCTAGATACTGGTATGCTATCTCGCGTGGACTTGTCTGTGCTCTTCTTTCATGTTCGTTATCCCGCGGGATATGCTACAGCTAAGCAAAATATCATATGCATCCAACATATCTAACCTCCAAACTATACTGGTACCCAAGTTGTATTGAAAGCTCAAGCATACTCGAGATGATCGTTCTTCTCCTTCAAGTCATCATCACCAACCGGAACACCAACATCTAGGTCTGGATACAAATCCGGCTTTTTGCACTCACGCCTCATCAACACATACCTCTTTACCCACCACGGCAGCATTTCCGTCGCCTGGAACTTCATATGCTCCCTCATCGACGTCGAAAATATACAATCCAGCTGTTCCAGACTCCGCTGTTTCGTCTCTGGCATCCACAAAAACACCATCACCAAACACAACAGATTCATGCCCGCATAGAACCCAAAACATCCCTGCGGCGTCATCACGCTAATCATTGTCGGAAACGCAAACGTAATAACGCCCGCCCAGAAGTTATCCGTGGCCACCGCAAACGCCATGCCGATTTCACGGTGCGAGATGGGGAATGCTTCGGCAGAGTAGGTGAAAGGGATGGGCCCTCCGCCGGGTGAATAAAAGGCGCAGAAGATGTAGATAAAAAGAGCGATGCCGCCGGTTCTTGCAGAGCTGGAACTTTCGGGGATGAAGAAACACATCCCGGCAGCTAGTAAGGACCAGAACATGTTGGGGAAGGTGAAGAGAGCAAGACCTTGGCGACCAAAGGTGTCGATGGTCCAGATGGCTGGTAAGGCAAAAAGGAAGTTGACCATGCCGAAGCCAAAGGAGGCAAGGAGGGCGCCGATGTTGCTGGCGCCGGCCTGGGAGAAGATTGTCGAGGAGTAGAAATTGATCACTTGGACTTTAGGCGATATCTATAAGCTCTAATGCTTGCAATAGAAGGAGGAGGAAGACTTACTACCGCACATAGGCTGCATCATCATTGCTATACCAGAAGCCTGCGCAGCTCGCCGGATACGCGGGACAGTGGCCAGTTCCAGGAAACGAGTGGCAATATTATCACCTTTGGTAAGCTCCGTTTCTTTGATAATCTGCTTCTCCTGCTTGAGCTGCGCCTGAATATAATACAGATCCCTCGCAGCATGCAGCGGCGTATTCCGTAGCTGGCACAGCATCTCAAACGCTTTCTTGTATTTCCCCTTGGACATCAACCACCTTGGCGATTCCGGGCAAAAGAAAATCCCAATAACCAACGGCACCGCCGGAATAAAGGCAGCCCCCAATTGGAGTCTCCATGAAATTGAGCCGGTATTCGCAACGGCGAGGTTCGCTGACGTCCCCAGCAAAATCCCAAAGGCAGTCCACATTTGCCACGACATGACCAGTCCGCCACGAATAGATGTTGGCGCGATTTCGGCGGAGAAGATGGGCACCGTGACTTCTTTCAGGCCCATGCCAACCACCAAAAGCATGCGGCAGGCAACAAGTTGACCCCAGGTTTGGGCACATGCGCATCCAATGGGGGCTAAGAGGCTGAAAATGGCGGCGATGAAGATGGTTGTTCGCCGTCCAAATAACTGGTTGAGAGGGTCTGAGAGCCATCCAGTACTGTGCAGAATCATTAGCAGTCATGATAAAACCGAGAACGTATCATCGACTCTTACCAGCATGCAATGGCTATATAAGGCGCCGCGTTGACCAGGCCAACCAGCCACGAGTTTCTGGCACAGGTGCCAGCTGCTTCACATTCGGCACCACTGTCAGGGATGTTTAGAGCGGTAGGGAACGACAGATTAGCACCGCTTGAGCCTATGCCCCTTAAAGTAAGCAAGTCGATGATTGTATGAACCTTTGGGGAATATTACCTGTCTGATCCCAGCCCTGGATAGCAGCCGCAATCGAGTTCAATATAATCGTAAAGTAGAGTGTCTTTGGATGTTTCCAGCGCCGCGTGCGTTCCTCTCGCAACGTTTGACGATCCGTATCGTCCAACTCAACAATCCCATCAAGGTCGGCGGGCGATTGTGCTGCCAGTGCACCTTTTCTGAGGATTTCCACGTGCGTCGTTATTTCATTTTCGGCAGCGAATGTATCGACGTCTTGGAAGAGACGATCTTTGGGGATTCCGGCAAGAGGGGAGTAGAGCCTGTATAACAGTCAGTCGGTGGGCTTTTTATCGGTTAGGGTTATGCATTTGCCGGGTTAGGGTTATCTTACCTTTGGGTATTGGTTAGACGTATCGGAGGGTGGTCACTCGTCTCATTGACAACTTTGGCCATTTTTAAATCCCTACAAGAGAATTAGTTACTTGGATGATTGTTCATGCCATACAAAGCGGCTGTGCTCACAGTTGTTGATCCATAGAGGGAAATGGTATGGCCGTATGAGACTACTGATAATCGATGAACAGGTCAACAAATAATCCAATCTGCATGAAGTAGGGAAAACAGGCATATTAAGTACTTTTGAAGAGCCATCTCTACTTTTTGGAATCCGGGGCCCCAGATTGAGCTAATTGAAAGAATAATGGATATCGGAGAAATGCCCGGTTCCAAGGTTCGGCAAGCACGCGAGGGCATAGGCGACCCAATATGGAGATGAGACTTTGCTCCACATGAGAATGCCAGTGGATCTCGTTTTCTACAAGTCGTGATAGTTTGTGCGTTTTTCTTCTTCAAAGCGTTCTTCGAGTCTTTTAGGGCTAACTGCTCTAAAACACATATCCTTTTGGAAGAAATGGTCAATCGGTTGTAGGTAGCGACTAATTAACGTTTTCAATTTCAATTATTTTAAAGTAGATATACCTAAGAGAAAAAATTATAACGCCGCTTCACTTTCACCGGCATCGGTCCAGGGTTTGCATTTATGCGTTCTAGCACAGGCAGTTCAAAGTCTGGTTGCACAAAAGAAAAATCATACCGATTCACAAGTGTCGACAAAACCACATATTGTTCAAGATATGCGATATTCCGCCCAATACAGGAATGTCTTCCCAGCGTGAATGGTATAAAATAGTCTTTGAGGTTCCGACGTTCCTCCGCATTTGCGTCTAGCCACCTTTCAGGCTTAAAGATGAAAGGGTCCGGAAACAGGTCGGGATTGTGGTGCATAGTGTATGTTGGGACGGATACTGTGATGCCTCCTGTTATCCAGTTTCCAGCAATCTCAGCGCCTTCTGGTGGTGTCATTCTTTGCAGGCCGACGCTGGTTGGGGTGAGATGTCGAAGGCCTTCGTCGATGCAGGCACGTAGATATTTCAATTGAGTTGCCTGTGCATAAGGAATGGTGGGTCCGTCTGTTTTGGACAATTTTCCCGATTCGTGGCGAATCTTTTCCAAGCAGTGTGGATGTTTGATGAGAAGAAACAAAGTATTCGTCATTGCAGAAGCTGCGGTATCACTACCAGCGCTGAGGTAAACAGCGACTTCTTGCACAAGCTCCCTGAACGGCAGACTCCGATCTTGACCCGTTTTGTTGACCATCAGATGCTGAAAAAAATCACCATATGGAAGATTGTCGTCGGATACAATCTTCGGCCTTTGAAGCCTTTTCCGGATCTGATGAACACACATTGCTTCAAAATTATCTCCACTTTTGCTATTTGGCCACAGCTTCGTCAAGGGCTTTGTGATATGAAGCCATTCTGGCCAGTGTCCCAGAGAGGCAACATGAACTGTGCTGCTTTGAAATGCCTGGATAGGGGTTAGAGAGAACGTCCTACCATCGACAGTCTCCCCAGTGGTTTTGTCCTCCCCGCTGAGGAGCAGTCCGGGATCATTGCCCAATGCCATGGCTGATATCACGTCAAACGTGAAGTAATTCAGCCACTGCCGAATATCAATCGTCTCGTCCATCTCCGCAGCTCTATCCAAACGGTCCACAAGACGTCGTACCCTTTCAGCAACCAGTGGCTCCATGCTAACGATGTTTCGCTGAGCAAAAGCATTCGAGATGTTGCGTCGCTTCCTGGCGTGTTCATCCTTGTCAAGCGTGCTGACAAGACTTTCGGCGTCGCCCCCGGAAATTGTCTTGTAGAAGATACTCTTCACTATTGGTGACCCGTGGCCATAGATAGCCTGAACGGCTTTTGGGTCTGCAAATGAAATATGTTTGGGTTAGATGCGAATAATCGGGCCAAGTCGTTGGTGGGCTTTGAACACTGCTCGTGAGCGCCGGAGCATACGGGAGTGGTATGCGGACCACAGATTGGAGACGGCACAAGAAGGTGCCGGAAACCTTCTCAGGTTGAAAGGGTCGCGGTAAAAGTAATAGATATCAATCACGATGCCAAGTAGAGGGAGCAAACCAAAAGCTTTGACTATTAAAAGAACGGCGGAAGAGGGATGCCTGAGAAGCATCATGAAATGGGAGTAGAAGAATGCTGCTGAGCCCTTTAACTCAGGTACGAGCACGCTCATGATCGCCATGTTTCTGACTTATGCGAATAAGTAGGTGTCTGGAGTTTCGAAGTGGTTGCTTGTATATAAATGCCTGGTTTTGGATACTTGAAGCCTTTATGAATACTCCGTGACCCGGCACCGGTGAGGAGCATTTTGGAACCTGTCTTCAATTTTACTAAACAGTTCATCTCGTAGTCTTGGGCACCATTCAAATGTGTGTAGATGTATGATCCCAGTACAATGTTCAATACCCGAACACATCGCTTGTACGCGAGCTTAGCCGAGCCCTCGGGAATCCATGCCTACCCGACCCCAGCTGACCTATTCCTCAGGACTCCCCCTCACTTCCCCTACAGCCTATCCGAAGACCCGGCAAGCAAGCGATTTGCGATCATGTCGGCCCTGTCCAAACATAAACGGACTAGGAACGGTAAGTAGCTGATCAGCATGAATTGGAACATTGACTGACACGCCGGTCTAGGCTGGTATGCGACTCCACGTGCGAGGGCCTTACCTACGTACTAACAGTTTTTATAGCCTGACCTGCAGAGCAAGGCATGTAAAATGTGATGTAGGGCTATTTCATCTCCTCACATAAGTGGTCTAGACGTTGAATATGTGTGCAGGAGGCCAAGCCTATTTGCCTGCGCTGTCGAAGGAGCGCGCGCACATGCTCGTATCCTACCGTCTCTACCACGAATAAGAATAGCTCGTTAAGTATGATTGTGATTGATAAATTGAGCGATTATCCTCTGTGGAAGCTAATCATTGATTTAGGCCCATCGATAGAACAGGTGTGTTACATGGTCTTCTTCTAGTCAAGTTATTATTGACCATCAGTTTCTAGAATGCCACACTACATCATGTAGAAGATATTCAAAGTCCTCGGGACTGGACAGCCGAACCATCGTTCACTGAGACCAATCCCTCCGGAGATGGGATATTTCTTGCCGTACGACCGACAGTCGATCCCCAGGTCTTTCGTCTTTTGAAGTATTACGTGGAACATATTGCCCCTTGGGTATGTTTTACCTTCTTCTACTGACTCGTTTTCGGTTACTAACAGGGTGGAAAGCTTGACCTAACCGACACAGAAAACCATTTCACAAGGATAGTGCCTCAAGAAATGCTTCGATTCCCCGTCCTTTTCCACGCTGTTTGCGCTTTTTCCGCCACACAGCTAAGCCGGTACGACCACCAATATTCCAAATTAGCAGAAATGCACCATGGGAAATGCGTGGAAGAGATGATTCCAGTCTTGCAATCCGAAGATTTTGCTGCTGATGGGCGTGTCCTCGCTGCAACCGTCATACTTAGAATGTATGAAATGCTACAATGTTGTGAGTTTTTCTCCTTCCAGTCATTCTAGAGTTCAAGTAATATTCATTTTTGTTCTTTAAAAGCCCCCGATCAAGATTCACAACGACACCTGAGCGGATCATGGTCTCTCACCCAGCTCCCATCCCAAGGTCAATTCGATACTCTGCGGATTGCGGCCTTTTGGGTCTTTTTGCGGCAAGACATCCAAATGGCCGAACGCCACCGGCGGCAAACAATCATAGACCTTCACAAATGCCAATTCCTCCATAGTCACAGCCATGACATACATCCTGCCGATGATGACACCGTCTGGGCAAATAGGATGGTCTGGATCTACGCGCAGGTTGTGAACCACTGTTTTGGGCCTGTAGACGAGCGTACGCAGGACAGATGGGAATTTTTGAATAAGCAAGTGGACAAATGGAAGGAATACTTGCCAGAATCATTTGTGCCGCTGTATCGCAATAGTACTTCATCCGAGCTATTTCCTAGCGAATGGTTCTTGTGTGATTGGCACGGTATGCATGTCGTTCTCCCAATAAAAGCTCGGTCGTTGTTGTTGTTATTAACACCTTCCAATAGTTCTGGGCATCCAGACATATCATATGGCTAAATTGCTTCTCGGTTTATACATCACCAAACCAATCCCGGATGGCGTGCAGGGATTGAGAGAACAACGATCCCGAGATGTGAGTTTCATTTATTTACCTAACTAGGTAGGTATCTTATGACTAAATCCAACGATGATGGTCCAGGAAACACTCAAGTACCACGCTCGCGCTATATGTGGCATCAGCATTACAAATTCCTGCCAAGCAGCGCGCATTCATGCCTGCGAGCATCTTCGAATTTGTAAGAATTTCACTTTCACTTTCCACTTTCATTTTCATTGCTGTTGTTATTGTAGAGAGCTAACTCTCTTAGGCCGTGAAGTTCTTGTCTTGCCAGAGGATCATGAGCGTATAACGAAACTACTGACTCAAGTCCAACAAGATACCGGATGGCCAACATTCACAAGCAGGGGAGGGTCGACCATGATGGAGCCTTCTTTTGATCGATGTAAGGATGGTGAAGAAATTCAATAAATAGTCCTTCAAATAGAATATTACATACTGAGAACCCTCAGTTAGGCAGTCAATTAAAATAATTTATATTCAAAAATGCAAAAAGAAGCATCATTATGACTACTAGGTCAAGGTATAGCTTAAAGACCTCTCTTGTAACGCTAGAAACAACGCTGAGGAGAGAGAGCAATGCACTGCAAAATAACACGTTCAAAGAAAAAAGTCATATCACATCTTCGCCTTCCCAAGCATGGATCCGTTTACTACCAATACCTGCTGCATCACTGCTGATCCCTCTGACTCCCTAGACTTAGGAGAGACAGAACGAGAAGAATGCGAAGTTGGCACATTATATTTGATTTTGTTCTGCTTATTCGGCGTTTTTTCGACGTCGTCGTCGTTGTATTCTTGCACTTCTTCCGATTGGGGAGTGCTAGACTTGACCAAGGCTTTGCCTGAATCTCTTCTATTTCGATTATGTTGGTGGTAATGATTGCGGTGGTTTCGAGGGACGGCGGTTGATGATTGGGGGTTTGAGGATTCTGATATTAAATGATTATTCGTTAGAACTTCCCATGCCGAGTTACAAAAATAAGGATGCTATAGGAGAAGACTTACCGGAATAAGCTGAAAACGTCGTTCCAATAGAAGCAACTGTCGATTCCGACACTGATGAACGCAGTGGGAGTGTCGACGTAGTCGTGAAGGATAATGACCTTGACCAGTCACTCTCGCCACTGCCATCACCACCACCACCGGCGGCAGTAGAATCATCATTAGAGACATTCCACTCCGAATCCAGTCTCACCACTACCCGACTTCCAGCCAGGTCAGACCCATTGTACAACATAACTGCTTTTTCGGCCTCCTCTGGCGAGGCAAATGTAGCTGTTGCATAGCACTGGCCGGGATAATTGTGTTTGTTGTAGCTAGCCCCGTTCCCATCTGTGTTGTAACGAATAATTTGGCAGTGCGACATGTACCCTGCGTTCCGGAAATGGTTTTGAAGGGCTTGGTGATCGACGTCTGGGCGGATGTTGTCGATTATGATGTTGCATGTTGCTTGTATTGACATTGCTGGCTGAGAATGAATGCCCGTATTGCAGTATGACGGCGGTGTTTCGTTTGGAAACATATTCGCGGTAGTGGTGTTCTTATGGGTTTCGTAGCCATATGTTTGATATCCATGCTGCCGGTAGGATTGTGGAGCTATGAACGTGGCTGTCGAAGGTCGAGGAAGAAAAGATGGGGAATGCCGCTGATATTCATGTCCATTTTCCGTGGCGTATATAGGCTGAGACATTGAGAACGGTATTGTCAGCGAGTAGGGAAAGTAATAGGGGTATTCGATTTGGTCGACTGTCGGTGGGAAGACGGCCATCGTTGGTGAGTGGAATGGAAGCATTTCCGAATCCGGATTCCACTTTGGCGATTGAAAGCCTGTATCTATTGGTGACGGAAAGTGATAATGAGCGTGGCCATGGCTTATGGGTGAATAGGTGGACACGGGTATCAGGGGCGGACCGCTTGTTGCTACTGTTATTGGAGGGCCTCGTAAGGATCTTTGATGCGTGAGTATGATTGTGTAACCTTGCATGTTTGTACAAAAGTCTTGTTTTCCCTTTGTAATGGGAGTAGGGTTCACTTACTCAGTTGTAACAGGCGACTCCGGGGATGGAGTACCAGACATAGCATGTCTAGAAAACTTGCCAGTATATCCTCCAGCAGGCACGGCGATTGGAGAGCTTCGTGCTGGTCCAGCTATTGGTCTGGTAGGAGAAGTGGCTCTAGCCAAAGTTACAGTAAGAGGCTGGCCTTCCCATCCGCTTACAGATAGCTTTCCTGTGCAGAAATCATTCATATCAGTCTCAGTATCGGTATCAGTGGATATACCACACGTATGAGCGAGCATGGAGTTTTGTAATTGCACAATGAAAAGAACTCACGGAATGTTCGCCATGCTTCGTCTTCGTTCTTCACAATAATCTGGCCCAGTCCCGTAGGATATCCATGCTCATCATCGTAAACCACGGCTTGTCGAATGTGCAGCGCTGTCTGGCGGACAAAATCCTTCAATTCCTGCCATCGACAATGTGCCGGGATCTTTTCAAGCCGCCTATAGTCAGCATATAGTGAACAACATCAATGGATAGTGTCACACTGACCCCTTGCAAATAAAGCACGAATTCCTCCTCGTAAGCTCGATGTCCCCGGCGACTCCCTCCGCGCGAAGGGGTCATCATGTGCATACTGAGTACGCAGGCAGCTTCCTTAGATGAAGATGAGTGGTAACAGTGCTAAGGAACGCCATTAGTTTCCTTGATTGGGTATTTTGTGAGGTTTCAATAAAGTGAACTGGCTAGATTGGTCTGTATTCTCAGATCAACCTCTTCTGGAAGCATAAATTGAAATTTCGTGTGCTTACTTAGGCGATGTTTTGAGTATCAAGTTGATGCATGAGTATATGAGACTCCGGTGCGCTTCTCCAGTGTCAATTATTTGAATGTCACAAGATGTAAGACAAGTTCGGGATGCTTAAGTACTTACCTTATTACTGGTTCAACGGACGGACGGTATCGTTCTGGGTGATTGATTGACGGATAGTCGTCTATTCTAAAAATGCCGTAGTAGTGTGAACAGTGATGCCATGAGTCCGACTTGATAGAGTCAAAAATTCCCTGTAATAATCGAAGAACACCAGCTCGGCAGTTATCAGGCGTGAGTGAGAGCGATCTGACTTCGAAGTAAATGAATATTAAGGCAAAAGAAAGTAGTTGTAGTAACAAGACGTATATGAGACTTATATCAGCACTGCATGGGCTAGCAAACGGGGTATAGAAGAATATAAACAACACAGAGGTTAGGAATTGGTCCACAGTAAAATTAGACGTGATTGATGCGTCTATTTCGTTGCGCGTCCGCCACTTCACTGCAGGTCGGCGGGTTGACTGACATTCACCGGCCTCAGCCAGTGGTCAAATAGGACCGTTTCCACGCCGAAAAACCGGAGACGAAGTGGGCCGTAAAAAAAGGAAATAAGAATCAAAAAATAAAAGACAGGGGAGTGATTGTTTAAATGCTGCAGACTCCAGCGACTCCGGGTTTGTAAACGAGGCTACCTGATCTTTTATTTTCGCCAATCACCTCTGCAGCTGCAGCCGCACTCAAAGATAGCGATCCAAACGGTGTGGCCATTTGGTATGTATTTCTGGGCTTGGTATTTTCTTTTCTATTATGTTATTCCCTGCCTTGTCGTTTCTTTTTGTCGTGTTTTTCTTGTTTTTGCTGGGCATGTTAAACAGCTTTGCCCCGGCAGTAACCCTAATTACCCCAAGTGGGATACTTATCCTTGAAGCCACCGATGAAAACCGGTACCGGAGAAAATCCATTCTTTTTTTTTTCTCGAAAAAGAAGCTGTATGGAAGGAATCGGAGTATTAAAACAAGGCAGCTGAAAAAAAGTCTTGTCTGAATTGATTGATTGCTTTTTTAACGAGCCCGGTTAACATTTTTAGAGGGGCCGTTTCGGGCCCAGCTGCATCTTCCCTGCAAGTCTCAAGCAGATTGTATATTTGCTTTTTTTTTGCACTCCCTCTCCTTTTCTTACTAACTCCGCAAAAACGTACTGATCGTCTTAGCCGTACAGTGACCCGGGGCGATCTATACAGATATTTTGGTGTACATACAACAACCGTAGTAGCCATCGACCCTAGTCAGTATGGGTACCTACCTAGCTAGCCACCTGTTTGACATATCCATAGACTATTATCAATCGATGTATACGCAGGTACCATTTTCCTCTCGTTTCTTTTATCTTTTTCTTATGTCGTTCAGTATATACAGTCTCGAGTGGTCAGGTGGTTCGGGGCAAGGATCCCTTGTACGCCCATAACGCGTATTCATATATGTCATTGTGAAACCCTACCACGTGGACTTTGTCTTTACTTCTATTATATACCAGATCTACCGTGCGTGCCCTTTGTCTTTTCTCAAGCCCAGCGTGAACAAAGAACAAAGAACCAGAGAGAAAGAAGAAGAGAGAGAAAAAAGGAAATGGCACATCCGAGAAATGTGCGTCATCATTATTTGGCGAGTCATGCCTCTACACTTCCTTGCAGGAAGCATGTTGGATGTTAAATGCAATATGCACAAGAATTTTCTGTGGACTTGACTACCCAAAAAGTGGAGAGAATGAGCAGAGACGGATCAACTGCATTCGACATGTCTCTATCCTTCCATTTTGGGAAATAAAGCACATAGTTTAAGGGCTGGAGCACAAAGGATTTGTGGATATAAGTAATAAAAAGATCATCTATCTTTTTTATATGCATGAACCGGATGTTTTAGGAGGCCGAATGCCGCAAAATTCCAAGAAGATGGAGTCAGCCCCTCGAGCCACTAATGACGAGTATGCTTGTTTTACTATGCGCCTCATGGCCATTCTAGAACTCCCAGAGAACCTATTTATCTGATCAAATAGTTTGAAATTGTTCGTAGCTCCATTCATCGAGGGCATGCAGAAGATTATTGTTCCGGAACAAGCTTATTAAACCGGTTTCAATTTCCGGCACGCCAGAGAGTCGGCAGATCACTTATTTCGTTGTTCGCTGGCTCGAGAAAGTGCAGGGATACCCCAGCGACTTGAATGACAGGGATTCAGGAACTGCATTGATTGGCGACAATATGAATAGTCGAGTGTAATCGAATATGCCTTGCGGAGGCTTCCCAAGAAGCTGCTCCTAGGACACGCACCCAGGTAATTAATCGAGCCCAGAGCCAGCTCATCTGAAGATTCTTATCACCACACTCTTATAACGACACTCTGGTTTTTATTAAGCCAGTAACTGCTACGTAGTATGTGGGAAACTGGAGACAGCACAAACCTCAGGACGAGCCATACCCGTGACCTGCAGCCGTTTTCGGTAGCGTATGTGATATGTCTTTTTTGTTTGTTGCTTCTACTTGCCTAGCCGCTTAACCTGCATTGGCCACGCAAAATTCATGGACCGATCAATCAATCGATCAATTACATGGTTGATCGAGCTAAAGTACATGCTAGACAGGGTCTGGTTCGGATCGGCCTTCTTCTTTTCATTGATGGATTGCTATTAGGGCTAACTGCCTACGGGTAACCGGCATACTAAGAATTTACTTCGAAAAGGCGAGCCTTGTCCAAAAATTAATAAAGATAAAAATAAAAGTGTCGAGTACGTTTATTCCCTTTATTCGTTTGAATAGAGTCCTAATACTGATTAGGAAATACTGGGAAACAGAGAACAAACAACACAGTATGCCTGCCTATGTACACGGATTTGATTCGACCATGACAAACCAATTTGTTCCCTCTTATTTGTCTAACGCGCTTAGCCATGCAGAGAGATACGGCTTCGATAAAGTCGGTGTAAGGGTGTTATGCATTTAAGTGTCTGCATATGTACACGGAACAGCGTATCATCCTCAAACACATATACACAAATAATGGGAAAGGGAGGCCAGTCTGTGCACATTCCTAAGGCTCAGGTGATCAAAATATCTTTACCTCTGATAAACAACTCTTATGATCTTATAATAATAACAGTATTATAGCTGCTTAGAAAAAAGAAGTCCAGGCTCATGGATCGACTATGGCCTAGGTAGGTAGGTAATCATATCAACCACTTAGTAAGAACCGGGGACATCTGAGGTTCTCATCATACATGAAACAAAATCATATCTACTGGGAATACTTTATACGGCAATAAAAGCAATTTATTGTCTCATCCTTCATTGATGTTATTTAGCTACGATGACACTCTACTACGGGTGCATCGCCACTCACTTGGATCCTTCACGTTCTTCTCGTAGATCCAGATGACTCATTGACTATGCATATTGATATGTCTTTGATCTCAATTTGATTGGTGTTCACTTGTATGTATGCTGCTGTGTTACTAGCAAATGACTGACATATCTATACACTCGTCTGCCTAGACCTGCCTTGTATAACCAACGCACAATCAACATCACTATCTAGGCTCCTAGGCAGACACTGGCTTATCAGGTAATTCACCGCTTCAAGTGACATTCACTATTCTCGAGTATGACACTTCTCGATATGCATGCATGCCTGTATTTGGGAAAGATGATGGTCGAGAACAACGGGATCAAATGCCTTCTTGACCAACCATCGACACGAGGATCATCAATTCTTGAAGGCTTGTTTGAATTTGGACTGCACATGTGCATGACAATGGGATTATGTAGGTAGTAGCAATTGCCAAGGTACCTATACTCCGTATCTACCCGACTGTTGCCTTCAGGTACATCAGTATACTGTCGAATTTCACCCGGACATATTGGGTGGGAAGTGTAGGCATGTAGGGATGCCTTGGTCCTGTTTTGCAGCCATGTATTTACTTGCTGCATACAAGGAAATCGGGACGTAAAAGAAAAATAGTATGGTAGTGGCAATGTTCTGGGAGAAGGGTCGAAGGCTGTTCAACATGGCGATGAAAGTCTGACAAGTATACACACGCGTTCAACCACTGGATTTGATAAAGGTCCACTGTAATAATTGATGAATATTGTTCCTTAACTAAGTAATAATGAGAGGCTTTTATTAACTGCTACCTAGGTAAGCTCAAATATATGCCATGTTATAACCCTAAACCCTAATACATCTACCGAGGCTACACAGGGTTTACGCATTCCGGTCATATATCGCAGAATATGGAAATCATTGAACAACTTCATTGTATTTATAGTGCCTAAGACTCCTAAAGAAAGAAGAAAAAAGAAAATGTGCTTTTCTCTTAATATAAATCAATCATCGCTGCAATATAAAGTGCATTTAATAACCAGTTCGGATAAAAAACGAATACAAAGACACCAAGATCCAAATGAATAATATCCCACGCGCACTATGATGCACTTATTGTACAAACACCCAATCTTTTTGATTGATATTTTCATCTATCTCCGACGGTTTCGTGGCGGCGGAGTGTAAGAGTTTGATCGAGAGCGGGAGCGAGAGCGTGTTGGGGATCGGCTGTATGAAGGTCGTCGTCGTTGAGCGCCACCTCGGTCTCCGCCTTGGCGGCGAGCTGGAGGGGAAGGAGAGCGAGAATACGAGGCGGACCGGGAGCGGGACCGAGATCTTGTATACGATCGTCCACGTCTGGCACGTGCGCGAGGAGCAGGTGAAGGAGACCTCGAGTACGATGCTGAGCGTGAGCGTGAGCGCGACGACGTATTAGATCGTCGACTGCGCGCTCTGGTGTTGCGGACAGGTGAGCGAGTGCGAGATCGAGATCGTGAGTATGACGGAGAACGAGATCGTGATGGAGATCTTGTGTATGAACGACCACGGCTGGCAGCACGGTCACCACGTGGACGTGGTGAGCGCGACCGCGAGTATGATCGAGAAGAGCCCGTATAAGAAGAGTAGCTAGAGTATGAGCTAACGGACTCCCTATCCGACTCGTCTCGTGCCGCAGCCGCAGGCAAAGCCGGGATAGTTGGCTTAGGCAGATTCTTGAGATGTTCGCGCATTTCTTCTGTAAGCGCACCCATGCCGACACTGGTAAAGTAGTTGATCGAGAAGCGAGTGTTGCGTGGGTTATCCAAGGGGAACATGCCGTCAAAGCTGGGTCGAAGCACGGGGTCTGTAAGACGTTCCCTTAATTTAGGAAGTCCCATATGCTCTGCGAGATCTTGGAACAAGATCTTAATGAAAATACGGCTGCTAGATGTCGTCTCCTCCTCGTTCAAGTGAATCAAAGACAGGACATGCCAGCCGATAGCGTCATTGCTCAGAACATGTCCAAAGAAGCGAGCAATGTTGCGCAGTTTGTTTGTTTCGTAGCGGTGAATAGTTTCGTAGTATTTTGCAAACGACTCCTCGAAGAGATCAGACCAGAGTCGGTTCAGTTTAGCAAATCGCTCTCCAATCAACCCGTAGAACTTTGAGTACGTGCGTTCTTGAGAACAGCACTCAATAATCATCGATGGCAACTCTGGTTCCTTGCCTGGAGGGAGAGAAATCTTCATCAACTTGTGACAACATTCTTCGAAGTCCATACTGGACATGATCGTCAAGTAAATTGTACGACGGAGATTGACAAGATCAGTATTGCTTTGGTCTTGAATTTCCATCTGTTCCTGCTCAGCTTCTTCCTCGTCGGAGCTTTCACCAGACTCATCGTCGCTTTCGTAGTCACTTCCCTCACCCAGAATCTCTGCCTTCAACTTCTTATAAGCATCCTCGTGCTCTTGCCACTCGGAATCGAATTTGAAGATATTCAGTCCATCTTGGGTTTCAATCTCGTCGTCTAGTCCCACACGATGCGTAATCTGGTCTTCTTCCTCAACCAAGTCGAGCTCCTCGCGAACCGCCGGATTGTCTTTGAATCGATCTTTTCGAACTTGAAATAGGACTTCAATCATATATTGCACACGCTTATCAATATCGGCTTCATGTAGGATATTTCGGAACTGGTCGAATACTGCCAAAGCAATAGGTCCACTCATCTCCTCTAAATGCTGTCCCACTTCACGGGTCAAACCAACCGCAATTTCAACACTGTCATCCGTGGGTTTATGAAGCAGGAGCAAGAGGATTTGAGCCGCCACCATTTCGTGTACTACCTGTTGATTGCACAAATGCGCGATGAATGTAGATGAAGAGATGCAAACGGCTTTATCGTTTCGTTTGAACGCTTTACGAAACTGGACAACCAGGCGTGAAAGCAATAACTCTCCTACCTGAGGAAGTTTTGTATTGACAATGGCTGCCATTGCTGCGTATATAGGCGTGAAAGGTAAAGACGCGGCTTGCGCCTTCATTATGCTTCGACAAAATAGACCTCGGCCGCGAATTAAATTCTCACCGAAAAGCTCGGGCACGATATACTTGATATTGGAAACGTTGACTTTGTTGATCAGACCGTTGATGGACTTCTTCAAAGCCTCCCAAGCCATTCTTTGATATTCTTTGCTGGACTTGTCCGTAATCTGAGCCTGCAAGGCGCGTAGGCGGGCCGGGGGGATATAGGTTCCTCCTGATCGCATATTGAGCAGCTTCTCATATTCGGCTTTGGCGGCAGCCTGCTTTTCATCCTCAGTCATCGGCTTGCGCGTAGCGTCTCGTTTTTCGTGCTGCTGTAGTCTCTCGGCAAGTTGTCTTTCCCTCTCCAAGGCGCGATCGGGATCCATAGAAGGCAGATCTCTGGCATCTTTCGACGGACCGGCTGGGGGAGACTTGCGTCGATTGGGCGATGGCGAACGAGAGGGAGGAGAACGCTTTCGCACGCTTGAGGGTTGCGGCGAGTACGACACTCCTGGTGGAGGAGTCGGTACTCGCACCGCAGATTGAAGGACCTCCGACATATTGATTTCTTTCCTCCCAAAAAGAAAGTCCCTGGTAATATGAGGGTATCGCGAGGAAATGACCGTGCCGTGGACACGGGCTCGGTGACTGGGCTTTGGAGGTAAGTGTTCAGGCGGCGAAGGAAATTTATCAAGGAAGCTACTTAGCCACCGGCCCACAGCCGCTCCCGCCACTAGCCACGACCTTAGTCCCTGTTTGATCACGTGATCTCATATCGATCTGGCCAAAATACGGAGGTGCTCCAGGAGCTCTGTTTGTTGCGCCTCATCATCAACTCACCTATCTTCCTCAATTAACAAGGAAACTGAGCAAAGTTCCTCGATCATTATGGTACGCCTATGATCAGAAAAAACTATTTACTTATGATTCCCAGGCTAATGGACTGTTTCTGTAGCTCGGTCCTCTTGTTGGTTCCGCCATGCTGCTGGTCGCAACTGCGATCTTTCTTTACTACACGGCATGGACTCTTTTGATGGTACGTGTGAGAGAAGTGACAATTCCTACCAATCGCAACTAACCGAACTATGTACTAGCCTTTCGTCGACCAAGGACACCCTCTGCATGATCTCTTCCCTCCGCGCGTCTGGGCGATTCGAATTCCCGTGATTCTTACACTCTTGGGCTCGGCTGTTGTCGGGTCGTTCCTTGGTATTGTGATGATTAAGAGCAGCCGTAAGAAGGCTGCAAAGGCGAAAGCGGCGGCCACCAAGAAGAAGGCATGAATTTCTCGAGATGTCTTGGTCCAGAGCCCGGCCGCCTTCCCTGCCGCCTTTCCCCGGATTTTTACTCTCACCTCCGGTCAGGTTACATTACTGCATGGAAATGAATACAGGATTCTGTTCCGATAATAGAAATCCAACAGGACCAATCCTGGGCAGCGAGCGGTTGTGTGTGATATGGTACCAGGCTCCGACACACCAATATATGTATGTCCGCGCAGCAACTGCGATGTGCACATTCAACTGTATAAAATAAATGTTATCTTAATTTTAATTTACACTACCATATTTAATGTACCCTTCACGCTATACACGAGGGCTGCCATTATTTGCAGAGAGCGCAGCGCATAGTCAGCTCCCATAGCAAGCCACAAGCCAATCAAGCAGGTGCAGCTTTGACGCGACGTATGCATGCAACCCGTGATCTGGATCCATCACCTGACCGACGCTAGCCGCGAGATGCGGCCATGACAGGAAGCATTATTATTAATAAGTCCAGGTTGACCATGGTTGATGCACCCGGCCTGTTTTGATGACTGCGAACCGTGGGTGTCTGGGACATGTTGCGGTGGGAATGACATCGTTGCAAGTCATGTGCCGGCGGTGGCTGAGGCACCAACATGGTTCTGCTACACACGTGCCTGGTGTTTGTGCTCCAGCTGCTGTGTTCACTCCATGAATAATGCTTGATCAACTGTCCCCGCATAGTTCATAGCAGGATGGAGCAGTGTTTGCCCCGGAGGCAAGCCGACGAGGCAAGTCGACGAAGCACGTTGCTACATAGTGCTGATAACTAGTAGTTAGTAGTTACAGTAGGCGTAGGCAGCTAGGCCGCTCTAAGCTCTCCCCTCGGGACCTGACTATCATGCACCTTCCCCTCCCCTCCCCCCTACAAGCATCTGCCTCCTTCCTCTCGGTACTTGCGCCGTGCTTATCCTCCTCCCCTCTTCTCCTCCTCAATACCTCAGTCTCTCTTGCAAGAAAACCGTTATATCTGCTACTATAATACCTGTCCAAACCAAATAGACCATCACAAATCCACCCTGCACGCTGCGGCTTGCTTGTATTTGCTATTGCGTCATTCATCTGCCGAGACGCTCTCACGCTTCTATACGAACCACGCCGAACCATCTCTTCTCGACATACAACAGAGTGTGCTGGAAACACCGCCTAGTTATCTTGCTGCGCGTCTGTGACCGCATAAGCTATTCATTAGGAGTAACGATCCCTTCGCGATAACCCCCCTTTTGACTCGTTCAAGACCGATCGGCCATTCGGTCTCGGCCTCTTTATCTAGATCACCAACCGCGGACTTCAGCGACGTCTTGCTAGACGGCTGTCAGAAATAAGCAAGAGCCTCTTGCCAGCCAACGCTCACGACATCCCATCTAACCGCGCGATCGCATTCACACGCCGCCTTACCGGCTTATCCCGTTCAAACAGCCTTCGTGGATGCCCCCCGCAGAGTCAGAGAGTTCCTTCCGTCCCGACAACCAACTCTTTCTTGACCCGGCCTTTAACACGATTCCCGTGCAAGAACCAACTGTCGGTGGGAAGAAGAAAAAGAAGTCCAAGCATGGATCCAAAGGAAAAGATACATCCATCAAATCGACCGCCCCGATGGAAGCCAACGAGTATGTCTCTCCTGTACTTGAGTTAGGACTGCTTGCTAACCTGGGCCTATTACAGTATACAATCCTCGCCACCATCACAATCCGACCCTTCCTCATACCCGGGAGCTGTCTTCACTCCTCCCCCTGTCAACGAAGACAGCCGCGTGTGTTCAGCCACCCCGGTCCTAGATGCATTAGGCTCCATCCACAACGCCGACAACGACATAGCTACCCGGACGGGTGCATGGGCAAAGTCTATCCCGTTTGGAAAGAGTCCTCCAACCGACCTGCCTGAACCCGGATTTACTAGCGGTTCGCCCCTTAGTATTCCGACGCCCTTCGAACGCTCGGGGTTCGGAAGCCACGTCTCCTCCTCGGCGTCTCCTCCAGCCAGACCCCGACCAACAAGCTACGTGCAAACCGGATTCAGTGCATCGCGTCATCGATCGACAGACAGACAGAAACGCCATTCAGTGGGTGGCCATCTTCAAAATCAGCCCCCACTGCCGCATCTGCCCCAGGCCCATTTCTATGGCGCGCCAGAAGTCGACATTCCCGCTCCAAATCGGCTTAGTGCAGATGACCACTACTCATTCTGTGGCTGGGATACGATATCAGACCACTCTATGAAAACAAGCAAAATAGGAGGGCGAGTGCTTGTAGTTGGAACCGATGGTGGACTTGATGTCCTGGCGCTTGAAGATCAGAGGACACGCACTGTGGGAAGCTTAACTGGGTTGAATGGTCGTGTTTTGGATGCAAAGATATTGTCGTATACATCCAAAAATGACCCATACGTCTCTTCACGCCCACATGTAGCTGTTATTCTACATGGCCCCATGACCCATAAAGAAGATGTTGCAGAGACCTCCTCTGCCGGATCCGAACAGAATGAAATTCTCCCTGGCTTGCCAGTCAAACCACTAACTAGTGACCAACGCACACAAGCTAAAGACGAAACAATATATCAAACTAGTGTGGAAATCTATTCTATCAAGACTGGAGAGCATATCACAAGCCTTTTCCAAAGCAAGCCTGCACCTTGCTTTGATAACTATCCAAATCTGTCTTTGTTGGCCCCAGCACCCGTTGGAAATTTGAGATTATTCACTACCCATAACTATATTGTTGTCGCTTCCGGAGTGAGCGGTGAGGTATTCATTTATGGGCTCGTCTTGTCTGCATCTGGATACCAATGTCTGGGCAAAACATGGACTAGTGTACAGAAGAGAGAATTAAGGCGTTACTCGACATCTTCAACCTCTACAGATCAAGAAGGTTCTCAAGCGGATAGTCAATATGGTACGGCTGTCATGGAACACCCCATCATGTCTCTCCATGGACGGTGGCTAGCCGTTGTTCCACCTGTATCTTCATCAAGAGCTCCGCCTTTAGGAAAAGTTCCTGCGCACCTCATACAAAAAAAGATACCTGGCCTTGATACCCACATACCCCCATCGAAGCCAGTTGTAAATTGTGCTACGGACTTAGGGGAGGGTGAAAGTTTATTCGACAAAGTCGCCAGAGGGGTAGCGCAGGAGCTGGTCAAAGGTGCTCGATGGATGGGAGATCAAGGACTCCAAGCGTGGAATAGTTATTGGAATAAAGACCAGCAATCAACGCAAAGCGGGAGTGCACGTCGTTCGCCTCAGTACGAGTCCCAACAGGGAGCGCATGGGTTGTTCCCTCCTACTCATGGCCAGGAAACCTCTGGGACACCATCTTCAGAGCCCGAGCTAGTTTCAATCATTGACATGAAGAAGTTGGAGGAAGGACAAGACCCCAAGGGCTCTGCTTCGGCAACTATCGCCACTTTTCTGCCTCCAAATGGGTGCAGTTTTCTCTCATTTTCGCCGAGTGGACACATGTTGTTAAGCGCTAGTAGAAAAGGCGATGTGCAATATGTTTGGGATCTCATGCAAGTCAAAAATTGCCGGTCTGCTGTTTTCCTGTCTGAGGAATTGGCAGGAAATAGCCCTGCTCCCGCCCATGTTCGTTTGATAGCTCGGTATTCCCGTTTGACTACTTCGAATATCGTGGATGTAATATGGACTTATCCAACGGGAGAGAAATTTGCTATAATTACTCGCAAAGGCACTGTACATGTGTTTGACATTCCGCGACCTGCTTTTCAGTGGCCACCTCTTCGACGAGTGCAATCGAAGCCTAAGGTTTCTCATTCAGAAGACAAACCCTCGTCAACAGCTGATTCAGAAGGGACAGGATCTTCAAGTCCATTTGCCGCCGCCATGAAACTCGTTGGAGGCTCGACACAGCCCATACTTGCTGCTGTGAGAGGGCGCACTCCGAGTGTCAGTGCCAACTTTTCAGGATCATCAGGGTTTGGTATTTCCTCTGCAGCTGGGATTGGTGGCAAAGCCGTAGCAGCAGGCTTAAGCAAATCTATGGGCGCTACGACCAGCACTATTAATACACTGCGTCACGTCGGGGAGAATCGTTTACACCTGGCTAGTTTTGCAAGAGACCCTGTACCATCCCGTGTGGTCTGGATATCTATTCGCAACGAATCTTTACTTGGCATAGTTGATTATGGTATATTCAAGCTATACAAGGTCAAACGCCAGACAGACCGGGACAAAGCACGGCGCCAGCAATCTGTCATAGGAGCAAAGGTACTCGATCTGAAGCTCCCATCGTATCTGCGGAACCCATGTGGACCATTGCAAATCGGTCTGCCTGCTGACGGACATGTCAATGGCAGCTGGTCTTTGCCGTCACATACACCGCACTCTTCATCAGTAAAGTCCCAGCCACTCTCGCAAGCCGAAATTGAGACCAACACGCCATACCAACCTTTCCACACAGACCGCAGGGTCAGTCTTCAAGTCTTGTTGGACAGTGCATCAGCCCCAAGCCAGGGGCAAGGACCTTGGACGTTTGGGAATGACATCCCATCTCAGAAGATTCATGTCCGGCCACTCACTCAGAGTGACGATGACGACTTGTTGGATGGAACCAGCGGTTCTCCTGAAATGGAAAATCTCATCAGACTTGGAAATAGTGCTGACCAAGTCGAAGAGGTTGTCATCACGACGAGACGGAAGAAGAGACAGTTAGATGAGCCATCTATTGCGGGTCCAGGTGACGACGACGACGGGTTTTTCGAGAATGATTGTGATATTTTGGATTTTGCCCGAGACCGGGTCTGAAATTCGACTCTTTTTTTCTCTCTTCCGAGTTGATTATGACACAACTACCATTCTTTTTAATTTGGATAACATTGGGATAGTTGGAGTTCTTGGCTGCATTATTACATCTGACTCGGTCGAAATGGTTCTTCGATTAGGTGTTTCGGCGCGTTTTATTTACGAAGGGAATTTGCTCACTTGTTCAACACATTTTTATAACGTGAGCACCAGCACAGTCTGCAATGCCCAACGAGGCAAGACAACATCATGACATGACGATATTGCATTCATTCATGCATTCATACCCCTGCGCGCGCATGTTTCGTTTTTGTTGCGTTATTCGACCAGGCGTCGCAATACGATCGACTACGAAATCTTGAAATACCCCCAAAAAAAGAAGCATAACATAGAAAACCAAGAAAAATGGTCTCTTGCTTTCATTTGATATAGACATTATTTCGCGTTAGTCACTTGAATATATTGCATCAATATACATAATTATCTCTCCTCAAAATCCCTGATTAAATCACAGAGTAAAAGGCGTCGTTTCCTCTACCCACCACGCCTTGAATTCCTGTAACCTCCTCGTCCGCTCCCTGGCCATCTCCCTCCCAGTCTCCGTCTTCATCATACCTTCCAGCTTCTCCAACTTGTCACCAAAATGCTCAATCGACTCATCGAGCTCCCATGCCCCAGCCTCCCCAGGCGGGAGATTCTTCCTCTTCTCCCCCTGCGATCCCAGATAAGTAAACGTCCGCGCAATCCCCACTGCGCCAATGGCATCCAACCGATCCGCATCCTGCACGATAGCTAACTCATGAAGACCCGGCTGCGCAATCAAGTCACGTACTTTGGCTGGGTTTTTGATTTCGTTGCTGTATGATACGTTGGTGACTATTGTTTGGATGCGTTGAGCTAGTGTGGCATCTGCGCCGTGCTGTACGAGGATTTTGTAGACCATTTGTTTGGGGTCAACACCCTCGGCAGCAGCAGGTGGTGATAAGTATTTGTGGTCTCCTATATCGTGCAGTGTTGCAGCGATAGTGACGACGGTCCTGTCGTACATTGCTGGCGCTGTGGAGGGGTGTCGGGAAAGTTCGCCTGCTAGAACGCGATGGGCGAGGGAGACCACGCGGTTCACATGAGCTGGGTTGTGCGATGGGTCGTGGCCGGACATGCATTCTGTCATGTAGGCTGTCATTTCCTCGATGAGGAGTTGGTGATCTTTTTGTGGTTGTTCCATTTTGTCTACTCTATGTATTTTGCAGCCGCGATGTTGTGGTTGAAGATCTTGAATTTTGGAAGCAACAGGAGACAAGGAGGGGCAGCGGGCCTAGGCTGGGCTTAAAAGGCTGTGCCAAGCGGGGCGTGAGTCAGGCTCAGTCAGCCCTAATTACCAGGGGTTTCCCTGCTAACGGCGCCTAATACTGCGGGGTGCCCGGGCACTTCTCCAGTCAGCCTTATCTATGAAATTATATTCGCGTTTAGTGTGTGGACGATTGCTCATGATGGCTTAGATATTCCAGCCAAAAGTAGAAAAAGGTCTCACGATGAAAGTCTATCTGCCATAGCCGGCGGCAATGAGTCACAGGGTATCTTAGGCGTTGCTGCCTGTCATGTAGTACGAGGGCAATTAAGGCACAATGTAACCTCCGTTGATAAACAGAATCCGGCGATTATACGAACATACCTGGTATACAGGGGTTTGTTTATCTGCCCTGCTCCGTACAATTTACAACTCCAAGACATCGATATCGAAAAGTTATATTAAAACAAGCATGAGAAACGCCCCTAGGTAAGAGATGTATGTAGGTTTTGAATTTGACAAGACTACTAATACATGGAATCGAATGTTATTCCACCTGAATAATTAACATCCAGACAGAGACATGGTTCAAACATGGCATATTAATCATCTAGACACTTGGTCCTAGATGACAACAGTAAACATTATTACGCAGCAAGGTACAAGCCATTCGGACTACCCTTATTGAATACTGGAAGCGCCAAGGCATACATTCATTTAAAGGAAGAAAGCGGCCATGATTGCACCGAGAGCACCAGCAACACCTAGCTGCATGCCGATGTGGCTTGCAGCTCCAGTTTCGCTGGAAGTTGCACTGCTGCTGGAGGCAGTGGCAGTAGCGTCCGAGGTATCCTCCTTGTTCGACGAACCAGTCTTTTGGGCGGATCCACCATGGTTGCTCACGGCTAAAAAAAGCATAGAGGTAAGCTAGTGTCATCTCGAAGTTAAGCAGATAGAAAGGATAAACACGTACTACCGGTGAAGCTTGCTTGGGCACCGCTGTTGGTTCCGGTTCCTGTAGCAGCTGCGCCAGTGGCTTCAGCACCAGAGGCTGTAGCCGGAGGGAAAGTAGCTGTGCCAGGGAAGAATAGAGAGCTGTAACAGCCCTGCTGGCAGCTGGCATAGTTTGCAGTATCCTCGGGTGTACCGCTTCCCTGAGGGCAGGCAGCGGCGCAAGCGGTGGTGTCGTTTGCCATGGTATTATCGGGGCAAGGGACATTATAACACTCAGCATTGCAGCACACATTAGTTGGGTCGCCTATATTGTAATTTCCTCGTCAGTATACTGGAAAAGACGCGGTAAAGCAATAAGGAAAATCACGTACATTTGGCGGCACATGATGCTTGTGGCGACAGAGAGGAAGTCGTCGAGCTGGGGTCTTGGGAGGCAGCGAGAGCTACCAATCCAGTGAGGGCAACGATGCTGAACTTCATTTTGTGTGGTTTTGGAGTTTTTCAAAGAAAATACAAGTAGTTTTTACAGTGCGAAGCGAGTGAATTCGTACAGAGCAAAGCAAATGTAAACGAATGTATTGACTTGAAGAGAAGGAAGATATCTGTTTGAAAGAGAACGAGGGAGAGGAAGGACATCATCATAAAGGACTTTAAGAATGTACCATGGCTACAGAACCCCTTGGCAACTGTAAACATTAACATCGAGATGCAATTTCCCGCATCGAATTCCTTTCGATCACTGTGGAGAACCATGATTGAAAAAATACAGAATGTGACTGGCTTAGCCATGTTTTCAATCAAATTCTTCAAATAGACCCTGGCATCATCGGAGTATTTTAGCCAGGTATCATGTTAAAAGCTGCCTCAGAGGGCGTTATCTGCCTTCTTAGTAGATGTGCTGTAATAACAGATGCGAGGCCTGATTTGAGACAAGTCAGGTCGCTTCAGAAGCATACGCAATAATAGTACGTATTTTGACATGGGAAAAGTGAGGTTGTTTTCAATATATCATCCCTGACGTTGGTGGAGTATGCGCCTTGCATTCCATGTCTCCTAGGAGTTAGAGTCGTACAGAATTTGTTTACCCTTGAGTGTGCTATTCAGATTAGGCAGTTCTGGCACGTGCACTGAAAAAGGCTTTCGAAAAAATGCCCAAAGAACATTAGGCTCTGTTCTTCATAATTCGGAGATGAGATGAGGTTGAGAGGTTGAAGCTTGAACGATAAATTGGTAAGACCCAAAACAGACTATTCCCGTTTAGGACAGATAAAGTCACGTGCTTTCGTGACGCGCTTTGGCGCCAACCGCTCCTTCCGTGGATCAAGATGATGAACCACACCGGGATCAAGGAGGCCTCTAGGCCGCTGCTACCACGTTAAAAATGGGCGGCGAATTCAGCGATTCGGACCTGGATGACTTTATCGTGACAAGCCAGGATACTGCTTTCGAGTCCCAACAAAATGCCGCCGATTCAGCCCGCCCGGCGAAACGAAGACGAATATCTACGCGAGCACCTGCCAAAGATAGTAGCGAATATGGATCTGATGGATTCGATGATGATCTCCCGCCACCCCGTCGTCGACGTCAAAACCACGAGGATGAGGAAAGTGAGGAGGAACGTCAATCCAAATACAAGATCTTTGTCCCGAAAAAGACGAGCATGCAAGAAAACACCTTTGTATCGCAGTTGACACAACCACATTCAAGCCCATCCCAAATTCGAGGGCCCCGATGGAAGAAGCCTGATCCACCCGTTCAGCAGACAATTGCACCCGAGACTAATGGCAACGCAGCTCGAGAAGACAATGACAGCGAGCTTCGAGCTGCCATAGAGGCATCGTTACATTCGTTTGAAGAGGAGCGAGGCGGCCGGTCGAATCTCAACTATAATAACGAAAGCGCCGGAAGGAGAACGATGAACACAGCACAGCCCGTAGCTGCTGACCAGCAAGATACGAGTTTTGATTTTGACGATATCCCTGACGATGCATTCGATTCATCTCCGTGTTTATCGCCTTCAGCCGAAGCTACAATCTCTATACCCGTCACACAATTTGCGAATAGACCAGTGCAATCTCAACGTACAAATCTTCGACAGACGACGTTGTTTGGGTTGGCTACACGAGATCCGGGGCAGGCAATCCGTAATGTCTCACCTCCACCTAGAGATGAACCACCTACACACCATAAATTAGATGACCGTGCATTGCAGACGTGGGTATACCCCATCAATATAGGCAAGAGTCGAGATTATCAGTTCAATATTTCACAGAAAGGTCTGTTCCACAACCTTCTGGTGGCATTGCCTACGGGTCTCGGTAAGACATTCATCGCTGCTACAGTGATGTTAAACTGGTTTAGATGGACGAAAGATGCTCAAATAGTGTTTTCTGCACCGACGAAACCTTTAGTCTCACAACAAGTTGCAGCTTGCCTGAATATTGCGGGCATACCTCGTTCTCAAACGACCCTTTTGACGGGCAATGTTTCTCCCGGACTCCGCGCGGAGCAATGGCAGACAAAGCGAGTCTTTTTCATGACACCGCAGACTTTGATTAATGATCTGAAAACGGGAATTGCGGATCCCAAGCGCATTGTCTTGCTAGTGGTCGACGAGGCTCACCGAGCTACCGGTGGCTACGCCTATGTTGAAGTTGTGAAGTTCTTGCGTCGTTTCAACCAAAGCTTTAGGGTTCTGGCATTGACAGCAACTCCCGGCTCGACTGTAGAAGCTGTCCAAACAGTTATCGATGGATTAGACATAGCGAGAGTGGAAATCCGCACTGAGAATTCCCTCGATATTAGAGAGTATGTTCATGCACGAAATATCGACGTGCAAACATTCACGAATTCCGAAGAAATGACACTCTGCATGGATCTCCTGTCGAGTGCGTTGCAGCCGAGTGTTGATCAACTGCGCAACATGAACGCATACTGGGGGCGTGACCCATTGACTCTCACTGCGTATGGTCTCACAAAGGCACGACAGCAGTGGATGGCTTCTGATGCTGGCCGAAATGCAAACATGGGACTGAAAGGAAAAGCGAACGCTCTCTTCACCGTCCTGGCTAGTCTGGCGCATTCTATTGACTTGCTAAAATATCACGGCATTGTCCCATTCTATAACCACTTGGTATCATTCAAGTCAAATACAGATGGTCAAAAGGGAGGCAAATACCAGCGCGCCATTGTCCAAGATGACAACTTTAAAAAGCTCATGGATCATATTCAACCCTGGTGTCGAGATCCAGAGTTTATTGGGCATCCAAAGTTGGGTTATCTGAGAGAAATTGTCATGAATCATTTTATGGACGCTGGAGAAGGGAGAGACGGATCATCAACGTCCAACACTAGGTTAATGATTTTCGCCCATTTCCGCGACAGTGCTGAAGAGATCACAAGAGTTCTTAAGCGACACGAACCAATAATACGGCCGCATGTCTTTGTAGGACAGGCCAGCGCCAAAGGTTCTGAGGGTATGGGCCAAAAGACTCAATTAAGTGTCATTGAGAAGTTCAAGAATGGTACATACAACACCATTGTTGCAACATCAATCGGTGAAGAAGGATTGGATATTGGTGAAGTCGATATGATTGTATGCTACGATTCCTCCGCCAGTCCAATTCGAATGTTGCAACGAATGGGACGCACTGGACGAAAGCGTGCCGGCAACATTAAACTACTTCTGATGCAAGGCAAAGAAGAAGAGTCTTATATCCGAGCGAAGGACAATTACGAGAAAATGCAGGAACTTATAGCTAGCGGCACTAGCTTCGCATTTCACGATGATATATCAGCACGCATCCTTCCCAAGGACGTGAAGCCAACTGTCGATAAGCGAGTAGTCGACATTCCTCCGGAAAACTCTCAAGAAGATCTACCTGAACCCAAGAAGAAAGGTCGTGCCCCAAAGCGGCCTCCTAAAAAGTTTCACATGCCGGATGGGGTCGAGACTGGCTTTACCAAAGCTTCTCGAATTGGCGAGGACGAAGGCGGTGATATCCGCAGCATGATGCTTCAAGGGGGGAAGAATAAGAAGAACGACAGCAAGAAGAAACCACGAACGCCACCTCCTCCACCCATAAAAATCGTTGCCATCCCGTCTGATGAGGAAGTGGCGTTGACACGGGAGCAAGAACGCGAACTCGAGGTCAGATATCGCAACGTCGGAGGTACGACACCTCAGTTTACCAGCCGGCCGCGAAATGACGCCTATCCCGAATTGCAGCGATCCTCTAGGCCAACCAAACTCGTTGGACATGGGACTCTAACACGAAGAATGGTGGATGTTTTTAGAAAGATGGAAGCAACCGAGCATCGTTGCGATGACAAATACAATGCAGTTCTGGATGATATCCGGCTCAAATCCGAGGAATTGTTGAAAAACAACGTGGCTAGGAAAAAGAATCTGAGCTCATCAACCAAGAAGACCAAGTCAGGAGCGGCTTCAAAGTCTGACTCTTTGCTATCGAAAACGAAGTCTACAAAGAATAGTTCGAGCCGCAAAGTCGAAGGCAAACCCAAATCCGATTCAGCTTATCCTATACCTACTCGCTCGCCACAACACCCCTTACTCAATGACAAAGATAAACCGTATCGTTTCTCACAACTCAGCGGCATTGATGATACGGACCTGGACCTGCCGTCCGTCGAAACGCTCGCCAAGCAAGTTGATTCCAGGGCATCCAGAACGAGGTTGACCGTAATCAGCAGTGACGATGATGATGATAACCATGACGACGATGAATTTGATTTCTTTAGCTAGTTGGTGTATCTAATTATTTCGGGTATGTTTTGGTGTCTCTATTAAGAAGGCTATGGGACTCAACCAGTTTGTATGCAATATGTAAATAGAGCATTATATAAACCGACATATTTTTCTTCTTTCAACATCTTACCTGTAATTTGATCAAAATTCAATATTTAATAGGCTTGATTAAACCATAAACTTGCATGTTGATTGTCTATGGGGCAGTCCATACGTAGTGGTTTCCGCTTGGCGGGCCGTGAATGGATCGTCGGTTCAACAACATCCAAGTTGGCCTGGACTGTTGTTTTGCAATTCACAACTCACTCCTCACTCCTCAATTATGGCCGACACACAATTTGACAGTGCTCTGTAAGTATTATTAACTTTTGCCTCCATGGAATTCTCCTCGAGCTCCAAAATCGGGATGCTTCCCCTGCATCTTCGATAACGCCGCTCAGCTTCCCATCCATCATACCCCGCGCGACACTCCAGGACAGCTAGCTTAGCTATCCCCAACAACGCACCATGACTGACTGACTGATTATGCAACAACTAGTGACCTCCTCCGTCGCCTATCGCCCCGCGACACAGGCAAAAATCTCCAATCAATCACAAGCCTCGTCCCAGATCTAACCGAAGACCTACTCGCATCTGTCGACCAACCGCTCGAGGTGCGACGGTGCGCCAAGTCGAACCGTGACTACCTCCTATGTGACTACAACCGAGACGGCGATAGCTACCGATCACCCTGGAGCAATGAATTCGACCCGCCGATAGAAGATGGAACAGTGCCCAGCGAGCGAGTGCGCAAGTTGGAAGTTGCGGCCAACGAGGCGTTTGATGTTTACCGCGAGTTGTACTACGAGGGTGGTGTTGGGAGCGTTTATTTCTGGGATTTGGATGATGGGTTTGCGGGCGTTGTATTGCTGAAAAAGGGTTTGTTATGATCATATGAGAGAAGGGTGGTTATGAGACAGGAGGCTAATCTGTGGTGTGCTTTTCTAGGTGTTACCCCCGGTGGGAAGAGCTCCGGAGCCTGGGATAGCATTCACGTCTTTGAGGCAACCGACCGTGCTCGCATGACACACTACAAATTGACCAGTACTGTGATCCTGCATCTGGCTAATGAGAGCGATGCCCTGGGACAAATGAACCTCAGTGGAAATATGACACGACAAGTCGAGGCCGACCTCCCCTTCGAGTCTGATGCTAGCCACGTCGCCAACGTTGGCAGACTCGTTGAAGATATGGAGTTGAAAATGAGGAATTTGCTTCGTACGTTGATTTCCGTGTTGTTGATTGATTGGATATCAAAACTAACTACTACGAGCAGAGGAAGTTTACTTTGGAAAGGCAAAGGACGTCGTTGGTGATCTTCGAAGTAAGTTTCTAGGCTTCTTGCGATATGAATTGTTCTCTAACATTCAACACAGGCATTGCTCCGCTGTCAGAGACAAGCCAGGATAGAGCTGCCCACCGGGAAATGATCAACTCCATGAGCAGGAGATAGGGATTTCAAGTCTGGGAAGCCTTGTAGGAATGAATACATGACAACACGAACTTCCTCGTTTGTAAAAACTACATTAACCATATCGAATAACCTGGTCTTTTGTAAATACCTGAGACTTGTTCTTCCAAGAAATTCATATTATTGCCATCATCATATAGCAAGTTTGGTCACCAACCGATAACTGACAGCGCGGTAGAGATTGGGTATCGTCCCAAGTCGAAAGCGGTTCTTTTTCTTTGCTGGGAAGGCGAAGGAAGGAGGGTAGTGTCCAAGTTCATTGAGATGAACTGTAGAAACTGTAAACCGCTCTTGTCGACCAGGAGATGGATTGCTAGGGAAGCGGATAGACAACACTTTACTTTGAATGTGTTGTTTCCGGTGTTCACTCAAGAGCTGGGATCGGTGTCCATGGTCTCACTTTTATTCGACTGGTCCTTTCGGACTCGGTTCACAAATTCGCGTGCAGCAGCCCATGACTCGGCCTCTTTATCCTTCCCAACTGTATCTTTGCGGCTGTTGAGCCAACTGATCTCGAGTGGATTGAAAGACCCCGCCGCTGAGCCTGTAGTGGTGGTACCGGTGGCACTGCTCCCCGTATCACTCTTGAACGACACATTTGTCGCCAAAGCAGACTCAGACTCAAGTATCCCCGCTTCTTCTAGTGCGTAGACCTGTCGTCGCAACCGGACATCGACTGACGAGAGGAGGGAGAAATATTGCGATGTTGCGACCTTGAAGGCTGCCTTGCGCTCGTCGACTGAGTTTCCTGCCGTGAGTTCTGTGGATTTTGCGTTGGTTAATGCTTGTATTGCGAGGCCGGCAGAGTTGACAAGTTTCGCGATGTCCTAAACAGTAGAGTGTCAGACTTGTCAGACTTGGTTTCTCAAATGGTTACCCCAGCTTCAAAGGAATTCCGCACTTTGTCAATCTCATTCAACTGTCGGATGCGGTCAGCAGATGACAATGCTGGGGTGGTTGTTCCAGGTGTCTCATCCATTTTGAATTTGTATGCAAATAAATGCCATGCATCAAAAGCCCAGCGCCACTGTCGAGCAACTTCTTGAAGGTTGTTAATTCTTGCAATGACAACAAAAATCACGTGCGGCTAAATCAAGGCTTGACTCCACAATCCCAGCCTAGCAGATCGTGCTAAACCTATTACCTCTTAGCGCCATATCAATCAGCCATTTCCCGGTCGCGATTGTCTTCTTTTGGAACCTCAGATTCATCTCAATTTCCTTCCCCCGCGCCCAGTCTTTCTGGCTGACCTTCGCTGTCTTACACATATTGAATCTCTCACAGTCGGCACAACACACAAAACAACTACTTCTATTAGACAGTCACTATGTCCGCACCCGGCGGTGGTGCGCCCAGCCCTGCTCCGCGCAGTGGCAGCATTGGTCCGAATGCCTCCATGCCAGTGCCTCAGCAGCAGCCTATAGCTGCTGCAAACCCACCAGTAGTACATACGCCGACGACTCCTGGTCCATCCGGCCCTCCTCCGGCACCTGTCTCTCAGCAAAATCTTAATCAAATTGTGAGTTGCTTTTTTCGTCTTTACATGTGTCGATCGACAACCTTTCCGGCTGGCCATTTTCAAATGGGGGTCTTCGTCATCAACTGTTTCATACACGATGGCAATACCTCTAGATTCCTGGAATTACCAAATTGGACCAATCACTGGAGCCAAAGAATCTTGACTGACTTTTGCGGCAGGTTATCGACTATCTTGCCAAAAAAGGCTATACAAGAACCGAGGCAATGCTTCGTATGGAATCTTCAAGTCAGGACATCGATGGCAAATCTTTACCCCAGCTCAATGAAAATCAACGACCAAAGTATAGGAATGGATTCGGTATGTTTATCCAATTCGCATGTAGATCTACCTTGAAGCTAACATGACATCCGAAGACCTGCTGAAGAATTGGATTGAGGACAACCTTGATTTATATAAAGTATGACAGCCTGTCAAATGAAACATCTACCAGTGCTAACCAACCCTTGCAGCCCGAACTTCGACGAGTTCTCTGGCCCCTATTTGTCTATGCGTTTTTGGATTTGGCATCTGCCTTGTACCCGCAAGATGCAGAACAGTTCTTCACCGCGAATAAGAGCCTATTTCTTCCGGAGCATAGCGAAGACATCCGATCTTTGCAAAAAATCAGCCTGCCGGAGCATGTCCAGGATAACGCTACCGCAAAGTTATACAGAAGCAACAAATACCGTGTTATCCTCAGCAATCCTGCATTCTCAAATTTGATGCAGTTTCTGGAAAGCAAATCCAAGGAAGGAGGTTCCGTCATGTCTGCAATTCTCAGCAGTTATTGCAGCATCGTCACCAAGGATCGCGCTGCCGATGAGCGCTTCAGTTTCGCTGCAATGCTAGGCCGTGCTGACCAGACGAGCACTTTCCCTGCGGAAGACGAGGGCATACCGGGTCATCACCCCGGTTCAGCTTACACCGGTGATAACACTGCAATGACCGGTACATTGCCCAAATTGAAGCTTGGCAAGATGGCCCCCGAACCAGAGTTAGAAAGCGATGTCCGTGCTGAGCTTGAGGAACACGATACAAAAAACCCACCTGCTCCCGGTCGCAACACTCTCGTTCAAGAGTACGATCAGATGATCAAGAAGGAAGAGGAAGACGATGCTCCCACCCGCGGTGAAATTGCATTTCCGCCATCCACAGCTCGTGACGTTGCTATGGAAGTGCAACGCGTTAAGGAGAACCGTGACCGTTTTCGAATTGAAGGCCGTTCAGGTGGTGTTGGTGTTGCGTGCTCTGTGTGTCTTTTCACATTTCACAATACTTATGATCGGTAAGTTGAGATGCCCAATGTATACAAATTTCCTGATTCTAACTTTACATAGGATGATTTGCACGGACTTCTCCGATGACAATATGTTGGTTGCTGCCGGATTCGAGGACTCTTATATTCGCGTTTGGAGCCTTGATGGGAAAGCCATCAAAGCCACACATGACGGTGTGGAAGAGCATACCAGCACGCCTTCTAACTCAAAACGTCTCTTCGGTCACTCTGGTCCAATATATGCTGTGAAATTTGCTCCCTCCGCACAACGCTCTGAGGATGAAATGGCCCCGACAAATGCTCGATGGCTACTGTCATCGTCGGCAGACAAAACCATTCGACTCTGGTCGCTAGATTTGTGGCAATGCATGGTGGTCTACAAAGGACACGATCAGCCCGTCTGGGATTTGAGCTGGGGTCCGTTTGGCTATTATTTTGTGTCTGGAGGACATGACAAGACTGCTCGTCTTTGGGCAACTGACCGAATTCGCCAGCAACGTATTTTTGCGGGTCATGACCAAGATGTCGATTGCGTCTGCTTCCATCCAAATTCCGCATATGTCTTCACAGGAAGTTCTGATCGCACGGTTCGTATGTGGGCGGTCACGACTGGAAATGCAGTGCGCATGTTTACCGGCCACACTGGCAATATCACTGCTCTTGCATGCAGCCGCAATGGAAAACTGCTTGCATCTGCTGACGACCACGGCTCTATTTTCCTATGGGACTTGGCGCCTGGCCGTTTGTTGAAGCGCATGCGTGGACATGGCAAGGGTGGTATCTGGTCTTTGGACTGGAGTGTGGAGTCCAGTATCCTTGTCTCATCAGGCGCAGACAACACTGTGCGTGTATGGGATATTGCACCACCAGCACCTGAACCAGCTACGAATCAATCTCGGTTGGCCACTGAAAATGGGGCAAAGATTGATACAAACCCAAGCACCTCTGGTGGCCAGCCCTCTGCTTCAGTTGGACCTGGAGGCAGCAAGAAGAAGGGTAAAGAGAACGTGGTGACGCCAGACCAGATCAGCGCCTTCCCCACGAAGAAAAGCCCAGTATACAAAGTCAAGTTTACAAACATGAACCTGATTGTTGCTGGAGGTGCTTATCTGCCATAATTCGAGGCGTTGTGTACAACATTGAAGATTCTTTTTGTCTTTCTTTCGATCTGATATCATATATTCATGGAAGTAAAAGGCGTTCTGTTCCCCTGGGCTTGGGGCTTTCTCAAAATGCATTTCGATTTGAATACAGGTGCCTTCCTTTGGGCTTTGAGCTTGGAAGACCCATGATACCAAAAATCCGTTTTTTTTATCTAAATATTAATGCGTTAAATGACCAATATCAAAGAATACTTGTACTCATGTTGTGCCCATCACGTGAAACATCAAAATAGATGTAGGCCTAGGAACATTTTAAAGAATCATGTCACAGAAAGACATTTAATTGCGTTTGCAGTCTGCCCCAGAAGTGACAGTGAGTTGCCTACACTTTCCTGAGACTGGCTGCAAGAGTTGGGCGGTGAAGCCTCTGCGCCCTTCCAAAAATGGAAAGTCACTCCAGAGACATAAACATAACTTTCCTCCGTGCACACCAGACTGAGACAAAAGACGTGCAAAGCAACTACCAAAGCAATCATGCCATGGCACGCACAGGTCTGCCCCTTTTGTCAGATCAACTATGCTAACAAAGCTGGTCTTCACAAACACTTGGGGAAATACGTAGGGGAATTGCGTCTCCCTAGTGATGGCGTGCCCGATGTCTTGAAAATCCAAAAGATTCTTTTCCCTGAACCTGGTGGCGATGCCGCAAAGCAGTACAAATGTCCTCAGTGCTCCAAGGTGATCACTGGCAAGCAGCCATTCATAAATCATATTGTCTATAAAATCCACTATGGGCCATACCACGATGCCTTCGTCCAAGACGTCGGAGAACAGAAGCATACAAGGGGACGCACTCATAGGGGCTCGTGGATCCTTCCCTTCGATGAGAGCGTGGCGTTGATCCCAAAACGTAAAGGGACGTTCAAGTTTCTCAATCTCCCATACGGTCAGTCCTTTTCGATATGATACTAGAAGACGTAACTGGCTAACTTTGATAACCTCGTCCAGAACTGAGGCATATAATCTACGAGTACGTTCTGCACTTTGAGCAAGTCGAGATTCGAGCAACCGCCCGAATCACGCTCATGGATCCTCCTAAAAATGGTATATGGCTTCAGAGCAATCCAGAAAATAATCCACTCGCCCTCTTGTCTGTCAACCGCCAAATCTACGAAGAAGCACGACGCGTGTTCTACGGCCGCAACACTTTCAACTTTGAGACTATGGAACTCCTACCAGTGTTTCTGATCGGTATTGGCCGTGAAAATACAAAGCTCCTGCGTAAGGTGGACAGTGCCAAGTTTTTCGATGACGACAACTATGTGGATTTCATTCGTTCTTCTGCAGCAGAAACCAAAGAGGACGGTACGGTGGCAGATATCTGGAATGATGATAAGGTGTATAGCAATTTCTTGTACACGCTTCTCCCTGGAGCTCTGATTGATTACAGCTATGCTGATCGACTTTTTCGCCCGGATGAGGACCGTGAAACCGACAAAGATGTTCGGAGACGCTACACCATTCTCGTCCATTATGTCTATGATCACGGTTACAAGGCAGTTGAGGATTTCTGCGTTAATGTAGGGACAGCTTCGTGGGAGCTTTACGGGGCAATGTAGTTGTCAGGGTAGAGATATGCGTTGCATGGAGCAGTGAGCAGGTTGATGGCTCGTCATGTATAGTAGTAGGCAATTGGCGTTTTAGTTTCATTTGTTATCAATAGACCAAAGAAGAAGCGGTTGGCAGTCAGCTCTAGAAATTCACGTCAGTCTTTTTTGATTCAACAAAAACATCTCGAAGGATTCCTTGCATATACCTAGGTATATATAGTTGTTGTCGTTGGAAGAATTGTTCCCCACAGGATACCTAGGTATACATTCAATGATTAAGGTTATGGCCGTGAATCCGGAGACTTGAGGCCTTTCCTTTATTTCATATCATATTCACTATCACGATATTTTCTCTCCTTGACACCTGAGGCTGTGATGTCGTCGGGGACCGGCACAAGCAAAGAGTGGGGCTCTTTTCATGTCGGCCGCATCATCTTCCTTCCACTTCAACATACACATCTCCTTTCAAAGATGCGCAGTAAAAATGTGACTATTTCTTTCTCAAAGCCACAATGACAACACACAATGAGGCCCATGCACCGGGTTCATCGAGGAAGGTGCGTCTCGCCTGCCGGCGATGTCGGGTCAAGCGAATCAAGGCGAGTGGCTTCAGAACACGCAATGAGGCACAGCGAAAGTCACCAAGAAAATTGAACGAACTCGTGTTGACTTTGAATTTAGTGCGACGGCAGCATTCCAGCATGTGGAAATTGCACACGGGCTGGCGTTTCGTGTGTTGACGTTGACAGTCGCAATGGCGACCTTTTCATCCCACGAGAGTAAGCTCTACGTACTCCATAGCGAATGCCAGTCTACTGCACGGATTCAGTATTGATGAGAAGCACCAGTTACATTACAAAAAGTCAGAATCGTATCCGCTGGCTAGAAGAGAAGATTCAACTCCTTGACCCAGACTTTGATCGGTCACAAGGACCTGCTGAGCAATATGCCATCAATGGTGGCTCTTCCGCAGTACCTGAAGGTACAAATGGAGCCGGTAATCCACGAAACGATAGCCAATCCCTCAACAGCGACCATCAGCCAGAAACTTCGACTCGGAAGCGTTCCTTTGCTTCTTTACATGGCCCGGATCAAACTGCCTTCCCATCTGCGGAGGCTCGCTCAGTAACGATGGATCTGGGCATGATCTCGCTGCATTCCGATTCGCGGCAGCAGTCTTATCTGGGATCTTCTTCTGGTCGACTGTTCAGTAGACTGATTGGCGCAGAAGGCGACAACATGTCGCCCACGGCATCTACTTCATCATTGACATCCAGCATTTCAACTAAGCGGCGTCGGGCCAGGGAACAGTCGTCTTCTGAGGAAATCTATCGCGTGCTATACAGTAATATATCAAAGGTACTTTATCTCAATTCCCTTTAAGCACAAGCAGATCGGTGGACAGTCTTTCTCATAGATACGATAGGAGCTTCCCAGTCCAACAGAGGCTGATACTCTATTCGGCGTTTACTTCAGCGAAACCCATATTGATTATCCATTTCTTCATCCACCCTCTTTGATAGATGCTTATAATGCGTTAGCAGCTTGTGTTAAACAAGGCTACAATGGAATCGTTGATCGAAAGGGTTGGATTGAAGGAATCACCTCATTCTCATACAATGGAACGCTCGAAACGGTCGATGACAAAAGCCTCACCCCAATTTCCGTTTCCACAGCGGTGTCGCATGTTTTCTTGGTATTCTCAATAGCAGCAAAACTTCTTACTCGCACCAGGAATTTCGACTTCTCCCCGACGCGATTTTACAAAGTAGCAGTTGATGCGGCCATTGAAGGAGTTCCACGTATTTCACTTACTAGTTTGCAAAGTGTCCTCTTACTTACGGTGCAGGGAATGGTTGGACCGGCTGATTTCAATATTTGGACACTTACTCATATTGCCATGTCTCATTGTATTGACCTCGGTTTACATCGGGAACCAAAAGCATCTACCCATGATACGCGTGTTACACGCGCAATAAGAAGCCTGGTCTTTTATACCGTCTACCATCTTGATCGGTAATTCGACATGCTTTTCCGTATGCCATCAGAATGTTTTGAGTGCTGATTTAGTGACAGGAGTATTTCAACAATTCAAGGTCGTCCATTGGGCATTAGAGACGAGACCTTTGATGTTCAGTTGCCGGACTGGCATGCCATACCAAACACGTGTCTCTTGATTACAGGTGGTCCCCACGAGTTTTGCCACTATTTATCATGGGTTGAAGATCTTCAATTCTCGATTCACCGTCTTAAACTAGACCGGTATATTTCGGAGATCAAGCTACTCTTTTACCATCTACCCACCGTTGATCACGCCGTGACCTTCTCTCGAGACCACCAAGCTGATCAGACCCGTATCAAAGCTGCACTGGATGATTGGCTGACAGGAATCAAGACTCTCAATCATTATCTGTTGGATGTGGATAAACATAGTTCCCCGGAAGAGAAATCTCTGAGATTATACTGTAAGAAGCTCAAGTTGGAGGTTCTCTATCACGGTGCGGTTACTTTACTCCACCAACCTTCTCAGGTGCTTCCTCGACCAACGCACTCTGCACTTTTGCAATGCTATGAGAGCTCCCGGGCTCGCATACGTATCTACAATGACCTTCACGACAAACAAAATCTCTTTTTCAACTGGCGCAACATTCATGGGATCTTTGCCGCAGGAGCGACGATTGTTTTCTGCTTCTGGGCTTCTCGAGACATACAATTGGCTACCACATTTGCGGATGCTCTGCGTGATCTTCGCATGTGTTCAAACTTGCTTAGCATTGGAGGTCAATGGTGGCCATCGGTTGGGGGAGGAAGAGAAAGCTTTGATAAGATTGTTGATTTGACGATTCGACGTCTGAGTTCTCTACAGAACCATAACCCACCGACATCACACGGAGAGTCAAATCAAACTCGGCTCAATAACGGAAGTGCACATTTTGGCAATTCCGATACCGAGTCACAAGATTTCCCAGATTCCTTCCACCAAAGCAACATAACTGCAGATCCCACCAGTAAGTCCCTCTGGGTGCATATCATGCCCCCTCTACAATCTTCACTATGTCTATGGCATGTTTCATCAGAACCCAGAATCTATGAAATTTTCGTTTTCGCTGATGAAATTTTCTTAGGAGAACCAGAGACTGAAGACATCACTTCTCTTATGGAGAGCTTTCTTGCAGATTGCCTACACGGCGATTGGAGCTGGGATCCATTGTCATCATTCGCTAATATAGAACCATGAGGCCTCTGAATATCATTAATACTGTTAAGAAATACTTATTAGATCACTAATTCAGAAGGCACACTAAAATATCAAGTCCGGAGCAATCCTGTGGACCCGCCCGGAACACTCCAGATTTCGGAACACTCCGACCCCATTTTGAAGGTGACTCCAGAAGCCTTGAATGTCATTGATTTTTTTAGTAATTCCGATGGCGCTACTCGTGACTTGTTAAAAGACTAGTTTGATTGAATGGAGAAAAAGTCGAAACTTTTTGTACTGTTGTGCATATTCGCTTCAGGAATACCGTCAATATGCAGCGGAATTTCTGGGGCCTTCGCGGAAAAGAGCGACTTAATCGCTCAAAACATATCAGGCATTTTGCATCACAAAAGGTGTGGTTACGACTCGCGATAAGATGGCAGAACCCTTGGTTAATCATCCATTGTAGCCGTTTGCAGTCAATTATTCACAACAACAACTCAACCTTGATCACGTCAAACAAGGATCCAAGCGTCCGTTGACATTGGCCGAAAAGATCTTATACAGTCACCTGATCGCCCCCGAGAAAAATGGATGGAATTTGGAGCGCATACAACGAGGAAAGACGATATTAGAGCTTCATCCGGACCGCGTTGCTTGCCATGATGCCACCGCAACAATGGCTTTGTTACAATTCATCAGCGCCGGCTTGCCACGAGTCGCAGTTCCAACGACAGTTCATAGTGACCACTTGATTATTTCTGAAAAGGGAGCAGATGAAGATATGCGTCGTGCCTTGGGAGAGCATGCTGAAGTTTACGAATTCTTGAGCAGCGCTAGTAAGAAGTACGGCATTGGATTTTGGAAGCCGGGATCTGGTATTATTCACTCGGTCATATTTGAAAACTATGCTACGTGAGTAAAAGTACTGCAAATATATTCGAGTTACGGCTACTGATCGGTATAGGCCTGGTGGCTTGATCGTTGGCACAGACTCGCATACACCAAATGCAGGCGGCTTGGGGATGATGGGCATCGGAGTCGGGGGTGCGGACGCTGTTGACGCAATGTCTGGAATGCCCTGGGAGCTAGTCGCACCAAAAGTTGTCGGGGTTCGTCTTACTGGAAAATTGTCAGGCTGGAGTTCAACAAAGGATATTATCTGCAAGATCGCAGGGCTCTTGACAGTCTCCGGGGGTAAAGGTCGAGTCCTTGAATTCTTTGGGCCAGGGTGCGAGTCACTTGGAGCAACAGCAATGGCAACTGTCTGCAATATGTCTGCTGAAATAGGATCCACATCGTGCATCTTTCCGTATTCCGAGCCCATGGCTCGCTATTTGAAGGCTACCCAGCGCGCAGAATCCGCTCAGGCTGCAAATCAATACAAACGATCTTTGCTCGTCGCTGATGAGGGATCCGATGAATACTATGATCAGATTATTGAAATCGAACTCGATACAATACATTGGAGCCTCACGTCAACGGGCCCTATACTCCGGACCTTGCACACCCAATTTCAGAATTGAAGACGGCAATGAGTCAACAAAACTGGCCCGTGGAACTCAGTCATGCCATGGTAGGCAGTTGTACCAACAGCTCTTACGAAGATCTTAAAAAAACACAACATATAGTCAAACAGGCTCGTGCGGCTGGATTGACAAGGTTCAAGACACCATTTTTGCTTTCACCAGGCAGTGAGAAAATCAGAGCTACAGCCGAGAAGGATGGAATCCTCGATGACTTGCGGGAAGCCGGTGCTGTCGTTCTCAGCAGCTCTTGTGGACCATGTGTTGGTTCTTGGGACCGAAAGGATGTGGATGTGCGTGGCAGAGAGAAGAACTCTGTAATCTCGAGTTACAACCGCAACTTTATTGGCAGGCATGATAGCAACCCAGCCACGCACTCATTCGTCACCTCCCCTGAGCTTGTCACTGCTTTTGCCTATGCGGGACGACTTGATATCAACCCGTTGACAGAAACCTTGACTGATGAAACGACTCAAAAGAAGGTACGATTCGAGCCTCCGGTTAGTCAAGAGCTACCCTCGGAATTTCTACCTAGAATTGATACATATCAGGAGCCTTCTGAGGATGGTTCATCACTCACCGTAGCCATTCATCCGGACTCGGAACGGCTCCAACTCCTAAAACCATTCCCTCAATGGCAACCCGGATGCGCAGAGAACATGGAACTTCTTATCAAAGTTAAAGGCAAATGTACGACAGACCATATTTCTCCTGCTGGACCATGGTACAAATACCGCGGCCACCTGGAGAATATCAGTAACAATATGCTGACACCCGCCACGAATGCCTTCTTATCTAGTGACGACATGCTTGGACATACGCGACATCCAATCACATCTGACATACACCTGGTTCATCAAGTGGCTCGAGAACTAAAACAGCGCGGGGTCCGATGGTGCATTATTGGCGATAAAAACTATGGAGAAGGCAGTTCGCGCGAGCATGCAGCTTTAGAGCCCAGGTTTCTTGGTGGCGTGGCGATCATTGCACGCTCGTTTGCTCGAATTCATGAAACGAATCTGAAAAAACAGGGAATGCTTCCTTTGACGTTTGAAGATCCGGCTGACTACGATCGTATCGGCGACGGTGATCGCATCACGCTGATTGGAGTTGAAGAGGGTGAATTGCGGCCGGGAGTGCAGGTCGTGATGAAAGTTGATACACGGCAAGGAGGACAGTCCTGGCAAGCTAGGTTGAATCATAGTTATCATGCTGGTCAAATAGCATGGCTGCGAGCAGGAAGTGCTCTGAACCATATCAAGTCGACGTTGGCATAGTCTAGTTGACTATCATAAAGAAAATATATGTTCTTAAACAATAGATTCAGTAAAAACATTTCGAGGGATTCCTCGCATAGATATATATAGGTTGTTGCTGTCGCTGGACCTGTTAGGTTTTTCTCACGTGAATCGTGGTCTATACACCAACGATTAAAGTTATGATCATAAATTCGAAAACTCCTTTCCGTTTGTTTCATCGCATTAATTGTCACGAAATATTGTCTCATCGACTTCAGACTGTTGTATAGGAGGCAGGTAGTCGGGCGACGGATGAAAAGTGGGGGGTTTGTCGCCACCATCTGATGATGCACGCGACTCAAAACGGACATACACAAACAACACCTCGACCCAGATGCATGAAAACACCTTCTAGAGCATCACTCCTTTATTATATCATATAAAACCGGCGCACATCCCAGAACTGGCCGCTGGATGGACAACATGAGCGACCTGCAAAGGGCCTTTGTAAAAGCCAAACTCGCCAAATTGCCGCCGGACATTCCCATCTTTGATGAAAACGAAGAAGATGGGGATTCTACAACAACGTCCTCTAGCAGAGGCATTAATACAATAACTGAAGAAGACGATTTCGATTCGTCATCGACATCGTCGGCGTCTTCAGCGGGGACTATTGTGCCCTCTGCGGCTCAGAATTTATTTGCGAGGCCGTCAATGTAAGTTTTATACAAATCCAATCTACATCTTATTTTATGTATTATTCCACGAGTTCAACCCATCTAATGTACATACAGACCAAAAACCCAGAGAAGAGGCTCAACCGAGTCATTAACTTGGCGCGAGTTCTTCACGCGCGAGCTCTACATAGAAAGAGACGCAGACGACTTGCACATCGTGCACCACGCTTACATCACGCCACCATCAGGCTCTGGTCCTCTATTCGTGACACACCATGGAGCAGGCTCCTCCGGTCTGTCATTTGCTGCTTGTGCAGCTGAGATCCGCAAGATCCTGCCAGAGGCTGGCATATTGTCCCTGGACGCTCGGCATCATGGAAGTACGACTGTAGAGCCGATCAATGGCGGAGAACGCAAAGATCCGGATTACCGACTCGAAACTTTGAGTCGTGATTTGGTTGCTGTGATTAGAGGTACGCAGACACAGATGGTCTGGGATGCGTTACCGGATCTAGTGCTGGTCGGTCACAGTTTGGGAGGCGCTGTGATTACGGATGTTGCTAAGGGTGGTGAGCTGGGAGCGAAGGTGTTGGCATATGCAGTTATAGATGTTGTTGAAGGTAAATATAGTCGTCATCTTTCGACTCGGATTACGTGCTTACATGCGATAGGCTCTGCAATGGAGGCTTTACAGAATATGGACAAATATTTATCAACTCGACCAACGAAATTTCCTTCCTTGTCGTCAGCAATTGAGTGGCAGTGCGTATATCTCTTTTCAATATGAGCAAACATATACTAACGTAAAGCAGTTTCCGCTCACGAACAATCCGCAACACCACTTCAGCTCGCGTATCCGTTCCCTCATTACTAATAGAAGAAGAATACCCATCCAATCCTTCCGCACCCTCCTGGGTATGGAGGACCAATTTGGCAGAAACGAAGCCATACTGGGAGGACTGGTTTGTAGGCCTAAGCAAAAAGTTTGTCGAGGCCAGGGGTGGGAAGCTGCTTCTTGTCGTTAGCACAGACTTGCTTGATAAAGAACTTGAGATTGCGCAGATGCAAGGTATGTCCTACTCTTTTGGCATCTATGTTTATGATAATGGATACATGCTTATGATACTTCATACAGGTAAATATTCATTACAAATAATGCCGCTCGCCGGGCACTTCATCCAGGAGGACCAACCGGCCAAGACAGCGCGGTTTCTCGTTGATTTCTTCAAACGAAATGATCGATCGTCGCTCGTCTTGCCGCCCAAGGTTGGCGATATGATGGCTTCTAATGCAATGGCGAAGGGCGTGAAAAATCCATGATACTATACATATATATTTGCAGCGAGGAAGTATTCCACTATCAGTATAATTATAGAGAAGCCAATATATACAAAACAAAATATTTATAGATGTTAAAAGTATAGTGAGGATGATGCATGCAGCCAGGCCTGAATTCTCAGGCCATACGATCGATCTTCTGATCTCATGACGTCAGCACCGCGGCCAACCGAATCGGGAAATCTGCTGCATTTTCAAGCTTTCTCTTCATCTTCGTTCTTGTTTAAAACATCTTACAAACAATAAAATATTTATTCTTTAATGCTATACTGCTCTGTCACATATTTTACACCACAGAAAGTTCCTATTCTTTAGGTACAGCCAACTTAAATAGTTCCTGCACCACGGTCGACCACTACCAGACCCAGCAATACCAAGATGGTAAACTTCTGGAGATCCAGTCGCATAAACGACCAGGAGGCAAACCAAGACGATCACGAAGACGACCATGACAACCCACACGCAACTAGAGAGCCCGATGAGCGCACCCGTCTGCTCCCTCGCGCTCCTCCTCAGGAGGGGTATTTGAGTCCCGATGACCCAGCTGTTAGTCTCCCTTTTACTTCCTCTTCTCTATATTCTTGTTGTAGGAAACTAATGTAGAACAACAGGTCTCTCCCTACAACCTCTGGAGCGTCCGCGCCCTGCGCTTCTTCACCTGCCTCTTCCTCGCTGCCAGTTTCATCTGGTGGGTTTTCCTGCTTGTATCCATCTTCATCAGTCCACCCTTAATCTTCAACCGCGGTTCGGGCTTTACCGATTTCTCGTACACGACTTTAACCGTGGGCAATCTAATTATAAGCTTGCTGTTTTTCGCGGTGCCGTCCAAACCAATGATTGTGTTTAATACCCTCCTGGCAGTGCTGTTGGTGGTTGATATGATCATCATCCTTGCCGTGTCACGGATTCGGCTGGAAGAAGGATGGGTGGGGATTGCGTCGATTGTGTGGGCAGCGGTGGTTGCTATCTATAATGTAATTCAGATCTCTTTCGTGACAAAGGGGAAAGAGGAGGAGGAAGAGCGGTTGACGGGGAGGGTCGAAACGAGACGGTCATTGCTGGAATGGAGTGCGGTGTTGGCTGAAACGGTTGTGTTGACGGTCATGACCCTTGTGGCGATTCTGCTTACTGCGACGTTGATTCTGCGCTCGTCGGATTCGAGTCTTGAGGCGCCGGGGGAGAGGTATTTGGTCAATGATAGGAAATATGAAGTCCATCTCGCGTGCGTCGGGAACATCACCACCCCAACATATCATGATGGTGAAGAGAGGAGACCAGCAACAATACTGCTAGAAGCAGGCGAAACACCCTCCGAACAAAGCCTGGAGCCCTTCATCCATAACGCGTACCGCAACGGCACCATCGACCGCTACTGCTACTGGGACCGACCTGGCTTCGCGTGGTCCGACAACGCGCCCTCGCCGCATTCAGCGGGTATGTCTGCAGACGCTCTCTCTGAAGCACTTGCGCTCGCTGGCGAGGAAGGACCCTGGATTCTCGTATCGGCCGGGGTGGGAAGTATTTATAGCCGTATATTCGCCAGTCGACACACGCGCGACGTCAGCGGTTTGTTTCTCATCGATCCCACGCACGAGGACGAATTGAGGCGGAGTATCGGGAAGCCAGATCGTGGATTCGTCCTCTGGGGACGCGGGATAATTTCGCCCCTGGGCTTTGATCGATTGGCAGGTGCGATATTCAAGCGTCGGACTCGCGAAGATAGGGTGTTTGGGAAGGTGGCTTATCAGGGTGGGAGATTCATTAAAGCGAAACTACAAGAAAATTTAGTGGCGGGAAGTATTACGGCTAGTGAGATTGCCAGCGCAAGAAATATTCAGACACCAGAGACCCCCTTGGTGGTGGTTAGTTCGGGGGTGGAGGTGAGGAAGAGTGAGGAATGGGCTGGGCAGCAGGAGAGGATGACGAAGATCACAGAAAATTTGGTGGCGTGGGATGTGGTGCAGGGTGCGCCTCATGAGGTTTGGAGAAGTTTGAAGGGGCGAGAGACACTGGAGAGGAGGCTTGGTGAGCTTGTGAAGCAAGCATGAGCTTTTTCTTTCCTTTTAAATATTGATGATGACATGATCTGTAACGATCGAATATCCCTTTTGTTAAATTCCTGACTCTGATCTAAAAGCTCCCTTAATCACAGATAATGCAATGCTTTTTTTTTTTTTAACCTGCTTTGCCTTTAACCTGCCTTCTTTAATGGGTGTAAGAGAATGACAATAATCCGCTCCACATGCAAGAAACATAAACTAAACTCGTCCAGAAGCCAAGGTCCGACGATCTGTATGGTTCGTGAGATACTTTTCCGGTGTGTGTATCACATCGAGGTATCTGGGTTGAGATCGATATCAAGGAGGAATAAATCGAACCGCTTTTGTCCACGGGTAAATGGGATGTATATTTCGAAGATTGACGACAGATTACCCTAGGCTAGTCCCCTTAAACCTCTTAGCAAGACGTTCACTGTCTGAACTCGGAGACACGGATCTTGGTAAGAGATGCCGGTGTTTTTGAGATGATGCAACAACGGGTGCGGGTACATCCTCGGCTATGGGTAGCCGGGGGCGCTTGAGGGGACGCTCACCACTCTCCTGAAGAATTGCGACCAGGGTTGCCCATCCACTTGTATTCACGAGTTGCATGCCGTCCGCAGGGTCATGAGTGGTAGCCACGCGGGCAAGAAGTCTTTCTTCTTCCTATAAAACAGAACCCTTGATATTAGCGCTCGACTCTGTGAGGTCAAAGACATACTTACCCCAGTAAACGTTCCCAAACCACGGAGGAACGCGAGTAGATGAAAGTCGGACACTGCTCGAATAGCCTTGTTTGGGTCACCGTGCGTGACCAGCTTTCTGGCAACCGAGCGCAATTCCTGACTCTCGCCGATAATCTCTCGATTCTCTATTGGGAAACTGCTATCTACAAAAGTGGGAGACTCGTCCGTAGGGAATCCGTGTGTCAGCGTAACTAATAGATATTCCACGGGGAAGCTAGGTTTAGCGTTCTCTTGGACATTGGCCCCATACTCGTTTATCCTGCGGTAGAAGACTTCGGGGATATATCGTAATTTGCTACCCAGATCATCGTCATCTTCGGACTGGACAAGCATGACCGAGGGGTCGGCGCAAGGTTCGATGATGTCCGCTCTTACCATCTCCACGGCGGAGTTCGATGCTTGGTACGCACTCACTGCGATGGCCCCGTTCTCGTCACCGCTCAAGACGCATGTAACAAAGTTTGACCCAAAACGGCCAGTCTCGCTCCATTTGGTCGCCTTCGGATGTTGACCCTGTTGTCGAGAAGCGAATACTATTTCCAGCGATGATAGATAATATGAATCAATATGGCGTTTGCAAACAACAGACCCATCTCCAACCCCAGCATCAAGTAGATCGGTAAAGATTACGCCAACTTTCTGCAGGCCACAAAGATGAGCCACCTCATCCACTTCTGCTTCGTTGGTCCATTCATTAAGCGTGATTCCATCGACTTCATCCACTTGCGGGGGCTCGTAGATTGCCTGAACAACGGCTTTGATGCCGAGAGGAACTTCGGTATATTCCTCATAAGTGCCGTACAAATATCCCAACCGCTGAGCGCCCGATTTTCGCCAGAAATCAAGTAGTCCATTAATTAACTGCGGAGATGCGAATTCAACATGATCAACCATGCGGAACTCTTGTGGCTTCAACGTGATGGCGCTTGGCTGGCATTTGGTGCAGATTCCTTCGGGCCACGGTGGATGCCCTGAAGGACAGTCTCGCTTCACGCGATAGTATGGTTCGCTTAAAGGCGGCATATAAGAGCTCTTTAGCTCTGGCTTGTTTGTCGATGAGTTAATCTTTCGGAGGTACGAATGGAAGGAGAGGTGTTTGATTTTCTTGTCTGCCAAATATTCCGGAGCATACGGTTCTAGCGGCATGCAATAGTCGCACATCCCCTTGGGCCCATGCCTGCACATCTTGACATCCCGTGGTCGCGGGATCTTTCCATCTTTCTTGTCCAAAGCATCGTCAAGGGGTGACTGCTTCACCACTTCCCACGGATTTTGGATTATGGCGGATGGAGATTTCGGTCGAGGGGGGAGAGATATTGGGACATGCTGAGGTACGGCAGCGCCGTTAAGGCGTCGAGACTCGGTAGTGGCTTTGACTGGGGGTGCGTGTGATGTGCCGTTCGAAACTGCAGACTTGTCTTGGTAGCCGAGATATAGCTTGTCGCCGTGACTAATACTGTCAGTATGTATTCAACCTGTCGATTATGTCCATGTGTCTGTCTGCTTACGACAAGCCAACTCTCTCTATAGAAACGCCTTGCAGAGTACTCAAAAGTCTCTCCTGTCCACCGACACCGATAGGCTTGTTCGACAGAATAAGAGTAGTAGGATCTATGTTTTCGGGGAGATGCTGGATGATCTAAAATTCAAGTCACGTCAGTTGACAAGTAAATTTGAAGTCGCCTGGATATTAACAACCTTGGCCGCCAGCTCAGGGAACAACTCGGACGGGTTGACCGTTAATCGGAACTGGCCATTACGGCTCTCGAAACGGAGGACTATCGGCTTTGGGGGGGCCATGGCGGGAGGAAGTGGGCGAGGTAGGTGCGGTGAGAGAGAAGTAAGCCGACAGGGAGAAAAAAAAGAAACAGGATAAATGGCTGGAAGATTCAGCTATTTTGCAGTCAGGCCATCGTATCAAAGCAGAAAGGTTGGTAGGTAGTTGGAGTTTGTAAGTAGAATGTTCTGTTGTGTTCTGAAGGTGAGTGAACCTCCAAGGGAAGCTCCGTCGTCATAGCCCGGCGCTTGTCGCCTAGGCCGAATACGGTTAGTGAGTTTTAACTGTAGATTCGTCATTCGTCAAATCGTCTACTTTTCTTTCTCTATTTTTGATTTCGCCTCATTTTGCAGACATATATATAAATTCTTTTTATTCTTTTAGTTGCTGCAAATTCTATTAATCTGTCAGACTGAAATATTTATAACTCCCAAACGACCCCGAACACCATAAACAACGTCCATTAAACAACAACGCATTTCGCCGGCAGTCCACAAGGACCCTCCTTCTGTTTTGTCTCTTGAGGAGCATTCTGTCCAGAGGCGGGGCCAGTTTCTTTAGGCTTTTCCTGTGCTGCTGCTGCCGCAGCAGGTTGCGCTTGTTCTTTGTTGTCGGCACTATCTTGCAGTCATGCCGACTTGCTGACGCGCTCATAGAAAACCTTGCCCTGAATGGTAGCAATTTCAAGCTCCAATGCAGTGGGTTGACGGCTGCCATCGGCGGCGGCCTGTACAAAGCAGTTAGCAAACGCATTCATTCCTCGCACGTTATGAGGTTAAAAAGAGCGCGGGAAGACCTACAAAGGTACCGGCACCCCATGGGCTTCCACCGTGGACTTCGCTGAGGTTGGCAAGCTGCGCAAAGGTGTGCTTGTAACCAAGAGGAAGGTAGCTGAAGCCGTGGTGGGCCAGAGTGCTCATGGCAGCAAGGGCAGTCGACTCTTGACCACCTCCTTGAGTGCCAGTGGAGATGAAGAGGCCGGCAGACTTGCCCCAGTAGCCACCGTTAGCCCAGATGCCACCGGTCTTGTCCCAGAAGGCCTTCCATTGGGCTGGGAAGTTTCCGTAACGGGTTGGGACACCGAAGAGAATAGCATCGTATTCAAGCAGAGTCTCGGGTGTGGCAATTGGGTAGTCCTGCTTGGGAGGAGCGTGCATCTTGGCTAGAACCTCCTCAGGAAGGGTCTCGGCAATTCTAGAGAAATAGGAAGACATTGTGTTAATTCATTGTGCAAGGCATGGTGGTCAGCAAAGCAATAATACGCACTGGTAGACATCGGCTTTGCCTCCGGCAGACTCAATGCCCGCCTTCTCGGCCTCTGCCAGCTTGGCAATGTGGCCATACATGGAGTACTGTCGGAGTTAGCAATGGACATAGAAGCAACAAGCAGCAGAGAACATACAAAAACGATAGCGACCTTGACCATTTTGGCGGTTGTCTGGTGTCAATTGGGATTGATTGAACAGTAGAATTGTAGTAGAGGATGAGATGAAGAAAAGCCGTACAAGACAGGGCGAGGGGCGAGCGAGGCGTTTATAAAGCTTTTTGCCTGTCTTGACGTCTTTCGAGCTCTTACCCCACCAGGCGGGCACCTGCCAAAATGGAAAATGGTCCCCTACCTGGGCCCTGTGGAGCTCCTGATTGGCCACAAGTAGGAAGTGTCAGTGCTGACCAAATCCTGACAAAGCTGCCGCTTAACTATATCCGTTCGTATTTCCGCTTTCTTCAGTTCTACGATTATCAATGTCTTACAAATGCTCACGATATGCCGCGCGGAAATATAACCAATGTTTGAGGCTTGCATTCCTGTGTCAGCAGCATGCTCTAATTCCATATTTGGCGTGGTTTTAAGCATGTCAGGACCTGCCACCGATGAAATTGTCGGTGCAGAGTCTAGAAGCGAGTCTACACATCCGTCTTATCTTATCGATCGCTTACTGTACAAGAATCATTAAACTGCAGAACAGCAAATCTGTAAATCCGAATTTCATTCAAATTGAATATGATTGTATTGGTATATCTAAAATGTAACGTAAATGCAAATCAACGCCAACTCCATGTGGGTATTATTTTATGATCCGGCCACGAAACAACACAAAACTCTTACTACATGCCCCTACCCCGACCCCGTCCTCTATACCCCCTAAAACCTCCACGACCTCGTTCACTCCTCCACTCTCGTTGTCTCTCTTCCTCTCTTTCTTGCTCCTCCCTAATCAAAGCCCGCTCTCTTTCCAGATCTTCCTCCGTCTTCTCAACGCGTACTTGCGGCTTGGGCAGGTTCTCCGGCCACCGCGGATGTGCCCCATGCTCACAGGCCTTGCCATCAGGACAAAATCCAGCAATATAATACGGACACAGACTCTGACGAATATGTTGTTTGGCGCAGATAGGTCCTAGAGGACAGAATCCGCGATCGTAATGCTCGCAGCGCGGTAGGCGCGCACTTTCCCGAATGTGATGGTATAGACAGTCTTCGCCATTGGGGCAGTATCCGGAGCGAGAGAAGGATTGGCATTCGGGCATGCGGCGCAGATTGTATTCGTGAAGGTATTCGCATTTGAAGCCCTTTTTGCACAGGCCCTTGAGGAAATGTTTGCAGACTAGGGAGCCGTGTGTGACTGATGGCGCAAGTCCCGATGCGTTTGTCGTCGAGGTTGTTACGCGAGAGGGCGTTGGGTGTCGGTCAGGACATGTTGGACCGAGAGGGCAGTGGCCTTCTTTGAAGGCTTTGCAGACTGGGACATCGGTGGCAAGGCCAAAGCCAAAGGTCTTTCGCAGATATGGAGTGAAGGAGAAATTGTAGTTTGGAGGTGGATGCGAAGCGTCTGCAGTCATCAGTCGATCAACGGCTGACTGCACGTCTGTTGCCATGCTCGATATCGATTGTCGTAAAGACTATGTGGCAAAGAGCTATATGAAGCTGTGAATGTACTGTAGCTCCAGCTCGGTGCCAAGACTTTGAAATCAAAGTCACGTGATATATGTTTGTCAGCATTGTGTACGGCTAACCGCTTTGGGCTCAGCCGGAAATGTTCGAGATCCCTCCAGACTTTTGATGATCCTCAATCTCTACTGGAATCATGTCCTACTCTCCTGCTACAATAATATGTACGCAATTATACCTCTGCTACTCTAGTGAACGGGTCAATTGAAGCAGGCCAACGCCGTGTCTCCTCACGAAGTACGTAACGTGCAAGAGCTAAGGGCTAGTCGAGGAGTAAACCTGGGCAAGCGCGCAAAGTGAAGAGCAGCTAATGCAGGTCATGACCAACCCCGCCCAAACGAGTTCACCGTGCTACGGTGCTAGGCCGTTCGACTTAGTGAGAAAATTTTTCTCTGCTCCGTGACATGCTCCGTGTTCGCTTGGGTGTATTTTCCAACTACCGCACATATCAATTGCATCTGGTTGTATACCGAGAAACAGCTGCCCACGCAACTTCATAGGACCCCTTCATTTGGAGTTGTTCTCTCTTAAAGTAACTGGCAGAGACAGCTCCACGTGATCCAATGGAAGTGAGGCGGCCAGGAGGGCTGGGCTAGTCCGAATGATTGGTGGAAGTTGCCCGCATTGATGCTAAGCTGAAGATCTCGTGACCAGGAACAGACTCAAAGTCAAGTCTGTCTGTCAGAACTGGACGAGACGAGACGACAGTGGACACGAGTGGCCGATCTTCCGGCATCGCAATGAATCTTACGGTTTTGGCATGTATACGCGGCCATGCAGCCCTGCTTTCTTCCAACTTCCGGTTGTATTCGAGTATTCCATACTCTGTACTCACAGTGAGATGCGAGCAACGTGCTCACTGCTGAGCCTTACTGACAGCCACCCAACGCACTGACTAATCGGTACGACCCTGTTCCACGCTCAGCCTGGATCGGCAGGATCTGTGAATGCGTTTTGCGGAGGTTCCATGGGGTCAGACATGTGTCTGCCGAAGCTTAGTTGCATTGCCTCGCCCCTCTCCATCTGTAAACTAGAAGCCTAGCGGTTTAGAAATGAGTCCCTCGCGCTGCCTAATAGGCCAAGGCTTATGAGGGTCTGTGGATTGGCTGGCGACTTCCGGATGACTATGATCATCTAGGCAGTAGAGGTTGCTGCATGTCCGATGTCGTGATCGTTGATGAAGCCGGGGAGATTCTTGTAGATGTATATCCGGTCTACTGACAAGAAGTAGAGTTCTCCGTATGTAGCAGAAAGAAAAGACAAGGAAAGAGAGGGGTAGAAAAAGTAATCATGAAGCGTACATAGAGAGAAAGAACCAACTGCTAAAAACAGCCTCTAACAATTGAGTCGTGCTTACCCACTTCCACTTTGGGGTGCCTGCTTCATGGCCACCATCTCTCGATCTCTCGTCTTCTTCTTCTTTCTTCTCTTCCATCCACTATTTTCTCCTCTCCATCTTTTTTGTCTCTGTCACCCGTCGCACCTCTTGGAAATTGGCCTGGTTCAAGATTCGTCCTGTTCCACTCTCCCCGCATTTCTGATCGGGACATAATCGAATGCAAGATCCGTCCAATGCGAAAGACAGGCTTGCTTCATGACCCCAAAAGAACATTGATCAGTCAATCACAAATTAAAAACACATACTATTTCAAGAGTGGGCTCTGACTGAAATAAGTTTCTTTTTTTTGTCTTCGCTTTTTTTCTTGCACCTTCGCTTTGTTCTCCGCGCTCGCTTAAATGTATTCATTCATGACTCCGTCTTTCCCAGGTCCCGACAACACCAACACCAACAACAAGGTATGGACAGCTCCAGCACTAAACAATCTGTCGTCTACTACGACTCCACAATCTGCGTTAGCTTCTTCTAGCTCTGCGGCGTTTGATATCCCGATCTATGCAAATGCTGCTTATTATCCGAACTGGAGGGTATACAAGAAACAGCCGCCGTCGTCATTGCGGTTGGGATTTGTTTCGCATGTATTCTACGCTTTTGCCTGGTATGCCCTAGTTGTGCCCCTGTTGTGGAATAATTGTGACAGCATGTGTGTAGACACGCTAACATTGCGTAGGGTAAAAGAAAATGGCCAAGTCTATGTACGTTTGCCATTTCCGTCTCTGCTCAAATCATGAAGAGTATGCCTGCTAATGAAAACAGCTCAGCGATGAATGGGCAGACTCTCAAATGCCAGTCGACGGAGCGGAGGGCTGCCTTCGTGCTTTCACACAGCTGAAACAACAATATCCGCAGTTAAAAGTCATTCTTTCAATAGGAGGCGGCGGCAAGGGCAGCGAGAACTTTGCGAGTGTGGCCAGGAGCCCGTCGGCAGTAGCAATGTTTGCCCAGAGTGCCAGAGCATTGGTTGACCAATTTGGCTTGGATGGTGTTGACAGTATGGCCCCCTTCCTTTTCTAATAGGCGAGACACTGACTTTATATGCAGTTGACTGGGAGCATCCCTCGGATAGTCAACAAGGTCGAGACTACATCACCCTTCTTTCACAAGTCAGAGCAGTCCTGCCTAGCCCACGCTACGTCGTGACGAGTGCACTACCCGCCGGCGAGTGGGCTCTGAAGCACATCAACGTTGGCCTGGCCCAGCAGTACGTGGACTTGTTCCTGGTGATGTGCTATGATTTCTCGGGTCCCTGGCTCGACCGAACAGGCCATCAATCGCAGCTTTATACACCATTTCAGCCGCACAGTGACGGGGCATCTATTTCGTGTCAGTCTGCAGTCACGTATTTCCTGAACCACAACGTCCAGTCCAACAAACTACTTTTGGGGGTCCCGGTCTATGGACGGTCATTTACCGGCGCAGACAACATCAATCAGCCATATTCAGGCGCTGATGGCGAAGACGGCGTGTTTGATTACACCGAACTACCTCGGCCGGGAGCCAAGGAGGTGATCGACGAGACTGTGGGGGCTGCATACTGCGTTGGAGGTGCAGATGGCGGGTTCGTCTCGTACGATACTCCGCGGACGGTCGAGCACAAGGCGAAATTCGTGAATAGCATGAGACTGGGTGGGTTGTTTTACTGGCATATTGCGGGTGATAAGCGAGGAGCCGACAGTCTGCTGGAGACGGGCTACAACACGCTGCACGAGTTGTAAACATATCTTTCGGATGAATCATTATGGTGTTTGATGATGTATAGTTATTCAAGCGAGGGTGGACATTTCTCGGAGACGACACAGGACGAGACGAACGGAACAAAATCAAGAAAAAAAGGAAAAAGGAAAAAGGAAAAAGTTTATGACCATTATTACGACCGACATGAGCATTGTTATTTGGGACAGGTTATTGTGAAAACAAAACAAAAAAGGGAGGCAAGCCTATGTACCTATTGTTAGTATAGCCAGGCGGATTTGATTTTGGACGGATCGATGCATTCTGATCTACGGAATACACGCAGGTATGGCGTGCTGCGTGCACTGCCTCGTACCTACCTATGTTTCATGCATGAATTGTCCCACTATCTTTATCGATGCATAGATAGTGGACACGTCCGTATTCAATAAGATTACTGTGCTTTATCATTACGTCTGTCAAGTATCTACTTGATGCATCCGATTCTAGAACAGCACACAACTCACCAATCTGCAACTAGGTAAATACACACAACTCAATCATTAGTTAGATGGTATTATCAAATCGTACACTAGTCAACATATGTATATACGTATATGAGGCATACCTACAATTTAGCCCTAACCTCCCCCAAACGAATACACACATACACATATACATAAGTACCAGCACAACGCAAAGCAGCGAAGAAGCGAAAAAATTACAACAGACTAGCCAAATCACTCAACCCGGAATCAATCAACACCTGCGTAACATTCATCGTCGTCTCCAGCGGCACCGATCGCAACGCTTCCGTGAAATACGGAATCTCAACACCATTGTACACACTCGAGTTGCCCGTGATGGTCAGCGGGATTACGCCGGAGGCGTAGGCGCTGTTACCGACGACCATGTCGATGACGGTGGTTTGGTTCATGGTGCCGGTCAGTGGCACGGTGTTGTTGCCGGGGACGAGCGTGAGGTCGTCGATGGTGGAGGTGCCGATGGAGGTGCCGTTGACGGAGACATCGAATGTTACAGTTCCCTAGTAACCGGTTAGTCGTGCAAAATAATGGAGGTTAGAGGGGGAGGAGAGAGGTACCATGGAGACGGTGATTACGCTCGGGTTGGGGATGTACACGCTGCCGTTCATGTTGTCCGAGTCTGCGAGGGAGATGAGGATGTTCTCGAGGGCGAAGCCTTGGAGGCCGTTGAGACCTGTATCAATTCTTAGTATTGACTCAAACAGAAAAAAAAGGAAGAGAAGGACGTACCAGCCATGCTAACAGTCTTATTAAACGTAACCCTGGTCTTGGGCAACGCCATCTCCTTCAACTCCGGGCGTCCATAAATATTCAACTCAAACTCCTCCTCGCCCAGCACGGCAATCGTGAAATTCGTAACCGCATCGCTGGAAGAGTTGATTGCCAATGAAGCCGCGACATCGATGACTTCGCCGTTGTTGGCATGAATAAGTGGGATGGGGAGAGTTGCCAGCGGCGCGGTGGCGCCGACCAGAGTAATGGTGGCATTAAACCCGTAGATGGTTGGGTGGTAGATGGCTTTGTTGGTGAGGATTTGGGTCTGGTTGATGGCGATGGACTCGAGGGTTGGGTCCGAGAAGACGAGTTGCGTGATGTTGAGGCTGGATTTGTTGACGTCGGTTTGCGCGATTTTGGGGTATGCGACGTAGACACTGCACCATCACCATTAGAACATTTCTATACTTGTAGGTATAGACCAGGGGGGGAGGGACTTACACCGGCAAAAGAATCACCAACAACACGATTATGAATACAATCACATGAACCCACCACCACTTCTTCATGTGCGCTTTCCATCGCGCATAGAAGCCCTGTCTGGCAACGACAGGCGAGACATTTATCTCTGCTGCGCTGATTTGCTGCTCGGCCTCAGCTTTGTCGTCGGCCATGCTGTCCAACTATTTGATCCCGTATACCCGAAGTATACCAGGTATGTACCCTAAGTAATGGTGTAGATGGACAGAAAGGTGAGCGGCGGTCCGTCTATTAAACGAGTGTAGAGCCCCCTATATATATAACTATAATATATATACGATCAATATATTATAATTAAAGAATGTGCAGAAAGATAAAAATAGCGGGGAAAAAAAAGACGACGACCACAAGCCAGAGGTAAATAAAAAGAAGAGAGAGAAAGTACCTAGGCACCGGGAATGAGCCCATGCATCCTATTTATTTATTTTTATCGAATGAAATGAGACCTAGTGTGACACGAACATTGCAGGGTCTTGAATGTATGCAATGCCTTGGCCTGCGCTCCGACTGGTCCCGCGTTGGAATTGGATCTACTCTTAGTAGTCCCATATGGGTGGACACTGGACAGTTATTGCTGCAGCCACAGAGGCGATGCCGCAATTTGCCTCTCTAGTCTTGGTGTGGTTTGGTCTCACATGGGTGGTAGTAGTAGTGCATACTACGTGTATAGAGTAGTATCAGCCTCCCTCGATCCATGGATGCGCCGGGCTGCGGGGGGAGGAGCGAATGACAGGTCAGAATTCGGGTTTGCCGTATTGTCGATACACACTAGAATAGGCACCTAGTGGGCACAGCGTACTGGGAACTGAACATCTCCGGACCCAAAAGGCTAGGGCGACTAACACATGCAAAAAACGGTGTCAGACTGACAGGACGAGTCGACCAAATCTCCAGATTTTTACCCCGGTCTGTCTCGTGCCTAGCGCTCCCGCTGCGAGTTAGACTCACTTAGTGCGTATTTTATCTAGATTAGTACACTGCAAATACAGCTGAATACATCTAATACGTCCTGCTTGTCCCCTTTTCGACACTGGACCGAAGCCACAATCCATGTCTGATGGCTGGACGTTAATTAATAGTGATTAAATTAATAATGCCCAGACTGGATGAAAGAAAGAAATAAATAGGGGACGGCGGCTGCCGAGGTTGCTTGTGTTTTCACGGGACATTTTTATTTTCGTTACTCCGTATGCTGTGTCGCTGCTACGGGAGAGCCTAGGTAAAGGTACGGAGCAAAGAGATGATGATGCACAATGGAACTACCCATTTGGTAATAATGTATATGCCAGTTTGCCATGCAAGACATTGAAGACAGTAGAAAATAGCTCGTCCGGAGCACAAAAGAAACAAATATCGTGACGACGATATGACCAGCCAAGTAGAACTTATTCAAGGATAAGTGATGATAGTCAATGTCAAAGTCGAGAAAGGTAAGGGTATCAATCGAAAACAGGACCGTGCCAGTGAAATGATGAATGATCAATGATCAATGATAAACGTGAAAAGAATGGTGCAAATAGTGTCGTTGAAAAAAGAAATGCTGCCAGGCGTTGAAATAATATAAAATGAAGAATCTCTTGTCAAAGATGCAAACCGATGTACAGCCCACCAACAGGCGCAAACAAGTATATACGTCGAATTTTGTTAGAAACGAATAAAAAAAGCAAATATCGTGTCGTAGCGTGAATCTATGCAGCAGACTTTTTCCGCGCAAAGATACTGCGAGTCCGCGACTTGCTGCGCGGTTTCTTGTCCTTCTCCCCAGGCCCAGACTGGCGGCCGCGGATTGACCTTGAGTCGTCGTCATCCCCCATGTACTTGTCTTTGTAAATCCTGCAAAAAGTCAGTCATCTTGTTCATTTATTAATGCAGATTATGTTCTTACCAGCTATTTCCAACCATGCTCATGCCCTTGGACTCAGCCAGCCGATAGTAATGCGCCGCCTTCTTCAGGTTCTTCTTGCAACCAACTCCCTGTGCATAGCAGAATCCCGCTTCCGCAAGCGCATCCGCATCGCCCCATTGTGAGGCAATCTCAAAACAACGAAGAGCCAGAGCCTTGTCCTGTTCAATACCCCAGCCATTCAAATGGCTCACACCAAGTTCGTAGATGCCCAGGGCAAACTGCGCCTGACGCGCTTTACGAGCCGCCGCATCTTTACCGCCAACAGGCGCTTCGTCATTCTCGCCAATCTCCAAACCAGCTGAATCAACGGCTTTTCGGAGCCATTGAACACCTTCCCGCTGATTCGGTCGCATGCCCCAACCGTGTCTACAGGCCAGCGCATACAGAAGCATCCCGGTTGGGTGGTTCTGCTTCGCAGCAATACGCAGATGGTAGGTTGACTCCTGCAATGCTCCTTTTTCATGACACTCGATACCTTTCTCCACGTGTTCCTCGGCCGTCTGCTCAATCACTGTAGGCGCCGGGCGCGAAGTGGGTGGTCGGATCGTGCTGGCCGAGTCAGTTGATATGGAATTGGTGTCATCAAGACGCTCACTATAAGAACGTCGCAGGGTAGCACGTAAGTCTGGCTCCGGTTCTCGAAGAATTTCATGTGACTGGCGCACCGCAGCTGTGGGAACAGTGTCAAGTGGATCAACAACCGTAGGAATGTCAGAACCTCCGGTTGGCGGCCTTGGTTTGGGCGTTTGGGCTCCTGACATAGTCGCTGCTATTTCCTTCGATGTCATTTCCGGGGACGGACTTCGGTGGCGTTCTGAGATAGGTGATTGTACGAAAAGAGGTTCTTTCCATTCAAAGTGCGGTGTCTGCAAGCCTTCAAAGACCAACGAATTCCGCGAAACCATCCGTCCACGAGGAAGAGAGTATTTGGCGTACACATACGACGAGACCGCCGACGACGGGGGCTCTTCACCCACTGGCAACATAGACTCATTACTCCCCAGAACAATCGGGGCGGGCTTATGCTCTCTCTGGATACCATTCGATGGAGGTGTGTCCAGAGCAGGAGTAGAAGTATTCGAGCTTGGCTGTAGAGAAGGTGACGACGTTGTTTCACCAGGAATGATAGGAGATGGGGAGGATAGACTTAGGTTAGTGCTAGAGCGACTCATCGGCCGGGAGAAGTTGAAAGAGGGACGCGGCAGGTAGGTCGACGCCTCTGAACTGACAGATGGTGATCTTGGGTGTGATCGAACAAATGGAGACATGGGCGAATGGGGCATGGACATGCCGCTGCCTGAAGACATCTTACGTGATTTGGAGAACGTTGAGCCGCCATTGGAACTGGTGTAGTCATCATCCGAGCTTTCTGGTTGTCCGTATTTTGAGTAGTAGAGCGACGGTGGCATAGGCGATACAGGAGGTGCCAAAGTAGTTGAAAGGGCGGGTGGATTGGAATCATAAGACGACTCGCGAGAGATGGAAGAATTATTGGTGAGAGACCTGTTTGAGGCATTTCTGCCACCAGGTTCTAGGCCATTTTGATGTAATGAGAGATCTTCCTCGGGAGATTCTGCTCGCAGTTTCTGAAAGTACTCGCCCGCAAGCTGGCTACCGGATCTCTCAATCACTGGCACCGGTGTGTTGTCCGCGTCATCGCCGGCCTCACTGTGAAGAATCGACAGACCGCTGATACGTGGGTGTTGAGACTGAGGTCGGAACTTGGGTTCTTCATACGCAAGACGTGCGGACAGGTCTGGGCTCGGCGCTGTTCCGCGCGATCTCTGGGAGTTGTCTGAACCGGAGCGAAAGTAACCAGGGCGGGGTTGCGACAGAGACCGCGCAACGCTCTGAGGAGGGAGTCTGCTCATTCGCCGGTCCTTTCTCATGGATTCATCGAGCTGTCTCGCTAGCAGACGACCTTGCGCTGCAAATGCGTCGAGCGGAGAGAGGGCTGGTGGTACTTCGCCATCGAAATGCTCGATGCGCGGAGACGGGAGTCGGGGGGACGGACTCCCTCTTGCGGAGGTAGAGTCGCCATGAGGGCGCAGATCGAGCAAATCTATGCGCGATGACATGATGATTTTTTAAAAACTGTAGTTGTATTCGTAATTCCCCGTTTTGCACCGTCCTACCCGGGCGGGAATTCGGGACTGGGTGAGACAGCGACCGGCGCAGCAATCGACTTGGCCGAGCTGAGGCGGAGATCACAAGGATATGGATGATGCTGGACCGAACAACGCAAGGCAGCGACAGTGATGCTCAGCATTGGTGAGCGAATCGATACGGGCAGTGAACGACGAACGACGGACGATTCAAGCGTAGTCGATGGAGGACGGGGCTGGTGTCGAGAGTCGAGTCGAGCGTGGGCGGAGGGCGAAGGAGTGACGGCCCAAGACAAGACAAGACAAGACAACTAGCTCGGGCTAGTTGACAGCGGCGGTGAATTAAGGAACGGACAGCTCTCAAAGCAGCAAAACCAGGCTTTGGAGCAGGACTTGAAAGATGAGGGCAAAAGTTGTTGTTTGTTGTTGTTATTCTGGCGTGGGTTGCGAGGTGCAAGGTGGTTCCGGTTGCATGTACGTGCAGTGCAGGCAGGTGCGGTGCGGCCAAGGGGTGAAAGGAAAGAGCGCCCGATTAAAATTGGTGACACTCGGAGAGGAAAGCACGGAGGCTGAAAGCACCGCCAATCAGCATGCTGGAACGCACTCCACCTCCATCATCCTCCGTGCTACTCTACGTCTTAAGTCTCTAACTCGACAGTCTACAAATGTCCTACTATTGACTGACTAGGACCGTCGCAGGATCGTTTTTCTCCATTTGCAATCCGTATCAAGGACTTATGGATCTGGGTCCTCGTCGTGTTCAAGTAGAACTAACTACACACTAACAGCAACTAAGTTAAGCATGAAGAAGTGAGGTCACAGGTAAATTAGGCGCCTGCTCTGTGCTCTTCCACACGTTCCGTGCCTTGCATCATGATTGTCGATAGCAATTTGGCACACTGACCAAGGCGGCTAGCCATGCCGTCTAGTTTCTCTTTCAGCTTTCCATCAGTCATAGTCTGAGTCCTGGATACGCCTATGACTATGCCTATGGGTAGCCTTTGCGCCAGACTGGTCCAGAGTCGGACGGGAGTTGAGTGTCCACAAAAAAACAGCGGAGTTCAATCTCAGGGGTAAATCGAGACTCAGCAAAAGTGTCCGACCGCCTTGGCATCTTGGCGATAACTAATCACTGTAAATGATCTATTTGTGTCTGTCTATAGTGTCGTTACTATTCCGGGCTCAAATCAGTCATTGTGTCATGTTGACTGTCTTTGTGAGTGCTTCCATTCTGCAAAGGAAGAGTCGGCCAGTCTCCTTAATAAACATGAAAATAGAGTCAAATATAAATACCCTAGTCGGTACAGTATTAAAACGCTCCAGATTTACGGACACTATGCTTAAAGAGGTTACACTTTAACTCAAACAACGCGCCATTGGTGGAGCCGTCTAGACATGCATGACAGATGATCGCTCAGCCAATCATATATCAACTATTACAGCGGGACAATACACTAGCGCGGTTTTTATTTATTCGCGGCCAGAATTAAGAAAGAGTCAAATCTTAAAGAACTTCGACGACGCAAGGAGGGCTTCATTTATTCTTCAATATTTCTGATGCTTCTTTCATGGGCTTCCTCATGGAGCACTCAGGTCTACGTCTAACTGGCTGCAATATCCCGAACGAAAGGTTGTTGGAAATCAACATCCCGAGGTCCTCCACATTCTTTCTGACACTGACGTCGGGTACAGTTACTATGGTTCATTGGTTAAGCTTCAGCTGTTCATGGGGCCATCCCGTCCCATTTCACATGTACTAACAAATAATCAACTCCATAGTCACGGCATACATAATAGTAGACGTAATCATCATTCCTCGTGATTATTTTATTGTTCAACACCGGGACATCAATCTCTTGCTTGTGACCACGGGCATCTACCGTGGTAATACGCGGCTTGCTGCATGCGGGGGTGGCACGTAGTCCCAGTAACACCTTGAAATTTAACATGGTGACGAATTGACGCTGCGTCACCCCGCATCCACGGTGCACCTACCTTTATAGGCACTGTATAGGCGCCATACAGCCACGATAAGGTATACACGCACCATGGTGTGAACTCTGAAGCCACAGGCGAGTCACGAGATTGGACAGCTTCGTCTGTACGGAGTACCTGTCCTGAGCGGTACGAGTACGGGTGGGTGGCACGGTAGCTGATAGCTAGCCACACCTTAAAGTTAAGGCTGAATACATGAACCCGAAAAAAAAAGTATATGAGAAAAAAAATTTTTACTTAAAGGAGATAATTTTCCTTCTCATCGACATATACTCCGTACATGTGCTCACAATATTAAAAAAAATAACTGCAAAAAAATGAATATACGCCGCCGCCCATTCCTCGTCCTCTTCGGCGCGGATCCAGCCCTGGACCATCTACACCCTTACGAAACCTCATGGCTCCTCCCACCACTCCTACTGGGCCTTTGGCGTGCCCTAATCGCGACCTATCTCTTCTTCGTCATAATCTACCTGTTCGCCTACTACGCCGCCGAGGGTGACAACTACCTCATCGGTATGAGTTTCAGTTACTTCACAAACCTGAATCTATGGGGGATGGCATTCTATTTCCTCGTTTCTGCAATCCACACCTTGCTCTATGCCGTGACGGGGAGGTCTGTGATATTCGATAAACTGCCGCGTGTGTTTCGCGGTCTGCATGCGTTGTTTTATACGGCGAATACGACGTTTCCGTTTTTGGTTCTGATTATTTATTGGGGGGTTTTGTATTCGGGTCCGTGGTTTACGCATTGGTTTGGGGCTTGGAGTAATGTAAGTCTCTCCCTCCGTCTTTCTGTAGAAAGGATGGACAGCTAAACGTATGGATAGATCTCAGAACACGGCCTCATCGGCCTCTGGTCCCTACTGGAAATCATTCTGACCACCACCCCGACACACCCAGTCATCAACCTGGCCTTTCTCATCCTCCTTCTCGTCTTTTATCTGTGTCTGGCCTACATCACCCATTACACACAGGGATGGTACCCATATACCTTCCTCGACCCGGAGGGCGGCAAACACAGTGGCAAAGTTGCTGCGTACTGCTTCATTATCCTGGCGGCCATCATTATCATTTTCGGCATCTCCTGGTTCTTCATATGGCTGCGCCGAAGGTTGACTGGTGGGAAGATCAAGAGGGCTAGGCGTGATCGGACTTTGGTTTACGACAACCAGAATAATAATAATAATCAGCTAGAGATGTCTATGGAACCCGGGCGGTTTTAGAGCAAGCCCCCGAATAATTTTTGATTCTTGTTGCGGTTGGATATGTTGACTTTTTCTTTTTCTTTTGAATCTAGCGACTGGTGCTATGTACGTGATACCTAGTTGATTTATCAAACCCACTACCTTTAATGCATACTAATATCAAGCTTCCGGAATAAATATTATAAAGAGTGGAATTAGCTATAGATTGGAGGTTATACTAAACTTATATAGAGCAGTAAATGTAAGATTATAATCTCTCCCAGCCAGTCTCGCTGCTGTTCCCACTATCCGAAGAAAATGGAGGGAGACCATTATTATTATTGCCTTGTCCCAACATCCACCCAACAAGACTCGTCGGGATCCATTCGCCAACGATTCCGTACGAACGAGACCCGCGTCCAACATAAACCACAGCTTTTCTCCTCGTCTTCCTTCCAAATGCCGACTTGCGAGTCGGCGCAATACTATCGAATATGGCATTATGCAAGGCCCGCGCAGGTGACCCGCGGATAGCATTGGGTCCGTTGGAAGCTGCCGGTCGTTGTTCAACACTCGATAGATATGATGGTCCATAGAGAGAGCGATGGTTTTGGCTCCATGCAAGGATCTCGGTGCCGGCTACTTGAGGCACCCGGAAGTTCGGTCCAAGGTCAATATTGCCTAGTTTCATTTCGACAACGTCGGTGTTGCATGTTGCGCCGTTGCTGAATTGTAGCAGACGAAGCTCCTGGCGGAGTGAGGTTGCGAATCCGGATAGAGCACGGGTTACGGCGACTTCGGGGCCGGCATAAGGTGCTGATAAAGATGAGGAGATTGATGGGTAGAGGAAGAGGATGGTGCTACTATGGTTTCGGTGTGTGAGGAGAGGCATGAATAATTGTGTGATTAATATAGGCGAGAGAAGGCGTGTGTTGATTGTGTCGGCCCAGCTGGATGCTGTGATAGTCGGTATGGGTCCGGTAGGGTAGTTCAAAGATGGAAGTATGATCAGTCCGCTCAGCTGGCATGTGTGAGGCTGGATGCCAGGCGCGGGAGACTGTGGTTGCGATATCAACGAGTATATACCGTGAAGCGCAGGATGGATTTCCGACGGCGTGGAGGGTGCCTTCGATTGTCAGTACAGACAAACGCAAAGTGACGCATAGTTGGATGATAAGGATTTCTCACTGTTGTCAAATCCAGATGCAAAGCCCGAATATCAGACCGATTTTGCATCTGAATTGTATGCTCTTCCTCCACTGATTGGACAACGACATAGACGATAAAGCCACGACGCTCAAGGTCCTCTGCTATAGCTCTCGTCATGGGTTCATGCGGTGATCCGGCAATAACTTGAATCATAGTCAGTCACATTATTGATGGGAGCTTGTTTCATCAACATCCGAGCAAACGCACCAACTATTTCCTTCCGCGCACCGTTCCCAGCTCGCCGTGCTCTTCTTTTCCTATTATTGAAAGACCGACTGCCAAAATATAAAACACCGCCTGTCCCAAAGAACGCCACGATGGCTGCCGTCCATGCGCGGTGTCGCATCACCCAGTCACAGACTCGCTCCGAGACCGACCTGGGCGGCGGCCGTCGCAGAGCCGGGACATCGCGCGAACCGATCGATATGAAATGAGGGAAATACACCGTTAACGCATCTTTGATGGCGGACGCTGCGTAGTCGACATTACGATCGATGGTTTCTGCGACTTCCGCAGAATATCGCTTTACGTCATGCGGAATATAGGCGAGCTTTGAGAAGAATATGTCAGCTTTTTTTTCGGTGGCTAGTTGATATAATCTGTCTGGAGATACTTACAAAATCGAGGAAAAACTGGTCGTCGCTCGTCATTTTGTTTTTTGTGTTAACTCATTCAAAGAGGATGGATGATTGTAAATCTCAGAGAATTCTACGGCGATAGAGATATCACCGGGACAATCACATGACAGCCAGCCCACCTTGAAGGCTTGAACAGGCAATACTTTTTCTACATGACACTGCCAAAAATAAATAAAAATAAAAAATCCAATCGTTCAGAGAGTCAAAAAAGATCGTAATCTTGAATGATAACAGTTGAAAGCAATAGAGCTCCCACGTCTTAGAAATGCGATCCACTGAAGGCACATAACCCTAACCCTAAACAAAGGTTCCCCATGTCAGTGGTAGAAGTTTCGCGGGTGAGGGCACAAAAAGGCTACTTTACAAGCATTAACTTTGCTTCTATACTAGATACTAGACTAATAGTAAAGCAAACCTTTTTATCATGACTAACAGACAATAGAAACAGCGCTGTTCCGCGGTGTTTTTTATAGCTATAGTGCCATAGTCGTCTCTCATTGAAGGATAAAACAAAGAATAAAAGAAAAAAAAATGAAGCGGCCTGAACTGGGAATTGAACCCAGGACCACGCACATAGAAAGTGATTTGGAAATTCCTAGTCACGTCCCCTAAGCGCGTATCATCTATGATGAGAAAGTTAGTCTCAAGAAAGATTAATTTGAATGGAAGAGGAGCACATACACCACTAGACCATTCAGGCTTCTTATTGTTAGAAATATTTTAAAGCAAACTTTAAAGTATTCTTGAAAATATACTAAGGATCCCTCAAGTATCTACTACAATCACTATCTACTTGTTCAACTTGGAGTAATCAATCTTGAATATCTTGGTCATAATCTTTATTGCGCCCTTTATTCTAGGGGTGATGAGTTAGTTCCTCAGTATTCCGATGAGGCTATTCCTAAAAGGCCAAAACTACCATACCGGAAATTGGACCTCGGCACAAAGAACGACAACTCTCCGAGAAGGCACGGTGTAATAGTAGTAATAATACCATGTAGTGTGTGTGCTCCACCACTACATTACATATGATTAGCGATATAACAAGCAACAGTAGATAATATGAGACCTTTAGCTTCTGATTCATCCTCCCTCTCAGTTTTCTATCTAAGTCGAACTCCACCAAACCTAGGTGTAAACCGATGACTTTTTAGTTCCTGCTCCACCTGGACGATCGTGATACCATCGCCTGTGCAAGTCTCTGGAGTCTTCAGGCGATAGTCCCTCAAGGAAATCAACAAGGGTATTTATTGTTTGTGCATTTCTGTCATCGTGGCAGAACAGCCACCCTTGCCATGTTGAGTCCTTGGTCTTCATGCCTATAAGAAGACGACTAGCTGGATCAGTTAATAAGGCATCACGTGCGTATCTATAAGGATGCGGTAGCTCTGTTAGGAAAGGTCTGATATAGACTTTATCTCCTTCACTAACTGGTGTATTAAGCTTCTTCCTAATATCAAATCGAAAATAACCAAAAGAAACAGAAAGCCTTCTTTTAGCACGCTTAACTTCTCGTTCTATTCCATTTTTCAGGAACTCATAATATCTTTTGTCTTTATTTCCCTGGCGTATTTTCGAGAGCAAACCCAAGTTCAAGTTTATTTGATCATAGTAGGCGCGACGGATCATAGCATCAGGCGAGTCGCGAAGCGAATTATAAGAGTCGCGAAGATTTTCGGCCCATTGTCGCATTATTGGCTCATTAGAGTGAAGAAATTGCCGGAATGTAACCCGATCTAGACCTTCAACTATGAACTTATCCTCTTCATGATCGAATTTCTGCCAAAGAGGAAGCGCAACATTGAGATGACGTCCAGCCCAGCGTTGGGGAGTGCTAGTTGGCAGAAACGTGTGAAGATCCTTTGATGAAAGCGTCTGGAAGACGCAACACATCCACATCTCAAGCAAATTTAGCACATATGCTTGAGGTTTGCCTTGAAACCCTTGGGTTTGAGACTCTGGCCACATATCGCGATCAAAACTCGCGAGTCTCACGAAAACGGATTTGATGTCACTGTCGCCTAAAGAGTTCCATATCACATAATGCAAGGTAGATTGATGCCGCACCCGATACTGAAGCCGGTTATGGTCGCGAATTCTATCCACTATAATAAAGGATTGACCGATGTAAAGCCAGAAAACGTTAGGATTTCTAGGCCTCCATATGATATGGAGATATACGCCTGGTCCATCAAACTTTTCAGGCTCGCCGCCAATGCAGGCTAGGTCTAGCAGATCACGAATATCCTTGTTAAGGGCAGCTTTGGTCTCTGATCGTAGAGCACTCATAAGAGTCTCTTTAATTCGCAGACCCATTTCAGACCTCAAAAAATCGCCATATCGATTTTCATATTTTGCAGCCGTTATCTCAAGCATTCTGTCCAGAATCTCCATATATCCAACCTTGCGAAGACTAGGCAAATTGGGCGAGGCTTCTTCTGGTTGTTCAACAACGTGTTGAGTTTGGGCAGGATTCCTTCGCGGGAGCTTGGTTTGAGGGTCTATTTGTGTCTCAAACGAGGTTGCAGTTGCTGTGCCCTGTTGTGAGGCCGATGTTTGTTCCAGACATTTAACTTGGCGTTTTCGTTTTTGAGATTTGAAAGCTTCTTTTGGGGTTGCGAAAGCTGTGTCGTCCAAGGCGTCGATCAAATATAAATCATCGAAAACCCCCGTAGAAGTATCCAAAGACGACATATAGGAGGACCCGTCCGCTTTGATATTCGCAATATGGGCTAGCGAGACTCCGTAATAATCCAGGGCGAAGACGCTTCTATAGTCTATTGTAGTATGGACTGTTTCGTGCGATATCTCCAATCTTGCGTAATGGTTTAAATTCCTGCGGACATTTCGTGCGTCCTTCCTTGCACGTATCCCCATCGTCCCTGCGTACACATCCTTTAAGTACCAGTAAAGGATTGTAGTAGCAAATACTACCAGCTTTTTTCCAATCACATGTGATAAAATATCGTGGCTGATGCATTCCCTGTCCTTGAAGGTTCGCATTAGAATTGGGAAAGAGGGGGCAAAGCCTTCCCATACAGCTTCGCGAATAAATCTGCAGACAAGTTTTGTTCGTTGAAGTGCGATATCTGGGAGCTCGTAGAGATTGTGTATCGGTAGTGACTCCGGTGAGACATTAAAATCAAATTTCGATATAAAAAAGCCTATAAGACCTTTAAGAATATCGCCTTCCTTAGCGAAGAGTTCAGGGTGGCCCAGTTCGAATGCGTCCATCGCGATCTTTGCCTCCTCCTCAACAGTGAAATCTGTGTCTTTGGGATCCCAGTGATTAGGATCATGCAGGTTCGAATCAAGATCGAGGGAGGGAATCATCTTTGGGGGCGTTTAGGATAAATCTGGGAAATCGAGGAGGAAAACAGAGTTGAGGTGTAAGCATGACGGTTAACACACCAAACATAGGAGGGAGAGAAAAGAAAACGTCCGCGCTACTTACGCCCAGGACTAACCTTTAGTTTCAAAGGAGGTTATCTCCAAAACCAGTACCGCCAGGACCCCGTCCAGATATTTCCTAATTGTACAGCTACTTCCATTAACAGCAGTGACTTGACTAATCTCTATCGCCGGGACAATCACATGACAGCCAACCCACCTCGAACATGCAATGCTTTTTCTATATGCTTCATCAAAAAAAGCCAAAAAAAAAACAGAATAAAGAATAAAAACCTGAATCATTTAGAAAATTGAAAAAAGATCCAATATTCGAAAATGCGATGATAATAGTTGAAAGAAAAGAGCTCCTACGCCTTGGAAATCCATTAGGGCATATAACCCTAACCCTAAGCGCCTTCCATTTATCGTCTGTTTCTAATCCATACTTTCCGATTTGTGTTTCGTTTCATCAAGTTTTATATTTCATTCATCATTTGCCTATTTTTATGCGAGTCCCCAGAGTAATTCCCTCTCGCCATATGAGTTTTTCTCTTACGAAAAAATTGCAAAAAGAACTGTTGGACTCCCCCTATTATATATAACTGGTGTTTCCATTTGTTGACTCACTGACCAGACACCGTTTCCCGTGGCGTCAGATGAACCATCAAGGGGGATTTCTCCCACATGAGCCAATGTCGCTGTTCCATCCAATTTTGGCTTTCGTCTGCAAGCCTCAGGTCGAAATTGAAGATGAGGAGAGCGAAAACCAGTCGCGTTTCGCCGTAAACAAGGCTGAAGAGAACGGGGGGAAATGGTCAGCTTGCGATGCTTGCGATTGCTCTAACGATTAGAAAGCAACTTACGTGCGTCCCATACAGTTTCGTGGGCCAACGTGGAAAGGCTGTAAAGCCTTATGCTGGTCCTTGGAAAACTCAGGATCACCGAGGAAGCGCTCGGGGCGGAAAGCGTCTGGGTCAGAGAAGTATTTATTGCGATGATATAGCGCCCAGTGGTGGACCGCCACAGAGGTCTGCCCGATGTGAGTGAGTCATAATACGGTAAAACAGGAAAGTGGGGTATTTATACCTTCTCAGGAACATATTCTCCAAGTATATATCCTCCTCCCTTTGGGACCATGCGCGGGAGTCCGTTGCCGGCTGGGGAGTACACGCGCAGAGCCTCATTGATACAGGCATTCAAGTACGAGAGCTGACCGACACTACTGAGATTGATCTCGTCCGCATTGTCAAATGTCGACCGAATCTCCTTGGCCAGTTTCTCGTAAACACTTTCATGTTTGAGGAGGAGATATGCCAGGCCCATAAGCAATGTCGCAGTGCTTTCGGCGCCGGCACCAATGAAAAGTTGAGCATTGGCCACAAGATCATCGATGTCCATGTTCTACCTTAGGTGCGTCAGCCTCGGATATGATAAGCAAGGAAACCTGATGGCTAACCAATTCTTCCCTCTTTTGCAGGAGACCCTGTACGAAGTCAGGGCGTGTGCCCTGTAATTCTATTCGACGCCGCATCTTATCTCTGCTGCTGCTGAGGTGCGCATCACGGAATTTTCTCATTTTCTTGGAGAACAACATAAGGAGAAAGTTCTTTAGCCACGGAAAGAAGCCCAGAACCTGAAACATGATAGCTGTCGTCCCCAGGTTGGACATCGTCTCGAGCCATTCGTCTTCCTTGCCCTCTTTCAAGCAACCAAAGGGTTCCCCAAATGACAAGTCACCAACGATATCAAAAGCAACGTAAGAAAGCCAGTCGGAGAGGACCACTAATTGATGATTTGCGGAAGCTTCTCGTAGTTTCTGGCAGAAGAGTTCCACGTAACCTCGGATTATCGGTCCCTGATCGCGCAGCGACTGTTCAGAAAACCCATGGGCCATCGGTCGACGCAGACGTGCGTGCGGCTCACGGTCCTCGTTAACAATACTTAATTTTTCGTCTTTGAACGTGCGGTAGAACCACGGAGCCTTTCCCATTTCTTCCTGGCCGGCTTTCTTGTGGCCCATGATGTGCTCCCACGCATCAGGATGCGAGAAGGAAAGCTCGTCGGGTGCGAGGCGGACGATGTCACCATAGCGTTGGTGCATTTCTAGCACATCATGATGGAGTTTTCCTCTAAGTGCCTGGAATATGTATGCTAATCGCGTTACTCTGTTCAAAAGAGGCCCTGGGAAGCGACTCAATGGGTGGAAGAATACATTGTAGATCGCTTTAGTGACCACCCAGAGTATGACCTATTTTTCTTTTCCATCAGAGACCAAATCAGTTCGAAGAGGGTGATGAGGGAGACCAGGATACCACTGTTATTACAGAACCAACAGAGAACATCCTGCCGGAGTCGTGTATATGCTTTTTTTGACCAGTGTATCGGGAAAAAAGATAAAGGATGGAACCGTGCTTATGATTTTATTGTAGACACACTTCATTAATAGAACGGTGAGTACGAAAGTATCCACCACCTGCATCCTGCGCCTGCACACACCTCCTTCAGGCTGCTCTCTGCGAATAATACCCGGACAGCATTCCTTTGGACGCCCCCTTCGGGTCTCCACTCCTATACTGCCATTTTCGGGCCACACTGGGTGATGCTCTACCGTGACGCTCTCGGCATTTAGGAAATACAGGGCAACTTCAGCATCCAATGCGTAGGATGTGCCTCCATACACATTGCATACTACATAGTTTCTGTCACCGATGCCCTATAAAGATGACAATACAATGCGGAGCTAGTGCCTCCGTGGAATGAACCGGCAGGTTAGAAACCATTGCCCGGAAGCCATTACATCCGAAAACCTCCTTACTGATTGATTATGACTGATTGATTGATTCATACAAGGCTGTGCTTTGTGAATATGCATGGTTGGTAGACATTACGAACAGCGCATTGGGGGTATCTTAGTTTACCGCTGTTAGATTTTTTACATCTGCGTCGCCAGCGCTGTATCTTGAAAGCAAGGGGGCACAGCTGTCTTTGTACACCGGGATGGCCCTTACTGCGCGTCCCTTGCCTGACAATGTGACACACTGCTCTGAACACTGCTCAATATCATCATGGAATCAGGATATAAAATTAAATACGGCCCGGTTAAGAGAAGTCCTCGACTAAAGGGAGGATCAATCGTTTTCTACCCAGCAAACTACAGAAACAGAAGATAAGAAGAGAACCGCAAGTGCCATCTTACCTACATCCACTTCGCACGGAGTATCTAATAACAGAGTATTAGACAATGGCCTCCAGCTCCACTCGAGAGAAACTCGTGGCATTGGCGCGCAAGTTCGTCGCCACCATTAACGACGGCGACATGGATGCAAGTATGGCTCTTCGCACTGCGAGCTGCCTTACACACCAGTGCTGTCCAAGCCTCAACACCCAGCCCCTGAGCAACAACGAAATCAGGACGTACTTTGATGAATGGACGAAAATTGGGAGCAACTCTAAGTTTTGGATTACTGACGAGAGGATTATGGTGGTTGATGAGGTTGCAAAGAGGATTTCATTCCGCGCGGGATGCAGCGCGGATACTATCGTTGGTCCGTATGAGAATGACAATCTAGTTATTCTTCAAGCGACGGATGATTGTGCTTTTGTGGACGGGATATGGGAGTTTTTCGACGCGTTGCGCAAGCGGGACCTATTGGATCGACTAGCATCTAAGCAGGCGTCGAGTGGTCTTGATCGTTGGAGCGTCGGCACTGTTCCTGAGCCTGATAAGGTGCTCTCAGCAAAGATTGAAACGAAGGCCGCTGCATAGCTATGTGTTGTTTTGATTGGCAGTTGGATGAGGACTTGTCTTCTCTATGAAATGAGAGCTTAGTCTCTGAGCTTTTATGCTTGTTCTTTGATCGGAGAGTAGTGGTTGTTTGACGAGTGGGTTACTATACAAGTTCTGGATTCAAGCATAAGAAAATAGGGACCCTTGGTACGGATATGGGTTCAAACAGATGATTTGTAACCAATAATAGATAGACTCTCTGAAAAGAATCTCCGAGGTTGTGCAATCAGACTTTGAAGGAACCATGGATTTCAGACTGGCCCACTTTCTCTGAAATCAATATTACATCGTTGTTCAGTGCAGTGATAACCTGTATCAAGAGCTCAAATCGTTATCTATCATTCACCCAAGACTGGGAGGGGTGCTGCAGATACGATCTTATCAAAGCGCGCGTGTTTTCCCCGATCAGGCAAGTATCTCAAAAGGCGGGGTTGATATCTGCAACCACCTTTTAAGACTGGCATCATTCTCAATACCTACCTATATCCTATCCCAACACTTTATCTTTATATTTCTTCAACTTTCAACACTCGTCTCAAAAGGAAAATGGGTCGTGCTTCGTGGCAAGAGATCGCGCAAATAGCACAGGACGTGCGCGACAAGTCCATTGCCTTGGTCCAACCGCCGGTTCCTGATGTGCCAGAGGAGCTGCCCCAGAATGTGATCAATATACCTCGGCAATTGTTGACGGCCAGGGAGATTGAAATCACAGAAACTGCTCCAGAAGAGCTCGTCAGTAAACTTGCATCGGGAGAATGGACGTGCGTCGAAGTTACGAATTCGTTTCTGCGTCGTGCAGGGCTGGCCCAGAGATTGGTACTCCTCCCGATTTAATAATGAATTTAAAAGACAGAGAAAGATTAATCTTCTACCAGGCAAATTGCATCACGGAGCTCATGTCCGACGAAGCACTCGAACGAGCAAGATATCTAGATGACTATCTAGTCAAGCACGGAAACCCCATAGGCCCTCTCCACGGACTGCCACTAAGCGTCAAAGAACATCTCCCCATCAAGGGCCGTACTATAAACTGCGGTTATGTTGCCTGGTGGGGGCGCATTTCCGAGTCAACTTATACTGGGATAGATGTTCTGTTAAACTACTTTTAATATCTATATTTAAGTAAGAAAATCACAGCTATTCATAAATAGAAGTAAGTAGAGCAAGTCGCCAATAGCGTACAGAGACTGCTGGATGGATTGTCAACCACAGAAGCGGTCTTAGTTTTGGCCTTCTATTGTATACAGGATGAATGTAATTCTTCCATATCCATGCCCAAAAAACATGCCGTAGATCTTCTGATCAAGGATGCAATCGGAAACGCCCAAGCATCAAGTTCTTGGAAACCGCGTTGTCAATGTCGGAGCAATGTGTACTGGACGTCATGACAGATCTATACAATGATCTTATTGACAAAAATGAGGCATCGATATCTTGCGATTTTCGAGAGCTTCAAAACAACCACAGAAAACATCGTGAGTGTTGATGGGCATGGATTATTTATAGCTAGCCCGCATGTACCGATAATATTGAGTGAAGTGATCCATTTTTTAATGATATATACCTCACCGAGGAAATGGTTGAGGCTGAAATGAAGAGACAGAAAGATGGCCACGCGGGCAGCATACAATCACTCCTAGATCCACAGACTGAGAACGTCATTATACTAGTAACGGCCGAAGCTATTCCTGCAATAACCAAGTGCTGTGACCTGGGCACAGTCAAACTACGTACTGATAGCGGCAAATGATAAAATCGTCACTTCTTCAGTACTGCTGTTTCCATCACACAACACGAGGATCAGGGATATGCAACGTGCCTTTTTTCGATCCAGTTGGGAGATCGTCGTTACGGAGGATGTCACCTGTGCCGCAATCGAGAATAACAGTGATCAGAATCTGGGTACGTGTTTTGAGATTTCTGCTTGTTCGCTTAGGCTGTCCGACTTTCATATCCCACAAAGTATTTTTTTGCTGCTGCTAGCGCATACCATAGCCCCACCAGCATTCTTGAATTCTTGTTGGATTGCAACCAAGGCGAAATTGACGATCCTGATTTAATCGCGATCATTGCAGCAGGAAACCACACATATGCGGATCGTCTCCTCGCGCTTCTTTTTGATCGGTTTGAAGATAGAATCTATTCTTCTGAGTGCTTGCTCGTTCTCCGCGGCAAGGGTACCAAACACGTTCTACGTATTACAAATGTGTCTCGCAGCTCAACTGCCAAGTAAACCCGGAGGTACTTGAGGCTGCAACACACAATCCTGTTTTTACGGTGGAAATGATGAAGGTGCGATGGGGGAATTTCAAACACCAGTCACAGAAAGTGTGTTGATTGAAGCTGCTCGCAATGAATGCCTAGGTGATAGACTTCTCGACCTGTTCCTTGAAGAAAGGAAGTCGCAGGTCTCGGAGAAGGCAGTGGCATGTTCTGTGGCGGCTGTTTGTTTATTATGTATCTTACTACCTAATACCTGGCCCCTTTTCCATCGAGATCGCACCAGAGTTGTTTGATGACCTGACTTGGCCCGAAAAATGCTGGGACATCTTACTTTGAAAACTAACTGTTCTATGGGAATGATAGCTTATAGTGTAACTTGGATTAATGAAACTCATAGAGCCTCAAGGGTCTAAGTAAAAAAACAAAAAACGACGATTTCTATTAGCGATGATACTGACCCTATCGATGAAATCTCTGTCATGCTCACGATGTAAATTTAACAAGCTTGGTTGACTATATTGATGTCTGGGTCGACTGTTTCAATTGTATTTTCATTGAGTTATTTCACCTGTGCCAACTCCAAATACGTGATTGATTTAGGATGTCAGATCTGTGAGCTCTTGGTTTCCTGCACTACCAACGCATGTTTTAGTTAGCTTATATTATTTGTTAGTTAATCATCATCAACTACTATTCGAGGCAATGACCTGTCTTTTTCTTCCTGGGAAGCATACATTCAGTGCAACTGTTCCTTGCAATCATTTGCTTTCGACTCGTCTCCAAGGTTTACTGCAATTGATCCCAGCCTCTGCAGTGCACCTGATTTTCCTGGTTCCCAATCATTGCTTGATACATTCCGACTCCGTATTTCTGCCACCTTGTCGAACGCTATCATAGCGTCCACCAAGTCTCCCCGTGTCTCCCGAACGTCTCAGTAGAGAGAAGCTCATAAACGCGCACGCACAGAAGTTGAAAGAAATATTCCATTTCTAGTATGTCGCGAGCAGTATGGCAAGAATGTCAGAGAACTGGCAATGGTGGTTGCTCTTTACAATTTCTCTGTTGTATTCAAATGCATTTCGTGTCAAGACCTAGCCAGTCTGGATATTCCGTGCCCTGAATTGATTTAAAACGTCGACTACCTTTTATGAAAATCACTGAGCATCGTCAGTTCGGCTCGGCTTTCTGGACTTCTGGCATACAGACCGCATTCATCAGCTTTCCAAGCGCCTGTCTTGAAAGGCTTGTCAAAATAGGCATGTGTATAGAACAAAAGCCGACGTAAGTTTTTGAAGATAAATAGATCATTAAGCCTATTGAAAGTATCAGGCAGATGGATGAATGTGATACTTCTGCAGTTTGCGTTACTGTATTCCACCCCCGGGAGGATGTATTACACCCCGCAAGTGCTCTTCGATATGATTACTATTCAGAAGTACACTGTCGGCGAGAGTTAGATAGTGAAAAGTTTCCGATCTGAACCAAGAAGGCTCTAAATCAGCACAACCTCCTCTCTACAAAGGTTCTTATGAATTTTTAGGCGCAATAGTAGTCGTTTCCACGGGTCGGGTCTGACGATTTGATGATCACATCTAAGCAGCTTTTGACTTTTGTCTGGCTACTTACGACAGGTGGGCGTCGGGTCCCAAGTGCTTCGTCTGCAAGAGCGAGTGGACTTCCTCGGATTTCCAATCCTCAATTTGGTAAAGTCAGATCACCCCGCAACGATTTTCACCAATAGTATCCAGCCATTATCTCGATAACTTTGAAGTTCACATTTTATATGAGGGAGAAATGGCACTGAATATATGTCGGTTCTTATCGCTATTCCTTCCCCCGGGAATGGCATCGCCTCCGCCAATACAAATAGAGAGAACGCAACTCCATCGATCAACGGACGAATGAGGAGTCTAATGTATGTATTATCTACGCAAATGTCGAGATAATAGAGGCAGCTGAAGTGGATGCTATCTTTGTTCCTCGCTACTGCTACTGCTGGGGTAGCTCATGACCGGACGGCCGGACAAGGCTGCCAATATTTCCAATTTTACAAGAACTAATGAGCACTTTTGATCGCCCTTATATGCAACTTCCTGCAGCTAAATATGTTTTAGCTTAGTGTCCTTCTCTTCTTTCGTTGCCCGTCAAGCTTTTATGATTTCATGATATAGGATACTACAGCGTAGCGCTTCACCCCTAAGAAAGTCGAAACAGCTTCTCCAGGGAATAGATAAGTTATAAAAGGGACCAACTTTCCCGCCATCTTCACCGTAGAAATGTTTTTCTCTGGGCCCGGAAAACTTCAAACATTCACTCAGAACAATAACTTTCTACTTTCACCAATAGCTCTACTCAATCAGCAACACCATTCATCATGTGTGTCAGCAACGAATCATTCAACTCAATTCAAAACAGATATGAGATTTTCTCCGACTCGGTCTGTAATCAATTGGCGGACAAGGCTGCGAGTCTCTTGAAAAAATAGTGCGTATGAATACATTACACCGTGCATTTTAGATCCTGAACTTAGTCAGAATCTCAATAGTACAGGAGCAGATCTTTTGATCATTTGTGGCGATGGCGGGGTTGGAAATTCGTCTTTGATCAAGTCAATCACAAGCGAGGACGTATATGTTACATCAACTCTTGAATCTAGTAAAGGCCGCCCTAAGTGAGTGTCCGAGACTTTGACAATCATTAGGTACAAGCACAACCGCGCTCGTCCCCACGGTCATAAATGGCAAACGTTGTTTGTTGTTTGATATGCCTGGATTAAATATACGTGATTTTGATGACTGGGATATCTTCTTCAGGCCCATGACGGCAATGTCCGTAGTCCAAAGCTATGTTGAGTTCCGTGGTGTCCTATACGTGGATTCCTTTGTAGGCAATCGCATCACCCCTGCCGCAGAAAAAACTCGTACCTGGCTTTCTCTGTTCTGTGGTCTGGACTATATGCCCAATTTCACGATTGTCACCACGCAATGGGATCGTCTGAATGAGGATGGGATTATGGAAAAGCTTTCTTGCCTTGACAAGTGGAAGGATGGTTTGCTAAAACCTTTGATCTCAAATGGAGCAACCTTTTACCACCATGGACTTTCCAAGAGAGACGATACTTACGAAACACTACACATTGACCGAGAAGTCGAGAGACGGCGAATGCTGGCACGCCGTCATATTGCAACACATTACCAGGATCCGACAAGCTTGAAACTTCAGATCTACGTCGAGATTGCAAATGGCACTACTATCGACACAACACTTGCTGGACGGTGGCTCAAGTATGGGATTACACCTGACAGCACTCAGAGTTCTGGTGAATCAGGCCCATCTAACAAAACCTACTCGCATGACGGTGGTCAACCATCATCCTCGGGCTTCTGGACTACCTTTACATGGCAAGATGCCAAGCCATGGGTCGAGCTCATGTTGAAGGCGACCAGAGTGTACATGTCCTCGGCACCCAAAGGTGGTTCCTTTTCTGACTTTGACTCTATGTCGGAGTCCCAGTCCTGGTTTGAGGGGCCGCCTTTCGTTGATGACGAAGGCGAATTTCCTGACATTTCAATTCCTGAGCCAGGCACCTCCCAGTCATGTGCTATCCTGTGAAAGTACTTTACGTTATCGCCCTGGGATTATTAGCATGATTTGCCCTAGATTGACAACTGCACTTCCTCCCTCTTGTTTCACTTTAGTTTTCGGTTTTTGGCTTTTGATGTTTTAAAATTCTCTCCATACTTCACTATGAGTTCAAGGATGAAAATTATGTTTTCTTACCCTCTATCATGAATTTATCGGTTCAATTCATAGTGCCATTTCTTAAACTATTCTGGAATAATACTCTCTCTCTCTGCAGTACCCAGGTTCCAAACCTGTCACTTCCGTCCATACACCATGCATATTATTTGGTCAATGGCACGGAAATATGTTCGTGTATAAAATCCAGTGCTTCCAGAACCTGATCTTCTATTAACCCTGGTCATGGATACCAAACCATACCTACTAACAACACCTCAGCACAGGATTTCATATCACATATCTTTTCATCTTCATATGGACGTCTGATGAGTTATAGAGAAATGAGAGCATCGCGATATAACTTAGGGTCATCTACATTTAGGAGTCTTTTAGTTAATCATTCTATATAATTAGCCAGGGCTTTAGAAGACTAATAAAGCTTATAATTAAACTCATCCTTGCTATTCCTAGGCTAGTAATCTTCCTTAACCTTATCAATATCCAGCTGTACTTGGGTCACAGGAAACACCACTATAGGATAATTAAATAAATTCCACTAAGCTATATACCCCCAATACCTCACCTAATTCAAAGAAGGGGTAGCCTCCAGTTTAGTTAACAAAAGAATTATATCCACTATACCTATTAGTAGCCTCTAATTATCCACTCCAGTGACAGTATTATTCCATAGCATAGCATATTCTGTTTTGTATTCTACATTCTTTTCCATTAGCTCCCAGATCTCCTCAATCTGTAATTGCTTACGATGCTCATTTTCTGTGATGATAAAATAGGTGCAAGGCAATATCGGCTCTCCACCCTGAGAAGTCCTGAGCCGCTCCGTCTGCATAGTATAGTGTTCCAAGGCGGAATCATGTTTGTATGGTCTCCAGTCCATGATGGACTCCCTATAAACACGCACTGGTAGCCTGTAGTTATACACTGTCCTTGTGAGATACGCCTAAATTACGAGATACATCACCACCTGCCATTCCCACTGTGGAGTCTACTTTAGAACAACTCTCTCAAAGTAGGTATTTGTTGCCGCCTCCGGCTATAGCCAGTCACTGTCTGGCGACTGTCCATGGTGGTAAATAATAGGCCATGCATGAGTTGCAAAGGTATATTCTAAGAGTGCTGTTGAATTTGCGCTTAGCAGGTTGCAATTCGGTAAAATGCTTACAGATTCCTTGATATATTCGACTGAAACTTTCATAGGCAGTGCACTTCAGTGTCTTGGAGACATTTCCTGACAGGTTTGCCTGAGGAATAAGGTTCCCCGAGTTGCACCTTCCTTCAGGGGCACTTTCCTATTTCGGCCTCACTCATGATTACCCGTCCGCAACAGAACCCGAGATAATTCCAATCTTTCATCCAGCGCTGGCAAAGACAGACCGGAGCAAGCTCGTGCGCTAAACTGACACCCTTGTCCGCATCAAAATGGGTCGACGTATAGCTACAAAGGTGCCAGAAACGGCTGGTAATCTTTCATCTGGTGGTAAGGCTGGTGTGATGCTGAAATAAGATGCACTGGGTAGAAACTGGCCATCAATTAACGGCTCTAGTCATAGAACACGCGCCTACAAGTACGCTTTCCGATCCTCTTCCAGTGAGACGCTCTGCTAGGCTGGCACATAGCCTCCCTACTGTCCACGCTCAAGAAAACAACAACATACAAAGATCACCCAGTTCCGAGCCGCCTTCGAAGCCAACCAGTCGCGCCGCAAGGACTGTCTCTACGATGGATTCAAACCAGTTCAGCGACTTATCACTACTAGCCACCACGGAGCTACCAGACTTGCATGACAACGACGAAGCGGACTACGTACCGGAGAATGAATATGTCGTGTGTGGAGACAACCCATTCGAAGATATCGATCAAGGCGACAATGTACTCCCCGCTGGAATCGATTTCCCAGAACTCGCTCGGCCGGCGCTCTGGTCAATGGATGATGACACTGTACCGCAAAGCTGCCAGAATAATGCTTCATCCGCAGCCTTTGACCCTCGTCGAACGTATAATGGAATACTGCGTCCGGATGATACTCCGCAATCATTCAAGGAGATACTTCATGGCATTCTCATCTGGCTTGTTCTGTGGGCACAGCAAACTTGCATTCCCGAGATGCCAGCAGAAGGACCGATAGATCCTGGATATTGGAGCACATTACGGTCAGTAGATATTAAGTGGTTGCTTGAGGAATATATCAAAGCCATCCCAAAAGAAGTCCAATCTTTCTTTGAGAAGGGTCATTGGTCGTTCAATGATATAAAATCTTTTCCCGAGGTCTCAACGAAAGCGAAAAAACGCGGCGTTTACGGCAATTTCTTCCTAGCACAATACAAAGGGATATTGAAATTGATGTCGTATATTGGATTCTCAGTGGATGTCCATGATCGCATGATGGAACACCGCAGTGCCATCGGGGCTTTTACTAGATTGAGAGCTGAGAATCGAATTAAATTCTCGTGGCATTACCATTTAGCTTCACAGCAGAGCAACAAAGCCAAATTCATGTTCAAAGTTCTTGCATTATTTGATGATTCGATGGAAAAACGCTATGTGGTGTTGCTAGAATCTATTTTTATGATTCTTTTCGATACAATCCATTGTCCTTTTTTTCACATGTGGTGGACGGAAGCCTCATATCACCTTCGCAACAAAATTCGCAATGTATTTGCAATTACTTCTCCCATATTCGGTCTCAATCGTGCACTTTCTATACGTGGAATATATTACAACCCTATGAGCGACAAAGTTCTTCCGTGCAGGAGCTGCACAAAAATGACATACCCGCGGGCGGGGTCGGCTCAAAGATACTGTTACGATAGAGAGGATACATCGAAAGGCTATATCTGCGGTGTTTGTTATGATTACAGAAGGCGAGAGGGCTTTCTTCCACCAAAACACCTGGTAGAGCAATGGCAAGAGGGTCGTATTATACTCTTAGAGTCCCGCGGAAAGTCTAGCGAAGCCTGTGAAGATTGCTCTCGACCAGAAACTGTTTTTAGGGCAGATCACCCTTTCCGTAAGTACTCCGGAAAATGGCTATGCAAGAGTTGCATAGACCGCAGGGAAGAGATTGACGGACAACAAACTACATGCGACAATTGTGGAATCGATGAGGCAACCCACAAAAAGACCTCAGCGACGAAGCGCAAAAGACTCATAATGTATTTGGGCAACCTACAAATGAACCTCTGTTTGGTGTGCCGTCATTGCTTAGAGGACCCCAAGGACCCTAAACTTCCGACTCCTCTATTTGCGAAGGTACATCATAAGAAGGGAGAACTTAGATTGGCCCGCGAAAGAGGCGTGATTATCAAATGTGTTCGGTGTGATCGGCCCGAAGATTCAAATCACCATAGACTTTCGACAACTGGAACTGGTCCATACTGCTCCCATCGGGTTGAATGTCGGCGTAAGCGAGAAGCGGAGAGCGTTTAGTACAGCTTTGTTAGCAGAACGATCACTATTGCGAAGGCGGCCATCAACGCAGGCGCGATTTTCTCGGCGTCAAGCAGAGCATGAGTGGAGTTGCGATTAGCGATGATTATATGATATATGTTTTCTAGTTAAGTGGTCTATCAGCTAGTTTACAGTTCCGATGGGGTCCTTCTGATTTCTATAACTCGAGATACACAAGTTTCTCTTACAGAGTGGATACTTGATATCCACAGGGTTGCAAGAAGTGATATGGTATAATTTTTTTATATATAACTTTGTATCTATTTATTTTCAAATCAAAAAGATTGAGCTGCCAACAACATTGAAAAAAGTAATCCGTAGTCTCAACAAGGGCACTTTATTATCCGGACTTGCTCAATTTAGAAAGATGAGGCATCAATTTCACGATGCTTCCGACTGTAGTCCAGCTTCTTTTTCAAAGTGTCCCTCATCAATTGAGCAATCAGCTTGTGACCTACAATTACCCGCCGACTTCGTGTCTAGCTTTTCCGATGTTTATTCGGTTTCGCTACAGCTTCTTGCGCAATCCCCGCGACATCCTGTTCATAGTGTGTAGGGGATGCATCCTATTCTGGGCATGGTTCTCAGCCCCCTGCTGAGAAGCAGTTCGACGGTTGGCTGTAGAAATGGTCGTCTCGCATTGGATATACTAACGTCGTTCGGTAGAAGGTATGAGAGCAAGTCAACTTAGCACTAGACCTGGTTCTAGAATAACCTCAGTGCACCAATAGTAAGTTATCTGCTTTGACATCCATTTCTTTCTCAGAGGGTCATGTTGCGCTGGAAATACTAACCTCCTTCCCTATGAGTTGCCAGTGCGGCCTTCGGGATGTCAGGATATTCTGTTGCTTCGGAAAATCTTGAAATTCTAGCTGTTGGGAGAAATATTTTATCTCCTTGTGACCAAATGTCTCCCTATAACCAAGTCCAAGACACCGACTTGAGACCGACTCGATTCCGGATTGACTCCGTGGGATATACACCTACCTGACCGATAGCGACGCCACGACCTATGTAACACAACACATGTATGACGAGATCTCGGACACAACAGCTATGTGTATATCTACCACCATTTCAAAGGTGGTCATGCAAAGCTTGACCAGATTCTGGCGCGTGCTCGAGGATAACGGTGATCATTTACCCCAGATGGCCAGCCAAACCGTGCAGGGTACATGGTTTAAGGACCAATTAGACAATAGCATAATCAAAGTACCAGGAAGGTAATATGTAGTTGCGGCTTTTTTATGGTACGAGTCGAAGATTGTGCCGTGGAGAAGAGAGACAAGTCCGAATTAGGACTAGCTGTAAAATGGATCTGCAGTGGCTGCCTGGCTGCCTGGTAGATGCTGATATGCCCCACTTTCCCAATCACCCCTTCATCCTCGACTAGCTGCGACTTACCCAGTAACTCTTACGTCGACCTTTACCCTGATCTGAATCGGTCTTTATTCCAACTTGAATTAACTTTTCATTTCGATCTTCGATCTTATCATAAAGCCATTATGAGCATCGTTCCAGATAGCGATTACAAAGATCCACGTCGCTTGCCATTGTTAAAAAGGCTAGATGACCACATCCACAATGAGCCCGTGTCCCTCGAAGCCTGGGCGATGCTCTGGGGATGTCCTATCGAACGACTTGAAAGCTTTCTTGATAGATTCGACAAGGCATCGAGCACTGACGAAACCCTTCCGACTCACATAATGTTCACGGGTCCAACACTGAAGACAGAAATCTTGAAGCCATGTAAGTCAAAGTTAACCTCACCTTCATGGTCATTGTAATAATGGTTTACAGGGCTTCTAAGGAAACGTGGACAGGCCTCGACTTCAAATTCACAAGCTGGAACGCCCACAAATGCCCATACGCCCACGGATGCCGATACACCCACGAGAAAAGGAGCTGGACACCGGCGAGTGGCGAGCACTCCGGTCATGAATAGCAGTCTTCAGGACTCTAGTCCCGCGCAGTCAACTCCATCGTTGGACTTCAGTGTTCCAACTAATTCTGACTTCAGCATTCCAACTAACTCTGAAAACCCGAAACGCGACTGGAGACTTCTAGAACCAGTATGTGCGAATCATGTTCAAAGTCAACAGTATTTATGATTACTAATTTATCTTTATTGGACAGGTCCATGATCGGGATAAGGGTTGTATACTTACGAGGGCATTCTACCCGAAGTATCTTGAAGTCACACACATATATCCAATATCAATGTCCACACTCCTGAGTCCTTCCTCAAAGTTCTGGGGATTGCTCCGAATGTTCTACACTCAAGCAGAGATTGACTTGTGGGAAAAAGCGCTATTCACCAAGGCAAAAACCAAAATCAAAGAGAACCTCATGACCATGTCCGCAACGCTCCACAAGGCATGGGACAACTGCTTGTTCGCTTTACTGCCTCTTGATGTGAATCCCGAAAAGACGAAAATGAAGGTCCAGTTCTTTTGGTTAAAGATCCGGCCACGCGGCGCTCGCAAAGACATAATCCCTCTCTGTTCCGTGCCCGATTCTCCTGCGAACTTAGCTTCCGGATATGGTAATCTTAAAATCTGGAACTGCAACACAGAGCGGAAAATTAACTCGGGCGATATCATTACGTTAACAACCACCGATCCGACCAATCAGCCTCTCCCTAGCAGGGATCTACTATGGATGCGGTGGCACCTGAATCGAATGGCCGCATTGTGTGGAGGTGCGGAAGCAATCGATACTATCTATGACGACGATGACGATGAGATCGGCGACACACCTTGTGTCGAGTACGAAGATATCGATATGGAAGATTATAATATTATTCAACCGTCACGTCCTTCCTCCAAATCGAGTCACGACCCATTCTGGATGGGCGATGTGATGGAGAATACGCCATCCTACCTATCATAGGATCTCCACCTATTTCATTACGTGCTATGATTGATTATCTCTCAACATCATCCGTTTCGGCATGGGCCGTCTCAATATATTACCGTTAATTTTATAGTATTAGTTTATCCATTCCAGCCTTTTGAATGACAATGATCCTTCCTCATACAGTCCTATCTGGAGCCCAGTTCCCCCCGGCATAGCGGCCCTAGTAGAGCACGCCGAAAGGGTATGAATACTACTACTATTACTCTAACAAATCATGGCTTATAGTTACATATCCTGATACCCTGTCTTGTTGAGACGGAGAGAATGAACGACAAGAAGGCGTGAGAATCCTAACGCGCCAGCCTTAGGGTTAATTAAATTGTTTTAACTTCAACCCGTAGCTGTTTTGTAAACGCAATAGAGGTACAAGAGTGTACATTAAAGAGGCCTTCAGATAATAAACAATGTCAGGATACCTATCTCGGAGTGAATATGGTGCAGTGAGAATAGAGATGACCGTCGAACTCCAAAGTTATTGATCCCGCGTCATGTACGAGCAAATTTGGAAAACTGCTTCAATCTGTTATAAATGAACATCTTTGGAATATAGAAATAATGATTCTTATTCTTGCGTATAGGAGTATCTGACTAAAGTCATGTTTATAGCTAGCGCTTGTAAGCAAATTCATGGGTTAAGCCAAGGATGGAAAAGCAAATGTAAGCTATAAACTCGATAGCCAGCTAAACCGTGCAGGGTGCACGATTTGAAAATAGGAGTTGGAAAACAAGTGAGTTTCAGAACAAGAATAAGAATTAGAAGAAGAAGCGATGTTAATGACTCAGCCGACGATGATGCTGTTGGCGATGCTGATGAGGAAGGAAGTATAAAAGTTAAGGTAAGCTAAAGAGAAAACTGGGTGTTGCCCAGTCGAACAAAGATGGTTCGCACTCAGGTATGAATCGTTATCCGGATACCTTAACAGTGACATCAAAGAGATATGAAAATCTCTCTACGGCATCGGCGGCGGTTGATGTAGGTCCTAGTAGCCAGGAAGTTTGATGAAAAGGGACCTCGTTCTTGTAACAGGCTGCCTCTCTGGAATCCGCGTTTTGACGTTTTGGTCCTGGGAGGCCTTTGCTTGGAGAAGTGTTCTCAGCATTGCTTTCTTCGTTGCTGATGTGTCTTTTCAGACCCTGACTGGAAGCGACGAGGTTTTGAGGTTCTGGAGGATTTCGTGTATAGAGAAGTTGTAGTTTTCGTAGATCTTCTAATATGTCTACTGGAAACATGTCGATATGGATGCTCCCTAGACCAACAAACGCGCGACGTAGGGCTCCTGTTGGCGCCCCCTCCCATTCTTTATGAGCTTGTATACCGGTCGCCTGGCTTGAACCTGTTGTGTCCCTCTGTAAAAGGATCATTGACCGTTGCGCCATCATGGCCGCTGCGAAATCGGTCCTTAAAAATAGGATTGTGTACCAACCGCTCCTCGCATCGGCCGCGACCTTTCCCGTGTCTTTCTGGTGCTGAAGATACATCTTCGAGTGTGGGCATTTCCGTTCCAACTTGATGCCCAATTCGGCCCCTTTACAACGTCGTGCGAAATCGGCCTCTTCATAATCAATGAAGTATTGTAGGTCTGTCGGGAAAAAAATCCACCCAGGATCGAGTGCTTTGTCGTAGTTCGGATGGCACGCCCCGCATAGAGGAACAGCATTATATTCGGATCGTATGTCGAAATTTATCACACCGGTCTTAGCGAGGAACTCGATCTACTCATAGATAGATTAGCCTATATGAAATATTCATTAGCGTTATAAACTTACCGCAGAGTAGTCTTCTTGCGGTATAACGTGGGCAATCTCTGGTGTGGTGGTAGTGCAAAGCCAGCATTTGTTTCCATATCGATCTCTAACAGCATTCCTCACAGCATCTGAAAACGGCCCGGAACACGAGGTCACTGTGGAAGCGGAACTTTCGCTCATACCGGAGCCGCCCTCAAATCTTGCTTGTTTCTTCTTTTTGGGTCGAGGGTTCAGCGGCGACTGTCGCACCGGCGATCGTGTCACAGGTGATTGTCCCGATGGAGAATGGAATGGTGATTCCGAGGGCGGTGCTCTCAATGGGGACGAATTTGACTGAGGACTGTCTGCCTCACGGTCTGCCATTTTGGAGTTAATCAACGAGACAAAGAGAGTACATAATAACACGAGGATGTAAGATAACAGAGAACAGGAAGCAGAGAATAGAGAGCAGTGACATACCGAGTCTTGTTACTTTTGCAGCTGTGTGTGAAATACCAGGAGGAAGGAACGACGTTGCAGGAAGGACGTCGCAGGAAGTACCAGTAAAGGAAGTCTCACTTTGGACATGGCTGCCTATTAGCCCAACAACCACGGTTCACTTTCACTCTGTAGGCAGTAGCACTTATGGACCGAGCGGTACCAATTGCAATACTTGCCGTGTAAATTCATGTAGGCAGCAGCACAGAATCAAGATTGCCCCTATTCGAGTCGCAGCAGCCCGTACAGGCCAACAGCGTGTTTGCAGGACACTGGGTAGGTGCCCTGAAGTGCACTGACCATGGAAACGACTGATCCTTTCTTTTGGAATAACTGCTATATTTGAACGCGTCGGTGCTAGGTATATACGCGGTCAATTGCATCCTTGAGCAGACCTGTAAAGCGTAGAATTGGGGCTAGTGGTAGGTCGGATAACGGAAACACGGCTGTGGCCTTGTGAGCCAATCGGGAGCTGTTGATTGATCGAATTTTTATGAGTTATATTAGGCCTTTAAATAATCAAGGGGAAAAAACTATGAGGTTGAGACGTTGATACAGGGAAAGATCTGCTTCTAAGCCCCCTGCTGAGAACCAAGTCTCTGATAAGATTGGTTGGGTGGTTAGCAAAGTCATAACCACCTTGGGGAAGACCGGAATGCGGCATGGCAATATATTGAGAACTGGAGAACGGTGGCTCGTGCAACTGTCATGAAGTACTGGGAGCATGCAGTAATGCTTGAGAAAGAACTTTATGGTGAGGCCAGTATTTCTGGAGAAGTGAACATTCAATCGGATGCAGAACTCGAGAATATAAAGGTTGTTTATGGCTCGGACTCAAGTGATGACGACGTTCAACATGGCGTCCTCCATTGGATAAACATACTGTTGGAGTATTCTGTTTCCTTGGGGCCGTAATATTGGAAAATCTTGATCGGCGCTCGCTCTCTTATTCTGCCCAAAAATCGTCGACATGGTGAGGTGCCAGGGTAAAGACTGGCGAATTAACTGTCGCAAGTTTGCTATCCTAGCCATTATTGGTTTTTTATCAGTTGGATGGATCCTTTCTCGAAGAGTCGTCTGCGATCATAATGCCTGAATATTTAGGCTGGATAAATTAACTCACAGTGTAGTTGCAAGACTAGTCTGACTGAACGTTTGTTTACTGGACGAGTTTGTTGGCAGTAGTCGCGCGCGCAATTTGCCGACCAGCTTTCATCGTACGGCAGTGCAAGTAGGCTCGACTTCTTCGATCAAACCAGAGCTTGCAGACGCTTCTGGGTATGGCATGATTTGGCGAGAAATATTGAGGATTTTTGGTGGGTTGGGCACGAGAGTTGATAGTCCCATAAGGCGCTAGTCTTGATATGGTATAGGTCTATTGACAGATCTCCGATTCTCTGGGCCGCCGGCGCGTAAATTTAAATTAAACACCACGCTAAAACGGTTGACGGGTTCCCCACTTCTGCGTATCGCGGCAATCGTCAGTCACACATATAACCCCATACAAAAAAGCTGATCAACACAGAACGTTGTGAAGTAATTCGACAGTCAAGTAGTGGCAAGTGAGTGTACGCCTATCTGGCAATCTTTTTTCTTTTCCCTGTCCAGAATATTGAGCAACACCCAGACTCATACCAAACCTGACGAGACCGACCGAATAAGCCTGTTCGAGCTGCAATCCGGCGGTTACCCAGAAAATCATCAAGTGCGCAAGTCAGCAAGTCGCCAATCCAGCCAGTCCATCCAGGGGGGTAAACCGTGCAGGGTACACGGTTTGAAAATAACAGTCTGCCTGCTCAGGCCTGTTTTCCCCGGCGTGAAATATCTCTCCGCAGACAACAGTCGTGATGGCGGACTCAGACTGCCTGACACTACAGCCGCATCCAGACCCAGTAGCAGTGATTGCATGGTATGTTTATCCAGCACGGGACTCCATGTCGGGTGTTAACTAGCTGAAAGGACACTTGCTGCCGAGACCCAACCGATGTGTTTCTCGCACTGAATGAGAAGCGATTGCCAGTCCATCTATCGGTACTGAGGGAGCAGTCTTTGTTCTTCAAGAACCATGAGCCAGGAGAGGAAGTTTTTGATGGGAATTCATGGCGTGTGAGTGATTTAGCCCGCGTGTTTGCATTTATATTTCTAACATCCTATATACTATAGTTTGAAGTTACCGGGGAATTTGATCTAAGTGGCATGTTCGCCAACGAGGTCATCACACATATGGTCGATTTTATGTATGGCAGGACTTTGAAGATACAATCCCTCGGTAGACTACTGGAACTGTGGCATTGTGCTCATACGCTTGAAATTCCAGTCTTGGCTGCCTTGACAAAGGACAAGATCTTGGAATACATTACCTCCAATTTATTGACAGAAAGTGTGTGGGAGTTCGCCGATGCTATCTTTTCGCCGCCAGCGCAACATAGGGACAGGATCATCCAGAGACATCTATTGGAGGTTTCAATCGAACGTTTATCTAAGCTATTAACGCATCTTCCATTTCTGAAGGCAATGCAGGAGGTCCGGAGTCTAAGAGATGGTATGGCCTACCAGCTTGGAAAATTCACTCGTGCCATAGTGTGTCACAATTGTGATCCTCAAGGAAGCAGGGATTACTGCTGGTGCTGTGGTACTCGTCTATCGAACTTGCCCAATTGATTAGTACAGATAACAAGCGATTACTACGTCTATGTGCTCGAGATTATTATCCTGGCCAGCTTAGATTGACGGAAGGTTTAATTAGGTGATAGAAATCAATTTCGAATATTACCAATCCAATCCCCGCGTTGTGGCCAATGCATCTTTTTCTATACTCTATTTGAGAATATAAGGCAAGTTAATATTGATCATGATAACAGGAGTATAGAATCTGTTTAGACTAAGCGCCATTCTAACGAAGATGAGGTCCTTGCCCCGGCTGGATTTGATGAAGGTTACCGACAGATAGGATTTTAATAAATTGATATCTGCAATAAGAGGTCAGACCATGCAATTTATTGGCTATAATGGGTTGAACGAGGAGCGCTTCATGGGATTTGCACCTTATAAATGCATCAAACTGGCTACCCCCGTCGATATTTGGCAGAATATGCAGACAGGAACATGGCCCAACTACTGATGGGTCTACCATTTTTAAGTCAATTCTAGAAAACGCATTCAGGGTAGCCGTTTCTGCCGCTTACTTATGTCAGAACCAAGCTTCCCCTTTTAGTTTAGCGTCTCTAATATCAACACCCTGAGGCTCGCGACTAGCTGCACACACGATAATACACATATCTTCGTGTCCTCTACGTTCTCGATAAAAACAGACGGCCTCGTCAGATGTCACTGGTCTTTGTGATTGCTCTTTTTATGAAAGACTGAACTCCAGGCGCTATTGGCCCACCCCACCTTCCACCTTTCATTCACTATCAACACTGGTTTCGACTTTGCTAGCCACCCGACCGGTCTTGTCAGAGACTCCTACCATCACGCAAGATGGCTCTGATATGGAAGTTACCGGGCGAACTGTTAACACTCATATTTGACGCCTATGTTCAGCAGGATTGGAATGACCTTGAAGATGGTGACAATGTCTTGGAGAAAAGGCTTGTTTGCAGTCAGTCATCACTTTCCTAATTTTATATATAACGCTCACTAACAGTTTTCACTAGAAACTTTCGATGCCTTGATCTGCAAACATGCATTCAAGAAATTAGACTTGGATCATTTCATGGCACCCATTTACGATGGTGACGATGATGACGATGATGACAATGACACCCCCTACGAATCCAACCATCGACGCATAGAGTGGCTGTTATACACAGCAGTACTTTCGGAATTGAGCAACGTCCCTGCGAATGCGCTATGCTCCACTACGCCAAAGCCATGGCTAGAGAACTATTGTTTGTCTTGCACCGCAGATCATGGGTACATCAAGAGTGCTTGTGCCGTTGCAGCCTCGTATCATGGGTATCGTACCATTGGTGAACGGATTGATGCGATGGATCGAAAGCTTGCCCTCTCCCAAAGACTCTGGCCGAAAGCTAGCTGCAATATGCTTCCTGTAGCAGCATATGTTGGCGATTACACCGCTGCCTCGCTGCTTGTGAGCGAAGGCAGCAACGTCAACCTCTCGGATGACTTCCTTGGGCCTCCGTTATACGCTGCTGCCAATAAAGGCAGGATCTCCATTGTCCGCCTATTACTTGACCACCAGGCCGATCCAAATGTCGCAGGATTCCTCGGCACTCCATTACACATTGCCACAAAGCATAGAAACGTGCCACTGGTGGACTTGCTACTCAAGTATGACAACATAGACCCGAATTGCCTTGACAGGAACGGAGTGACTCCCTTGTGGTTTGCCTCCTTTCGTGGCCAGTCTGAGATTGTGAGACTTCTTCTTACCCACAAAAGCATTAAGGTCGATCTGAAATGTGAAGATGAGATTGATGAGATTGACAAAATTACCCCTCTCGCGGCAGCAATACAAGAAGGTTGTGCAGTAACAGTACAAATGTTACTAGCTCGAACGACCAAGCGCTTTTCTATCGACAACGCGGTGGATGATGCCCTTCGTTTTGACCATGTGCAAGTGTTGCAACTCTTGCTAACACATGCGAAAAAAAATGTATGTGACTACAAAAGAGAAGGTCACACTCTATTATGGTGGGCAATCATGGCAGGGGCAGAGGGCATTCTGGAGATGCTGTTAGCCAACAGCGATATCAACCCTAATGCTGTTAATGAGGATGGCCACACTCCATTGTGGGTGGCTATCAACCAAAGAAATTTCAGAGTAGTAGAACGTCTACTACAAAGGCAGGACTTCAATCCCAATCAACCTCTCGATGCGATGCACCCATCTCCACTGTGTTATGCGTCGGAGACTGACCACTGGCCATTGGTGGAATTATTGATTAAGCATCCAAATATTGATGTAAATGTGCAAGACAGGGATTTAAATACGCCAGCAATCATCGCATCTCTCGCAGGCCATTCACGCACCCTTGAAATACTCCTACAACATGGTCAAATCAACCTGGCGCTACAAAACAACCAAGCCCGGACAGCCTTGATGTGTGCCGTGGAACAGGGACATGAAGGTATAGTGCGACTCATTCTGCAGCACAATAGTGGTTTGATTGATATGCAAAACACATCGGGCAGTACATGTTTGATGTGTGCTGTTGAGGGTGGCCATTACCATATTATTCAATTGCTCTTGGAATACAATCCAAATGTTTGGCTCAAAGATCGCCTTGGACACACAGCATGGGATTATTCGCGGGATAAATGTGGAATCAGAAGCCTTTTCCAGAAACATTGGGACAGAGAGAAAAAGAGAGCACTAGACTTGGATTGAATTTATGCCTGGACATGTCGTTGTTGTCAGCTAGCCAGCCCTATCTAGGAGAGTTATCAGCTTAGAACACAGATATGGATTATGCCTAAACCAACTACAATAATGAATGATCTGCGAATTTTTGCCTTGAATCCATTGAGCGTAATTATATATATGTGTGGGCGGCAACCATCATGCGGCTATCTGGAACAAACTTTCCCCTGTCGATCCATTTAGCCGCGGGAGTCGACCGAATTATGGATACATAGTTAAACTTAGCTCGCACGTGAGCTATTCCTATATGGGACTAGCTCCGTAAGGCTTATCTTATCGATTCTTCCCCACGTCTGCCAACATTCACCTGAACTGTCACAGCCAGTATCCGTCTCGTCCAGTTGCCTGACTATTGGAGCCGAACGATCAGCATATTGGATAATGACTTATCGCTTTCTATCCTTGACATTGGTTTGAAGTTCAAGTGAGAAGATCAAGAGCTCTCAGGCTGCTTGCGCAAGATTTTGCTGCTTGGTTTGACCTCACTTTGCAACACCAGGATTACCCATAACGCGGGTATTTGGCCCCGTTCTGGATCCGCAAAGTGAGATTTCCTTGAGACACGCCCCGCCTCACTTCCACCACCTCAAATCCTCAATCCTCTTTACTCTCTTTCACCCACGCTCTCTCTTCTTTGATTACTTGTAACCAAGAACCTGGCGATCTCTTCTCTCAATTCTTCGACTAAAGCAACAGTTGAAGCCTTCGCAATTCTCCCTCTACATACTCCAGACCTTTGCGTATCGAGCAAGGGTATTTTTGCCTACATCGAACCAGTGGTTCAGTAGAAATCACTCAAACAAGTCCATCAGCCAGGTTGCTACTCTGCTGAAGTCTATCGCGACCTCTCCGCGCAGTAACAACCTTGTCCTCCGGTTATCTCCTATTACGATACATTCTCTACTCCAATATTCACTTCCCTCCTGCTTTTTCTGAGAGCTGAAGTCGCCGATTCGGTGAGTACTAGTTTCAACATGTCTAGCCGTCTTTTCGACAACTCTATGCGACCTTATTTTGTTGCTGGAGAGTGACGGCGTCTCCATTGCTAATACCTCATTTTTCAATGCTAGGAACAGTCGAAGCCTTCCCAATTCTCTCTTACACAGTCCTTGCGTGCGATCCGATAAGGGTACAGGCCTTGAGCCCGTTCCTACACAACTACATAACATGAGGTAGGTCCTGTTCATGACCCATCAGATAGGAAATGTAATAACATTTTATACGGATTTAGCGATCAGACGGCCCTGTCAGCTTCCTACAGCAAGATGGGTGGTATAACCCTTGCAGGGCGCCACTTCGAAAACATCGTTGAAGTTTGCGCGTACATGCGAACCTTATCCCAGCATGAAGATAAAGCTTACGTGGACGATATTATTACCCAAATGTCGGTGGATGTTTGGACTGGATATGAAAGCACTGTGAATTACATGCAAAGATTCGTTAGTGTTTTTATGTCAACGGTGCAACAGGTTATTCCTGAGAGTGCTGAACCAGCTTGGTGGAAGCAACGCGAGCTCCTAGCTGCCCATGCGACGTTGGAGAAAATCAGAAAGAAGCAGAAACAAGAAAGAAAGGTGACAAAAGACAATCGAATTGACTATGTCATTGATGCTTGGGGAGATGCAGGCAAGTATCTTGCACAAACCTCACATCATCGAGAGGAAAATATGCCTTCAACTCCATCGCATGGCAAAGCTGAACAACTAGGTGGATTTGCAAAAGAATGTGGTGACTGGTCACATGTGGTTCATTATATAAATCGCGTTATATTTGAACGCCGCTCTGTTCCAAATCCGAAAATAACAAGACTGGTGCCAGGCGTAACAGATATCAGCCGCGCTAGAAAGTTATTCAATGAGCAAAAGAGTACGGCGCCCAGACTGACTCAGGAGGAAATTGCCCATCTCGAAAAAGTAACCAATAGGTCCTATAACTTCGATCGGTTTGGTCTACTAGCATACAGAGCAGCAGACGATCCCACTTCCGGTCCAGGACGCACTCAAACGTTTGAACCGGAGGCAACTCCTTCTCGCCAGCTGCAACACTCGCTGGCTGATCTCACACCAGCGCCGACTCCTTCATTTCCACTGAAGGATACCCAGCTGGAACGCTCGCAGGCCGATCTCTTGTCCCACCCTGCACAGCCTGATGATGAGTCAGACGATAGTATGGGGAATGTACCAGAAATACCGCTTTGTGGGGGATTTTCAGATGATGGCAGCTCAGAGCTTGGGGAAGATGGCGTGCACTTATCCAGTCAAACCGTGCAGGGTACACGGTTTGGCCATCGAACCGACGAGGAGATGTCTGAGGCTCCGAAACCACAAAGCGCACCAGGAAACCGTTGGTTTCCCAGCTCGACTTATAGACTTGGTTATTTGCGTCCTTTCTTCCAGACGGCATCCAACGAAACCAGCCAAACCATGCACCCTGCACGGTTTGACGCTCAAGCTGACACTGAAATTACCGATGGCTCAGCAACGCTACCACCCAATGAACTTGGTCAAACCGTGCAGGGTGCACAGTTTGGCAATCAAGCTGAGAATCAAATGACGGATGCACCGGTCACAACAAATGAAAATGGTCCGTCTTCAACACAGGTAGAGCAGCCTGAGGATGCTGCCCAGAGCTCGGCCACAATAAATGAAAATGGTTCGTCTTCAACAGAGGTGGAGCAGCCTGAAGATGCTGCCCAGAGCTCGGCCATAACAAATGAAAATGGTCCGTCTTCAACAGAGGTGGAGCAGCCTGAAGATGCTGCCCAGAGCTCGGTCACAACAAATAACAACAGTCGCTCCTTGACGAAAGATTGCAAATGCCACAGCGTCTTATCCAGAAGAGAAATCCTGGCCCTTATGGCTCTACCGACCTTCGATAAACACAATGCGGATGGTGAAGATTCAGCCATTAGCTTCATCTATGACATACACCTTAGACTGCATCAGATGGAAGAGAACTTATCCAAATCTCGGAAAAATATCTTGTGCGCAACCCATGCAACCCATCTTGCATCTACACTGAACCTAAAGATTCCCAAATCAAATGCCGAGTGTATTCGACGTCTCGCTATTGTGGCTGAATATGCGACTGATCGCGCAAGATGGTACAAAAAAAATGTGAACCACAAGAAACGCGCAGGTTTATTTCATCACGGCAAGGTGAAGGTCATTACAAAAAACATAAACCTCCTAGAACCTTTTAGGTTCCAGCCGGTTGAAGACAGCGAAGACCCTCCTCAAGAGTCATGGGCCATCCCACACACCTCTGAGTCCCTCGCCGTTGTTTTGAAGGACACTCTAGAGCGATGTGGGATTCTTGACTATCCTGATATGAATAGCTTTGAGACCAGTGGCCTTGGAATTTTCTCGTCTCTCTTTGCGTGGTGGAACGAAGGAAAGATCAGTCTTTCCTCCATTGCTCAGGAGGAAATTCAGACGTTTGAGCATCACCTTAGACAGAAATATAAGATGGAGAATGTCTCGAATCCTGTGCGAAAATTCTACCAGTTTTCGCTCACGCAACAAGCAATGAGCACCGACTTGCTTTTATTTATCGTGCTGAATTGTATCCGTCCCCATTATATTACCGAGGAGCGCAACGCCATAGACCCCCGGATGACGGCTATTCCGCTTCCAGCTATCTATGCGCATAACGGACATGATGAACCATCTATCAGGATGCACAATCCTGACTTCTTCCGCGATCTCGGCAACTGGGTGCCAACTTATGCTATTGTACCTCTCGAACATAAAGTACAGTACTACGCATCTGCCATTGGAACTTCAACCGAAAACGCCTGTTCATTCTTAGAAGATGTCGGCATGTCTGAAGAGCTCGGTTACTCTGCCCTAGCTCTACATATCGATTATGAGGTCATCAAAGAGGCGTTTGATGCGGATTCAGAAAAATGTCCCATTTCAGAAGGCCAGGTTACTACCACTGGTGCTCTTCTATGGCATGGCGGGATTCCGATCAATCCATTCAGGAAACCCGAGCGCGACGACGACTCTAACACACTTGCCTACCAGCTGTGCTTTCAACACCCGGACTTCGATGATATGATCGGCAATGACGACTTGCAAAAGGCTACCTTAGGCCTTTTGCCATTGCACGGACGTAACGGTCATTATGTTCCATATGCTCGCTTTACCCCTCCATTTTATCAAAAACCTCTATCTTGCATTGATCCACTTGGGGAATGTATCCTGTCTCATCAGCCATGGAATTTTGCTGCAAAGTCAATTGCAGAGCTATTGCTTGGAGAAAACCGCGAAGCAGCTTGGGCATACATACAGCAATGGCAAAGACTCACACGTGATTCTATTATCACTCAATGGGCTGAGTTGAGACGTCGCGAGGAATTATTTTATGGGACTCGGAGTCTTCCCCAATATGTAGATGCATCCACAGATGAAGATGAGTTTGAAGTGGAAGCTTCTGACACCAGCGATGAGCATGACTCGGATGATGAGAATGAGACCAGCCAGTACGACGAAGATGAGGCTAGTGCGGGCGCAGAGCAAAGCAAGGACGTGGAAATGGAGGACGATGAGGAGATGGAGGATGATGCGGATGATCAGGAGATGGAATTAGAATGATATCAAGTTATCTTATGCATGACGATCCTTAAGTCCAGAATAGATTAAGGAAGACTTTTGTATCTAACCTGAGCTAGGCAGATTCATACTAAAATGACATTGGTTGTGAATTTTGACGTGTTATCCATTGGGTTTCCAGGTATTATTCGTCCACGGTGATGAAGCTTTCTAGATAATCTAAAGTCAGTACAAGATGCGTAAGCCTTTAATTAATCATACCCATTATGCGTAGTTTTGACCAATGTACCGGCAGTGCCTCAGTATTTTCAGTATAAGTTGTTTGGTACCTAGTCTCCAATAGCCTCCCCAGTTAAGTTATAATATGCCATCTCTATCGTTAGTCTCACGGCGCGATATTCTCTCCAGGATAGGTAGGTATACTCAAGTTGTTTGTCATCTGAAGGGTATATAATGTTCCCACCGTTGGATAACACACACAGTAGAAAATATAGCTATGCTTATATATTCAAGTCCAGTATATTGCTCTGGTTAGAGTAAACTCAATTGATTAATGGTTTAATGGTGAATTAAGATGACGAGGCAGAAGTCCAGATTAGGTTTGCATAACGCAGGTCATAAAGAAGATAACAAGCCATGAATCTAGTAGAAGAAGAGAGCTTTAGTAGAGAATGTAATAATCTGGTTATTGATTAAACTTGCACCAAGTGCGATGATGAATAGCCTCTGAATTTTACATCAGATGCATCGATCATTAGTATACGTACATATCATGCGGGGAACCGTATGGCGGGAACATTGCCCTGTCGATCCACGGTGTCGGGACTCGGCAGACAAATTAGTAACAATTTCTGCTACAGAGCTATTCCTAACTAAGACTAGTACAATAAGTTTACCTGGAGTCCTGTACATGAAGCTATTCATAAAATATATACAGTATTCCAATATATAGCTATCCCTCTTTTTAGCCAAGCCCATCTCTGGACGAAAAATTTGTATATAGGTAAGATTTAGTGCATAGTACCAGTCGCCCAGCTTTCAACCCCAAGTTCATAGCGTGGCGTGAGTAGTTCTTATTTGAACGCAGGGTTAGAATGCGGCCTTAAAATATGGATTTGTAGCTAAGAATTGGCGCTAAGCAGCCAGCCTCCCAGAAAAGCCCACCGCCACCAAGCAGCTCTCCTTCTCTTCACTGTTTCTCCTCTTTTCAAGCTTCAACCGTTCGCGAATCGTAAGTACTCTCCACCCCCATCATTTTTCATCAATTTAGTATCAAATTCTATCTTGCTGCACCTGATTCTGCATGGCTCTCTTTTTTCTGCTTCATTTCAAGTGTCTGATCTCATCTTTGTGCGACGAGTGAGAACCTACCAGCAAAACTGATCAAACCCCACCCCAACTCTGCAACGTCGACATTTCTTACTCTAACCTCACTTTATACAGCTTCTGGTCGGCTCTAATATTGGCATATGGTGACCGCTTACTACGTTGAACACCATGGAGTATGTGGCTATCATCCTTGACATGTGACGGGATTAGACTAATCACGATATGTTTATTCAGGGACTCCCTCGTTTCAGTTGAAACCCCAGGCCCAAAGTCGATACAAGTGCTGGGAAGGACGTGGCCTAGCCAAGAGTTGTTGTTCCAGTATCTACGAGATGAGGCCCAGGCGAAGGGCGAAGACGGAGTTGTCCCAGTGATACTGCAAGCAGCCACCGAACTGTCGGAGAAATATGAGGATAGAATGAATAATATTCATTCCTTCCTTACAGACTTCGTCGATGAGGTCAAAAAAATCTGCCCTGCAGCGGGGAGGAAGGAATGGTGGAAGGAACACGATGTATCGAATTTGTGGGAACAGCTTTCAGCTATTCGTAAAGCTGAGAAAGCCCGACGAACACGCCGTGAGGAGCGTCGCCAGGGACTTATTGAAACTACGTGGGGAGACGCAGGAACTTTTCTACTTGATCAAGGGTCGAATGGCAACAAAGTCCAATACTTAAATGCCCTGGTACAGAAGCATCCAAACTGGGATGTAGCCAAGCATTTCATCAACCGAGCCATCTATGACCGTCTTCTCAATTGGCAGAACGGACAGCCGAAGCATACTAGACTTACGACCCCAGATGCACTACGTGCGCGCGACATGGCAGCGACAAATTGCCCTCCACCAGTCATAACAAATGATGAACTCAACGCCCTTAGTCATTTGATCAGATATCAGTATACATACGATAAATTCGGTCTACTTGTGCTTGTTGCAGCCAATAGGGTCCAGTTTGTGATCCCAAGGACACCTGGGCATGCAAACACTGTTCCGAATACTCCGCAACCCCGGGCTGACAACCAGTCCAAGGATAATCCTGCAGATGTTTCGAAAAGCAATCCTCAAACCGCCGCTTCTCAGTAGGGGGCTGAGAACCAGTCCCAGAATCCCCCCACAGACGTTACTACAACCAATCCTGCAACTGGTACTGAGAAGGAGGCTCAGAATACCCCTACAAACGTTCCTCCAACCAATTCTCAAACCACAATCAATCCTACAACCGGGGCGGAGGAACCGGCTCGGAAGCCCCCTGCAGACATTCCTACAACCAATCGTCCAACTGGGACTGAGAAAAAGACTCAGAAAACTCCTACAGAAGTTCCTACAACCAATCCTACAACCGGGGCGGAGGAACCGGCTCGGAAGCCCCCTGCAGACATTCCTACAGCCAATCCTCCAACTGGGACTGAGAAAAAGACTCAGAAAACTCCTACAGAAGTTCCTACAACCAATCCTACAACCGGGGCGGAGGAACCGGCTCGGAAGGCCCCTGCAGACATTCGTACAGCCAATCCTCCATCCGCTTCTCAGCCCCCTGCTGACAACCAGTCCCAAACTACGCCTGCTGATGCTTTTACAACCTCAAAGGGGAAGAGAAAGGCCTCAGAGGAAGAATCCGACCGCCGTACGAGAAACCGCTGTGACTGCAATGAGCTCCTTTCACAGGAACAGATCAGTATGATTGATAGGTTAGTCCCACATGAAGACCGTGAGACCGAAACCAATGCGATCAGGGTTATTCATAAGCTTGCGGGCCAGTTCCACGCAATGAAAAAGTCTTTTAAATCCACACACCCAAAGGCAATGTGTGAAGAGCATCTACTTAAGGTTTTATCTTCTGTGAGGATGATTAGAGGTCAGATGGCAATGACTGAGATCATAACACGCCTGGCCAAAGTGGCTAATTATGCAGAAAACCGCCAGGTGTGGATCAAAAACAATATCCGACACGATGATCGTTCTAGATGGTTCAGCCTTGGTCGTATTCAGCCTTTCCTCGATATACATCCATTTCAGCACGAATTCGAGGAAGACCTAGACGAAAATATTGAGACCCCAGATGACACATATTGTCTACCAGCTACCGAAGAGGATCTTCATAACATTCTGAAGGATCTTCTACTTCGAAGCGGCTTCAATGCCTTAGACATAAACGCGCGTTCATTCTCAGAGGAAGGATTACTGCAGCTCAAGGATTTATTTTCATGGTGGAAAGACGGGGAGACTTCTTTGGCCCAAATTGCACAAGAAGAAATGGATGTCTTTGAATACCATTTACAAACTACCTACAAGGTAGAAAATCGATCTGACCCCATTCAAAAATATTTTCAATACTCTCTTACCCAGCAGGCATTTGGAATGGATCCCATGATGTTTGTTTTACTACATTGCCTTCGACCTCAGTTCGAAGACAAATCGAAGACCATCATCGACCCTCGGATCATAACAGTACCAATGCCTGCAATACATGTGAACTCCAAGACCGGTAATACAGAAATGTTCTTACACAACGCGCGTTGGCAACAAGAAGCAGAAGATACATATAAGGCACCTTTTTACGGAATTGTGCCTATACTTGAGAATTGCCGTCCAATGCGGTATTGTGCAATAACCTATGGCACTGAACTTGAGGCTGCATTGGAATTTCAATGCGAATATGAAAAGGCTGATGACCTAGCAATTCGATTCGATGCTCGGCCTTCCAGCATTGACAGCCGGATAGCGAAGGAGCTTTCTCAGTCAAATCCACTGTCATTTCCACTGGCCACTGGCCTAGTACCAAGGCTCGGGGCAGTCATCTGGGATGGCTGCATCCCTATGATGCCGTACCGGGCCAGTGTCCGCGCGGTGGATCAAGCTTCTAAACTTAACGATGACGAACCAGCACCGAAAAATCACTTACTCGCATACCACCAGCTATGCTACAGCCACCCAGAGTACATCGACATGATACCAATCGAAGACCTGACCAAGGCACGACAGCAACTGCAGCCGTTGGATACATTCCCCGCTGCCCATTCTTGTCGTGATCACCTTTATCCCATCCCCGATTACAAGCGCGTGCCATATCAAACAGTCCTACCAGCTCTAGACCCATTGGGACGGGCAATATCAGGCCAGCAAGAATGGGGAATTGACGCGATGGCTATTGCAGCCATTCTGCTTGGGCGAGATCGAGATGCGGCGTGGGACTTCATTCAAAATTGGAGAAATACAATCCGGGCTGTCGTACTCAAACACTGGGAACGGGCCAAATCCTTGGAAATTGGTTACTATGATGAGCATAGCTTTTCATATGTTGGGAAGGGAGATGATTTTAGTGGGTATGAAGATAGCGACGATAGTGATGAAGAAGAAGATGATGATGAGGAAATGACGGGTTAGAGGGTGCAGAATATGATGGTAAACAGGAGGTGCAAATGACAGGGTACATCCAAAACGAGAATATCAAACAATACAATCATTGGATTATCAGTCTTGCGAGACAGATAGCAGCAATTAGCTAGAGAAATCTACATAATTTACCAAACTGGCTTTTTTAATCTAAAGAGAGTATATGGGTATTTCTTAACATCTAGGGAATCTCGTTCTAAGCCCCTACCTAGCCATGAACCCGGTCTTCTACATAGTTCATTCAATTGGTAGCCTGTAAGATACTAGATTTGGTTTTAAGCCCCCTACCTAAACCACCGGGTATAGCTAGAGTATGTTATAATTTAACCAAGAGAAGAAGGGTGGGAATAGGAAGGGATGTAGTAGTAGGCTATAGAAAATAAAAACCCAATTTGTGATCCCAAAGGAACTTGAGGCCAGGCAACGCAAGAGCTTGAAGAAAACCCAATATTCCTCGTTATTCTGCATTGATCCAGTGGGAGGGTGCATACTGTCCCATCAGAAATGGACACTGGCAGCACAGTCGATTGCGGCCCGATTACTTGGAGAAGACCGCGAAGCGGCATGGGCGTATATCGAGGAATGGCATATATATATATTTGTTATACGCGACACTGTTGTTCGTCAATGGGCTGAGTCGAAACGACGTGAGAATTTACTTTACAATAATACGAGTCTTACTCCCTACGTGGGCGCAACCGCACAGGACGATGAGATATCAGTGGACGCCCCTGACACTGCCGATGCGTACGATTCGGATGACATGGATTTGGAGGACGACGGGGTCGGCGAGGATGGAGGTGAGGCCAGCGATGCAGATCAAAGCGTACACTTGGATTTCGAGGACGATGAGGAAATGAAAATGGAGGACTTGGAGGACAAAAAGTAAATGGGCTTAGAATGATATTCTAGTACTATTGCTATTCTCGCAAGTTCGCTCTGGGATATGTTATCTTGCGCTGTTCTTGTTCTGGTACGGAAGAACTTTATTGCTTATAGAGCTGCAATATGTTTATTGTATGGAAGGTGCATGATTGACGCTAAACATGGAAGAAGTAATTGCAAAGGAGTCGTGAATTTTGTTGCAAAGATAGTATGAGGCTCGCGTCCAATTCGCATGGAACCATAGACAATGGATTGTATTAAAGCGAATCATAAAGATTGATTACAGCAAGAGCATATAGCTTTTTCTTTCAATAGAATCGTAGTTTGAAGCTGAATGCAGTCAGATCGATGTTGAATTAATATTTTAAACTTCGGTCTGGCGACGGAACGGGCCGACCCTTGTTTTTACGACCAATCCAGCTGTTCGTCACAATTACGTGTGCAGAGAGGACTTAGAAAGGTACGATCATAATTCAAGTCTATTCTCAGTAGTTACTATACATGGCATGTAATTAGACAACTGCAAGTCAAACCTAACATGGAGTTGCGAGGTTGGGCGGACCAAGAACTCAAATGGTGGCAACAGAACCACAACAAAACAGAAATTAAACATTAGTAAGGGGGTTGAATTGCTCTAATAATGCCCAGTGCTTCGGCGAGGGAGGGTGTCCATTTCCCCTACAGTTATTCAAACGTGAACAGCAACAGCATCCTTTTGTTCTCCTTTCTTCACCGACTTCCATTCAATGAAGATAGCGCCGAATATCGAAATGGAACTCAGCGCCACTGGAAGGTACAAAGTTTGCATAAGCGACTTATTGTACGCGAATAATGCCTCGGGTAAAGCGGACTTGGAAACGAGATTCCTGATCTCCAATGCACCTCCGCTGATGATCTTGTGAGCATCTAGATTCGGATCGTAGGTGTGAAAATTGGCAACAAGTCGATTTTGGAAAATGTTCTGTGCGATAACCAGACAGATTGCTCCGCCAAGGGTCTGCGCAAACATTACAATGGCAATACCCACTGGAGAATCTTCCGTAGGCAAGACGGTTTGGACTACAATCACACACAGTTGTGCACCAAGGCCCAAGGCGATTCCAATAAAAATTTGATATCCGATCCATGCACCAGGACCCGAGTCAACTGTCAACGTGGATAATAAACCGCTACTAATTCCCGCTAAGACAGAGCCTGCAAGAATGAACGGGGAGTAATAACCAACACGAGCGACTAAAAAGCCCGTCATCAAAGTCGTGGTAATGATGGAAATAAAGAGAGGAATATTCATAACCCCAGATTTTGATGCCGAATCGCCTTTGATGGCTTGAAACCAGAGTGGTAACTGGACTTACAGTTAGTGGATGAAGAAAAGATGAGGTACAGGGGGGAGTGAAGAATGTTACATAGTAGACGACAACGATCATGGTCGATGTCATCATGAAATTATAGATCCAAGCGCCCCATAAATTTTGATTCTTGATGATTCGGGGCGGAATAGTGGCATTCTCTTGCTGCCAATATTGAATGAAGATGAATGCACATATCAAGAGACCACCCATGACAAAGGCCACAATAATATGCCAGCTATGCCATGGATACTTGGAGCCACCCCACTGAAGGGCTAGAAGCAAGCATACGATACCAGGAAGAAAGACAACGGTACCCGGAATATCGAATTTTTCCAGGTCACGCAAAGAGGTGATTCCGGAACTTTTTTGCTTCGACGGCTTCACCAAGAAAAACACAAAGAGAGCTGTGACGCCTCCGAAAGGAAGATTGATATAGAAGCACCAACGCCACGAGAGGTGATCGGTGAAGATACCGCCCAATCTAGAATATCAGGGAAAAAAATCCCATCAGGTTAGCTTCAGGTTTCACCGTGATAAAAGTTGAAGACTCGGCAATAGCAAAGAAGGCGAACAGGGGTATGTACATTGGACCAAGCACACTGGAAACGGCAAAGACACTAGTAACTGCACCGGTATACATGGCGCGTTTCTCAAGTGGAACAGTTTGTGAAATAATAAGAAAAGATCCAGTTATGACCCCTGACCCTCCTAATCCAGCCACCGCTCGACCCAGAATGAGAGCTGTAGATGTAGGAGCAGCGCCGCATACCAACGACCCAAGCTCGAAGATTCCCAAGCTTACTAGAAAAACCCATTTGGTGCTGTAGAAAGAATAGATTTTGCCGAAAATGAGTTGAAAAGCACAGTTAGTGAGCAGATAGGCGCTTCCATACCAGCCAACATCCTCGAGGGCGTGGAAGTATTCCGTAATGACGGGAATTGCGGTGGCGACGATTGTATTATCCTATAGATATAAGAATTAATAGAGGTTAGCAGAATAAGGAACCTGTAACTATACTATAAGGACTGGGTTAATATTTGTTTACCAGGGACACACAAAATACCACCAGTACCAGAGAAATGGTAATAAAGATCAGCTCATAGGTTGCTGGGCCCTTCTCTTTCACTGTGTCTGAAGGAATTATACCCTTCTCTGACTCTGGCTTCGCTGAATACGCTGACCCAGAATCCGTCTCGCGCTCATGGTGTTTTTCAAGAACAGTCGTCTGGTCTAGCTGGCGATATTTGTTGTCGTTATTGTATGTGTTGAGTGCAACCTCTTCCGGCATATTCGCGTCCATCATCCACGATCTCCTGAAATCCGATGCCACTTTTCTTTTTCAATCTGTGATATAGCCTTCCAAAGCAGTAAAAAATTGTCTAGACAAGAAAATACATAATATTTCTTGTCTCTACTGGTTCTCTGTACATGGCAAGGGTAGCTGTCCTGATTGAGGGAAGAAAATCAGTTGATCGGCAGGCGAAGACCTTGAACTCCTTGCATACTGACAATCAAATTACGTACATTAGCCTAGCAGGCGATTGGATATCTTGCATGGAAAAGAGAATAATTAAGTAATAAGAACATGTCAGATAGTATTAAGTTTACAATCTCTTCTAGTGTACTGAAAGACCGAAGGCTGTTGTTCAAGCTGGATCAATGGATGCATGTGCTGCTACACCTGCTACACCTGCTACACCTGCTGCGACTGCCGTCGCTAGCATGCGATGTGAACTTAATGCGCCTCACTTTTCGACACAGTTTCGATTGGTCGCCCCTCGAAGCCATCCATAGTCGAGTGCGTCGTTGAGAGAAATGCGCCCCTTACTGCGGGTTTCGGAACCTGAAATGCGGGAATCGTTGTGCCACTGCTTGCAATGCCCATTGAAATTGCCAGGGATATTAACGTGGGAGTCTCGCATACTCTTCTCATTGTTGAAGCGAGCTGTGTCCCCTGGTGTGCTATCATTATCGAGTTAGAGTTCTAGAAGGCCTAAACCCCTTTGGACTAGCTTGGGTTGTTTTGCACATTCTTTATCCGCCGGTTTCCGCTAGAATATGTATATCTAACTAGTATAAGACGATGTAGTATTGTAAGTAAAATTATCACAAGATGAAGAATGCAACAATTAAAACCGTCTAACGAAATAAACAAACATATTAGTGCAACGACTTTACCGAATTCCGAGAGAAAGAAAGATGACTGATTTTACCAGTCCTAAGCTCAGGGTGAAGTAGAGGACGATGGGTTAGGGTTAGTGCAAAGGGAGATTCAAAGGCCTTGTATTTACTATGTAGGACATATAGTGGACATTAGCTATTGATGATCGTATCGAGCCCGAAAGTGACGCCAGAGAATACCTAAACGAGTTGGGTCAAAACTCCCATTGGTACTAAAGTTGAGGCAGTTCACATCTTTATTTACCATTTGCAATAGAGTGGTAATCAATCTGTGAGGACATAGAAATATGATGCGATTAATAGACAATACGATCGAACCGGGATGGAGACCCGTACTTTGACAATGAACGAAGATAACACCAGTCCAAGTCGGGATGCAAGTAGCTGTTTCATATAGATTCCAGGGACCTTGAAATTCTCAATTAGCCAGATATCTTGGTAGCTCTTGATGTGGCTGCCATGAATACAAATATGCATCTAAATTTTGGACAGTCCATAGATATAGCACGATGACGACAGGCGATACTTTGGTTTCAAATGAATGCCCTCGTTCTTCTCGCCCATATATCAGGTGGTGTTTTATTTCGTATGTCTAGCTAGTTACATGCATTTCGAAGAGCGGTACCCTGCACATCCTCCTTGGTCAAATCAGTCAACCATGGAATAGATGGCTGTGAATATTGCCTAAGACGGGCTTCGAACTCTCCTAGAATTACTGTATCAAGGAAACTCTTAATGTCAGCAAGTAATTTCCCGTCTTCTGTCATTGTAAGAATGAAAATAAACTCATTCACGTAAGGGCCAACGACTGTTTCATACTGGCCTCTCACACTCATCACCACCTTTCTTGCCGATTCATCAATTATCACATCACTCTCTTCAAGCAGAGAGTACTTGACATCCTTAAAGACACGCTTGAGGTCCTCAAATGATGACTGCATTTGATCACCTGATCTATTTAGTTTCCTGCTGGGAGCCATGAGGATGGACGAGCAGGTTGGCGTGCGCAGGGACTTCACTAGATCGAAGTCAAAGGAGTTTTGAAGTTCAAGGAACTTTAATGCTGTAGCATGGAGCTGATCACGCATAGAAAGCATGGTCGGTGTATCACTGGGGTCACATAAACGGGTTTACTCAAGACTATGATAAAGAGCTAAGTAAATCTACCTACCTAGGTAAGATAATCACCAATGTCGAATTCGGCTTGATCGGATTTTCGACTTCGCTTCCTTCTTTTGGGTTTGGGGTAGAATACGTGTGAGAAGTGATAGGTCTGTCGGATATACATAGTGTCATTCTCCTACCTGTAGCTCTTATACGTACTTTCGCCGATAAGCATGAAGACAATTTCTTTTCATTGCAGATCTTTTTATTCACTTAGTTTGTAAGTATGCAGCAGTAAGGGATATAGCGGTCAAAAAATGCACACTTGATTCTATATACGTACCTAATAGGCAAGGGGGACTAAATGCAACAATGAGTACATTTATGCACTGCAATATTTTTCACTAAATCCATATACGTACGAGGCCTTACTTATCGGAATGTATTCTGTAGGTGGCCCCACTCCATTCATTATTTACACATAAGAATGGGAGTGGCCATGGATCTATAGAACATCATACATACCATGAATTGAGCGTTTACTGTATAGGGGAATTTAAGGACTATTGATGCTGTGTAACATAGTGGCTGCTACACGTACATGAATATGCATATGTATTCCTACAGATGAGAAAGATTTACAATATGCACAAACTTGGACTTGGTGTTTGTACATACTACCCTTGATGCTCCGATGGTCTAGTTTTTCCCTGATGATCATAAGTGTCACATTTTAGCTGTATTATACCTACTGGTCATAACGCATACTTACTGCCAGCTTCTGTGTGCCGCGTATGGATTATAATACGGCTACCTCATATTTAATATAATTCCTCAAATACATCATCCATTGCGAAAGGAAAACGCCTACCCATCGCAAGTTTCTACCCTGTTCATTGTCTCTGCTTAGCCCTAAGCCATGACCGGTATCAGTGTGTCTTCAGCAATGCTGGAGCCTCAAACCATCGACATTCTGCTGAGACTATTGGCTTTTGTTTGCTGGTCACTTAATTACATCAATACCATGCGGATGACCATCAAATCTCAAATCCCCAGTATCTCGTTCATTTCAATCTGCTGCGATGTTGGATGGGAGATTGTCTATGCGTTTATTTACCCTCTTGCCAGTTCTCATTGGGCTGGTGGCATTCGTGTGTGGCTTATGCTGCATAGCATTATGATGCTCACCGTGATGAAGTATGCACCCAATGAATGGGGTCATGTGCCGTTCATGAAGCGCTATGTTCCCGTGGCCTATGTGATGGTGACCGCGGGCTTCATGGCTGGTCAGATGGCTCTGGCTGCTGAGATTGGGCCAGAGTTGGGCTTCCACTGGGGTGGTGCATTATGTCAATTCATAGCTAGCTTCGCTGGCATTTGTCACCTGGTCAGTCGGGGTAGTACTCGGGGGATTTCTCTCAGAACATGGTAGGTTACGTCCTGTTTTGACTTGTTTTATGCCGGTCAAGTTGTGCTCATATAGGAAAAGGTCTTTTCGCGCCACAGCAACTGCAGGTGGCTTCACCAAATTGACTATTCGTTATTTTTACCATTTGGGCGATGAACCTTGGCTCGAAAGCCCTATGTGCTGGTTCTATATTGGTTGCACCCTTACTATGGACGCCATCTATCCTATTATTTATTGTCTTGTGAGGCGTGATGAGCGTCGCAAGGAGGAAACGAAAGTAAAGAATAAGTGAGGGAGATTTATTATGGACACATATCATCGTTGTGGAAGAGGTAGATGGTGACTACATTTCGTGTTGTTGGTGCGATTTACTTTACCATGGCTCTCATATGTCCAAGAAATATTCGCGCTATACCTAATCATCTGTTTATCCTCGATTTATGTCTACATCAACGATAAAATGCGTTTACAATAGAATGAAAAAGAATGCATTTATCAACTAAGTTTGGCTCCCTTTCACTGGACTTCCGCCCAGCTACGATAATCAATCCATTCAGTCTAAGTTGGTTGTTAAACATCTAATGCCCAGCGCCATAGACTGTCCTCCTTGAGATTCCCAAGTGTTTCTTCATCCAGGGTAATTCGTATATCCCAAGGTGGCTGTGGGTCCAAGGAGTATATAGGCATAACTACACAGATTCCCTCGATCAAAACTGGTTGATTTTCAAAACTATCAATGTGCCCGAGAGAAGGTCCAAATTTGAGCTCGTGTACTTTCAAATGCCTCCAGCTGGTGACAATAATATCTGCCGGACGAACATTCACTGCCTTCCAGTCTTCGTGAGATTTGATGAATGTGAGTAAATTATGAACGTATTCGCTATCCATGCTGCCCAGCTTGTGTCGAATGTGGTATGCAATCTGTGCAAGAGGCAAAACAGAACATATATCCAATCCTTTGAGAGGCTCTTCAGAGACAGGAACGTCAAGCGCCCAGGCGCCGGGCTTTACCGTCATCCGAACCTGGGTGATCGTGTTACCCATGTAGGTCGGAGGAAGTGGAGGTTTGAAGGATGATCGAAGATTGACGGCCATTACACAATCACTAGGCTCTTGCGAGGATCTGGCTTTGGCTACAGATCTCCAGACCAATGCGGTAAGAATATCATTTCTGGAGAGAATCCAGGTATCCACGTCATATTCAGATGGCAAGCTTTTTTGTAGCCAAGGGAGAACGCGATTACAGGCAAGCTTGAGCTTCTGGACTTTATCGCCGGGGAAGCTGAAGCGTTCTTGCCTGAGCTTCTTGGGTTGGCAATGGGCCCCCTGATCAACAGATTGTCCCCACACAAAGGACGACTGACCATAGAGGTCGCAAAAGTTGGCGCTCTTTACCGTATAAGAGGTGGTCTCGAGCAATCGTTTACGAATCATTGCCTCGCTATCGCCGTTTGTTGATAGAAGAGCATGAACTCTTTCTGGGTCGAGACGAGTCTGACAAGATTCAGAAAGAAGTTTTAGAATGACTGCTGCGCCAGTTCCATCGAATACCATGTGGTTAAACGCCGTGGTAAGAATTATGCCATCGGCCAGGATATTCGCTTGAAAACGGAGGATGGGCTTGGGTTGTGCTGGAGGAAGCAACATTGGTAGTGGATTATACGAGTCATCCAGAGGAGCAACTTTGAGAGGCCTGACCGAAGTAGAGGATGTTTCTTGAACCGAGCTAGTTGGTATAACATGCTCGGGGTGGTGTTTGACTTGCAGCATGGGAAGGTCTGTGCCAGTGGCCATTGTTGCCCGCCGGACTTCCCATACATTCTTCTTTCCAGGAAGCTTCGCAGTTGGTGCCATTTCTCCGCTCAGGAACTTAAAACGGGATATCAACCGAGCGATACCAGAATGAAGGCTTGCTATGGCTTTCTCTGGGGCTGAGGTTCGGAAGCTCAGATGGTAGAATCCAAATACGTCAGGGTTCGTATGATCAATCGGTGTCAGCAGAAAGAACGCCATTTTTCCTGCATTCTATTTGAACCACAATACTGAGTCATGCGTTTAGAAGGTAGAAAGGAGCGGAGACCTCCTCTATTGCATTACTTCTTTCCCTTTTATATCAGTCTGTCTTTGGCCATGTGGGTCAAGGTGCAGTGAGTGTTGACGTGGCTCCAATGCAGACAAGACGAGATACTTCAATATATAGGTGTATGAGTTCATAGGATGATCGGAGGAGCTAATATCAACTCAGTCTTGGTTCGTATGCTAAGTAACATGGCGATACTGTCCTATCCACGCCAGCTACTAAGGTTAAAGTAACAGAGACAGAACATTCCATAAAAATAGATGAATAAGGAGCAGTATATCTCAGTGTGTTAAATAAGAACTGAAATTACATCTGTTGGAAAGTGCTGATGTGTTTAGCTCCCCTCACCATGAATGAACTCCATCCCCTCTAGATCTCCAGTAGCCCTCCACTGCTCTAGGTTCTTGACATATTGAGCCATCCCTGCTCCCCAAGGTGACTGTCGAGCAAGCTTTTTCTTCTCTGCCTCGCTCCTACCATGGCTACTTGATAGCGTATAACTTCCTCGTCCACAATGTCCTGCAGCAGCGAAAGCATGGGAGCTCATCACTGTTCGTGTTGCCCAATTTTCTTCCCCTTCGTGAGTGGGCTGCACGGCAATTCGGTCAGACTGTCTTGCCCGACCTATTGCACTTTGAATAATATATGCTACATGGATAGCGGCCTGTTCAAACATATATACCTGGTTTGCGGTGACGCCCGCCTGCGATAGGCCCGGGAAGAAGAAATTTGGAAAGCCCCGAGTTACTACACCGTGCAGTGTTGCAACCCCATTGGACCACTTCTGTTCCATTGATCGTCCGTCCTGACCGATAACTTCTAAATTAGCACGAAAAGATGGACACAAGTTGCTCGAGTCATATCCAGTTGCTAGCACAATGAGATCCAGCTCGATTTTGGTATCTTGGTGCATGACTCCCTCGCGAGTTAGACGTGTTACTCCTTGCCCTTGAGTGGCCACGAGTCGAACATTAGGAAAATTGTAAGTCTGGAAGTATTTGTCGTGGAAGCACGGTCTCTTGCACCATCCGGGATGTACTGGAACCAGTGCTTCAGCGATGGTCGCTTCATGAACAGCGTCATGGATGCTCTGCCGGAGGACGTCCTGTCTGGATTTGTCCATCCCCTTGATGAGTGTGAGAAAATTGGGATCTACGTTCGATTCTCCTCCAATTGTTGCAGCGTAGGAACGAAATCTTGTCCAACCATCGTTCACCAAGTCTTTTTCTTCTGTTTTGGGGATGGGATTGGAAAGGAACGAATTGAAGTTCTCGGCACGTCGTCTCTGCCACCCATGCCCTTTCTTCTGGATATGCTCTTCCCACCATTCCCGGTCGGTGGCCGGATTTGGCTCGATGCCAACTTCAGAAGGTGTTCGCTGAAATACATACACCTCTCTAGACCACTTGGCCAGTTCTGGGATCACTTGGACCGCAGTAGCACCTGTCCCGATTATTCCGACTCGTTTGTCCTTCAGTCGTTCTAGATGAGGTGCTTGGGGCGAGCCTCCTGTAACCGAGTAATTCCATCGAGCCGTGTGAAATATGTGACCCTGAAAGTCGTCCATGCCAGTGAGGTCAGGAATTTTAGGTTTGCTCAAGGAACCTGTAGCCACAATGACAAATTCTGACGAAAGAACAAGCGGTTTCACCGCCTCCTGATCGACGGTCCTTGTAATTCCATGTCCTTTCCAAGTGAGTGTTTTGTCGTCCCATGCCAACGACTTGACGGTTGTATTGAAGAGGGTTCGACTGTCGAGTTGCCACTGTCGAGCGATAGCACCAGCATGCTGACGAAGTTCCTCGCCGGAAACATATTTTCGGCTTGGTACGTGGCCTGTCTCTTCTAACAAAGGCATGTAAATATAGCTCTCGATATCGCATCGTAGTCCAGGATAGCGATTCCAGTACCATGTACCGCCAAACCCATTGGCTGCGTCGACCAGCAGAATATCCTCCAGTAGAATTCCAGATTGTAGAAGGCGGACTGCAAACAACAGCCCGCCGTATCCTGCCCCGATGATCACGATCTTGGTATGATTTGAAGTTGCTAGAGGATCGCGTCTAGAAGCTGTGGAGTGTTCGTGTTCAGTCCATGGATCTCGCGCAAAATTCTTAAGTAGTTCTTTGGTGTCGAGATTGGTGTCTTCTGCTTTCGTCTCGATTTTGATACGCTCCAGACCGCTGCTCACCACTTCAATTTCGTGGGAAAACCCCTTCGTTTCCAAACCAGAGACCTTGAGGGCCTCTGGGTCAACAATTTCGACCACCATTTTTCTCGGCCAAGCGAGAAGAACCAAAGGAGGTATACGATTGCCAGAAATGAATTAAAATCTAGCCTGTATGGATGGATACTACTACAATGACATGAACGAGAGCACAGCTTACATGTATGTCCTACTACAGCTACCCTCTAAAAAAAAGAATTCCATTCGACACAGCCCAGTCTAAGTTCTAGTCACGCTACGCTGGTTGCATATTTGGGTTATCTTGCTTACGATGCTACCAGACATTGTAACTGACCCCTACGCTAGCTGAGCCGGGGGCTGTATTACAGGAGGGAGGTAATTAAAAGCTACATAATACATGCTGCAACCATATTGAAATCCGTTTTTCCTGAAGGTGACACAACGGGAGGATTTTAAAAGAAAACAAAAAAAAAAAAAACAAATGTAAGTAAAATACATACATCCCTTGCACTAGAAAAAGCGGTCAGGCATAAATATACCGTACATAAAGACGTCTTACGTAGTCGAGTAATCCACTCGGTCCTCGTTGGTTATGAAATGCAAGGAGCAAGCGCATGATGAGCTATCCGGAACAGAAATACAGACAGCATGTAGCAATGGAATTGTGCACATTTCCTAGGGAAGGAAAACATACCTATCAATATACATCGGAACGACACAGTGCCGAATCAAGCAGCAGACTGACACAGTGTGATGAAAGGCAGCAAGGGAATTATCATAACAGCAGTACGTAATAGTCTGAAAGATTTCCACACGTATTACGCAGTATCTGCAATGCATACTACGTGTACGTAGACAGGGCGACGACCTGCACTGCACATGTTAGGGTTCCGGTTCGGAGCCCTAATTCCCGCCTTTCATGCCTGATTCCTGAGGCTACTATATACTGTAGTGTGAGGGCAACCAAGCGGAAGGATACTGACATGAGTACCACGCAATTAAGAGTAATGGATGGATTGTATAGAATTTGACTGTATAATAATCTACAGGATGATTAACTCGTTACAGACCTTGTGGGTTAAGAATACATTAGACGACGATTGGGAGAGCAGGTGCCAGAGAGACTCGACATAGGTAAAGAAGCGAACAAAAAATTAAAGAAGATACACAGACCAGGGTCCACTGACGCTGGTAAGTCTTGGACTGCCCGTTGGCAGCGTATTCAACCCAACCAACTCCTGATCGCTTCGGAGAGGGAAGGTAATCAATCAGTCCTCCACCTGCAATAGCCACGGAGGTCCTAGCTGTAACCAAGTTACCGCTGATATATGGAAAGATGTACCGGCCAATAAACGCCTTCAAGAAGTCATCTCTGGTATGAAGTCGTGCTCCAAACCATGACCGCCGGCATACATCCTTGACCCGATTGTACCGCAAGGCTTGAAATTCTTGGAGCAGCTTCTGAATATCCCTGGACTTCGGTGAGTGACTGCTGGAATATGATTTCAACATCCGATTCAGCAGCGAGGCAAGGGTAGCAGCGTCTTCCATTGCAGTGTTCGCTCCTTGGCCGATATTTGGGGTCATCTGAATGGGTGAGAGGAGAGCTCAGTCAGTTATTGATCTTAAGAACACCATAGACAAGAGAACAGCTTACTTTGTGGATGCTATCTCCGAACAGAATGATACGATCAAAACTCCACGTTTCCAACATACCCTCTTCTAATGCCGTCATGGAAGCACATATCTTGTTTTTCCACAAGTCTGCCACATGTATATCCTTCCACACTCTAACAGATGACAGTCTATCACAAAAGTCTGCGGCATCACTAGCTGAGTAACGAGGAGTGTTTGGGTATAGAAACTTGTGTGGTAGCTTCTCAATAATGAACCAAAATACGCGACTATCCTTGCCATGGAAGGTGATAACGCACGACCCATTGGAATAAGAGTTGACGTGTTCTCCCGTCAAGAGGCCTGGTATTGGGGACGATATACCAAAGACACAGGCGTACTCGACAGTCATACCTGTGTCTCTATTGGTTAGCTATGGAGAAAGAATGTATAGACTCCTCCACCTGTATATACTAACTTTGCTTCTCACGCGGTGAGATTAGACTTGGATTGCGTGCATCTGCCAGTCGCCACATCTCGGAGCGTATACGACTATGGACTCCATCAGCACCGACAATGAGATGACCGTTGTAGACAGCTCCATCGTCAGTAATTACACGGCCTCCATCATTTATCAGTTGCACCTCTGAAACTCTTTTATTGACGAGAATGTTGGATTTTACTGGGTATTTATCATGCAGTATCTTCAAGACCTTCTGTCGATCTAGAGAGACGATAGGATACCCAAACCTATTTAAATATTAATATCTGCTGTCTTCTTGGAATTTTTTTGATGCAAAAAAGAAAGACATCAAAGCTCACCTGTCATGGATAACCTTGGGGAGGGAACTACTGAAGGAGTAACCATCTGGATAACAAATATTCATTTTGTGAAGTGGTGCTGTCAATTTCTCCATGTCTGCGTAAAGGCCGAGTTGCTCAAGAACTCGGGCTCCATTGGGCCAGACACCAATAAAAGCGCCTTCTTGAGGAGAAATATCCCCTCTTTTCTCCAAAACAACATGGTCGATATTTGCTTGATGAAGGCAATGGGCCAAAGTCAACCCAGCAATTGACCCCCCAACAATGATCACCTTGAATTTTGTATTGTCTGGTGGAGTTTGCTCCGCCATAGCCACGGTCTGTGCTGAAAGTCTCAGAAGCAAAAACTATATCGACTAGCTTGCTGGAGATGGTGTATAAGGAAATCGAGAATAGATCTTCTTCAATGGGAGGACTTTTCATCAGGTACATTAATTCTAGCGACGGTGAACCCGCCGAAGTAGCAGTACCTTGGTAATTTAATGTTAGATGTCCCTTACAGAGTGTATCACTGTATACAATCGGGCATAACTGCGTAACCATTGACACTATTATTCTGCCTTGTGGCGGTCAAAATTGCTTTCAACACTCGCCTGATACTAATCTAGGGGCGACAATGCATGCCACTCACTTTGCCGATCCACAAGTACAGTATGAGTTGGCTTCAGACAATGCAAGGGGTATATAGTTTCGTAGACCAATAGGAGGAAATTTGCAATTACACATGTATAAAATATTTGTGTAGATATTTATGTGACCGCATCCATCAGGTTACGGTATGTAACGATAAAGTATATGACTATGTAGTAGAGATGCCTGTACCTATTATACCTAGGAAACATTCACTTCAGAGGGTGTAGAGTTCATTCTCTGTGCTTAAATTGTTGACCAAGCGTTGTCTATAGGAATCACCGCCCCATTGGTGCTTCTGCTGCGACTAGATACCAAAAAAAGAAGAGCATTGGCAACATCCTCCGGATGGACACCCATTCCCCTTTCATGGTCTGAACTGTGGACTTGATGGATCAACGACATAGTCGCCGTTGCCTCGCGGTCCAGGCAGTTGGTATCCACTGACTTTGTTATGCCGGTGGCAGCAACACCTAATGTTCATATCAACTGAAGTCCTGCTATATCCTCTTGACGCACGCTATGTGATTGAATTCACTTACCTCCCGGGCATACTGCGTTGCAGCGGATATTTTCGTGCTTAAACCTGAAGGCAACATTCTTGGTAGCCCCGATTAGACCATGCTTACCTAAGGTAGTTTTCATTCGTATTAGCCCCTACCTAGATATCACATCCAGGAGGGAGAGGAAATATGACGCTCACTTGCTGTGTATGCAACACCAGATACAGCGCCACTCAAAGCAGCCTTACTGCAAACATTCACGATGCTGCCACTTCTCTGCTCTCTCATGATGGGAATGACTGCCCGCATCAGCTTCACGGGTGCCGTCAAGTTGATGGCTATGCAACGTTCCCACATGGCGTCTGAGACACTATCTACACTTTGATTCAAATCCATCACTCCAGCGATGTTCAGTAGACCGTCCACTCGCCGCCCAAAAGCCTCGGTACAGGCCTCTATAACGTGGGAGGGTGAAGACTCATGGCAGAGATCGCACTGGAAAAACTTGAAATTGGCATTTTCCAATATTGAGTCTGGTGCAGGTGAAATATCGACTCCAAGCACACGGGCTCCTTCGATCAGGGCAATTGTGGCTGTGACCAGGCCAATTCCGGAAGCACTCCCAGTCACAATTATCACCTGTATTTGTCTAGTCGTTAGTTAATAGAAATACTAGTTCGAAGGATTGTTTACCTACGTAGTCTTCAAGATAGCCCATGGTTGCAACTGGGATGATTAGAATGAAGGCAAAGTGTTGTAGTTAGGTACGGAGCACTTGTAGTATCAATGTTTTCAAAAAGCTCTCAACCACTGACTGATTCATAGAAGACTCTACTCCGTGGAATTACTATCTTTTCGTGGCAGCCATGCAAGGGCCGATCTCCGGAATAACCAAACCTTTCCACCGTGAAGTGATCATTGTCGGTGTGTCGGGTTCAATGCGAGACCGTACTTCCCCATCCTTGCTGATATGTGATGGAAAAGTGGAGATTATGCAGTAATCACGGGCCGTGCCTATCAGTCTACTTCGTATTTCCTGCAGATTTATGCAAATGCATCGTGTAGATCCATATGTACTCGTAGCCTAGACCTCGACCGCTCCCTTGCATATGTGTGTGTTGGCATTTGCTCCATATGTACATATGTAATGTACTACATTCCACTGCTCAGTAGATTTTCATTATGAAAACATATTCTGAAAGTTGTGCAAAATATGATCATTCATGCAAAATGCTGCGCCAGATCGATTGTTTTACGCCGTTAATTGTCTTTGAGATCGTCATCGGGGAATCCGCGGTAGGTTCTGTAGATACATATGATTGCGGTTTCATTTCGTATTCCATTCAATCCGTCATGTAGTGTATTTTGTAATTGTGTGTATGTGGTGACAACAATATGGCCATCTCATATATCTAGTACGTAGAGAAGCTGGTATTGGCTTAGCACAGAGTGTTCTGATAGGGTATCAGTCCAACTTAAGGTTGTTATTGTATTCTTAGACACTATCGTTTCCACTCTTCATACAAAAGCCTAGAAAATACTAGATAGCAGATGTTCCGTATCACTTCTCAACGTATTTTCTCATTCCAGTCGAATCATAGACCCAAGGACGTAGACCCCAGTGAGAGGGTGCTTTTTCGCCATCTCATCAGGCTGCTCCCATGCCTTCACAGAAAACTTGATGCTAGTCTCCACCCGAACCTGGTCCCATAGGCGTTCCCAGCTAGCCATATCGTGGAAGTAGTAAGGCATCCGCGCCTTAGTTGCAGCCATTACTTCTTGATTCCTTGTTGCCATCACGCGGCCAACAATCATCGATCCCGGTTTTGCCGCAAGAAGTTGCAGCATGTGTTTAGCCACAATAATCTGCTGTTCCCAATCAAAGACATGGATGAACAAGGAGATGTAAATAATGTTGAGTTCACCTTTCATCTCAACGAGAAGGCGGCAATTTGAATCAAGGATATCTCCACTGATCAGTTGGGACTTGGGTAGCTTGGACTCATCGAGGAACAGGTCGTGGCCAAGATCCAAAAAGTCCTGTTGGAGATCTGAGCCATACAAATTTTCACCAGGGGCACCATCGTAAAGCTGCCGGCAACAAAGGAATCAATAAATTAGTTGACATATACTAGGAAAGTACTCAGAGGCGAGTAGTGGAATAGCTCACCAGCTGACGTAGCTCTTGTCCAAATGCACATCCCAGGTCAAGGAGTTTCTCCCCATGCTTCACACGCTCGAGTATTTCTGGGTAGCATGGAGAAGCAGCGATGCTTAGTTCCAGGAACGAAAACTGGCCCACGCAGGCATATGGAAACTATGGCGCAATGAAATTAGAAGACAGTTCGTTAGCATAGCACTTCACCTTGTGCGCCCTCTTTTCGTTCTTACCACTGCAAATGCTCGATCCCGCTATCAAGAGTTAGTAAATGCAGTCCAGTTCTATGAGAAACGTTCAAACAAACGAAGCATATGGACTCACTAGTTCCTTGACATGGTCTAAGATTTGTTCTGCCGGAATATTGCCCTGTTTTTCAAGATATGTCCGAACCGGTTCACTAACAACGATTAAATTAGGGTTGTAAAGTGACATCGGGTCAAAACCCTTTTCAATGGCCGTTTCCCGTTGAGCATCGACGTCCATGATTGAACTCGTGCTGAGGGTTATGGATGATAGATCCTGTAGGAAGTACAACTTGACTGAAATCAAATCAAACAGAGACAATTAAACAGTGGGCTTGTCCGGAGTATGTTTACGGTGAAATAATTTATTCCCAGCTCAAATCCACCTGCAGGAATATACGTAAGGTGAACACCTGCAGATGTTTCGGTGTACATCAACGAGCCCTGGAACAATTTACCAACCTATAGCACAAAAAATGGAGTTCTATACAGGTCATTCTAGGCCTCGTCTTCTCTTAGCCCACCGCTAATCATGGCAATGTCCATGTCAGTGCCGTTAAGTTCCAGGTTTTGTACGCCTTCAACTTTCAAGCGCCATGCAGTGTCTGGCTAAAATCCTTACATAACTCGCCATTAGTGCTCAACATAAACCGCTAATCGACCGAGATGTGTTACTAGTAAATTGCGGTGTGGAATGGATAAGATGCATCATGCGTGGCTAATTAACTTGAATGCTACGAACAAAAGGCGAATATGCACGTATGAATTTATTACTGCATACGTTTTGGCGGGTGCCAATAACGGAGTATGGCATTCATCAGTGATGCACATAGGCATTCCGCGGCGGGTTAGACGACGCTTTGCATGTAACTGCAAGCCCCTTGCTTCGTGAACTTCATCTGAATGCCAGGGATACAAAGAGATAGGGCAGAATCGCAATATACATCAGTTATGGCTATGCCCAATTAATACTACATAGGAGGAGAGAGATACGGGTTGTGGCGTGTCACGTCCAGACTATCAGTGTTAAGACCTTTCGTACTTGAGACAAAGGGGAGTCCACAGTCCCATTATCTAAACCAAATAGAGAAAAATAAAGCAACCATGGGCAGTGTGAATGACGAAACACACTGCTATCAGTGCCTCGATGCCGAGGTGGAGGATCGTTACGAGCGGGAGCGACAGATCCAGCTGAAAGCTCGGGGCAAAATTTCGGATATTGAAATCGACAGGAGTGAACAGTTTCGATCCTTCGCTCGAGACCCCTGGCGAGATGAAACCGGCCTACTAGACGAAACTAGAGAAAGACTGATTCAACAACGCCATCACAAAGTTCTGATTGTCGGCGCTGGTCTTGGGGGCCTTCTCTTTGCCGTTCGTCTCATACAGACCGGCAAGTTTACTGCGGATGATCTTATCCTCGTTGATACGGCGGCCAGTTTCGGAGGCACCTGGTACTGGAATCGGTATCCAGGGCTGATGTGCGATACTGAAAGCTATATATACATGCCTCTTCTCGAAGAGACCGGATATATGCCTCGCCATAAATATGCATCAGGGACCGAGATCAGGGCACATTGCGAAAGAATTGCTCAAGTCTACAATCTGTCTGACCGAGGTATCTTCCGGACTAAGGTCAATCGTTTGGATTGGGAGGAAAACCAAAAGTGCTGGACAGTCTCTGCTGTCCAGTTAGGGGCTGAGGATGATAGCCAAACGCCCATTCAGCTAATCGCAGACTTTGTCCTTCTTGCATCAGGAGCATTTGCCAGCCCCAGGGTTCCCGATTTCCCAAATACCTTGGACTACGAAGGCAAGCTTTTCCATACGGCGCGCTGGGACTACAACTACACGGGCGGCACCCCGGAGAAACCGGAGCTCACTGAGCTGAGAAATAAACGGGTAGCTATCATTGGCACTGGCGCCAGCGCGATTCAAGTTGTTCCACAGCTGGCAAAATTCAGCCGGGAACTCCTCGTATTTCAAAGGACGCCTGCTGCGGTAGATGAACGCAATAACCGGTGCACGGATGCGAAGTGGTGGCGGGAGACAGTCCAGAAGGAGGGTAATGGGTGGCAGCGACGAAGGATGATAAACTTCAATGCCTTTACCTGTAACGAGAAGCCACTTCCCGCAAGCAATCTGGTGGCAGATGGGTGGACTGAAATGCCTTCCTTCAGTTTGTTGATCGGAGGACCGCAGTGTCTTGATCCTGAATATATTGACCGAATGCGGTCGGTCGATGCAGTTAGACAGAAACAAGTTCGTGCGCGAGTCCATGATCTCGTGTCAGATTCGGACTCTGCAGGTCTTCTCACCCCCTGGTATCCGGGCTGGTGCAAGCGCCCATGTTTTCATGATGACTACCTTGGGGCGTTCAACCAGTCGAACGTCAAACTAATTGATATCCGCCATCAGGGGATCAGTCACTTTACCCCCAAGGGAATTGTGGTAGATGGGACTGAGCATGAGCTGGATGCGGTCATCCTCAGTACCGGTTACACCGTGCCCGTCACTCGACACAGCCCAGGGTCCCGTGCAGACATTGCAGTGACTGGTCGACACGGACAGACCATGGAAGACAAATGGAACAAGGGACTTGCAACTCTACATGGCGTCATGGCACGCGGTTTGCCAAACCTCTTCTTTACTGGGAGTAGTCAAGCCGGTGCTTGCGTGAATCTCACCTATGTCTTAGACGAGACCGCTACCCATGTGGCTCATATCCTCTCCAAGGCGGTCAGTAATTGCTCACCTTTGTCTCAGAAAGTCGTGATGGAGCCTACTACCCAGGCAGAAGAGGCTTGGGCACACGAGATACTTTCTCGCGCAGCCGCTTTGCGTGGCATCGCTGGGTGTACACCCGGATATCTCAATGGCTATGGGATGAGCCCGACATCGATGAGTGTAGAGGATCAAATGAAGGCAGCTAGACTGGCACCATGGGGAGATGGCATTGCGAGTTACGTTTCTCAATTAGAATCATGGAGAGCCGACGGTAAACTGGACGGTGTCGAGGTCACTTATTTCTCCTGAGGGGGTGGCACGACCAAGGAAAGGAGTATGCAAGTTTCAAAGGTTATATCTTTACTCCAAAAATAAGACATATAGACTGCTTGATGAGGCAGTTTAACTCTTCAATCTATATTTTTCCTTATTTTGAAGGCAACCGGAGAGTTCTCACAGGGGAAATTGAAGCATTACGTGTAAAACGACAGACCAGCAGGGGACTGTATCAACTGAATATTAATTCACCTAGGTGGTCTGTTTGGACGTACGGAGAAAAAACGGAATTATTCCCAACACCGGAAAAATTCTACTTTCAACTGATAAAATAGGCCGTAAAAAGGGTTGACAGACGTGATGAGTCTGGAATGCCACACCTTCGCAACCAACAACTTTTTTGTTATTTCATGTTCTTCTGCTGCATAGAATACATAAATCAACTATGCTTACGGTGCAGGAAAATGCCAAATAATGTTTGAGACATGCCTGATTTTCGTTCCAACGTTATGCAAAATTTCGCATGCTGCAAGGAATGAGACATCAACGCTACTGGAAGACAAACCTGGTATGCCAATGCATATCCCTTGCTACTGTCACTCAACGATTCATAGCACGCTGCACCTACGGATATCCATCTCGTTATTTAACTAACCCTCGAAGACCTAATCATTTGCTCATCGCTGGGCTCCCTGATTCCATGTTGGCGCTAGTCGTCTTGCTCTATCGTTAGTGTCTTGCATGCAATGGATGTCAACCTACCTCTGGAGTTAATATCTTCACTCCCCGTTCTCAGTGGGCTTTTATGTGTTTTTCTACTGATCCCGTTGGCTTTTTACGGTTTTTTTCCGAGGTCTCCATTCCCCTTGGTCAACGGAAGTAAGTTATTTGAATTCGGGAACTATCAGTCGAGGAAGCGGTTTTCCCAAGATGCTACTGGGTTGATCCAGAGTGGTCTACGCAAGGTATGACACGAGCTATTTAAATTATGACCACAGTCTCATCACCATCTCATTTCGGTCCAGGCCGATATCTTTCGATTGATCACACAACATGGCTCTCAGATTGTGCTAGCTCCGAAATTCGCTCATGAGATCAGGAATAGCCCTGGGTTAGACAGTACCCCGGCTATTATGAAAGAATCTCACTCGAATATTGCAGGATTCGAGGTAATGAGGGAATGGGGTAACCAGGGAATCTTGGGGGAGCTTATCCGTACAAAAATTACTCGAAAGATAGGTACGTGAATTTATGGACATACTACTATGTGGCATCGATGGCTCATTAAAGTGTAGCGAAACTTACCGAGCCACTCTCCGTTGAGTCTTCTCTACTACTAAAAAGGGAGTGGACCGATAAGAAAGGTGAATTTCACGCTTAGTTTATCCAAAGTATGGTCATTTATATTTTTCTGAGTCTAGATTGGCATGCAATCCCCGTCCACGAAACGGTTTCTCACATGGTAGCTCAGTTATCGTCACTTGTTTTTCTCGGTGATGAAATATATCGCAATGCAGAGTGGCACAAGATTGTAATAAGTTATACAGAGTCTCTATCCCAGGCAGGCCACCATCTCAACCTATGGCCCAAGTTCATCCGCCCGATAGTAGCTCGTTTCAATCCATCATGTCATAATCTTCGGCAACAGATTGTGCGCGCAAGAGAAGTCATATCCCCGGTACTCCAAAAAAGGGTTGCGGCTAAGGAGACCGGGGTGCAGAAAGAACATAACGACTGTCTGCAGTGGCTTGATGAAGTCGCCAATGGTCGAAACCATGATCCTGTTTTGGGACAAATATTCTTGGCGCTTGCTGCAATCCATTCCACTACTGATCTTCTCAGCCAGGCTCTCTATGACGTTCTCGTCTATCAGAACCAGGAAAGTCTTGTACAGGAGCTCCGCGAAGAGATTATATCGGCCGTGGAGGAAGGGGGGTGGCAAAAGGGTGCTTTACAGAAGCTAAAGCTCATGGACAGCGTATTGAAGGAGTCACTACGTCTCAAGCCAGCTCAAATCTGTAAGTATATGTATATCTCGCGCAATCTTTGTGTGTATCTAGGAACTTCTAACCCCTGGTAAATAGTGGGTATGTCTCGCCACGCCACCCAGAAAGTCCAGCTGTCCGATGGGAATATCATTCCCAAAGGCTCCTCCACCATTCTTCCCAGCTTCGGGATGTGGGATTCAGCCATATATTCCGATCCATCAAGCTTCGACCCTTATCGATTCCTTCGACTACGTGAAGCCGGTGATTCGTCAGCGCATCTCGTAACACCGTCATCTCACCATCTCGGATTTGGCCTGGGCAAGCATTCCTGTCCAGGACGATTCTTTGCTGCTAACGAGATCAAAATCCTCTTTGCTCATATACTCTTGAAGTACGATATAAAATTGGTGGAGGGTTGCACCCCCGCTGTGAAGAAGGTTGGTATTTACTTAGCGGCAGATCCAACGATGAAGATTGCTATTCGACGGAGACAGGAGGAAATTTCTCTTGATATATAACCCTTTCACTCAAATAACTTGGATATTTCCCCAATAGGAGGCTATGTCATGTATGTTTATATTGATGGGTTACCAAGGTACAGGAGGATAGGCACAATCTTATCGAGATCGTCTGGAATAGCTGGGCGGTAATGGGTTTTCATCGGATATAGGTATTATTGACTCAACTTGGATTTCCTGACTAGAAAATTTTACCCCCTATTGAACTAGAACAATATTACCAACGTGGGAACTCACTGGCCACTGTCACTTTTAATGTTTGCAAGGGGACGAATTTCAATCGACAAGAAACGATAGTAGCCATGGGCCGTCTAATAGTCAATTCTGTTCAGTAAAAAATATTGCCTGCTAATCCTTCCTAAAAATTCAGGAAACAGTAACTAATGCTAGCTGGCAGTTGGAATGTTCAGTAAAACGAGTGTTTCCAATGATACTTCGTGATTATGATCAACTACCTAGGTGCAGTGAACTCTCAATAATGAATTCTACCTCAATGAGTATCGCCTGGAGGATGAGCGATGCATTGGCCGATTAACGTGGAACCATTTGGGACCTCAAGATGCATGTCAAATTGCTGTTTAGCTTTAGTAAGCATGCCACATACATCACGCAGAATGCCTGGTCTCCTGTAATATCTGATTAGGGCAGCATGTGCAGGTATCCCTAGATACATACATACCTAAGTACTACACATATGGTATCTGGTTAATATGCATATGCAAGGGGCTTTGCTCATATTTCTGTTCAGTGTTCCTCACACCGTATCTTTCATCTGAATTCATCAGTCGTAACAAACCAATGACTCTCCTGGACAAGGTCTAGAACTGGTTGGGTTTCCTTCTTCCTTTTCCCTTAAAAAGAGGCCGTATACAGAAAGACCAAAGCCCAAAATAGATTTTACTTAGGTATCTATACCTAAATCAAAGGAAATACCAACAAAACATCATCACCGATATGTTGTGATTATTTTTCAATTGTCCAAGAGAAAGTCGGCCATTCCATCAGCGACTTTTCTTGTAACAGAAAGTGATATCCATCATCAATCACCATGTCTGAAAAGACCGTCCAGGACAACAACACCACTTCATCTGTATGGAAACCCTATGCGGAACTCATTCGTCTCAACAAACCTCTGGGATATCTCCTGAATACAACTCCATATATCGTCGGTATTTTCTACAGTGCCGCTATATCATCCCGACATATACCAGTCTCTGTCCAGCTCCACCGGGCTACTATCTTAACATTATGGTCGCTTATCCAACGTTGGGCAGGATGTGCCTGGAATGATACAATCGATCAAGACCTTGATCGAAAAATCACTCGAACGAAGTCTCGTCCTATCCCGCGCGGTGCAATTTCCTCCTCCAACGCCATTCTCTTCACAGCCTTGCTATTCTTATGTGGATTTTCACTGGTATTCACGTTCCTTCCAATTCAATGTGTTACGGAAGCGTGTATCATCTTTTTTTGTGCTCTCCTCTACCCTTTCGGTAAAAAATTTACCAACTATCCTCAATTAACGCTAGCGAACATCGGATGGGCTATCCCCATGAGCATGCATAGTATGGGTGTCGTTCCGCTGGACCATCTACCACCAACAGTATGCATGTTCATGTTCATTGCCATGGTGATCATTATGGTTGATGTGTTGTACGCCCGTCAGGACTTGGATGAAGATATGAAAGTGGGCGTGAAGAGCATGGCGGTTCACTTCAGAGACTCGATATGGACGCTGATTTACAGTCTGTTTTTTGTTTCAACCGCAATGCTCATTGGGGCTGGGGTTCTTGCAGGATTTGGATTGCCGTTTTTTTCCATATCAGTTGGAGGTCACTTCTTTGGATTTATGGTCCTTCTCAAGACATCAGAGCAGGAGCCGTCATCCAAGATGGAATTGTATGCGAAATCATCTCTTCTGGTTGCCATGACGCTATGGATGCTGGGTTTGGGAATGGAGCATTATATCGCCTTTTGAACCAACTTTGCGTCCGATATTGTTGAGTATCTCTTGATTAAATTTGAGAGCTATAGTTTGGTATATTGGGATAAGGTAGCTTTCAGGGGGGGCGTATGGACGGTATAAAATGTCTTTTATTTTATTTTATATTATTCAACAAGTTTGGCGGTGAAGGTCTCAAAAATATATGCTGACTATATACCTAAGTATCAACGGGCAGAACTTGTGATGTTTCCAAGCCAGGGTTTTCCCGATAAAGTAAAATGTCTTTATTTCCTAAATCGTAACGTGACTGTCTTGCGTGATCAAAGTTCAAAGGCAACAGTCGAACGTGCCATTACAATAATCAACAAGTAGATTTAATTGAACTTAGTCAGTCTTCTTTGGATTAGAATGGGTTGGAACAGCAGTTGATCTAATGCACAGTGCAAAATGTGAAAAAAGGCCAAAGCAGACAGAGAGTACAATTTGAGGAATATTCAATCACCGAGCTAATATCTGTCTGTTAGGAGAGTCGCATTGAATTGGTGTAAATAGACTAGTTGACCATGAAACAAGAGATAGAGTGATAAGGCAAGAACGGTAACTCCCGGTGTCAAACGATCCTCCGTCCATATTATGAGAAGAGACGAAGTGTTGATTTCAGGATATAACAGAATAGAAGCGCTATCTAGGAAAGAGTTAATTAGGAAATGCAAAACGACATTCTAATTCATCCATCATAAGAATACAATCACTCAACGTGCCGACGAAGAAAGGCATATCCATCAGCTACAGCTTTCACAGCCTCCATATTGGTTTCATAATCAGGGTAGATATCGAAAAGATGCAACGTTTGATCAAGAATGCGAATCTCCGCATCAACGCCACTTGTAACAATCGCATCATAGGTCCTCTGAGTTTGCTTGTAGGGGATTAAGTCATCCAGAGTCCCATGGATCATGAAGGTAGGTGTCTTGTATAGCCCGGCACGAGCTTGAGCAAGAGGGCTAATGGCTCTAATCTCCTCCTGAGTTGGCTGCGGAAAAAGTTGATCTGGGCTACAGTCATCGCAGGCTTTGCGGTCTTTCTTATATTTCGATGCGTGCAGCAGGATGGGGAGTGCTTGGCCCTTCCAGTTCATATGCAAGGCGATCCGACTCCGGGGGTCATTCGGGGCCATCCATCCACCCAGTGCCCGAGGAGGGTTGTAAGACGTGATGGGCTTGTCGAAGACTCCTTCCCATAAGTCATGGGTCTCCTGGGGACAAGTGACGTCTTGCTGGAATGGAAAGTTTGGCTGGGACCAGAATACATCTTCATAGTCACTTGGACAATAGAAGGCCAACACTGCTGATGGAGGAGACACACCACGGGCTTCAGCAGTCCATGCAAGGGTCATAGCCAGATGACCTCCAGAGGACCAACCGACTACTACGACACGGTCTCCGTCCGCCCGAATATCGGGACGACTGAGAGTGATGTTGGGGAGCTTGTCACGGGCCCAGGACAGGGCATCGAGCACGTCCTGCATGGGACCTTCGACAAGAGACGTCTCCGGGCAAAGACGATAGTCAATGCTGACAGGGAGAAATCCGGCATCTAGCAACATTTGAGTTTGTGCAGGGCGGATGTCCTTGCGCGACAGCATAACGTGGCCACCACCATGGATCATGAGGGCTAAGCATAGAAAATATTAATAAATGCAACGCGAGCAAAAAGCTGGAGAGCGGGTGTACCTACCAATTGGGCGACGTAGCCGTTTCAAATCCATGTCCTTGGGATAGTAAATATCTGCTGAGAGCTCTACACCGTCCTTGACACCAAATACAACTGTTTCTTGGGTTGTGAGGGAAACTTCCTCGTCGACTGTAGGTAAGCCTTCAAACGGGGAAGCAACAATCACTCGCAGGATATTTGACTCCTCCAGATTATTTCTTGTCCAATCCACCCATTTATATCCACACTGCCGGAGAATTTGATCCCAGTGTTGTGCGCTGGAGAGAGCATGTTGACGTCCGTCTTCGAACAGCCACCACCCTTCCAAGAGACCAAAAACAAGATCATACCAGTAGAGATTTCCGGTAAGCTCGATGAGACTCAAAATTCCCTCGGGCCTAAGAAGCTTTCTGATGTTTGTGCAGGATTCTGTTAAATTGCGAGTCGCGTGGATACAGTTGCTTGACAGAACAACGTCAAACTGGCCTTGAAGGTCCGCTGGGAGAGCTTTTGAAATATCCAGAGTTGTGTAGTGCATAAAGTCATATATCTGGAACTTTTTGCGCGCGATCTTGACCAGTGAGGAAGAGATATCGGTGAATGTATACTGGAGACGAACTCCAGGGACAGTAGTAAGCTGGTCTAAAAGATACTTGGTGGTACCACCGGTTCCAGCTCCGATCTCCAGAATCTTAATGTCTCGTTGATTTCCAAATTGCTCGGCAATCTCGCATAGATATTGGGTCAAGTGCATCGTGGCAGACTTGAAATTGGGCGCCAACGTATAAACATCTTCGACTAAGCGAAGAGCTTCGGCGTTTTTGAAGATCAACGATAACCCATCAGCATCGCCAGTGAGACATGATGCCAGATGTGGACCAGTCTTGTTGAGCAGCCGATGCTCGGACTCATGTTGGGGAAAGTCGCGCAGTATCTGCTCATGTAGGGTGGCTGAGGTTGCTGTAGGAACAGGGGTTTCCGTACGGTAGAAATCTCCTGTTTCCCTCTGATTGACGAGTTTTGAGTACTCTAGAATGCCATAAAGCTGCTTGCGAAGTTTTTCATGTCGAGGAATAACCGGTATCAGAGGTACAGCTTGACCAGATGAGAAAGCGTCCAATGGGAAACCGAGCGATTGGAATGCCTCGACCACATATGCGGTCACGAGAGCCATCTGCTGAGGGTAAACATCGCGGCAAAAGCCATTCCACTTCGTTTCTGCGCCGAAAGAAATATCAAATCTGCTTGTTGCGAAATTCTTTTGTGCTAAGGGGGCAATTCCTGCCCGTGCATCACCATTTGAGAGAGTCTCTACATGGCCATTCACGTATACAGGCTCGGGCTCTATCTCAGGATGAGAACCAGGCTCTTGGGGCTGTATGGGTATATTAGGTTGTTGGATAAATCGTACGAGTGTTTGTACATCGAACATTTGTGCAAAATCGCCATTTGATATGCTGATATTGAAACGCTTCTTGATCTCTGATATCACTTCCGTGCTCATTAGTGAGTCTACGCCGATATCATTGAGAGATGCCGAAGGTGCAACTTCATCGAGAGGGACTCCGAGCAATTCGCGGAGCATCTCCTGGACACGCCGAAGAACTCCATGATCGCTTATTCCCGACTCGGATATTGGAGGTGTGAGCGGAGGTGTTTGATGGCCGTTAAGCAGGGAGGCTGCAGGTTTGGGCAACGTAATTGGGGTGGACTTAGGTATGGAGACTTCCTCAGAGTTGTTTAACCGAGCCAAAGTGCGCGTGAGAGCTCGAATGGATAATTTTGTAAAACCAGCACCCAGTATAGCCAGTGCCAGCTTACCTGTCTGATCATCCATCACAAAGATATCGCTGGCCACTCGGGTCTGAGATTGTCGTGAGTAGTTCGTGTACACGAGCCAAGAGCTTGAAGCCTGCTTGTCTCTCTGGGTAAAGGGTTGACCTAGTAAGATCTCACTGACACCGCTGCATACATAGACCTCGTCATCGTTGTACTCTGCTAGGCAATTGACGTGAATTCCAGCCACTTGCAGGAAATTGTCTAATAGAATGGGATCGCAGGCTCGCTCTTTGGTTAACGAGTTGCTGAGGTTAACATGTCCGATGGCTTCATGACCATTTGCCAGCACCTTCTGGACGCCTCGATAGTAATCAGCATATACGGTGACGCGGTTCATAGCCTGGTAGACCATCTTCCCTAGCAGTCCATTCAATGTTGAGGAATTGGCAATGGTCTCTTCGCGATCTGGAGTTACCAGCCGACCAAAGTGATCAAAACGCGTAAGGATGGGAGATGGTTTGTCGAATGCATGAAGTGCAATTCTTCCTGTGGAATGTGTAATAGAATTGCTCTGGTTTTCTAGTTTTCCACTGAATAAAACGAAGGCCCACTGGTCCTTGTTTTGGGTCATGCGGGACAAGCTAAGCAAAACCTGTTCTTGTGGCTCCAATACAAGAGGGGAAGAGATAGAAAGATCCTCGAAGTGCGTCATGCCCTCCGAAGATTCGCCGGGAAAAATTGTCGAGGCAGTACTAGCCACCATATCCATGTACATGGACGCGGGGCACAGGCTCTGATCCACAACAGCGTGGCCCTTTGTGCATTTCTGATACAGATCATGCTGTGTGTTGACTTTAAAGACACACTTGTCGGCACCTTTCTCCAGTACTTGTACCAGTTCTGAACTCCGATGCAAGGGTTGTGCCAACATAGGGGCTTCATTGAATGCGGTAGGATCGTAATCGATCCAATGGCTTGTCTTGAGAAATTGATAGGGAGGCAGGCTGAGCCAGTTATAGGCCCAACTCTGAGAAGGGTGGAAGGGCCAGAATTGCACCTTGGATCCATTCGACCATAGCGTGCTTGTAGCATTGGCTAGATTTCTTAATCCCAGGGGTCCGGACAAATCGGTTGCTTGATAAATATGGCCTTTAGGGGGAGATGAAGATTGACTGTCGAGCACGCGACGTACCAACGGAATCACCGGCGATCCGGATCCAGCCTCTAGCCAAATGCTAGGACGCTTGGTGTGTGCTGCTACTCGTTCGACAGCATTACGGAAATAAACGGCGTTGCGGCTGTGCTGCACAATCTGCTTCGGGGTAACGGAAGACCAGTCCTCTGGTATCATTGTACAGGCTTCAAGGGCAATTGAAGGATTGTGGTAGTTCAAAGATTCAGCGACAGTGGTGAAGGAGGGCACTATGCTGTCTACCAATCTTGAGTGGAATGCATGCGTGTTTTGCAACCGTTTGATTCGGTATTTGGAATCCAACTCTTCAATTGCTCGAATAGAGGCCTCGTCTCCGGCAATCACTACATTGCGGTTGCTATTGACACATGCCACATCCGGGGCGTTGTCAATGCGAAGCAGCAGCTCACGTACCTCCTGCTCAGTCGCTTCGATAGCTAGCATCACACCCGTTTCCAGGCCCCAATGGGTCTGAATCAAACGGGCTCGGTGAGATATCAGCCGAGTACAGTCTAATAGAGACAATGTGCCGGAAACACATAGGGCGGTCAATTGACCAAAGCTGTGGCCAATCATCCGGTCTACTCGCAGCCCGGAATCAATCCAAGATTTGGCACACGCATACTGGATAGCGAAGAGTATGTGGTGGTGGTGGACGATGTCGGCAATGGGTTCAGACTGGAAGATTCTTGGGAAGAGGCTGGGAAGACCCAGGAGTTGACCAGTGTTTTCGCAAGCCATCTATATACACATTGACATTAGCCAAGCTCTGATTCAAACTATACACCAGGGGCAGGAAAATGAAAGACCGATAATCATACTCACCAGGTGCATCTGGAATAGACTGCTCGAGTTGAACAGCTCCTGCGATATATGTGCTGTGTTTCCACTCTGGCCACCAAAGCAGAGGATGACCGGCATATCATCCTTAGAGGATCTCTTCTGTATGGATCTGGATGTCGGAGATGCAATTGATTTTAGTTGAGAAACTAGCACATCTCTATCTGCCATAATTGGCAAAGAGACTGAGAAGTCCATGTCGCGGTTTTGCTTGACGGCCAGGTTGTAAGCTATATCCTGAACTGCTGGGCGAGTCCGATCCAACCACTGGTGCAGAGCTGTACAATAATCTTGCAGTGACTCGGCAGATTTGGCTGTGAGAATTATTGGCATGTGAGACAGTGTGTTATCTGTTCGGATAGAGGGAGTGGTATGTTGCTTCAAGACAATGGCTGCGTTGCTACCAGCAGCGCCGTAATTGGTGACCATTGCTACGCGTTCAGGCGATGCCCATGTCATGGATTTAGTGGGGATAACAATGCCACTTTGCTCTGGTGACGGGATTTTGGGATTCAACCGCACAAAGTTTGCCTGTTTGGGAATCCGCTGGTTCTGTATCATTAGGATTGTTTTTAGGAGACCGGCGACGCCAGACGACGTCTCCGTGTGGCCTATGTTGTCCTTAATGGAGCCCAAACAGAGCTTCTCTGTTCGCCGTGGATTTCCAAACATTTTTCGAATACTCTCGAACTCTATTGGGTCCCCTACTTGAGTTCCTGTTGACGTTGATCAGCATAAGTCATAGAGTTTTGGGGAAGACGGAGGAAAAATAATAAGCACGTCGAAATACATACCAGTCCCATGTGCCTCCACATAAGTGACCTCGTCAGGGCTGATTCCTGACTGGCCAAGTGCTTTGGAATATAGAGCCCTTTGCGAATTTGAGTCGGGCACGGTAATGGGCGAACAATTCGAGCCCTGGTTGACGGCAGAACCAGTTATCACGGCCAGGATGGGGTCATGGTTGCGAATAGCATCCTCCAAGGGTCGGAGCACAACTAAACCAGCGCCTTCACCACGGCAGTATCCATCGGCAGACGCGTCAAACGCCTTGGAGGCTCCCGTGGGAGAAAGGAATGACGCTCCTGCCAGGTTCTGGCTCACTTGGGGATTTGTCATGACATTCACACCTCCAGCCACAGCGATTGAGCAGTCTTTTGTGTTGAGGGCCTGGTTCACAAATATTCTGAGTTAGTCCATCAAAATCAAGACAAGAGAGAGGAAAATAGGTTGAAGAGGGGTGACATTACCTTGCACGCCAAGTGAATGGCCACTGCGGCGGACGAGCAGGCCGTGTCCACAACCACCGAGGGACCAGACCAGCCAAAGTGATGACTGATGCGACCGGTGTTAAACGCCTGTAAAGTACCAGTGGCCGAAAAAGCATTCGCATGTTTTGAGCCTACGTTTCCGGTGTAATCATCGGATCCCACCCCGACATAGCAGCCAATATCCTTTGGAAGGTCAGTAGCATGTAAACCACAGTATCCTGCTGATTCCATGGCTTCATATGCTACCTGGAGCAGCAAGCGTTGCTGAGGGTCCATGTTCTCGGCCTCTCGATTCGAAATCCCAAAGAAGCGATGGTCAAACGCATCTGGCCGAGCTAGTAAGTTGCCAAAGAAAGGCCCCTTTGGCTCTCGTTGTAATCGACTGAACTTAAATCGTTCATCAGGCATCTCTTGAACGGCGCACTTGCCTAGTTCCAGTGTTTCCCAAAGCTCACCTAGGGAGTCAGCACCGGGGTATCGGCCAGCCATGCCAGTGATTGCAATATACTGTGGATGGTCAGGCTGGGTAGATGAAATGACCTCATTCACCAGCTGGCTCGTAGATTCTAGCATCTGACCTCTCACTGATCTCGGAACACACGACTTAGTTGCAATGGACACCACACGCACTTCTTTCTGGCTCTCCTCCAAAGCAGCAGTGACAGTCTGCCACCAATGGCACTGGCTAGTCAGGATTGATTCCATAGCAACGTTATGCAGTGACTGGTCTCCAATGATTTTGCCATTGGCCGTGGACCGGAGTGGTAGGCGTAAAGTATTGCCCCTGGGTAATTGGAATCGGCTGTCTCGCTCACAGAGAGTTGATATCAACTTCACTTTATCGCAGTAGGTTTCATGATGGAATCGCCCTTTAAGCCCGATGGCTTGCACTGTTAGACCAAGACTTCTGAGATTCTCTATGACGGATTCTACTTCAAAAGTCGGGGTTGTGATGGTAACGTTATTGCTGTCAGTGATACAGGATATATAAGCCTGTGTAGCGCCATGTTAGCCATATATCCGGGCGTAGATCGACTTTACTACTTACATTTGAGTTTTCGCTCAAGAGTTGCTGGAGCTTTACATATTGTACAGGTGATCTCCACCGGATTGCCAGAGAGGAGCGACTCCCAGACAGTCGTTCGTCGAGATCAACCACCGCGCCCACATACACTGCTAGTCGAATGACGTTTGAAGCAATTGTACGAAATTCATTTTCATTTCGTGAGGATGCAACTGCGATTGCTGCCAGAATACCAACACAAAATCCTTGAACATCTGCTATGTGTGTTCCACCTTCCACTGGCGACGATGATCCGAATGCTGGGTGACTGACAGCTCCTCTGTACTTCGAAAAATCTACCAGTTGTTGAACCACTGTCAGTGGCGTGAGAAGAAGGTTTGTAGCTTTTACTGGGCTTGAAGGCAACCCCCCCTGCACCACCTCATTCAATGCAGTGAGCTGGCTGTCCCCGGATAATTGGGCCAGGGCTGGGTCGGCCTTGGTGAATAACGGCCATAGCAATGGAAGTTCAGCTATGATATCAGCCAGGAATCCTAGTGTCTTATCCTCCTTGATAGCACGGCGGATATGAAGGATTGATTCGTCCAGATTGTCGCATTGAGATTCGAATAGGAGGCAGACGGCGGAATCCCCCGAGCTGGATGAGCTATATGCCATGGCTCAATGGTGGGGAGGAATGAAGATGACTATATGAGATAGAATACGTAGTACGTATGACAGACAGACAGGTCAAAAGAAGTTAAGAGGGACGGAGAACGAGAACAGCGCGCGGTTTTAGGGAATTGAAGGCTTTGGCCATCAAAGCAGGCGATACTTCTGCTTCGCTCATTACATAGATTTCCTACTCTATTCGTAGCAAAGTAAAATAATCCGTTAATATTGGTTTAATATTCTTCCTTTTACCGCTTTGTCGGTGCAACCTGCATGCATGACTTGCATGATTCTCAAGGGACAAAACTCCGCAAGGGAGGCTATTACCTGAACCAGACTATGCACGAATGCATGTGTGACAGTCTGTGGATGCATAGACCGCCATTCTATCATTGGTGACCTTGGCAGCGCGATCAGCTTGCGTGTATGCAGTGTGGCATGTACGGCAGATACAGATAGAAGCAATGTGGAATAACAGGGTGCGTATTTTGATCAAGGGTCTAGAAGGACATCTACTGGTCACAGAAAAACATGTCGGGAGAGAGATTCAAGGTATTTTAGTGCCAATACCTACTTTATCTGAAAGATCTACGGTGCTTACAATGAGCTGTGGAATACCTTGCGCATCGTCTTTCCGCATGCATATTTGACCCGTTTTCTTCCAAGGTCGTCTGCTACTTAGCAAAATCAATATTGTTACACACGGGCCTTTAAACTTATTTGTCTTCAGCGTTCGATCTCTCAAACTCCGTCAATCACATGTTTGTTTATGTGTCTATATGGGTTACATTATAGTTTCCATTGAGGCAATAAGGGTACAGTAGGGCCACGCCACGGCACGGGCCGACCCCCGTATCCTTATTTTCAGCAAAAATCTTAAACCGAGGAGCTGGCAAGTTGATCCTACTAGACTTCAAGTATCTATCATATAATTTCTTGGCAGTATTGACAACTGTAGTGGATCTAGCCCTATGTATGCCAGAACTGTCTTAATTACGGCGTCGTATGTATAGGTGAAAATCAGTAGAGAAGGAAGTTCGGGCTTTGAATGGTTGAAAGAGTCAGCCATCGAAGCAAGGGGTGCCGTCCCTAGATTCCAGCAGGTCTGTAAGAACGGGTACGATGTAAGAACACAGTTGGAGGGTTTCATTCATTGCCCTTGGAAATGCATGCAATCACGGCTATGACTATTGGCTATGTTTGTCTCAATGCACTTATAAATACTTTCTTGACTGGCATTTTTAACCCTTACCTGCCTCATCTTTTTGTTATCGTTCTCTTGGCATACTGGGAATGATCTTGTTTGGATCTCACTCACGATCTTGCTGCATACTTGGTTCCTGACAAAAATCCCTCCCCTGTAGGTCTCCGCCAGGACATGGACCACTTTTTCTTTCGTCTCCCGGTCATTTCGAGAACACTAAATGCATTTCCCGGTGATTTCCCGGTCACCCGTGTAGCCCTTACGTTCTGCCTCCTTCTCCTGCTTGATAACAGTGTTTGCTAACAACTGTGTCCGCATGTGATGTTGGAGGTAAAAATCTCGTTACTGTCCTTCGTAGTCTAGGCCCCAGCCTGACCTCGAGGCGATGTTACCAAGAACCTTGTAAATGGTCTGGAATCAGGACAGCATTGAGATTAATAATTCCCAAAGAGAGAAAAAATGGAAGCTCGCTATCGAATTCCACCGTCTTATGTCTTCTTTTCTCAAGCCACCTTTGACTACGTATCAGAAAACATCTGTTCCACCAAAAGACCGTTTGCTATTTGAAATTGTTAATTTTTATATCATATTATCTTCTATAATGCACATTTCCCTCTCACTACTATCGGATAAACTGTAAGAATCATCGTCCTCTGATACATCGTAGAGCAGACAATTAATATTCCAGGGAATAGCATAACACATAAGTTTGATAATGGGACATGGCAGTAGTACATATAGTCAAAAAATGTCCCCTGCATGGGGCTTTCTAGTGATGATCTGTATATTGGTAATTTGTGTATAATATTCCATTGACACGCAGTGTCACCTCGTTCGTGGGCCATCCTCAGCCAACAATCAGGCTAGCTGAGTCAAAATGAAGTATAACCTAACAGTAATCTCATAAAGCAAAGCCTTCATCTCCATCCACTTGCGAATACTGACCTATCACTGAGCAGTCTCCTCAACTGACACATTCTCAAACCCCAATCTGTTGAGTACTGAGTAACTCATGGATTGGACTTTAATTTTGTTATTAATTGATTTATTAATTGATGGCCGTGTTAACCGTTCTTGCCATTTCCCGAGTATTCTTTTTCGTCTCTGATTTTTGGTTCTTCTTTAGAGGCATCCCATCGTCGCCGTCATAAGCTGTCTCTCTTTTCTTACTTTTCCGATGGTCTACTGAATTCCCTGAGACGTTGTTGGCGCATGACCCCGTAGAGACGCTGAGAAGAGGGGAGCAATTATTAGGAATCCAAGGTTTCTCATATTTTGAAAATTTAAATTTAAATGAATATATAATATGCCATGAAAGCCCAGGCAGATTCGCAGCCTTATCTTGAGGATGGAGACATCCTATGCTTATTCTTCTTGGACTATCATAATTAGGCTTCACTTGTGCTCAAAAAGGCCGAACATTCAATCTCAACTGACGCGCCGAGTGGCAGCTGGTAGACTGCGACGCAAGTGCGACACTGACAAGAGCCGTGTTAGAAATTCATACTGTGACTTGCTCGATCTTCGATACTCACCGGCTTGGTCTCATTCTTGACAACCTCATCAAATGCCTCGTTCATCAGCGCAAAATGGTCCATTGTGGTCAAGAATATGTTCATCTTGATGATGTTGTTGATGCTACTCCCTGCCTCCTCGAGAATAGCCGAAAGGTTCAACAGCGCGCGTTTCTACAGGGTGAACTAGGTCAGCAGCCAAAGCGCTTCAGTATCAGCAATTATGACTCACAGTTTCCTCCCTCACGCCTCCCTCTACAAGTGACCAAGTCTCCGGATCCAGACCAATGTTGCCTGAACAATACACCATATTTCCAAACTTGACTGCCTGGGAGAATTGGGGCAAAGGCTTCGGCGCCTTTGGCGTGAACACGGCTTGAAGCGGGGTCATTTTGGAACTGATTTACCCGACTATTTTGTCAATGTTCAAGCACAGAGGACGAGTGAATAGGGACTGCAGAAGTGTAGAAAAGTCGAAATTGGTTAACCTTGGAAATTTATTAGCAAGTCAAGGAGGAAACTGGACTTTGTCATGGAGAACTGCAACATGTTTGGGGAGATAGTGCTACAGTCGCAAACCTCCATATTTAGCCTAGATTCTGCGCGCCAAACCTGTTGTGGCCACCCTATATATGAGACAATTATAACTCGATTCGCATACAGTAATGTGAATCTTGAATGAGGGCACGGCTGTCATCTATCTCAGCGATGACTAGGTAAATTTGGGAGAATAATAACCTTGGTATGCAATCCGAAGAACATATATATAAAGACCAGTAGCAGAGGAGATTATAAACAGTATTCATAACCTTTCGTCACATGAGAGAGAGAAAATCTGTCATTTAGTTGCTAATAAACCAAAAAGATGTGCACATCCCCGAGTGCAAAGCCCTGTTGTGAGGGAGCCCAAGGCAGATACACAACAGGCGTCGTATCGGGAACCGTCGTTCCTAACAAAACGTTGGCAAGAAGTTAGCACAAAGATGGATGAAAAACCATGGTTTATTCCAACGTCTAAACCATCATACTTTTAGTATTTAGGGCTAACCCAATATAAAGCAACGATTATTGCTTTCGCCACTCCATCCCCAATCGACAGCAATTTCCCGCAGTGAAAATCGGGCGTACGAGCAGTGGTAAAGTCGTTCCTGAATAGCAGGCAGGCAAGTTGGCAACGTTAACCGATCATGTCAACGTTATTATCACGGAGAGGAGGAAAATAAAAATAGCCTTTGTTAGCATGTTCCTGCTGTATTTTTTTTTCTTTGTTTTTCTCTTCTTGTTTGGATTGTGACTACGAAGGCACTACGAAGAAAGCAGTTAATCCGAACCCGTTAGCTTCGGCTACAATGGACGTCTTTTACCTGGACTGTTCCACTACGGGCCTGTGAACTGGTCTAGGCCATGGTCTAGGCCAGAACTTGAGGGTCACGCGGCGTTCTTATGGTGGCTAAAAACCGGAGAAGTGTCGCTTTTTTATTCTATTTTCAACGAGTCGACTAACTGTACCATATGGGGCGGAGGCAAATCTTCCTTGTCGCCCTGGCGCCTACAGTAAGCATCGACTAATATTAGGCAAGGCTTGGTTCCTTTGGATCTCGTTCGCGAAAGCTAAACTGTGAAGGCTATTGACCCACACTCTGCAGAAGGTAGGATATGCGTAGCGCGTATATAATAGAAGAATTGTCTACATAGAATCCAGGGTCCCGGCGTGGTGGGCTTTCCTAATATATACCTACTCAAGTCGCTCGTTTTCCCGGTGTTGATATAAAAACAACACCCATAACATGTTTTTTTGGTTCCTTTTTGGCCTCGGAGGAGCCCTTCAGGCCTCTGCTCGCCCCCTTGGAGGTGATTCCTTCACTGAACGGTCTTCTCCGTCTCTTCCGCAGGTTAGCAAGTCTTAACCAGGGGCAAATGGGCATTTTGGGGAGGAAATAACTAACTCAAATTCTTTTTCCAATGTCTCTAGTGCGCGAATGACCCCGTCTGGCTGCTGTTCCAAGACCCTCTCCTGCAACCAGAAGCAAGTGCATTCTGCAGTGTGTATATCGAGGCGACACATACTCAAATAGCCACCATAAACCCGACGGTCACAAAAACTGCGTCTCTAATTACCATCACAGACGCAACTGTCGATGTCACTGTCACCGGTACTACGGATGTGGACCAGACAATAACATCATGGTCTTCCAGCACGGCAGTGATACCTGTCACCGTCACAAGCGTGGTTGATGATGTGATCTCGACAACGGACTTGCTCACTACCACTGATACGACAGTGGTTGCTACTGCAACAGACACCATTACCACCGACGGCACGGTATACAACACAGTTTTCAGCACTGATGATATTACCACGACCGTGATCACGGTATATGCTACGCAAACATCGACTCTGGACATCACTATCACTGCCACTACCGTGACCAACACCGCTACTAGGTAAGCATAGGTCTCTGTGGTTCCTAGTCCAGAACCGAGTACTCATGTTTCATCTCTCATTTAGCTTCGTGACTGCTACCACAACAGCCTATCTGAAAGAAAGAGGGGTCGAAGTCGAAATTGATGACGAAGACTACGACTCGTGTCCCGCACCAGAGCCCGAATGCACCTCTCCAGACTGTCTTCGGACCAGCTGGTTGGACGAGATCCAAACCATCGCAGCTTCAGACCTAAGTAGCGCATGCTCCTGTCTTGTAGAGCCTTCTACTACCACAACGACACTTACGACGTTTAGATCCGAGGTTGCAGCGGTATGTTCCCTTCTCATCGCTCATGTAGCATATCACACTAAACTGGCTGACCACCTGCGCTACAGTCTACTGTGTTTGCAACCGCAACCGACGATATAACAGCAACTGTGACGCTTGCCAGCAGCCACGTCGTGGCTGCAACGACTATCATCGATCAGACTTCTCAGTTCTCTCTGACTATCACCGAGACCATCACATCACCAGTCACAGAACTGGTCGACGTCACGGCTTATTCAACCGATAAAGTAGCTACTGTGACAACTACAGATGACACAGCTACTGCCACGATATTGATTGTCACATCCGTAACTATCGACGAAACCGCCTCTGGTACAGCTATAATCACCGATGCTGTCACAATTGATAAATCAAAATCGGCGACAGTTACCGTAACTCAAACCACGATGGCGACTGTTGCTCCCTCTGTTCCCACGGGAAGTTGCAGCTCGCTAGAAAGTCCGTACACCAACTCCTACGGCAAACAGTTTACCCTCGACTGCGGACATTATTATCCCGTTCAAGCGGGCGGTGATATAACAAGCACAACACTCAGTTACTTCTCGCAATGCGTAGATCTATGTTCAGAGTATTCTACATGCGTCGGAATAGATTATGATGCTGGGAGTGGTCTCTGCGAACTATTTAACAGTTTACATGACAGCGCAGCGAGTGGGTATGACTCGGCGCTTCTCATTGCCGCTTGATTTGTTGTTTCAGGTTATATGTCTGGACATCTATGTAATATTAGATACTATAATTTCTTTGACTACATTATAATTCTCATTCTTCACTAATCTATACCACGATTCTGGGCAATTTGGCATCGCACATCCTTTTATATAGGCACAGTGGAGGTGCATATATGTGTGAACGCCATCCCCTTTACATCACATTATCTATCAGCAATCATGTATAAGTATTTAGGGACGTTTTTGTGATAATATTACTTACAAATACTGTCCTCTTTATATGGATTCTAGGAGGTTTTCAAATTGTCCGGTTATTCTAGTCTGTATATTATACTCAGTTTGGTAGTCCTTCTTCAGGGGTGTTTAAACGCATTTGCATGCAAACTGTAGATACAGGTACTCGATGTTAGTCCTAAACAGACATCATAATCCATTGAACTCGTTATTTCAAATCATCACGCAGATTCGAGATGTACCGCGTGCGACGGTTCCTTCTGATATGCCTCATCATCTTCGTCGTTGTCAACCTTTGCCTGGACGCCAGCCCTAACTTTTTCCTCTTTGGTCGGGTACGCGTGCTTCCACATTGTCCACAACGGACGCTGAAAGAGATCATCCATACTTTCGATAGATCGGCCCTTCATCTCCGGCATACAGAAATAAATAAAAACAACACCGGCATAGGTAAGAAGAGAATACAGCAAAAATACTCCGTATCCCATCTCCGTGATCATGTTTGGCGTCGCTCGGGTGACGCCGTAGTCGACAATCCAATTGACAAAAAAGCAGAAGGACATGCAAACAGATCGAATTCGCGTGGGGAATATCTCGGCTGCAACGACATAGCATGCTGCACTGTGTCCAAATGACCACCCAAAGGCATAGATGTAGATCCAGATAATGCCGACAATGCCCCCAGCAGAAGTACCGCCAACAGTGTCGGTATTCGTCCCTGCGAATCGGAGATATAGGGCTAGGTACAGCATTGCGGTTGCTTGTAGGGTTGCACCCACGAGCAAAGGACGGCGTCGGCCAATTCGGTCAACTAGATAAGCTACGTAAAAGATTGTTGTGAGAAATTTGACGACTCCATAGACGCCAGTATCTAATAGAGTAGAGCTGTTGCCGTTAACGCCGATTAGGGCGAATATTTCTGGTGCGTAGTACTAAAGACACAGTTATTAGCTTTGGTCTGTTGCGCGTTGAAAAGCCTTGATGCAGAGGAAGGGGAAAATACACACATTCAACGAATCAGTGCCGGTAAATTTATGAAACAGAAATAGCATAACTGCCAGGAAAAACCGGCGGAAGTTGCTCTTGATCAAGAAGATATCCTTGATCACAACCCAATAGCTGTGGCCCTGGTAGCACTCTTGTTCATATTGTACTTGTGCCTCCATTTCCCTATATTCAAGCTGTATATAGGGGTGATCACTGGGAAGATTGCGTAGTTTGCAGAGATTCTCTAATCCCTTCTCTGATTTTCCGTGGTTGATAAGGTAACGAGCTGATTCCGGAATGAATGGAATCATCGCGCACATCAAGACGCCTGGAATCATCTGAATCCCCATGGATGTTCGCCATTGGCTATCTCCACTGTTTGTTGACCATAGAGACACCCCATAGTTTATCCAAAAGGCAAGCATGAGGGATAGAAGGATCAGCAAGTTGTACATGGAGGTCATTGAGCCTCGCACGGACTTTGGTGCACTCTCAGAGAGATACAAAGGGCTCAACATCGAGGTCGCGCCGACTCCTAGTCCGCCAATAAAGCGTCCAGCAAGGAGCGTCTCGTAATTGGCAATCATTTGCATGACGGCTCCAACGACGAAGATGAATCCCCATAGAAAGACTGACCATTTGCGGCCGAGCAGGTCAGAGGTGGGAGCAGCAAGGATAGCGCCAGCCGAACCTCCAGCAGACACCATGGCAGTAATTGTTCCCTAAGATACACTCATTGTATGAGTTGCGTCCCTTAATAAGAGGAGATGCAATGTGACCAACCTTCCGATTATCAAGCTCCTGCTGTGAGATGTTGACCAATCCAAAGGCCTTTTCGAACGACTTGAGCGTTACTATACCACCGATATTACCAGTGTCAAACCCGTAGAAGCAGCCAGCCCATGAGAGTGTAATGACGAGATAGAGAAGGCCAAGGTTGTATATCTTTCGAGGATCCGTTTTGGCATCCTTGCTCCACCAGATACTCGTTCCCCCGGCCATGGTGCGTGAACTTCGTCAAAGGTAAACGTGTTAACGAGAGGTAACTAAAGCAATAGAGCTGATCAAGAAGCCAGTCAAAAGCAGGGCATATCTTCGCGTTTCCACTGCCTGATGAGATCGGGGAACTTGTAGGTTTTAAGACCAGCGAGGAGGGCGGGCCGCCCCCAGACTTTCTTCTGTGGGGAAGAAGCGCTGCGATTTTCTCCAGACTCGCACATCGGACTGTCCACCGATACTCAACAGTTGACCTTCGGTCGATGGCCGATAAATTCTACATCTTGGCACAAAATCTCTCCGCTTTGATTACGACGTCCCTGTCGATGTCATAATTTCATGTGTTTGTCTGTCGACCCTCCCGAAGGATTATTAGAGGTTTCCAAGGTTCTATATCAAAAGCGAGCTTCCAACCTCTTATTATATTTCCTCTCATTTATAAAGTGAAAGAGAACTTATATGCCAGCCGTTGAGATGGCAATCACCCAAGATTCTATATCCAGCCTATCAGACGGGGTGATACGCGAAGCGCCAAGGCCATTCTTTTATAAAGAGGCCTATCTACGACCAGCAACAATTCAATGCCACGCATCCAACCTGCTACTCCTTCCTAATAGCGACCTTCTATGTGCTTGGTTCGGGGGCAACATGGAAGGAAAGCCTGATATCTCTATTTATCTTTCACGTCTCGAATCGGGCAAATCTCAATGGTCTGGAGCCACCCGAGTGACACACGACAATACACGCAGCGAGCAGAACCCAGTTCTTTTCAAGGTGCCGTCTTCTGGGGAGCTTTGGCTGCTTTATACATCGCAGCATAGAGGTGATCAGGACTCGGCGATTGTGAAACGGGTAATTTCTAGAGACGGCGGAATTACTTGGAGCAAGGAGCCAGAAGTCGTGTTCTCAGAGCCTGGCACATTCATTCGACAACCTGTTATCGTCCTGGATAATGGTCATCTAGTTGTGCCTACGTTCAAGTGCAGAGTTGATCCGGGCCAGAAATGGCTGGGAAATGACGATATCTCAGCCATTCGCGTATCTCAGGATCAGGGGAGGACATGGTCCGAGACCGCTATACCAGAAAGCACTGGCTGCGTTCACATGGAAATCCAACGGCTAAAAAACGGATCATATCTAGCCCTGTATCGAAGCCGGTGGGCTGATTATATTTACTCATCAACCTCTGCAGAGGGGGTTTCTTGGACGGTGCCAAAAGCGACTTCTCTTCCGAATCCGAATGCAGGAGTATGCTTTGATGTTCTGCCTTCTTCAGGTCGCGTGATGGTGGTTTATAATCACTCTTCAAGAATCAATGCAAAGGGTCGTCGGACTGGACTGTACGATGAAATCGGCGATGCGGATGACAAGCGTGAAAATCAGGCGGTAAAGCAAGGCGGAAAAGATGCCTTTTGGGGGGCACCGAGGGCTCCTTTATGCGTTGCATGGAGCGACGATAATGGGAAATCGTACAGGCATAGGGTATTGGAGGATGGAGATGGCTTCTGTATGACGAATAACAGTGAGGATAAGCTCAATCGAGAGCTATCGTATCCTAGCATGGTTATTGGAGATGATGAAGTGATCCATGTAGCGTTTACGTTTTGGAGACAGACTATCAAGTATGTACAGATTAGGAGCGACTTCTTTGCTGAATGAAGGATGGTATACACATAGACGATTGACCAGAAATGTTGTTCAGATTGGTTATTCAAATAAAGTCAGTCAATCAATGATTACGGATTATATATATTTTTATTCAAGTTAGTAAAAGTATATATGATCATGAGTCTTTTTACAAGGATGGATAGATTTAACGTCTCTCAACTAACATTATCCCTCAAGAAGACATCTGAACATCCCCAACCAACACTATACGGTATTGCAAGCTACCCCTCAATCCTTTTTTTCATCCACGGAACTTACCCGGGGTATGAAACTCTCTCGGACCCTGATCGCCGAGGGCAAAACACCTTGCGGAGAGAAGCCCGAGGGCGATCCAATCGATCATCGGCCGATGATCCTACACCTATTCTTGGCGGTATTCATCAAAAGACTAGGTGTCAGCCGAGAATGCTGATCTAGGTCGGAGAATTAGCTCACTTGGAGAGAATACGCGGAGATGTGGAAAAGTGGGATACCCCGACTACATGCGTGGACGTTGTTGTCGACGGTGACCTCTCCGATGACAATTGACTTGTGATTTTGGAATATTTTGCGGTAGAGAATGCCAAGGAAAAATAGAATCCAATGAGATTGACTTTGTAAAATAAAGTTTCTCTTAATTCTAACATTTATCTGGGTATCCTTGTGCTTGCAGATGATCTTTGGGCTCGTTTTAACACTGCACAACGAGAGTCAAAGAAACCAAGATGGCGGACAATACAAAATATCCTATGCAATATCAAAGACTGGGCAAGAGCTCACTCAAAGTATCCCGAATCATCTTGGGCTGCATGACATTCGGCAATCCATCATGGGAGGGCAGCCCCTGGGTTTTATCAGAAGAAGAGTCCTTACCACTACTGAAAAAGGCGTACGACTACGGCATCAACACCTGGGATACAGCCAACACGTACTCCAATGGCCGCTCCGAGGTGGTCATTGGCAAGGCATTGACAAAGTACTCTATACCTCGTAGTAGGGTAGTCATCATGACGAAGCTCTATTATCCCGTGATGGACATCGATTCCAACGCTCGACCCAATCCTGCTCTAAATGAGGGGGCTTTGGTCAATCAAATGGGACTCAGTCGAAAGCATATCTTCGAAGCGGTTGAGGCTTCTTTGAAACGGCTGAACACGACGTATATCGATGTTCTTCAATTACACCGTGTTGATGAGACCGTGAGAGACAATCCGGAAGAGCTCATGAAAGCCCTCCACGATTTGGTGCAAATGGGCAAAGTACATTATTTGGGTGCATCGAGCATGCACTGCTGGCAGCTTGCAAGGCTACAATATACAGCCAAGATGAACGGCTGGACTGCGTTTTCGAGCATGCAAAATTTATATAATCTCGTCTACAGAGAAGAAGAACGCGACGTGAATCCTTTCTGTGACGTCGAGGGAGTCGGAGTGATCCCATGGAGCCCCCTTGCGAGAGGTCTGTTGGCGCGGCCCTGGAATGTACAGACAGAACGCTCAAAGAAAGATGCAAAGGCCGCGAAGTGGTTCGCCAGTGATCAAAATGAGCAAATAGTGACGAATCTGGAGCATCTGGCGCAGAAGAAGAGCTGTAGTATGAGTGCGGTTGCCATGGCTTGGTTGCTGAGCAAAGGTGCTTGTCCTATTGTAGGATTAAACAGTCTGGAGAGAATTGAGGATTCTGGAGAATCTTTAACAGTCAGATTAAGCCCAGAAGATATCGAGTTTCTGGAGAGTCCTTATCGAAGCGTGGATGTACAGGCGATCAATTAATGCAACTTTCAGTCTTGATTTCGGGCTAGGGTTAGGGCTCTGGATTACGCCTTCTGCTAGAACTGTACATAGCCTGCGTAGACCACGAATATGTATCCAGGGTTTTAAAATTAAAAACACTTTGTCTCAGGTATTCAGGCCCATGCAAATAAGCATGGTATTGCAGGACTTAGGGCCAGGGCTCGCAGTTTCAACATATAACCCTTTTGGGACAACCACGTGATCACGCGTCCGCATTGCTGCCTGGCTGCCTGAAAGTGGCGGTGCAGCATCTTATCTCCGAGAATCCTACGATTCTTGATCATCCTTCTTTCTTACTCCTCCGTCACCCTCATCCATCATGTCCTAGTGCCTACACACCCCATTTTTTTCACATCTCCTAGAACATTCCATTCGCATTTAAATCTGCCGACGTGTCACTGACTGTACCTGGCGAACTGTCTGGTTCCGTCAAATTCGCCTCCGGAACCGAACCAGAGCAGATTACAAAGCTATTTTCTGGATCCATCCATTCATTACCACTCGACATTATATGAGTTTTCCATTACTACTCGATCTTATTTGAGCTCTGCATAAGGAATCATGGGTCTCCTGATCCCGAGTGAGCTCGATCTCTCGCGTTTTCCAACTGCGTGAACCTGTGGACGTCTTTTTTTCTGTTATCTCTCAGCAACCAAACCAACATGCGCGAGATCGAACCACTCGTTCTCGAATATCAACATGACAGACACCGACCACGAGAAGCCGAGGCGCTTCAAATCCTGCGCAAAGTCGCGTCCCTTGTCAAGCCTATTATGAGACAACGAAACTGGAAAGTCGGCACGCTATGTGAATTTTATCCACATCAGCGAAATCTCCTCGGCCTTAATGTTAATGCGGGTCAGAAGATATGTCTGCGACTACGATATCCGACTGATGAACGCCAGTTTATACCTCTTGAGCAGGTTCTTGATACCATGTTACACGAGTGAGTCATTTGTTGAAGTCTTGTCAAAAAAATCATAGTTTTATTTCTAATGGTTATCGCCTATTAGATTATGTCATATCGTGCATGGTCCTCATAATCGCGAATTTCACGCTCTTTGGAACCAGCTTCGTGACGAACACGAAGAACTTATCAGAAAGGGGTACACCGGAGAGGGGTTTCTTTCCGAAGGAAAGCGCCTTGGAGGTCGTCAGATCCCGCTTGACGAGGCGCGGCGTCTAGCTCGCGTTGCTGCTGAGCGACGACGAACATTATCAGCCGGTTCTGGACAGAAGTTAGGAGGCACACCACTAATGAGAGGATCGGATGTTCGAAGGGTTATCGCAGACGCCGCGCAGAGACGGATTGACGTAACCAACGGATGCGCCTCGGGCTCTAGTGAAAGTGAGAAGCTAGCCGAAGAAGCATCTAAAAATGGCTTCCGTACAAAGGCCGAGGAGGATGATGCAAATGAAAGAGCTATTATGCAGGCCTATATTGAAATGATTCAAGAGGAGGAGAGAGAAAAATATGGGTCATCATACGTTCCTCCCAGCCAGCAGAATCCAGCCGGGCCTCGAAGCAATGTATATCCCGCGGCGATGCGACCGCCTCCTATTCCGAAACATACAAAGCCGTTGAAACGATTTGCGAGTTCGGGGACATTATCTGGTGATTCGCACAAGGCCGCTAGTGAAACGAACAAAGAAGACGAAAGGCATTGGAATTGTCAAGTCTGTACGCTCGAAAACCCGCCAGCATACCTTTGTTGCGATGCATGCGGCTCTGAACGTCCGATAAACTCGCTAACAGCGCAATCTCGACTTGTATCAGAGTCAGGGAAACCTGTCACCAAGAGAGAGAGATCAAAACCTCGAAGTCGCCTGGCCTCGGAGGCTATTACCAGCAGTGATGCAAGTCGAGTACTCTCTTTCAGGGGCAATACCTCGGAAAAAATTGCTGGATTGGAGAGGAGTCATGTCAAGAAACCCCTTGGCTGGCTCTGCCATGTATGTGGCGCGTTCATGGAAACCGAGTGGTGGACATGCTCGGCTTGCGGAACAATGAAGGCTGCATCGTGATGCCTCACTATGTTTGGACAGGAGAAGGATTTGCATATAGTAACCTCAAATTTATGTACATATTGTTTACCCTATCTCTTCGCTCAAAAGGATCAAGTTTTATAAATGTACAAAAATCCCCACAGTGGCCTTTAGCCGGGCGGACCTGCCGGGGTGACTGAGCATCACCTATGATAAGCCTTTTATACTCCTATCTTGTTTATCTTCTAACTCCGGATACAAATTAAGCTGCCCTTTGTTTATTTTTTAGGTGAGCTAGCTTGAAACCCTGTATTTGGTGCAGAAAGGCAAGTAATGCGTCACAAATCACTTTCTGTTAAGGCTGTGCAGTATTTTACCTCCAGAGCACACGCCATTACAACCTATAGTTTCCTTTTCAAATCTCCGAGTTTTTCGATGTTCCGATCAAACCATATTTTCTTGTATCAGAGGTCAAAGTGCTATTTATATATACACCGCAAATTGTTAAGCTATTCATGATAAACAGGAAAGACTCGACTGTTGCTGTGTACGCAACCCTGTTGCAGGACATGTACGCTGGCAGCTGAAGAAGGTATCATTAAGAGAAATTATAGGCGACATCATAGCGTGGGAATTACCCTTTCTCACTTGATGATTTCTGCCTACGCTAGGTATTTGAAGAGGGTCACATTGAGATACATGCATATACTAGGAGTTTTCACTTTCTCTACCTAATGTAGTGATTGCAGTTTGGTATCCAACTGTGAATCCTAAATAGCATCACGCTTCATGGGTGCACTTCAGTTTGCTAAAATGCATATGCTGTAGCATGGTCTGGAGCTCTTCCCTTGCGTATAGTACAGGGCCGGCTACAGAGGTGGTGGAATGCACATAGCTTCGTTAAGGGAGTATCCTTGATTAGGACATATTAATTTCATCTAATGATCACCAAATTTGCTCATTATTCAGAGTATTTTTATTGAGATAAGAGCAGCACATGTGATGGAGACATGTCGCAGCACAAACAGGAAGGATTGTTTCCACATCGAAGGAGTCTAATGTATCAACGAACTTGGACGCCGTGTCGAGAAGCTTCTCGCTCGTGGAACCCATGACATCAAGTCTTGTCAGAAACGCAAGCAATCATGGAAAGTGGCATCAACTTACAAAGGAGCAGTCAGATGCTCGAGCCATCTTCCGCTATATTACAGTGCCCAATACATATCGTATTTACACTACCTAGGTATCAGTTAGTATGAGCTTTGCAAAGGCTCGCCGATAACACTTGAATGGCAAGGCGTTTCCCGATCCAGGTCATGCAATATTAGTTGCAGTCGAGAGAAGTTTTTGTTGTGCATTGGGGCGCGAGAATGAGCAGGAAATTCCTTACAAGACTCCCTTGCATCGGTGGTATCACAATCGGCCCTTGCCTCGGAGCTTTTCGTCTCTTTGAGCAAGAAAATGTTGGCTGTGTAACTGCAGAGACATAACGCTAGGTATGAATCAATTGCCACCTCATCAACATAGTTTTGGACGTGCAGAGCATTCTCCCCTTACATATAGGATACGACAACTGCACACCACCTGTTGCTACATCTCGAAGTCTTGTCATACCTAGTTAACTGTTCTTGCTTTTACAGAGGCTCTGCTACACAAGAATCACTCTTACAAATATCCTTACCCTCTTTAATTGAAGAGCGCAGTTTCTGTTTTTGATTCTAACCACCGGCGCTCTCGACTTCAAAACCCCATTTTACCTTGAACATTCTTATCCATACCATGGCTCCCATAGACTGCCCCCAAATCCAGAGATTCCCTGCCTCTGCGGACGCTGACACCATTTTCAAGGCATTCGCGGAGGATGGGCTTGTGATAATTGAAGGATTCCTTGATCGCGATCAGGTGAAACGCTTCAATCAGGAAATTCAGCCTTCGATGGACAAGATTCCAGTTGTTGCGACAAACGATGGCACCAGCTACGACCGGACTAAGCGCTTCAGCAACCTCGTTACTACAAGCCCTACCTTCCGTCATGAGATGCTGGAGAACGACCTCATGCATCAGATGTGTGAACGAGCTTTCAGCAAGCACGGTACAGGCGTGGGATATCACTTCAATGATACTATGGTGATAGAGGTTCACCCTGGGGCCCCGGCTCAGCGTTTGCATCGTGATCAGGAACTCTTTCCGTGGTGGAACTCTATGGGCCCTGATGCCCCGGAGTGCGTCGTCAATTTCTTCTGTGCCCTCACCCCGTTCACCGCGGACAATGGATCAACACGGTTCGTTCTGGGCAGCGATCGCTGGCCCAAATTTACATACATAAATGAGAGAGATTGCGAGCAATACGAGAACATACAAACTGTGCAAGCTGTGATGCAACCCGGCGACTGCTACATGCTGAGTGGGAAGGTGATTCATGGGGCTGGGCATAACGCTACACTCACAGATCAGCGTCGAGCGCTGGCCTTGGCCGTCATTCGCAAAGAATTACGGCCTCTCCAAGCGTTTCCCCTCTTCATCCCGATGGATATTACCACTCAGTTGACAGCGCGATCGCAAGCCATGTTCGGGTTTCGCAGTTCTCTCCAAACAATCGATGTCGATAGTATTCACTTTTGGGGCAAGAATGGGAAGGACGTTGGTGAACACCTAGGCTTAATTCAAAGCGTATAGTTCTAGAGATTGGAAGAGATCAAGAATACACAAACCAAGCGCCTTCTAGATAGGAACTTAGACTTGGGTGATAATGTTCATACATCTGTCTTGTTTACACCAATCATCAGTCTACTCTGCCCACGCAATCTACAATCCTGCCCTTTACCAAAGAAAATTATTCCTTGCGAAGCGTACAACAATAAGCATGTTTTACTGGAGCCACTACAGCGGCGGGGGAGAGAGTGGACTGCGTGAGCCCTCCATCATGGACCTGCTGGCAGATACTTTCCTTTTTTCGACGGAGATGAGTTGTATCAAGTATTGTAATTTATTGAATGTATACACATAAGGCAGCAAAGTCGATGCAAACTGCAACAAGCCCTGCCAGGCATACTAGCCCTTGCATTTTGCAGAAACTTGATCGTCACTCGAAGCGTGCTCCATGGACATTCGAGCGTGACTTCACCGACAGTGCTTTATGCACTGCAAATCACACAGACTCCTAACATACGCCAGGTTTCCTATGCCGTGCATTCCCCAATCACAATTGTATTAACGGGGGGAGGGGGGCAGCCACTACGTAGTCACAACCGAAACGCTGTCTCACATTCCGACCAACTATACATTGTACTACGTAGTACATGCCAGAATGCTCACGTAGGCCCAGATTGATTTCACGGATTATACGTTGAAAGCCTCATGTTACACGAATCCACACCTTCACGCGCTATCACCTTAGTCAGGAAAGAAGAATGTACCATCTCGAAAACTTCAGCGACAATGGACTTGGTCTGGTGGTCGCTCTTGGGCTCTTGTGGGCAATTTGGGCCATTCTATCGCCAAAGCAGCGATATAAGGGAGAGCTGTTCAACGACCGAAAAGCATCCGAATGGCTCTACAGCAATGCCAAAAAAAGATTCCTGAATGCTGGGGGAGATATCCTAAACAGTGCCTTCAAAAAGGTATAAACAAGATTACTCATTACCCCCAGACAATGCAGGCCAAGCTAAGGTCCCAAACGTCTCAAAATGCGTTTTATGTAGTGACAACCCGCGAAGTCGAAATGATCCTCAGCCCCAAGTACGCGCAAGAAATTCACAACGACGACAGGTTCTCCTTTGCCGAACGGGTTAACCAGGTATCAATCTACCCTGCATGGCCAGTGACTACATGGGCTGAAGGAAAAGCTTCTTGCTAATCGGTGACTCCTAGATGTTACATGGAGATGTACCTGGGTTCGGGGTATTTAAGCAGAACGCCGCGGCGAATAAGATATTTTCAAGCACTTTTCAGAGTAGGGTGGTCCGTGAGATTGGTGAGTGGGAGAATTTCAACCCCCCCCCCACCCGTCGCTTGTTCGGGCTTCAAAGCTCATTGTTTCCTTCTCGAATGCTCAAGGGAACTTTCTTGTTCCAATCTCCGAGGAGATTGACCACTTCCTCCAAACGCAGTGGACAGACAGTACAGGTAAATTCAATCCCACTGATGGACTGGCTTGCTGCTAAAGCTTCCTTCTTCCACCAATCTAGACTGGCATGCGTTTAGTCTATACCCGAGTATAGTAGACTTGGTAGCACAAGAGTCATCAAGGCTGTTTTTGGGGCCAGAGCTATGCCGCGATCGGCACTGGTTGCAGACGATGGTGAGCTACGGTAACAGTTTCTTCACTGGCATCGATCTGCTTGACTCGTGGCCACCGTTATTCCGGCCTCTTGTATCCAAGTTCTCGTCGACCGGCAAGCGCGTTCGCTCCGATATGGCCGAGGCACGCAAGATACTATCCCGCTTCATCTCAGAACGACGGGCCCAGAAGGCGCGTGGAGAAACTCATAATGACCTGCTGCAGTGGTTTGATGATGGTGCTCGTGGTGCTCCGTACGACCCTACTATCCTCATACTAAGATCCTCCCTTGCGGCGATCCACTCAACCGCGGATCTTCTTACGAAGACAATCTTTGAAATTTGTACCAAACCAGGTCTGGTTGATGATCTTCGTGAGGAGGCAGCCAGGGTCTTCAAGCAGCATGGCCTGCAAAAGACAGCAATACACGAACTTAGATTGATGGATAGTGTGCTCAAAGAGACACAGCGTGTTAGGCCGCTTCAAACGAGTGCGTCTAACCTCCCTATTGCTCCATCAAGAACTTACATAAATTGCGAGAGCTAATGCCTAGTTTTTCCCCTTAGCCGTGTTTATTCGGCTGCTCTTGGAAGACGTTAAATTATCTGATGGGTTAGAAATCTCAAAGGGAACGCCAATTCGGATCTCGAACCGCCACATGTGGGATCCTGAAGTATCCGATTATCCCAATGCAGATCAATTCGACGGCTATAGATTCTATAACCTGCGAAAGCTTCCTGGCCAGGAACAGACGGCCCAACTCGTGACAGTGAGTGCCAGTCACACGGGTTTCGGGCTTGGAAAGCATGCGTGCCCCGGGCGGTTCTTTGCCGCCACGGCGGTCAAGTTGATTTTATGCAATATTTTATTAAACTATGATATTAAACTCCGGGACGGAGAGAGACCGAGAACACTGGCGCGCAGAAGCCCAGCTTCCAGACGTTGCATGCAATATTGTGGTGAGACGACGCAAAGAGGAGTTCGACTTGTCTAGCCTTCTTCAGGCTGCCAACTAAAACATGAATAGCCTTCACGGTTTTTGCTGTATCAATGGCTTTCTAGGTAGAGATTGGGGACAGAGTTGGGATTTCATTTACTTCACCGCCCTTAAGTGTAAAGACTTAGATCTGCTTTAGTACATGCCTGATTTGAAAGTGACTTTCCATACCTGACCCGAGTCAACTAGTCCAGCGGAGATTGTATCTGCACTCCATGGCACTGGATGGAAGAACATTGCTTTGAATGATTTCAAGTTGTTACACAGCATGCTAAAAGAAACTTCGAGATTAAAGCCCACTTCCACCGGTATTATAATCTGGCGTATTTTGAAGTGTACGATCGATCACAGCGCTTTATGCATTGCAAATCATACAGACTCCTGGCATATTCCTATATCGTACAGCATTCCTCAATCACAATTGCAAGGTCGGTTCATTAGGCAAATCGTATGAGCCCTGTTCAATCATGCAATGCAACCCATTACACAGGGGTTATGAATAATGCTGCACGTTGTGTTATTGCACAACTTGTGGTCCAATCTCTGACATGGCAGGCATCCACAGCGCCTAGATAGCATCCCCTCGACGGGATACCTAAGCTAATGCGCTATCTCTCCCCTTTTCTGTGGATTTTATGCAAACTCTTCGATTCATATCTTCTTTCTGGGATGTTGCAGTCCGAAGAACAGGCTACTGAAAACATTCCATGTACAGTAAAGGTTGTTTACAGCGAATCAAAGATTCCACGAGGTTGATACGTTATAACCACGTACTTTGTGAATAAGTTTTACTGTATATGAGTCAGTTGAACATATTCTCGGCAGGGGTTAACTTGTTGCCCTGCATTGCTTGTGGTATAAGCATGCACGTTATATCTCAACTCCGAACGCATCAATATCACCGCCGTCCAGAGCGTCACAATCTTATCCAGAGGCGGTCCGTTCCGGACAGACACAAGTAAGGAGGCCTTAAGATTGCCGTTAGACGAAGAATGCTTGCCAGTCTTTTTTTTAATCTTTCGCCCGATATAGCAATGATTTGTCGAAAATGTATTTCATGACTCTCGAACAATTAACCCACCGGGTCGCGTAGACGGATGTTGCATTGTTAGCAGGCGAAGCATGCCCACTGCTCGCTGAATGGTCTATATATTTCAGCAATATCTTTGCCTTGTACTGAACTTTGAAGCTCTGAGTAGTGGCAGAGATCTGTACTCCAGTATAGCCACAGCTCCATTGGCTGATTGATTTTACCTGTCTGATAACATGGCATTTGTTACAGACTCACTCGCCATTGGCCTGTGGCATGTCAATGGGGGGGCGGCGTGCTTCTTGATTCTAATCGTGACTGCATTGATGCATCATTTTCGACCACCATCGTCACATTTGCCTCTGATTAATGCCGGGCAAGGGTCAATTTGGAGTCGTGGCTATCGATCACGAAAAAACTTTGCCCACGATTTGCCTAATCTGGTTAAAGCTGGCCTTAGTAAGGTAGTTCATTGAAATCATACCTTACCACTCCGTTCGTTCACTGTGCAACTGTTGATATCTCAAACCTAGGCTAATGCATTTCGGATTGCGACCCCGGATGGAGTCTATATAATACTCGCGCCGACATATGCGAATGAGATCAGTAAACATCCTGCGTTACGTCCTGGTCCAGTTGGCGAAGATCAATTAAACGCCCACGTTGCTGGGTTTGAGGTCTTTGCAGTACTTGGAATCAGCGATGTTATTCAGCACACGGTTAGGACCAAGCTGACCCGGAAGCTGGGTAAGTCCGAACTCCTAACACAATGCATGCTGGTATTGACTTCAAATACAGCAAAACTGACACAGTTGCTGTCTACTGAGTGTGGGGTCTCTTTGAAAGAACAATGGACGGACAGCGCAGGTATCGTTCTCCTCGTGACTCGCCATATTATAGGGGGCTTCTTTACCTAACACTACCCACAGATTGGCATGAGGTCCCACTAATCGAAACTGCCCTTCAAGTAGTGTCTCGCCTAGCATCATTGGTCTTCGCTGGGGATGAACTCGGCCGCAATCCAGACTGGCTGAGAATTATGAAATCATACAATGACGATGCGTTTGCAGCAGCACAGGAGCTAAATCTATGGCCAAAACTACTGCGGCCCCTGGTAGCCCGCTTCAAACCGTCATGTCGTCGACTTCGCCAGTACATTCGGGAGGCCCGTGCCATCCTCCTACCACACATCGAAAGCAGGATCAAGGCTGGGAAAGGTGGCGAGAAAGGGGAGTATCACGACGCCATATCTTGGATGGAGGAAACATCCCGAAGTGAGGGTGAACCTTATGATCCTGTCTTAGCACAAATCATGCTCGGTATAGGCGCATTTCATACCTCAACTGACCTCTTAGCGCAATGCCTACTTGATCTTTGCGCAAGACAGGATTGGAATACGTTGGTGGAGGAGCTTCGTCAAGAGATCGTATCCGCACTCCAGGCTAACGGATGGAAAAAGCTTGCTTTGACTGATCTCAAGTTGTTAGACAGCGCGCTGAAAGAAACTCAAAGATTAAAGCCTGCTTCTTCCGGTATGTACAATCTGGCATGTTTTGAAGTTTGCGATTCCTAATCATAGCATATACTGCGTACAGTTATCATGGGACGATATGCTTTCGAGCAGATTCATCTAGCAGACGGGACCATAATCCCCAAGAACTCGAAAGTATACATGGCCGCTGTCGGCATGCGAGACCCTGAGATCTATCCAAATCCGGATACATTCGATCCCTACCGGTTTTGGAAGTCTCGTGAGGCTGGCGACAGTTCAGCCTATCTAGTTTCACCATCGCCCGAGCACATAGGGTTCGGTCTTGGACGCCACGCATGCCCAGGAAGATTCTTTGCTGCTAATGAGGTCAAGATTATTCTATGTCATATGTTATTGAAATATGACATCAAGTTGCCGGAGAACCAGTGGTCAGCGGCCCCCAGCCCTTCTGGTATTTTCCTGAATTCAGACCCACACGCACGAATTGCTATTCGGCGAAGAAAGGAGGAGATATCCGTATAAGAAAAGACAATTCCCATTTTGATATTTTGCTATGTTTGTATGCTATAAAATTCGTCTGCCATCTGCCTGCCGTCAATAGCCATCATCGAGCTTTTCGTCGGTAGTACATATGTATGGTTGATTTTCTGTTCGTTCAACCGAGCTGAATCTATCTGGCTTGATATTCTATGACTGTTTGTATGCACCTGAATGTAACTGATGATGAGCGTGAGTTCACAAGAGGAACGCCTGTATGTGAACGATCATATAAGACAGGCTAATATAGGTGGGTGGTCGACCCCTCATTTCAACCGCATTTAAAAACCAGAGTGATTCTTCTATTACTTAGTTCATTGCAGCCCAATTTTTCTCATTTTGCAAATCCTGCTAGTTATTGTTCTTTGCTGTATTCTGTCATCGACAATTTACTGCGTTAACAAATGCAATGATGGAGAGCGAACACAGTAAAACTCTCACTGCGCAGTGCTACTGCAAATCTCTTCATTTCACCCTTACATTTCCCACATCCATTCTGCCTCTGCCAGTCCATCTTTGCCATTGCAGTGTCTGCCGGTATACCCATGGCACCATGTGTATTTTCCACGCTCCATTGCCCCCAAACATCGCGCCTCAATTTATTGCCCCATCGGGCCTTGACAAACTAACAGCTTACACATGGCCTGGGTGCAAGGCAACGCGATACTTTTGCTCGACATGCGGTTGTCATATGGGTGATGTCTCGCCTGCTGATGGCACATGGGTGATATCCACGTCTTTGTTCGCAAGAGATGAGTCTATCTTTCAAATAAAGACGCACGTATTTACCGAGTCTGCTTTGGGTGGAGGTTTGAATGACTGGCTACCCCGGATTGGAGACCGGGAGTTGAAAATCTGGAATCCGGACGATGGTTCTGCAGCTCCTATTCAGCCGCAGATTAAATACGGGGCAGATGGTCAGGAGGATCGTCTCCGAGCTCAATGCCATTGCGGTGGCGTCTCGTTCACCATACCTCGCCCAAATGAAGAGGCTCTCACTACTCCGCGCATAAGAGCATTTGTCTCCCCGATCGACGAAACTAAATGGGTTGCCAGTCTCGATATGTGTGACGACTGTCGTTTGATAAACGGGTCACCCATTGCAGCGTGGGCATTCATCCCGTTGAATGATTGCGAGCCGAAAATCAAGCCGGATCTCCTGATTGGCACAAGCAAGACGTTTCGGTCTTCTGCCGACGTTCTCCGATCATTTTGCGGTCAGTGTGGAGCTACGGTATTTTACTCGTGTGATGAGAGAAAGAATATCGTGGATGTTGCTGTTGGCATTCTCAGAGCGCCCGAGGGTGTCAAGGCGGAAAATTGGCTGACGTGGAGGACTGGTCGTATGGGAGCGTATACGAGCGGGTTGAGGTACGATGAGGCATTGGCAAAGTCTTTGAGTGAAGGTTTTGAAGATTGGGGAAGGGAAAATTACGGCCAAAATCTGGATTTTGATATCATTGATGTGGTCTGATTGTCATCTACGCAAAGTCATTGTTAACTTTCCACGTTTGATGAAGACCCGAAAACATTTTTTACAAAACAAAGCACTAATTTCTTCATTAGCACCGTTCGACGTGAAAGCTGGTTATCTTTTGAGCAAGCTAAAAAGTGGCCGTCCATTTGAAAGAATACAAGCACTTTTAGGTTCATTTATATTTGTTTTTCATCTATACTTAGTGAGTGTTGCTTTCTATGGCACTTCATTCTCATAGCGAGCACTGAGTCTGTTTCTCTAAAAACGGTGCAAGGTAATCAGCTATTAGCTTCTTGAGTCCTGCCTGCTGGGGCAGAGGGTATTGCTCAAAAGAATTGAAAGGTTTTTGCTTCGTATGGTTGTCTGTTTGCTTAATTTGATCGTCGCGATTAATACCATTGTTTGTATCATCTGCATGGTCATTCGTCAAAGACATCTCGTGTGGCAGGGAAGAAATTTTTTATTAGAACAATAACAAATAAAATCATAATAGAAAAAGCCTAAGATGTGAATTTCCCTTGTATCTGTGATGATGCCAGTCAGTAGTGCTGCTAACATCTACTGATACATGAGCAAAGGAATTTCGAAAATAGGGAAAGATGAAGGAAGCAGCTCTGCCATGCGCGTCATAACACGCTTGGAATCCCTAGCCGAATTTGCTCCAGATGAGGTTATTCCCAAATCTACCGGCTGTTAGGGTTGCCAGAGCTGTAGCCCTACCCTGGATTGCTTGATTTGGTAAATTGGTATGTCAACAGCGAATAATAGCCGCCGTATGCCTACAAGCCACACTGCTGTCATAGGATCTTTTTGGTGATTTGAAAGATCTGACTGGCACTCTTTAAGCCAAGAGGTAAGGAATGAACTAGCCTCTCTGACTTTTGGGAAATCTCTAAATCAGTCGAAGGCTTACTAGGTATCTAATTATATATAGAAATCCTATATAAACGAGTTAAGCGACCTTTTTCACCACGTAGTCATCCGATACCTAGATAACGACACCTTGTTATAGAGAAATAGAGGCGTATCTAACTTATATCTGGTCAAATTACTTCCCCTCTCGAGGTCGGACCTCGACGTTCCACAGCCTCCGGCTTATAGGCACGTATTTCTAATCGTCCACTTTGGTCAATCTTCCCAGTCGGTATACACTTGCTCGAATCTTCGTCACTGGAGAAACTCGCCAGAATCAGGCACCAGCCCATCTTTTGTTTCAGGCATTCGATATACTAAGCGGTCAAAAAGAATGGGTCTCTGGTATTGAACTGTAGAAACGATTTGGCTGATATGGCTACTAGACCACAGGTGGGACTGACAGGTGAGGGGTGAGGATATTTGATAATGAACTACCCATCACCAATGGCCATAATGGCACCATGAGTCCTTGCCCTTTTGTTGGATGCGAGGAAAATCAATGTTTGAGCAACCTGTTCGAGGTCGGTCAGAGTGAAGTTGTCGTAGTTTGTAATTGAAGAATGGATCAGCTGCATGGTCTCAAGCGCAGCAAAGTCATTTTGGGTTGGATCGGAAGGGCCAGGCCACACCTGTTAAGGTGCCTTGGCCGTATTCACAAGGACTGTGTTACCACCTCTACATTCCTGTAGATGCAAGGGGACTCGTCGTCTGTCAGTCAATTCACATATCGTGGAAACCGCACCACTCACTGCTGCCTTGCTGGCAGCATAATGAGGCTTCCCTATTTGTGCTCAGACATTGTTTTCACTATCTCTCCGTTCAGTCTCGAGGGTGCCGTGGGATTGCCAGACATCGATCCCAGTCGTAGTATCCATGCTGCAGTAGTGGGCCCTCACACCTACGTATTCAGTGAAACATTCATTTGGGGGCTTGTGGGCCCTCACGCATGTCTTGACAATCTTGGCAGCGGCCGAAGAGTTCGTGATATCACACTGCATACTTGCCAAGGAGGCCGGTGGGACAGAGGGCGAGGTATACTTATTATAAATCTTGTACGTCCGTATATATACGTATTTATATATTGTATAACTAGTTAGTGAAGTGTATGTATATTGTGATACAAGTGCATACGTGTTATTTTCATTCCTCCGCCTACATTCTTTGTTCTGTCCGGCCCACGGATGATGGTAGAGATGCAGGCCTAATTCACCGCATATTGACACGAACACCTCTTCAACACCAGAAAATTTGGCAGACGCAAGGAGAGCGAGAATGACTGTGTCAGGGCTGCACAGCACTTGTGGTTTGTATCCGGCCTTGCTTTATCAAGAAGTTATGCAAGTTCGCAGATTTGTGACTCAAGATACGTACCTAGGTATTGAATTTGTCTGAACGGAAATAAATAAAGCACAGCCCCTGATATATATGTAGGTAGCTATCTAGCGCTGACCTACTTGACAGAATTGCCATTAACGATTAGAAATATAACCAAAGGCAATAATGCTGTCGCTGCTTGTGGATGACCCGGCCCGGACTCTATCTGGGACCCTGCTGTTCTTGGGTATTCTGCTTCTTCGATTGGCCCTTTGGCCAGAGCCTTCTTCACATTGGCCTTTGGTCAACGGCAAGCGGCGGTTTGAGATCTTCTCCACCAAGGCGAAGAACCGCTATGTGACAAATGGAAAAGATATTCTTCTATCTAGCTTTAAGCGGGTGAGTTGTAACACTTGTCTCTGGCAGTATTATAGCAATTTCTAACTCTGAGGATAAATTTCGTTGCGGTCAGCTCTCCAAAGGGTTCCACCTTGGCACTGACAATGGACATGTAATTATACTCTCACCACAATATGCCGATGAGTTGCGCAACGACGACAGGCTCAACCCAGCGGAATGGCAGGCTCAGGTATAACCCCATCATATGGTCTTGAGCACCAAATGCTAACGCTTGGTTCTAGCTTTGCCTCGCACATATTCCTGGTTTCGAGATATTCTCGGCCAAATACGTTCCTACGAGTGTGTTCACAGACTTCATCTTGAGAAAGTTGACACCCTCGATCGGTACGCTCTACTCCAAGCCCCATGACACAATCCACGGCCTTCAAAGTTAAGCAGGTCCGGCAGATTCCACCGCAGCAGCTACTGTCGTACGGATCCAGAAAGTGCTGCAGTCTGAATGGACCAAAGATCCAGGTACGAACCGCCCGCCCGCTCCACAGTAAAGCTATCAGGGCTAATCGGTGAAAATACAGAGTGGCATGAGATAGAACTTTATAACAGTATTAAAGAACTAGGCCACACAGCCACCAGCCCAATATTCGCGGGGCCCGAGCTTTCATCGAGCCATGCTTGGGAGGAACTCACTTTCCGATATGCGAAGACCTTCCCCGAAGCTACGAATCAGCTACGCTTGTGGCCCAAGTTCTCCCAGCGCTTCGTGAATATAATCCTCCCACGCTGCATCGCCCTCCGCAGAGATATGCGTCAGGCAAGGCAGATGGTCCGGGCGGTCCTGGAGAAACGAGCTTCTACTCAGGCTGTCCGTGCCCACCAGGGACTCGAGCCCGAGACTTTCACTGATGGCCTACAATGGTGGCAAGAGCTTTCAGGCCCGTCAAGTGACCCAGCTTGTTTTCAGCTTGCGCTTACAGTTTCTGCGGTGCACTCGACCATCGATCTCCTCTGCCAAACTATACTGAATCTGGCTGAGAGGCCGGTGTTGGTGGAGGAGCTACGAGAAGAGATCATTGCGGTCAGAGAAAGTCATCCTTGGGGGAAGGCCGCCATCTACAAACTCAACTTGATGGATAGCGTACTCAAGGAGACCCAGCGCCTCAAACCAGTAAGCATAGGTAGGAAAAGTCCATCATCGTTACCATCTCCTCTCACACTCCCAGCTAACCTTTCTTGTCTGTGTTTCTTGTTCTTTTCTAGCCCCTTGCGGACGCCGAGTTCTTGACGACATAACTTTGTCTGACGGCCAGTTGATTCCCAAGGGATCCAATGTCCTGATTTCCTGTCATAATATGCTTGAGGACTCAGCAACGTACCCAAACCCTACCGAGTTTGACGCATATCGTTTCCAGAAGATGCGCGAAAGCCCAACAACCGGGGCCATGGCGCACCTAGTGTCTTCCAGTCCACACCACATGGGCTTCGGCCTCGGTCATCATAGCTGCCCTGGTCGGTTTTTCGCTGCAGCAAGCGTCAAGTTGGCCCTGTCACAGATCCTTCTCAATTATGAGCTTCGCCTAGTCGAGGGCTCCGACCCACGTGCCACGAACCGGGGACTTATACTGATTCCGAACTTCGCGGCCAAGGTGGAAGTACGGCGTAGAAACCCGGAGATTCAATTGTGATGAGCTTGAGACTATCGTTTTCAGCTGGGGCATTTACTATCGAGGTTCTAGCACACCTCAGACCCTTATCTGCATCTTTCCGGACTCTGTGTTGTTTCCTCGAGATTATTTCTTGGGGCTTATCATACCCCATGAAAACAATCTAATAAGGTTATTCTTAAATCTAGTACTACTAGGGTAGGGATGCTAAAGGCCCATAGCCCTAGCCCTAGCCCTAGATTGCCTGATTTAGAAATCTAATATGTTAACCTTGGTTATCGGGATCAAATCATTACCGCACCCTACAAGCTACTCATTTAGAAAATCTTACTAGTACTCTATAAGTCAAGGGGGATTTACTAATCTAGTCTCTCTGACATTTGTGATGTTATAAACATGACATAGAATTATTACTTGCTAAGAGCTAAGGTTAGGGCTTATAACGGAACTGTAACCCAATTCTCCGCGCTTGGTCAGAAACTAAGTGAATTTTGAATTGAATATCGATAGATTTCGAGGGCTACTAGTCCGAGAATTCTATAAGTAGTTAAGCTGCAACTTCATCGTGACTAGCGTAGAGAGTTCAGGCATTTTGAGGCACAAGAGTCCGTCCAATTCTTGTGATTCTATCATCCGTAACCAATCAGAATTTCGCTTCGAGGTTTTCGGGGGAGTTTTTTATAAGGCCAATGCTTTAGGGCAATTTTCGTACATTTGTTTCACAACTGTCGGTCTACGGCTACACTATGGTCTCTCTCAAGGGAATAACACGTATTACTCTGCTCGACCCTTCAAGGTCAGAAAATTCAACAAGGAACTCAAGCTCCATAACATCGTCGTCGATGCTAATAAGCATGTTAAAAGTCAGGGATTTTCCTACGCAGGGAAATATTTATACTAAAACATTTAGTTATCAAACAATAATCACAAAACTCCATTTCTCTCATAACGCTCCTTCAGCACATAAAACTTAGTTCATATTTAAAAGCATTGGCCGCTGTTTATAAGCGTATCCAAGTAAAGAACAAATGGATTGTAAAAATCAGATAGTATTCGCAGCCGAATCTTGACACCGTCTATCAACAATCATAGAATCCAAAGTAGGCTTCAACGAGGCGTCGAGTAAAACCCCTCCACGAATCAAAACCAGGCACTTTCAACATCTGTGTGTAACCTGCATCCTCCAATCACCACCCAGGTCTCGACATTTCCTATTTCAAATTTCCAAGATAGATGTGCATTCAGCCAGCCCCTCCCCGCTAAAGTGATTAAATACATCGATTCACCCCACTTGACAATCTTCAAAATCAATTTCTAGGTACTTCATTCCCAGAAATATTCACAACAGCTTTACCCGGCATTTTGCACCTCGACGAACCTAATACTCTCCAAAATGACCTTACGAGACCCCTACACATTCAAAAACCACACCGCCATCCCACCGGATATCCTCCGCGTCGTCATCGGCATTGTCAGTTCCTGGGATAAGCCAGAACCCGATTACGAATACATCAACATGTTCAACCCAGACGGCATTTTAGATGTGCACGTTACCCCCGCAAAAGGACGAGACGAGATGTACGCGCTCCGCGGCCAGATGATCGACGCTGTCAATGGGCCTGTCGTAAAGGTGCAACACCACGTGAATAATCTCTTTGTGTTGCCCAATACACTCGAAGGCGGGAAAACGGAGGTTATATTCAACGGCTTCATGGTGACATACCTGAAGAATGGGCAGGAGATCTCGACGGATTTTGCGACTTGGGTTAAGATGTCGCCTAGTAAAGGGGAAACTGGGGAGCTAAAGGCGGATTATTTGAAGGCGTTTCTTGATAGATCAGAGGTTGCGGAGGCCATTGGGAAGATGTCTGCTGAATAACTGGTCTAATTGAATGTGTTATTGAGGAGAAGGGCTGTGAACTAATACCATGAGGCTTCAGGGAATCCAGCCACTTATTAAGAGCGCATTTGGAGTTCCCACTCAGCAGAGACTTCCATGAGAGAAATTTATCCTTGTTTCATTCCATTCAAGCAACGATCTACCACCGTCCCGATCTGTAAACACTCTTCATCCCAGAGTATTGTCGTAACTAACGTCCCTGTAGCCCTAGCCCTATCCCGCACTGCCCGATTTGCTAATGGAGAATTTGTCCTATAACCCTAAGCTTTTTGTTACAGTGGTAGATCCAATACTATCCCGCCTGTGTCACAAGGCCAAATCGGGAGCATTCGATTTAGTTGCCCGCATGGCCCCAACTGGGCTAAAAAAGACCAAGACGTCGAGCCAGAGGCTTGACGCTGCCCTCAAATTATACATAGCAGCTTCAGAAATCAGGAATCAAGGCGGGAACTAGGGTTCTGAGCCGGAACCCTAACAGCCTGCCATTACATGTACTTTTGTAGACAATTATTAAACACAAACATAAATCAGTCAAATAGGATGAAATGTATTCTTAGATACTATTGACCAAGTCATATCTTGATAAATAAAACAAAGCAGTATATTACTACTATAAGAATAAAGCACCATAGAATGTAAAATACAGATGGAGAAAACTCCAAGAAAAAACTAAGATGAGTTAAGGTGAGGTGGGGTGAGGCGAAGTGAAGTGAAGTGAAGTGAAGTGAAGTGAAGTGAAGTGAAGTGAAGTGAAGTGAAGTGAAGTGAAGTGAAGTGAAGTGAAGTGAAGTGAAGTGAAGTGAAGTGAAGTGAAGTGAAGTGAAGTGAAGTGAAGTGAAGTGAAGTGAAGTGAAGTGAAGTGAAGTGAAGTGAAGTGAAGTGAAGTGAAGTGAGGTGAGTTATACCCCTGTCATGGGGTGACTCAAATTGCGGTGTAGGTTTGCCCAAGCTTGGGTGGAATCACTAAGCTAGTTGAATGCTGCAACCATCTTTACACTACTATCTGGTTAGTGACTTAGTAGCTTAGGAGAGATTTTCTATATAAAATTTTATATAAATAGTTTTGTGCTAATATGAGGGATAGTCTCTTCCCATTTTCAGTATTATTGGTTAGGGTTAGATTTAGGGTTATGGCTCTCCAACTGATAGCAACACAATGATGGGGCTGACTTTTAAATTTCACATCAAGTTTGTGTTTCTTATTTTGTTGATTTCTCTGGCTGCAGGATGGGAATGCATGTACAGTCTTCCTTCTTTTGTAACGCTAACAATGCTTCCGCAAGTCTATTTTCAACCTTGGAAGCTACTGGGATAGACTTCCAAAGAATAAATCAAGGTTTAAAAACATTCCAGCCAACCGTCGAACACTTGTACAACCCAAGTAGACAATCAAACTCAAAAGACATACGATTTATCGTTCGGGGGCTTGCGGCTGGGAAGCCATGGAATATATTTCTTCAGTTTGCTAAACGCAACTAATGTCAGCCCACTCTGGAGCTATTGGAAAGGAAGGGCGTTAATCGTACCACGCGTCTGTAGTATCTTCGCTCCCATTGTGGGAAAGTAAGCTGTTGGGGCGCGTCGATAGAAGACGATGCATCGACGAAGGGTACAACGGATTGGCTAGTATCGTTCGACTGCTCTGGGATCGTAGAAGTTCCTGCTCAAGAAAAGAAAGTCAGAAAACCAATATCAACATTTAGGACTGGAACAAACAAAATAAGAATAAAGATAAAGGCAAAAGGAAACAAGTCACTTGACTTAAGAGTGTTTGTAGCACCAACGAACAAGCGGCCAAAGCCAGGGGATACTGAAACACATCAAAACGATAGTAATTATATAGCCGACTAAAAGGCCCATCTATGTAGAGTAGAAAAAGAAATGCGCCGGCCAAAAACATTTAGACTGGAGTTTTTTTGAAGGGAAATTATAGGTTCAAAATGGAGGATGGGCTATTTATAAGGCTGGACTGGATGTGATTTTTCATTCCTAAATCTCCGCCAACTGAGCAACTTCTATGCCAACAGCCCGTGGGTAACTTTAGTAAGTAATTTTACGTTCAAATAGGGAGAAATGAAACAAACACGAACAAAATGCAGTGTATTCACATTAAAATTCAATAAAATGCGATGTATGTATGAAAAAGATAGAACAAGATTCAAATGCAGCTAAACACAACTAAAATATAACTGGAAAGGTGAAATATTATTATTGGGTATAAGGCTTCCAAGGTTTACGAATGGCCAACCATGCAACATGTTAGTATGCTGGAACCGGCATAGCTTCACCATGAAAGCCCGTCATTTGAAGCGTTTTCATGGTTTCATAAAATACTCCAAAAGAGAACTATGCCCGTCTTGTTCTAGTGGGCGCTCTGCCAGGCCACTAAAGCAATTTAGTTGCGTTAGTTGTGTCCAGCTGCGTCCCACTGTCAGTGTGTTTTCAGAGCAGAGTACGTACAGCGTGGCTCCGTGGCTTCAAGGCTGCCGGGGATCCAGATCCGTTCACGTTCCCGTCGTCCCCAGCGTCCCGGAGGATGATCAAGCTAGCAGACCCACTAAATCACAGCCGCAAGTGCATTTGGCTATTGGCTGGCGAGAAGTCGATGGGAAATTAGTGGGAAATCGGTGGGAAAGTCAGTGGGAGCGTCGGTGGGAGCATCGATGGGAGAGTCGGTGGAAAAGTCAGAGGAAAATCGATGGGAAGCCAGTAGAAAGCCAGAAGACAGTGAGCAATACGTATACCCTGGTCACCGTGCCATATCCAGGCACTCGCTTGACAATCGATTTTCTCAACCAGATGAGCCGATTAGATCATGGCGAAATGCTTTCAACAGGCAAAGCAAGTCTCGCGATTGTCGACTCTGCTAGAACAGGTAAGTCGTCTCCGACCTCTCCGACCTCTCCTACCTCTCCTGCGTCCTGCGCCCCCGGATCCACCTCAATCTGTACCTAGTGGGCTCTCCCGCCCGCCAGAAGTATCCACCTGGCCTGGCAAACGTCTGCCCGGGCAGACGTTTGCCATCCCGATCAGCGATCCTCCCGCAACGTCTACCGGGGTTCTTAATGTCCTGTAATACTATTAGCAGAAATCCTCAACAACCACGACGAGTAGAATGTGGCAGAGCAGAGCTCAGAAGTAATCCGTACTCCAGAGTGCGTATAGAGTACTACACAGTAGCCTATAAAATCTAGACAGCTACAGTGGCCACGGGGAGATTGCCCAAACGCCATATAGTACGGAGTTCTTTTGCATTATGTGAATCTCGAATATCGTGTCATGCGGATGTTTTTTGGGGGGGGATGCTTTTCGATCGTTTTCGAAATGTTAACCAACAATGGCAGGGTATCCCGGCGGTTAGGTAGGCATGGTTAGCAAGATCCGAGGAGACACTAAGCTCAGGCACTGCTGCCTGTGACCAACTTCCGACAGCCTATTAATCTAATGAAGGCCTCCAACCTCCAGGGTCGCGGAGAGTTTTGGCTTTTGTGAGGGCTCGACTGATCTTGTAGCGGCCAGTAGCTAGCCCTAACTACGGGGACTCCCGCATACAACATCGACAACCATACAGGGGAGAATTTCGGCGTTTTCGACTTCTTTTTCTTTACCAAGGCCATTACTTTTTGAAGGTACCTGTCTCGTATACGGCTCTGCGCCACATTTGGAGTGTTTTTGGACATTGCACCAATATCTATACAGTCTTCATCCTTCCGTAACGCTGACAATACCCCAACAAATCTATTTTTCAGCCAATGAGACAAAACCAAGCTTGAACAATGTCCATTCCAGCGAGTATCCTAAGCACTTGTGGCCACCTAATTCGGTAATCAAACTGAGCAGGCATTGAGATGAATTACCGTTCGACCGCTTGAGGCTGAGGAGACACCCGCAGGGAGTATACTTCTTCGGTTTGAGATTGCATCTGATATGAAGCATAGCGTCAGCGCCGGTAGCCCTTGGAAGTGTTGGAATCGGAGAAATTTAGACTCACCAGGTCTCGTCTGTAATATCTTTGCTCCCAGCGTGGAAAATTCGGTTCCTGGGATGGTTCGATAGAAGACGATGCATCAACGGACGGTGCAACGACATGGCCAGTGTCGCTAGACGATTCTGGCGCTGGAGAAGTCTCTGCGGAAAGAAAAGAAACGCAACATTAACATTTAGCATGAACTCCAATAAATGAGGAATATCAATGTGAAAAGAGGGAGAAACAATTCACTTGGTTTGTAGCGCCTATAGCACTGCGAACAATCGGCGAAAGCCAAGGGATGCTCACACACATCAAAGGTAGAGTAGCGATAGAAACTATCGTGCTGACTGAAAGGCCCATCTAGGTAGATCAAGCACCACTTGAGTGGAAGGTATTCAATGTAGATATTTTATCCAGAGAATAATTGATCTAAAATGGAGGAAAGGCGGCTTATATATGCTGGATTTATGGAGTGCGGAGCTGGTTTTAGCAAAAGAAACAAACAAAACAAACTGAGAATGAGCAACTGACCAACTGACCAACAGAAATAAAGCCAAGGAATTTCTGAAAAAATCATCGAGAAAAGGACATTGTGAACAATCAGCTGTGGGTCAGCTGGTGGAACGCGTATGGCTTTTAGAAAGATGGCAGAGCAAGACTGAGCAGAGTTGACAAGCAGGCAGCGTTGGCGGATTAAGTCTGCATCGATGCACTAAGGGATGTATCGAGAGGAATACGAATCCGATCTTGCCAACTCTATTCTCCCCAGAAGGCGAGTCAAGTAATTTAGCGGTAATTTAATTACGACTGACGAACTGACTCGACCATCTGTCTATGGACCGCGTACTCCGTACGGAGAGCGCCATGTGTAGTGAGGAGCGGTGGGGATACCAAGAGAAGCCAAGGCTGATCTCCTTCGAGCCTCAAGACGTTGTGTCTGGCCGGACCCACGCGTTGGGGCGCAGCGGATTATTACAGACCCATAACACGCGAATTGCGCACTTAATGGGCGTACTCATGCGTACTCATGGACGGAGTATTCTGTCCCTGACCAATATGTGGTGGGTGTAGGTCGGCGGCGCTTTGATGCATATGGCCGACAGAGTGCCTGGATTACGCAGTCTCGTGTATGGGTCCCCACCCCCGTAGCTAAGCTGCATAGATAGTCCTAGGCAGCTACAAGATTTTTTTTAATTATTTTAATCTGAGAAGCGTAATGACAGCTCGTCTCAAAAAACAGGAGACGAGGAGGAACAAGGCATTGCAAAAGCGTCGAGACGAATGCCAGCCGACATGAGATGGTTAGGGCTGGATCCTTCCAAAGATCCACTTTAGAATCTGCGGATCGTAAAGCGATCACTGTCCCCGTATGCAGACGGGGAGTAATGCTTATTATAATACCGTAATATTTTACATGGTACCTGCTTAAATTATGGAGTGGCATATGATATTGGGATGCGCTAAATGGCCAACAACTGCTTTGCCTATTACCTATATGGGAAGACAACGCTAATGATGCACAAATTTCTGTGGCGTATGTCCCACAGCACAGCGCTGGGCCTATTACTGTACGTACCAACCAGCGTACAACCACGCCGACGGCCGTGGCCGTCTTGCTGGGAGGCCTCGTGCTGAGCGAGTGGAGCGACACGCCGACGGCGCGACGCAACGGCCGACGCAAGGGGGAAATGTTTTTTCTTTTTTTTTTTTTTTTCTTTCATCTGTTATTCGCGAATAATATACGTATCGTGCGCATGGCCGAGATTTTTATAAAGCAGTAACCAACAATGGCAAGGTATCCTGCCCGGCTGTAGCGTGCAAGTAACGGACTTGTTCGCATGAGCTGAGCTGACTCGTGCAATACTGAACTCGCCCACTCTAAGAGTCGGCAGCTCCAAACCTGCCGAACTGCTTTTCAGGACCCACAGACGTCAGAGAACTCTATGTGGCCTCGAAGTGATGCTAATCATGAGCGCATCCTCAAATTTTGGCCAACATTCTTCAAGGGGCTGTGCAGTGTGCAGTGCAAACGTCTGTTCGCCCAAAAGTTTACCATCCCTGCTCGCTGTCAAAAATGGGCTGTTTATATTGAGCACGACTTGGGCGGAAGGTTATTCAAGGGAGAGTTTTCATCAAGAGAGTCACTGATCTAAAACTGTAGGGCTGTGGCTGTTTTGCCATCATAAATCTCCGCCAAATCAGCAACTCCTTATGCCGAAACCCTGGAAGTAATATTACGTTCAAATGAAAGATACAGTAAATTAGACGATCAGCAGTGGGCCTACTAGAGCAGGCATACGTAATAATGGGAGGAAGAGAAAGACGAGATAGATATAAGAAAAGTGACAGGGATGAGGGAGAACGCCCAGCACGGCGGGTGGGCACTATGTACCGGCGGCGAGCAGTGGGCAGTGGATGGGCACTACGGAGAGTCGAGCGACTACGGAGCTGACGATCTCATCTGCCTAGCTGATTGACAGCCATAGTGCATCGTTACAGATCCCTGCCAGGCCATGACAGGTAATTACACACCGAAATTGTATTAAATAAAGCCGTCGCCAACCGATCCGCGCTAAAGCAGCGAATAATGGCATTTTCCAAACAATCAAGCCGGCACGCGAGCTTGTACCTGGGTCCCCAGTGTCCCCACGCGTGCTAGTCTGGCCAGCGTCATCTCCATGCGAAGTATTAAGTTCTTATGTCAGAAGTGTGTGCAGAAGCAAACTGCAAAAACTGATTGAGAGACTCAGTCAGAAGAGGCTTCTAAGGAGTGCGTAAATTTTTATAAAAAGTGCATGCATCCCTGTTGCTAGAAAAAAAGAATGCAATTACTTCACGGCGGTTCCAAGATTTCGCATTCTATGTTGGGTGCCTCTTTCCTTTTTTTTTTTTTTTTTTTTTTTCATTTTCCACCATCAATGCTGCGTTCTCAGGCTAACTAATACCGGCGGTACGTATTGTGCATTGCGCGCCTCAGAGGCTCAGATAAGCCGAGGATAAACATTAATACGCTAATGTGACATGAGGCTGGGAGTTACTAAAGAGGAGGACGAGGGCTAAGTCTTTTGGCGGGGGAGCCGCCCACCGTACAACGCCAAATTCAACAGACTGGGTAGTTAGTTCCGTATTTGCTGTACCAGTCCCGTACTGCGTAGAAACCGGGTAAAAAAAGGCGATGTTGCTGATTGATTGATAGTCCTTGTGGATCCCTCTCTCGACCTCCATGGAACCTGGCACACGCCATATAGTTAGTTCCTTTTTCTCATCTTTGAATATTGTCGATTCGCCGATGCCCTTTTTGGAAGCATTAACCAAGAATGGTAGCGAATGCCGACTTCTTTTACCATGGGCATTTTCTACTGCAGAATTCTTTTGGCTAAGGTTCATCTACTTCTGATAACAGATAATCAACAAAAGAAAGGAAAAACATCAATCAAGGAATAGACAGAAACCGCCTGAAGATTTATGAAGAGCATACATAGTAGGACGCGTGCCCTGGTCGGGGCCGGTCAAGGTCTCGTGCCGGCACTCTCATAGCAACTGTCTTTCTCCATCAAATTGCTTTCAACGGGGAACAGGAGCCGCCCCGGTTTGGCATTGGTCGGCCCGGATCGGCTCCTGGTTTGGCTGGTAGGCAAGTGGTCCCTAGTTAGGTAAGAGTGAGTTCTCCTATTTCTCTTGTTTCCTCTACTTCCTCTATCTTCCCCACTTTGCAGTAATTGGGGGCCTCTTTTGTTCGGATGGCTGGTTCGGCCGAACTAAAACGATCTCGGTGGGTTCAACACGTACGTATGCGGTCTTATGACTGCTACGCTGCGTTTTAATCAGTATTACATCCTCGGTAGACGGGTTGCGGGAGGATCACCCATCAGGATGGCAGATCAATGGTGGATCGTTACAGATATACGCATGATGACGGTAAATTACACACCTACCTAGAAATGTACTCCGTATTTGAGATCTCTTTCATCGACGGACTGTTGAGGCAGCATGTCACAAGTGCTTTCTGTGGCTTATACCCGGCGAGCGGCTTGGGGGCTACCATCCCTGTGGCTAGAAATGTTGCGATTTCTCAATTTCTCGTAACTAATTCTGCGCTATACTCTAAATTGATATTGAGTGTGGTACACGCTCATTATCAATTTGGGGTTTAGCGCATCCCATGACTCTGAGTCAGTCATTCCAGCCAACTCTCCTAGCAATCAATTTAACAACATAAACCAAGCCCAGCAAAACAGGAACCTCAATCAACGGACCAACTGTTGACGCAAGAGCCCGATTACTGTTTGCACCGAAAGTTGCAACAGCAACGGCAATAGCCAGCTCAAAGTTGTTACTTGCTGCCGTAAAGCTCTGCGTGGCAGCAAGCTTATATCCAAAGCCCAATTTCCACGAGATAAAAAGCGTTGTGGAGAAAATTATGATAAAGTAGACAATCAATGGAGCGGCAACCCGGACGACAGAGACGATTTGGTGTACCACTTGCTCTCCCTGAGAGGCGAATAAACGAGAATGGTAAATAGTAGCCCGATCAGGGACCAGGGGCTGATCCACTTGATAAACACCTTGTCGTACCAGTTCGGGCTGATGAGTTTGCGGATTGAAAAACGTGTTGTGATGGCTGCTCCGAGCGGTATCCCCAGGAAGACTGCAACACTTTTGGCCGCGGTAGTGTATGAGAGGGCAATGTCCTCTCCGTGGCTGATCACCCGGATGAAAAATATAGCCATGGGCGCGAAGAGGACCATTTGCAGGAGGGAATTGATGGCGACTAGGATTGCGCAATATTCACTGTCGCCGCCAGCTAGTCCAGTCCATATAAGAACCTGTTACACACCCCTCTATATTAGTATGCAGTTTGATACGGTAGAGATAAGTTAGCGGTCTTACCATTGCAATACAGCGTGCCAAACCCACGAGGATGAGGCCTTGGCGAAGCTCTGGCTCATCTGGGAGGAAGGCCCAAGCTAATGCCAACTAGAAAAGAGATTAATATAACGTGTGAAGAGAGAAATATCCATTACTAACCATCACAAACGGGGCAATAATCCAGTTCAGAACGATACTGAATGCAATCTGAATCCATATCTGTCGCTCCGAGAACACATGGTGGAGAGACTCGTATCTCACTTTACAGAGAATAGGGTACATCATCACGAGGAGACCGACAGCTGATGTCCATATTAGAACATGTTCTACCCATTAGTTGACCAGAGGGAGGGGCTCCTACCAATAGGTACTGAGACACCAACAAAAGTGCCTCGCTGTAGTGCAGGGCCTGTGCTGGGGACAAAATTGCCTAGGATGATTCCAATAGCCATCGCTAGGAAAATCCATAGAGCCAAGAACCGGTCTAGCACTCCTAGGCTTTTAAAGGCGGATTGTTTGGCGCAGGGAGGATCGGGTTGAGCTTGTTTCTCTGGGTCGCCAGCCGGTATGTTTAGAGCTCCTTCAGATAACCGAGGGTTTGGGAGGTCCACGGACTCCATTATGTGAAACGCTCAAGGAGAACTAGTAAACAGGAAAGGTAGGTAGATAAAATAAAATCAAAAGTATAGACTCAGCGAGCAAGAGAGCCGCAGCAAGACGGCGATGTATTTTATACATAGCCAGACCGCAAGTCAAAGTCATTAAATGGGTATTCGGCATTTGGTGAGACTCAAATAGATGACCAATAGAGCAATATTTTTCACTGAATATTATTGGCATTTTCCAGGTCTTTCTGTATTTTCTTGGTTCCTCGTGGTTGACATTTTGCCCGCGATGTCACTACTGTTCGTTAATTGGCCCACTCCAATCGAGTGGGCTCCCTTCGGTCTTTGATGGCAAATTTTGTGAACCAAATTTCAACGATTGTTTATTTGGATATCAAATAGTTTTGGTTGAAGGTCGTTCCATATTTAATAGTTTGACTATCGCCATCGTCTCTCAGTACTTTTGTTTTGTCTAGTATGCTCTGCTTGCGCTCCTTCCTAACTCGGCTTGGAATAGCCCTAATACCCGTTGAAAATAGAGATCGAGCATGATAGACATGCGATCAATTAGAAAATATTATGTCTAGGTAATATACAGGCTAATAAACATTGAAAATCCTCATAGTCTATCTATAATGCTTTATTTCGCGCTTCTTCCTTCTTTCTCCGATCTTCCCTCTCGCTAAAGCGGTCGCCAAAGAGATCTATATGCGGTTTCATTAAGATCGTATATTTGACAAACTCCTCCATGCAATCGACCAGGCGGTCTCTGTTAGAGCTGTGCATTAAGCGTTGATCGTCAGGTTGGCCTTCATCGGGGAAATGTTTGTATGCCATGGGGATCGACGACTGATTTGGGATTGTGAACATTCGCATCCAGCGACCGAGTATGCGTAGCGAATTCACAGCATTAAAGGACTGAGAGCCACCACAGACTTGGGCAATGGCAAGTGTGCGGCCCTGTGTAGGCCGAACACTGCCTGTGGTTAAAGGGATCCAGTCAATTTGGTTTTTGAAGACAGCCGTCTATAATATAGTTAGTTTGTTTAACTGTATTTATTTAGATGATCAAGGTCACTAACCAAGTTACCGTGTTGCTCAGGGGAAACCCATAAATGACCGTCGCTCCATGCGCTAAGCTCTCGGAGCTCTTTAACCTTGGGATGCTCGTGGTCGGTGTCGTTCTTGACTGGCAAGCCCTCTGGATTGAAAACACGCACATCGCAACCAAGTCGGAATAGGATTCGAGATGCCTCGAATGCCACGAGTCGAGAATATGAACTGGAATAAATATCAGCAGATGTAACTTATATTCTAAATTTCTGATTAAGCCTTACCGTCTTCTTAAGCTTCCATATAGAACCATAACTTTCAGCCTCGTTCCGGTAGTCAGAAGATCCCTCTTAGCTATATCCAGCACTGTGTCTAATTCTAGGCTTTCAACCCAGTCTTCTGCCTGACCTTCTTCTTTCAAAAGGAATGGGCGATATTTTTCTCGGATTTGTGGATCATCTTCGGCCTCTTGAAGAGCAAGTGGCCGCGTCGCATGCGGCACGGCCGGCGTCGTAGAATATGTCATTTTAGTCGGAACTATTCGGCGAGACAGTGAGTTTCTGACCACAGAGTTGAAGCCGTATGAAAGAGAAATCAGGTGTCTCATTGACAACAATCCCTTATAAAGTGTTGGGTCGTAGCTTGTATGGTGAAAGGTGAAAGTAGCGGAGATGAAGCGTACCCTTTTTATTTTTCGTATATTATCTGCCGCCAGGTAAGAAAATCTAATCTCGGATCTAAATGTCACCGAGTGAATTGTGCTGGGTAATGCGTAGAAATTAAAGAAGCTTTTGGCGGGAAGTCTGTCACTGCTTGTGTTTTATTGGATAGTATTTATTGGATAGTATATGGGGCGCGGTTAGATATAACATTCTATCGCGGCTGGTTTTCTGCGATCCACTGGAATAATTCTTGGGCACTATTCGAACTATATTTTATTTGATATATTATGAAAGATTATGAAATTATAGGTATATTTGCTAGTGCGTGGTTATGTACCTCGGCGTTGAGTCATGCCATACGGATACCTATCTATATTAATCGTATTCATATTGCATATATCATGCAGGAAAAATAGGTTACATGTATCTTGGGGATTGAGTAGGTAGCTCAGAAGTGCGTATAATTATTGCTAATAATGCTAGTAAGACTGTATACAAACGGCACACCCTCTACATATCGTCATCAACTAGAGAGCTGAAGCCGGAGCTCTGCAATAAGAATTTCAACACGCCGACGGATTTCATCACGAATAGGGCGTATAGCATCAATCCCCTGCCCAGCAGGATCATCAAGTTTCCAATCCAGGTACCGTTTACCGGGGAAAAAAGGGCAAACATCTCCACAGCCCATGGTGATGACAACATCGCTCGCTTGGACGGAATCACTGGTAAGAATCTTGGGCTTCTGGTCCGAGAGATTTATGCCCTCTTCAAACATCGCTTCGACGACCATGGGGTTGATAGTGTTGGCTGGCGCTGATCCTGCGGAGCGCACTTCGATGCTGTCGCCTGCAAGATGGGCGAGATAACCGGCTGCCATTTGGGAACGCCCAGCGTTGTGGATGCAAACAAACAGGACGCTAGCTTTAGCAGCCATGGTGACAGCCTTTTCAGGTTGTTGACAAGTGCGGGTTGTCTTTGGTTTATGAGACTTTGCATAGTCAGTTTCAGACTATATCTTGTATAGAGGGGCATTTTATCCTTACCTTGTTGGCAGACGGCGCTCGTGTTCAACAGAACTGTGAAAAAGAAGGCGAAAAGGAGCAATAATAAAGCGATTTCTATAATTTTTATTAAAAGTCCAAGACTGCGTTCTGATCAAAACACATCAAAGCCGAACAGCACATGGTATCTCCTCAATGTCACTCCACGAATATAATTGGCCAACGGGATGAAGCTAGCAAACTTGAAGTCATTGCGGCGTTTAACCCTAACCCTAACCCTAGTGTATGCGATCGGGGTTTTATATCGCCGAAATGGCACGTGATCTAAAGCCCCACATGAACGGAGCTACCAATTTTTTTCTTGCTTGACAAAAACACCACAACACAACATGCTATTCCAGCGATACCACACAGAAAGAGACTACAATGACCGTATCAAACTAACATGAACAGGTAAATACCTTCCTTTCCATAATTCCACTGACCGAAGCTCTTCTCCCTTCTTCACACCACGAAACAAAAACATGCAAATCAACGCCGCAAATCTCAATGACATGATGAGAACTACTTTGAACCTACAATTGTAATAGGAAGAGCCGGAAAAGGTATGGCATGAAGAAAGTCCCGCAAAACAAAGGGCTTCTTTCTCTTGTCGTCGGTGCTTAGAATTGGTTCGCTGAAGAAGATTCGCGTGTGTTTGATGTGCTTGTGTGTGTGAGGCAAGAAGAGTTTGGACTTTTTTTCTCATTTCTCGTTACATGCACTATTTCTTTCCTTGAATGGTTTTCGCTGACAGGACAACTTTGCAATAGGTGATTACAAATCGGACGAGACGAGTATTGAATGTTATGTGTCACGACTATGAAAGCATGGACCGATCATAAGTTTAGTTTACATTTCCATATTCAGGATATCTATCTATAAATCAACTTTTTGGTGCCTTCCAACAAACCTATTTGTAACAAAACGGAGATTGACGCCATAAATGCATAAAATTTTCAAAATGGTGGATCACCCTTAGGCAACATTCACATACCCTCTCTTAACTCCCGTAGACGTATTCGAGATCTGCTTGTCTTCCCACGTTTCCACATCAACATAGCTGCTGCTTGCATTCTCGCGGACCTGACCACCAATAAACCGTAGAGCGGAAAGGTTGAATCCCATTTCGTCCTTTTGCTTGGCCAGCACCTCTCGAAGAGTCGACCGGATGCGGTCAAGCATGGGTCTCATAAACTTGCTCGAGACGATTTGGCGATGGTGTGTCTTGAGCATGAAAAATAGTATGCGGCATGTCAATGGGATTTCCCACTGGCGACTTGCCCATATCTCGAGGAAGGTGAAGAGGGCGTCAAGTTTCGAAAATGGGAGGACTAGTAAGGCATCTTGCAGTGAAGCAGCTGGAATCTTCTGTACGATGTTGAGGAGATGGCGCTCAGCTGTAAGGTTACCCAATGCGAGATAGACTGGATTTCGCTGCGGTGGTGCCGCGTTGGGGTTTTGCTTCTTCGTCTCCCGCCATTGTCGCATGACTTCGAGGTCCTCCATGCCCATGTCTAGCGCTTCGATGATCCGCTCACCAGCCATCAGAGTGATAACGGTTTGCTTACCGGCATCGACTGCTTCTGGTCCCTCACCATTCTCTTCGTCCTCAAGAGAGGTGGTGAGTGTGTTCTCGTATAGCTCTTCAAGCTCCTTCTCGCGTTCTTCTTCCAGGAAAAGCGGCTCATCTGTCTGATCCCAAACACGGATACTCTTGTCATGACTAGCACTGACGAGAAACTCGCCTGAATGGCTCATGGCTAGTGACCAGATCTCTCCGTGGTGACCTTCAAGTTTCTGGATTTGCTCAAACTTGTCTCCATCCCAGTATTTGATAGCACGATCTTTGCTGGCACTAAAGAAATTGTGGCCGTTTCCATCGTTGTTGTTCGGCATAAAAGCAACCGCCATAATACTGTCTTGGTGTGCAAAGAAGGCCTTGTGGCAATCTCCAAAGTCCAAACCCCAGAGACGGACGTTCTTATCGGCAGAACATGTAACAATCATTTTGCTGTCGTATGAAATATCCATATTAAGGACGGGCAATTTATGTCCATACAGGTTTAAGAAAAGCTTCAACGTATCGACGAAAAACACCTTGACCGTATTGTCAAGTAACGCAACAGCAAGAAGCTTTGAGTCTGGGGAGAATCGCACGTTGAGGATGTCGTCTGACACCTTCAATGTCCGAGTATGGACGAGCTTCAGCTTTGGTGTTGTCCGTTTTGTGCCCGGAATTTCTTCCTGCACGACTTGGAAATTCCAAAACTTGGCAGTCTTATCTGCACTGCCAGTCACCATTGATTTGCCATCGGGATGGACTTGTAATGTCCACACAGGCCCCTCGTGTGCCTTTATCGTATCGAGGAGTGTCGATGATGCGATATCAAAGACTTCGAGATCTCCGTTTTTGTTTCCGACTACAACAATCTTGTCACCAGGCAAGAATGAAGAACACAGGGAATAGCCGCAGTCAAGAGTTCGAAGACAGCTCTGCGTTCGTACATTCCAGATCTTCAAGGTACCATTAGATGCCGATGCTAGCATCCTGTCGTCTGAGCTCAGCGCCAAGGATCGTATGTCGGTGCGATGTCCAGGCAGGTCAACTGCAAAATTTCGACTGTACTCGAGCTCCTCGCTATCTTTAGCTTTCTTCCCAGCTGCTACAATGCGATAGGTTTCAATCTCATTGTTCGTAGTCGCAGTCAAAATTTGTAGGTTACCGGAAGATTTCGCGGTGATCCAAGCAAACGACTTCAATTTTCCGGATGTTCGTACAATCACATGTGGTACAAACACCTCGGTGATGGGCGGAGGGGCATTATCATCAACTTCATCAGTTTTATCCTCCGCATTGTCTTCATTCTTCTCCTTTCTTCTCCTTCGCTTTCTTGCAATACTCTTTTGTACCTCGGTTGCTGATCGAATCCGCCATATCTCAACGGCCTTTTCTGCTCCATGGATACCAATATAATCTGCGCGGGGGTGGAAGGTGATTCCGATGGTGCGGTCTTTATTTTGTCGATAGAAACTTCCTCGCTCAATAAGGATTCTCTTATTCTCGTATCCCTCCTTTTCTCTAGCCACTTCTTGCAATACTTTCTCGTCAATCGACCACACCTTTATTTCTCCATCATTTCCACCAGTCACGCAACCGGTTTGATCTGGCGACAACCCTAAACTCCAGCACTCCCCATTGCTCTGAGCTACATGCGTCTCAATGCAATGTTGCGAAGACAGATCCCAGATCTTTATTAAGGAGTCTTTGCCCGTGGAAAGCAAGAAGCCACCGGTTTCGCTTTGCTCCGGCAAACCTGCGCTGGCTTCCTCGACTGGCGATAGGAAGTTTAGAGACGTGATTTGATCCGTGTGGCCCCGGAGTTTATAAAGTCCAACCTCCGAAATAAGATCCCACACAATTATATCTGTATCCTTGGAGCCACTGGCAAGCCGAACACCGGACTGGTCGAAGGCGAGTTGTGTGATTGCGCTTCGATGGCCATTGAATGATATAATGACGGCGTTAATTCGCGAGTCCCATAGACGAATGCTGCCGTCGTCGTAACTATCCATTTATTCATGTTAGCCTCTACGCCAGGGTTTATCGGCTGGTAAGAAAGGAAAATGTACCCAACGGCAAAAATATCTTCATCTGATTTACTCTGTGTTATAGTCGTAACTTGGGCTTTGCAATCGGCATCACGCCATCGACCCAACAGCTCGCCCTTTTTGACGTCCCAGCAAAGAACCTCCTCATTTGCGCCGACTATAGCACGACCTGCTCCTGTGCGCCGTTCAGCACCGGGCACATCTTCGTCTTTAGTCCAGACCGCATTGGACGAGGACGATGTGACAAGGCCGAAGGTTTTGGAATGCTCGAATTTCCTGTGAATTATTAGGATGCCGATTCTCAAGGTAAAGCCCCGCTAAGAACTTACAAATATGATTTCACCATTTTCAAGTTTCTTCAAGCAGAAAACTTGCGCAGCTCCAAAACTTCACTCCGCAACTTTTTTTTCCCGGCAGTAAAATAATTGAGTATCACTGAGGGCCGCGGCTACGGCAGACGGCAGAGACAGGTCTGGCAAAGGCGGTGTGGGCTGTCGCTGTGGGGGAAGTCGCAAGCCGCCATGACGAACATCACAATCAACAGCAACCAACAACAACACATTGAACGCTCGTGCGGCACTCTCTTTCCTTGCGCGAGTTATTCCAGTGTCATGCAAACTGCGTCGTCATAATGCTTCTCCTCGATTACCAAAATGTGCTCATCCAATCGATTCTCACAGAACGCTTCTCCGGGTAATGCCCCCGCAGATTACAGCCCAGCATCATCCAGGCACCAGCTAACCTTTCACACACCTGCAGTGCGGCACCTGTCTCGATAGATCAGGTCGTCTCCGATTTCGATGGCGTTACATTCCATGTCTCCACACCAGAGACCAAGACCAAAATTTTGATTTCAATTACCCTCAAGTGTTTCCGCGAGTTGGTTCAGTATGGCGCCCAGGCCGTTTTGGAGAGGGAATATGGACCATACATTGTCAGCCCGGAGGCTGGCTACGACTTCTCGGTCCAAATCGATTTAGAGAACCTGCCGGCAGATGAGGAGGGGAAGGAAGAGTTGATTCGACGCCTATCTCTGCTGAAGCGCAATGTCATGGCAGCTCCGTTTGAGCGTGCCTTTGACGAGTTTGGCAAGTTGTCCGAAGAGGCATCCAGGTACACTTCAGAGTCTGCTCCGCAGGGTATTAAGGAAGGTGGTGAGGTGATGGCTATTCACTATCGCGACGAGGAGGCTATCTATATCAAGTCCAGCCACGATCGGGTGACTGTCATTTTCAGCACGATCTTCCGCGAAGAAACAGATCGCATATTCGGCAAGGTCTTCTTGCAGGTATGTTGTGAAAAAAAGTCGCTCACAAAGGAAGATTCTAGTGCTGACATGCCCTAGGAATTTGTCGATGCTCGAAGACGAGTACCAACACTGCAGAATGCTCCTCAAGTCCTATTCCGAAACGACCCTCCTCTCGAGCTACAAGGCATCCCGGGATTGAAGAACTCGGGAGATGGAAAATACAGTTATATTACTTTTGGTTTGTCTTGCCGCGTGTCTTTCGCGGATATCCGAGCTGTTTACTAACAGAGATCAGTCCTTTTCCCCCGTCACTTGACACCGCAACGTCGCTATGATAGCATCTCCCATATTCAGACCTTCCGTGACTATTTCCATTATCACATCAAAGCATCAAAGGTAAACCTTTCTTTCGAGGTCGAAAAACCTTTGTATATTCTGACCCTCTACAGGCTTATATCCACACCCGTATGCGAAAGCGTACCGCCGATTTCCTCCAAGGTAAGCTAACATATTTCTTCCATCCCTGTCCGTTCGTTCATATTATTAACAAATCTAGTTCTTAACCGTGCGAGACCCGAGAATGAGGAACGCGAAAGGAAAACAGCTAGCGGCAGAACATTCCGTGTCCAGGGTTAAATTCCATCGTGTGTTTGATACGAGCGATGTTGGGCTGAGGTCAGGCTTCGTTTTTGGCGCTTGGGGGAGGGTGAGTGCGTGTGTACAATCACAAAAGGCTGTGTCAACCATATTGTGTAGTAGAATGTTTGCTTTTCCATGGAGGGAATGCGCCGCAAGGCATTGTTTATGCGACTTGTGCAATTCGCTACTCCATGAACCGTATACCTACCTACATAGTAGTATCTATCCATCTACCCGTGCCGTTTTATCGTGATAACATTCATCTATTTTTCAACTTATAGTTAGTACAGATATAACAAGCATCAAGGCAGACAATTCGAAAACGAGTGATTCAAATCGAGACTGTGTAAAATACACCCAATCAAAGAAATCATCAGGCGAAGGGGGTATATGACGCTGCAGGAAGTGCATCGTCGAACTTCTGACTGAGTCAGGGCGCCTTTTTTTCGGCGTCTATTTTCCCTTTTTGACACGTCACACGTGCTGGTTGGCCTTATTTCTATATTGCACGATGAGGCTTCGATTTCTGCCAGTCGTGAGGGGAAAGAAGTTGGTTGATAGTACCCAAGAACAGTGCCGCATATCGCACTACTGCAGTATGTTATGTAGTGGGCGCTTCGAGTGACCGGGGTTCCGATCCTTTCTCCAGATGCTAGGTAGCACGGAGTATTCCGTACTACTACTTAAATTGACTGCTGTCAGGATATCAACATCCTGGACTCCGGGTTTTCTCTCTATATATTTTCTTTTTTCCACTTGCGTAATAATCCGCGGCTTCTCCTTTTTCTGGTAGTTTCTTTTTCCTCTAAAAATTGTGATGTGTGTGATGCGGAAAGAGGTGATCCCTGCCAGTCATGCTGGGCGACTGGGGGGGCACGGGTTATGGTACTGTGCCACATTATAGTTCATGACACTGCAGCGTTGTTGGTGGTACATTCAAAAATCAGATTCGCTCAACAAAAAAAAACCAAGGGCGAAAACGAGGCAAGGAGGGGGTCGGTTTTATGCAAAAGCAGGTTTCAATATGCGCTCCAATGTCTCTTGCTGATGGATGGAAGATAGAAGACTATCACGGATGATTGGCTTTATTGAGTGTCTCTGGATCGGGGAACGTACCATCGTCACCCGTCGTCCAGTCAAGTCACACTGTCACAGCAAGTGGATTGGTCTGGCTTGGGATAGTCCCTGCAGATGCGCCGTGACTGGGAACAAAGAAATATGTAGACCGTGTCCGTTCTGCAATTAATTAAATAATAAAAAGAAAAGACCTCGACGCAACGCAGAGTAGTGCATAGAATCGGCATTTTAAAAAATCAGCTGATTTGCCAGTTGCATACTGACTTTTGGAGAAGCTGATAGACGTATTCGTATGTAAGAATCTGCATGACGGTCCAATCTCCTCGCTCTCGACCGACGTTGAAAAGTGAAGTTTGATCGTCACGTAAACGAACATTGCTATTCTTTGTGAATTGACGTTGAGACAAAGGAAATCGCCACACCTGGCCTCAACCTCTTATCCCAGAGAGATAGATTAAAAATCGCCAAGTGATTTTGCAATTGACTGGCGCATCTGGCACAGCTAGGTTAGCAAGTGTACATACTACCACACCTGTCGCATCTCACAAGAGTTCTAGATGAAACATAGCCTTGATTTCAAAACAACCCCGGCTTTTCTCCATCTCGAGAACAGCACATTCACAATGGCCAATCAGTTCAGCGAGATCCCCTTGGAGATCGTCTTCATGATTCTCTCGCACGTTCCAGTCACTTCTCTTCTTTCGTTTGGCGCAACTTGCAAAGCAAATTACATATACCACACTCTCTGTATGAGGAAACTGCATCTCGCCATCTTCCACAAACAAGTCCACGCTATGGCTGCATTCCTGGGTGCTAGCGCACAGCCCTGCTCGAAAGAACCAATAACTCCAAGGCCAAGTATGACGTTGGAAGGTTATAAAATACGAATTGTTCTGCCACAGGACATGAATACTTTGAGGTCATCACAAAGGGTCTTCAATCGCTCTCTTCCAGCTTTAGCAATACGTAAGACGAGGAAATCCCACCGGGCAGTTTACTCGGAGGATAGAGGATATTTTTACTCGGTGTCGTGCGACCAGACTATTCGTGCACAAAACAAAGCATTTGCCGAGATACTTGGTCGATATGGTCAATCTCTCGACGACTTGGAATTCATGGCATACAACCTCAACGAAGAGGGGGCCATCGCACTGGGCACGAGCTGCGGGGCAAAGCTGAGACATCTAGCTCTTCGATTCGAACATCCATATGTGCGAGACATATCACTTAGTCAAAAGTATTGGGCTGCGCCTGCTCCTGGTAGCCCTGCCTGGAACTCTCTCATTGGAATTGGACCCTTGAAAGGGGGGATAAGCATAACCAATCTCGAGAGTCTCGTTCTTGAAAGAGCTGGAATCACGTCCTGGCAACTTCGAATGCTAGTCAAAAGAAATAAGCATTTGAAGGTGTTGAAGCTCAGAACTTGTGCTGCAATCCAGCCTGTGTTCCTCAATTGGCTTGGTGGGACTTCCACCCCAGGTGGTGATGAGGATGATGACGATGGAAGGGAACAATACGAACATGAGGAGCCGGTACCTGGCGCTTCTATTGTCGTGCTCTGCCTAGAAAATTGCGATGGCATTCGTACGATAAAGTCAACAGGCTGTGAGCGAATCCAGGATATCGATGTCGGTCTGGAATGGGTTCAAAATTTAAAAGCACTTGAGGTAAATGAATCCTGATAATAGGAAAAGGAGGTTTCCGTAGCCTAGAAGATTTCTGACTTATGCTAGTCGCTCTCTCTCCGCCATTGTCGAAATGTCGATCCGAAAGTGGTGCAGCGGGCAAACGACCTCCTCTGGCATATACCAGAAGTGCTGCCTGAGGCAGCAGACTCGCAGTTTGCAACATCGCCTGCCATTGAAGTTGAACGAGATTTGAATGAGTAACAATGGTAACAATTGAACTGCCCAGATCTCACTTGACTTTCGCTTTTTGAGACAAACTTGATGTCTGGCTGACCATAGACTGCTCGGTGGCATTGTTCTCGAGGCATCGCGTGTTGCTGGGCGTGCTCACACAATGAAAAGCTGGCCCCATTGAGGCAGCGTGTGGGCGTTCTGAATAGCAGGTGAAGGCAACCACAATGAGGTTGTTCTCGTCAATAGAAGTGTCACGTGCCCCAACTGATTGTCAGCCCATTGGGAAGGACCCTCCTCGGTGGCTGGGGCAAACAGCGAGCTCTATTGACAACATCCCATTCATTTTCTGCACTGCTCTGCTTTCTCGATCATGGAACGAGTATTTAAAGAAATGTCTTCAGCAATGCCAACTCAACGACACCAAGACCTCTCAACAGTCAAGCAAAACAACCTCTTCCACCATGCGTTTCTTTCCAATGTTCGCATCTCGTCGGCAGACAATGGCTAGCGACAGATCTTATACTTCCACGTCAAGTGGCTTCACCACAGATAGCTTCACGAGCAGCCTCTTCTCAAAACCTTCCTTTCAGTTGAACCTCAGTAACTCACATTGGAGCGCACACTCGTCCACGGAGAGCGAAAGCATTGCAGAAAACGTATACTCGCTGAGTCGTCTACAACTTGACATCTTGCAACCGCCTCATCAACTTTTCTCGCCGCCAAAGTATGGTACCATCCCATACACCGTCAACTCGAAGGACTGGTACCGGGAAAATTATGACACGACTGGTCATTATAGAAGGGCCATTGAAGATAACTGGAGCAGTGTTTATGGCACAACAGGTGTGGTGTATGGTATTGCGAAGGTTTTCATTGCACTCTGCCACAGTTGCCGTGTCGATGTGAGTTCCAGTTCCCTTATTTATGTTATAAATCTCCAGCTAATCCTCTCTGCAGCTACACACACCCGCTGGCAGCATCTTGACATCCCTTGAGAAGGTGGAACAAGAACTCAGACACGGGTCAGCAGCAGAATTTGTCTTTGCCATTGAAAACCTCTATTTCAGCCTATACGCCCGGCTGGAAGTCGAAATTGCGCTCCTCCATTTCTGCACCTCTTTCACCGACACTAGGCACAAGCCAACGAAGCGCAATAAGAATCCTACGCACATCGATCCAAACCATGTTTATACGATTCTGAACGTCTGCAAGAAAGTCTTGGACGAGAAAAGCATTTGTTCCGCATTTGACGAGCGGTTGGTCCGTTATTATAAACGCTGCTATGTCAAGGAGATGACTAGACGATACAAAATCGAAGGAACACTGCCGCTTGACCCCAGTGGCTATCGTGCGCATGTGAATGACACAGTCAAAGACCCAGGCTCGAGTGCCTATCGCCATTGGTGCCAGATGTACCCCGAACTGCAACACCTGCCTATTGATATTCTGGCATTCCTCTCGGAGAAGTACCTTCCCATATACCCGCGCACCGTTCACAAACAAAATGAATACACGTTCAAGATGCACAACACCAAATATGCCGATGCATGGGAAAAGAATATGATCTGTGCTCATCGCCTCTGCTCTCTCGCGAGAATCGAAGGCAAGGCAGTCGGAGAGTTGCGTCGAGAAGAAGAAGCCTTCAACATCAGACGCTATGCAAGCGAGCAAAAGTGCATCTGTCTTGATATATGTGCCTGTTCCAAACTATGTACCAGGTCTGGAAGTACACTCTGCCCTTGCTCTGGCCGTTGGGCACGTGCAATTCTCACTCATCTGCCCGAGTCTCGAGCTAGCTTCCGAGACAAAAGCACGGTCATGGGCGAGTTGACTTATGAATCGCTTGCTGCTTTGAAGAGCGAACTGCCTGACTATCTGGTACAACGTGAGCTTCTTGGGGGGATCAATATCATCAGAGAGGAAATGATCAAGCAGCGTTTAGCGACGACGGCTCACCAGATGGAGGAAATCGGCGAAATCGATATTGTTTTTGTTCACTGAACTTTTATGCGGCAATCATTTCCACGCATTATCAATTGTGTTCTCTCTGCATCTTTCACCTATCATCTATCTCGTCCTACATGCTGCAACAACGGCCCTTGATGGCAGTTGATTGCGTCGACATGTTTATCTCCGTTCACCATCTGCATGCCTTTATCATGATATGAAAGCACTTCTTTTGATCTTTTCAAGTTTTAGGAATAGCAAGCATCTTTATGATCAGAAAATATATGAATTGGAAAAGAAGAATCCATGCCGTCGACTAACCTCATGATCCGGAAACTTGTAGCCGCTGTAAGATCCCTGTTACCACCCCAATTTGTACGTGTCTGTGCAACATGTCCACGTAAGTAGGATACAATCTATTCAGACATTGCCCCTGTCAAAATAATAATTAATTCAAATTAATTGGCATGGACAATTCATCGTCGATGTAGCCCAAAGCAGTTAGGCCACGGTGACATCGGGCTTAATAATAAAAAGTGGGTATTCTTATCGGATAAGGCCCTCAGCTATCCGCAGTCTTCAACGGCGCATTCTTGCGACTCCGAGAGAAAACATCTCCAGCTTTCGGTCCTTTTCCCTCACCACCACCCATCGCCCAGGCATCGCTTGCATTTTCCTCCATGCATCGCAGCTTGGTGCTATGAACGTATTCACCTCTGTGCGCCATCGGTGCACCACTGTATGGGTATGGTGGCCGTACACTCGCCGGCTCTCCATGCGACCAGACCGACCGTGATCGTCATCAGCCTTGTTAGATTTAGAGGTCTGGGATCGCAACTGCAACATCGGAGCTCCGCATCATCAAAACCACCTTCCTCCTTCTCACCATCATCGCATTTATTATTACCGACGCGAAGATACTACGCTCCTCGACCGACGTATGGCTCGCGGACCCCGACTCCTGCAGATGCCGAGTCGCTTTCCGCCTCCTCCAAAACCCCCTTTTATTATTTCGAGACCGGTTACGCTCTTCGACCAAAGAGGCCATCTAGACCATTTCCGCCTCCTTTCGTCTCTATTCCGTCGTCTTCTTTTTCCGATCCCTTGACTACACATTTCCAGAGCCAGGATAGACGACCAAAGGTCGGGAATGAGCTCATCCGGGGACTAACGAATGGGGACGATGCTATTCTCGCAAGCGATTTCTTGCTCGGAGTTAACGACGGTGTTGGTGCCTGGGCGACAAAGCCGGAGGGGCATGCAGCGTAAGCTACCTTTATTTACTATATACGGTCATCAAAGATGGTTGGAGGGGCTGTCTGGGCTAACAGTAAACCTTGCGGTAGGCTATGGTCTAGATTAATTCTCCATTTTTGGGCCCTCGAATGCGAACGACAGGTGTCCCGCACATCCACACCCGATACAGTGGGGTTCCTGCAAACAGCTTACGAAGAAACTGCGACGGCGACTAGAAACTGGCTCGGTACTACAACATCGGCAACAGCACTACTTCACAACGACAAACAACAACAGAACGGCGTGAAGCCACTCCTTTTCGTCACAAATATCGGCGACTGTCAAGTTGTCGTCATCCGGCCGCGTGACAAGAAGGTGCTCTTCAGGTCTCGCGAACAGTGGCATTGGTTCGATTGTCCATATCAACTTGGCACAAACAGTGAGGATCTGCCGCGCAACGATGCGGTGGTGAGCGTCGTCGACTTGGAAGAAGACGATATTGTTTTGGCGGTGTCTGATGGCGTGACGGACAATCTTTGGAGCCATGAAGTTGTGGATAATGTTCTTGAAAGCATTGAAAAGTGGGAAACTGGCGACGTTGGCGGGAATCATGAGGCTGAGCGAGAGGCAGGACTTGCAGCTTGCATGGTTTTTGCCGCCAGGCGTCTTTTGAATGCGGCCTTGGCGGTTGCGCTGGATCCATCGGCCGATAGTCCCTATATGGAGAAGGCTATTGATGAAGGCCTTACTATCGAAGGAGGCAAAATGGATGATATCAGCGTGGTGATTGGGCAGTGTAAGAGAAGGGAGGAGGATTAGTCCAGGATTACGTAGCATCTGGGTAACTAGCAGACGACTTCTCATTGGTTTAGTGATAATGATGCGCGACTATTTGCATGCTCCTTTCAATAATGACAGAGCAATACGGCGTTTGGAGGATTGGGCTGTTCGGGTTTTATAACTATGGTTGCTAATGAGATGGACGAGTTGCGTGAGAGTCATTGGATCTGTTGATTGACACATGTATATAAACATATACCTATCAAATATCTATCTCAGACAATGGAGCTACACAGAAAAATCAATCCACGAACCTAAATCAAAATACAAAGAAGGGTCGCCAATATCAAGATTTGCCGCAGCATCCGCCTCGAAAGTATCCATAGCATCGAGGATATTGCTATTATAATAACAACTATTGTTATTCTGCATTAGCAAATCCCAGTAATCTGTATTTTGAAGATCGCCGTTCATAACTGGGCACTGCGACCTGGACTGGCGCTTGCTATCACTGGAGGGCTGGATGGGAGGTGATGGCATGGATTCGCGCTCAAAATTGTCCTTGAACAGTTTCAGGACGATGGCGAATAGGTAGAAGAGGTCGGGGGGATTACGACTGTTGTTATTGTCGTTGCTGTTATTATTATTTTGCGTTGTCGTTGACATATCCTCAAAGTGATCGTGCAAGCGCTCTAAACGAGCTATATAGGCAACGCGCTCGGTAGCAATAAGATTTTCCCATGAAGCAGAAACGTTCATGTCCGTGATCGTAAATTTGTGCAATTTCGGGAATATGACGATGGCCTGTATAAGCATGGCCCAGTCGGGGAATGTTAGCTTTTTGAAGTCTGTGCCGGAGGTGTTGATGAAGAAATCTATCAGATTGTTGATCTCGGTGATACACGTTGAAAACATTTGCAGATAAGTAATTGGGTTGATCTGGTGCAGAGGATGGCTGGAGACTGTTTTCTGGCTGTACGATAAGGATTTTTCTTGTCCCAGTGCAAGAGCGTGTAGTTTTACTCTGGCGAACCTCTGGATGATGTGTATTTTAACTTTGTTTTGTTAGCCACGGACCGAGTCAATTGGTAGTATAGAGTTAACTCACGACTTGTGTTGAAGTAGGCTGGGAAATCGCTTTCTATTTGTCTCAACTCTTCTAAATAGGCGTGCGTGATGTTCTGTAAAGGACAACCTGAAATGTCTGAAAACTTTGTCATCTCTTTATCAAGGTCATAACTATCCAGTCTTTCAATAAATTTGCATAGCAACACAACAGAAGCAATCGTGTGCGTCGTTGGGTCATTGGTTGTCGTCAACATCAAGTTCAGCAGTTCATTTGAAGGGCTGAATGTGAAGTTTTTGGGCCGCTTTAAACCCATTTTAATGCTGTTGGGAATAAGCTAAACGAAAAAATGATTTCATTGCATTTCCTCTCACCTTATAGACTGCACATAGCAACCTAAAACGGCAGTCCTTACGATCATTTGATCCTCGCCAGAATCCATTGTCGATTCCATTCTGCTTTCAAGATTCAAATCCGATACCATGGCAATCGCGAGCTGCGTATACTGCCAAATCTGATTGTTGACTGGTCTTAGATGAGTCGGATGCCTGTGCACGAAATCATTAGTGTTTTTGCCATGCATGTTACAGGACTTTTCCTGATTGACATTTGAAACATACCACGCAAGGTAGACAAGAAGTCCCTGTAAGTAGTCCAGAGACTTCTCACCCTGCATGACAACTCGTGTTGCCAAAACCTGGCGGAATTGCTCGTCCAGAAACCTTTGAAGCACTTGATCGCCTGCAGAGGATACCACTAGAATAGACAGGAACAGGAATGGCCATTTTTTTCGCAGGTCTTCCGCGGTTGTGTTTTCGGCAATCGTGACAAAGGGGAAACATTCATTTTGCGCACGAAATAGTTGTAGCATCTGATCGACCTGGTTCATGGTGATGCAAGGTCTTGCGCGGCAATTTCTGTTTGCTGACTTTCTTCCTGCATCGGCTGATTGTCTGTCTGCAGTTGGAGAATCTCCTTCGTGGTTTCCAAATAGTTTACCATGCAGTTGGGTCACTGTTTCAGACGCGTCTTCATATTGGGCATCAAGAGTAGCCGGTGTAATCGGATCTAGAATAGAGTCCAAGGCAGAGTCCGTCATCACGGATTGAGAAGTTGAAGGTTTCGATCGTTGAGACGGTCGATTATTTCTCCTCGAATAGTATGTAGATGAGCAATATTGCCGGATTGGATAACTTTGTGGCAAACACACCTTGGCGATTGAGCATCACTGAATGAGCATACAGTTCCAATCTTCTGACATCTGTCTAATTGTTATTTTTTCCATTTAATCAATCATTTACGAAGGAAGGGATTACTCTACCGTTGACAATGGTTGGAGCGGGCGGATGGCAGACATCGCGTCTTGTGTGCTTTGCACGAAACACAAGCGCGCGCAGCTCTCGGCCTCGGACACATGTATCGCGCATCGTCGGGATCCATTTCGGCAGAGGCGTTATGAATATGATCCACTGGTGAGTAGAAACGTGAGATGTTGTTGGGAAAGAGTGAGCAGGCCAGAAGCTGAGATGGAACTATGTGTCCCGGAAGGCAGGAGGAGCCGAGCTGCGGCTGCCTTAGGCTTGCTTCCCGGCTCCCGGATGGCAGGTTGACGCGAGCTTATAGATGCCTTCACGAACGAATGAGATGGGATCCTTCAATATAAATGATGGGTTAATAGTTCTAGTGCTGCATAGTAGACAGGTATAAGTAGAGCGGGTTTTTGTCTTTGATTAGCCCGAACGTTAATGACTAATGTTTACCCAAACAAACAAAAAAGCAGTATCATATCAGACATCATGATCTCCAAGGAGTTAAGAGTTGGCGTTCTCTTGACAGATCCTGTGCAAATGCTTGACATGGCATGTGTTGACCTTTTTGGAATGCTGTCAACGTCATACCTCTCAGAATGTGGCTTACCTGGTCCGATTGTGTCTTTAGGGACAGACTGCAAGATATACTACATTGGCAAGCAAAAGGGAGACAAATCGCAAGGACTTACAGCCGACGCACGTATCTGTCTAACGCATACAACTAGCGATGCAGCAGTTTCACCAGGAAACATTGATGTCCTGCTCATCCCCGGACCTGACCCGAAAAGTGTGCCAGACGAGGAGGCCAAGGCATTTGTTCAGGCACACAACACCAACAAGACAACAATTCTAGCTGTATGCACCGGTGCATTTACTGCGGCATATTCTGGAATATACGATGGGGTTCATGTGACTGGGCCAAGAGCATTGATACCGTCTTTGCGGAAGAAGTTTCCTGAAGCGAAATGGGATGACTCGATGCGAGTAGTACAGGATGGTCATATTTGGACTGGCGGTAAGACTCCCACCAGCTTGAAACTTATTTACTTATTAATTTTATAGGTGGTGTCACGAATGGAAATGATCTAGTTGCAGCATATATCAGAGCTCACTTTCCTAGTGCACTGGCGGAAACGATTTGCGCCATGGCTGAAGTAGGTGATCGTCCTTTGTCGTATGACATAGGGCCGAATCGCAGTATGTTGTTCTTTATTTGGCAGACCATCAAGGCATTGTTCTCATCGAAATAACTGTACGAGTTAATGTTGTGTATTTCTTTGTAACCATATTGTCATTAGTCAATATTCACTCCTTTTTTCTGCAATCAGAATGTAAGAAGAATCCAAATATGTATAACACCTTCATCGTGTCTCAATATAAATTAACAGGATGTGCCTGCGTTTTCATTGACAACAAAATTGGTCAAATTTGGGGTTCAATATGACTACTATCTATAGCCACCAAGAAAATGATCTGCGACATCGCTTAACTGTGGATCAGGATGAGGGATCCGATAAGCCAATGACCAGCCCAACGGCACTATCGAGCTCGTATTCGAATAAGGCGCGCTGGGTTCGGAGCCCCCGGGTCACAGTCTCTCGCTTAGTCAATGTGCATGGAAAGTACGTAAAGACTATGCGAAACAACTCGCTAGCAGTTTCCTCCCGAAATGTCGCGCAGATCAGGCAGAGAGATTATACGCGGCTTCCAACAGGAGCTCTCCTCGAAGATGAGTGGACACAACAAAGCAATCAGGTTTATTGGCAAATTCCCTCCGCTACTTCACGCAAATCATACTCGGGTAGAAGCTATAGCCGATGCTAAAAGACACTGAAGCTTCAGATGGAGTAAAGTGCAGCATATATAAACCCCTTCGACAGCACACTATCTACTCCTCCTCCATGATCATATCCAGGTACATCCGCTATCGTTATTAAACTTTCAAATTTCTACAAATCTCTTAAGGCAACCCAACACAATGGCACCCATTCGTTTCGGCATTCCCCTCTATCCATATCAGGCCATTGACGTCATTGGGCCTCTCGACGTCCTCGCTGGTATCTCCAAAAAGATGCTGCAGGAAGTCGCAAGCCTGGACCCCGAAGCTCAGGCAGTTGATGTTGGAGTTGACATTGAGTTCTACCATATCCTTGACCCTAGAAACACCACATCGACAAAAACCACACTTGAACTCGAAAACTTCCACGTGTCGGCCACAACTACGATTACCGACTGCCCACCGCTGGACTATCTGCTCTTCGGCGGCCCCATGCCAACCTACAAGCTGTCAGACGAGATGATATCCTTTATTAACGAGCGAGTTGCAAAGGACGAAATCAAGACAATATTCACGACCTGCACGGGAGCCGCAGTACTTGCGCAAACGGGTCTTTTGGATGGCAAGCGCGCGACAGTTAACGTGGGGATTATCGCCCTAGTACAGAAACTGTACCCCGCTGTGAACTGGGTTGAGCCAAGTGAGAATCTCGGCTGGGTAGTCGATGGGAAGCTGTGGACTGCAAACTCGGCGTGTTCGGGGATGGACATGTTTGCGGATTGGGTGATTCAGCAGTACGGCATGGAGCTTGCCAAGGGGACCTGTCAAAACTTGGGTTTTGCTCCCCGCGCAGTTGATGGAAAGTTCCGTGTGATGTAAACTTGCAGAGCGAAGTGTTTTAGCTGGTGGTGCTGAGAGCTTACCCATCGTGATGTGAGTGGGTGGTAAGGAGGCCCGCTGAGATATTTTTTGTATGCAACGCAAGTGTCATAAATCAAGAGTCCAGTTGTTTAAATTCCTATTATTTTGCAAGTATGGTAGGAAATATGATGATATTTTTTTCGTTTCATTGTACAGGATTTCAACTATATTTGAATGACGATGTTGATCGAGATCGGAGTTAGGGCTTAAGTCTCACGTGAGCGTTTTCCAGTTTATAAAGATGGGCCATTTTTAGGGATTCACAATTTGTCCAAATTACGTTCGTTTATGATTGAGTCTCTTTTACGGAGAGACTAAGCAGTTTCTCAGATTATCTAGCTACACCTGACTTGGATAAAATGGTGAATATTACGTGCGATCTGTAGACAAAGATCGTTCCGCGGGCTCCCAGTTTACTTGTCAACCCCGGGCCTTTGAAAGTGTAAAATAATATGTCAATTATCATTGCTTATTGGCCATTGTTTTATTTTCTAACTTAATCTATCAACTAAACTCCATCTACCTATTGGTAGAGAACAGAAAACCAGCCAACAAGCCGCAGCCCGATGTGTTGCCAGTAGTAGCATTACAATGGGACCGCCTCAATGATACTATCCTTCAAATTGTCTGTGTAGGTGTAGACATTATTGATCTTCAGTCCAACACTTTCAAGGAGTTTGTACCACTGCTCTTGTGTGCGCTCCCGCGCTGCCAAAACAGCCATCATCAGCATGTCTAGTTGGGCCATCTGCCAGTGAACACCCAAGTTAGGCAAAACCATCTCGTCAATGAGGATGAAGGAATCAGGTGCCATGGCATCAATCAAATGCTTCAGGATTACCCGGCATTTATCATTTGGCCAATCATGCATAATGTTGCGCATGTAGTAGAACTTGGCGCCTATCCCCAACATGTCAAAAGAGATGTACTCAATAAGAAGACGATGTAGCAACATACCCTTGATGATTTGAGGCTGGAAGAAGTCTTGTGCCAATGTCTCCACTCCCCCATGCTGTGAGATTTGGTTCACTGTCTGCGGAAGATCTTCAATAATCACTTTTCCGGGTAAATTTGGATACTGTTTCCTGAAGGCAATGGCTTGCGTCCCAAACCCTCCACCAACATCAATAAATAAGCCTCTTGCCGGGTCCATATCAGTTGTTTTCTCTTTTACGGGGTAAACATCCAAGAAGGTAGGTCGTCCAGAGCGGTTATTCATTAGATAGTGCTGGAAATAAGACAGTTTTGTTGGTTGTTCTTGAAACCAGAGGAAAAGAGGCAAGTCTGTTTTGTAGGCTCTTTGTATCCCCGTATTAGTGCTGTCCTCGGGATCGGCATATTTCGTATCCTTCAACAAGTCAGGCAACTCCTGGATACCAGGGCCCATTGCGTCAAAACTATAGGACGTCGCTTATATTAGATTTGTCTTTACAATCAGTAGAAAAGGCAGGGGGCACACGGACTAGTGATGAAGCGCTGCCTGCGCACCAGTAGTAGCAAGAGTATTGCATATATTATTTGTGGTGAACGTGTCCTTGTCCACTTCTTGGATGGCATCGAGAGAGGCGAGATACCGCAGAATGCGACCTACACGGACAAAATCAGCTTAATCCGAAGAGACCAGCTATCTCATTTGTGTATACCCAAAAGAACGGCATTTGCTTCCGTCTTTTCGCTGATTTGATCGACAGTAAGCGGAGTTGGGCTTTCATTCAGAATATTGAAGAGTTTCAAATCGGTGCCAATACGGAAGCCTGCAAGTTGCAAGTTGAGAAAGGAGAATCTCTGAATAGTGTCATCGGGACTCTCGATAGAATGACTCAAAGATTGCAACTGGTCCAAAATTTCCCTGCGTGTCTTTGCGTCACAGGATTTGGCCACTGCTTTGACGTGGTGGACAAGCGCTTCCATATTCGCGACTCTTTAATGGAATAAATAATGTTGTTGTTGCGCGGTTTTGATCAATGGCAAGTAATGAATAAGATACAATAGAAACGGAGGAGTCACTCGAACCCGACCTTGGGATATATATATCCAAACTGGATAGCAGCAGAGGAGAACTCTATCTGGATGAACAAAGAAGTTAATCTGTTACATTACCTACCTAGGTCGGTACTTGCTCAAAAATTAAACAAAGTTACACAGCTCGGGCAATATCCAAGGTCCTCGAGTACCAGGTTCTTTGTCTGTCTAGTCCTTTGTTGTTTGGCAGGGAGGCAGAAAACGGAACCCCATGCAGAACTAGCTGATCTGATGCTTCAGCCTCGAGATATTTCAATTCCATCTACATTTCCAAGTCATATATTCCAGCCACGGTTTCATTCCATGCCATAGGTTACTTGCATGTGCAACGCGCAGACGACCTCCTCCACAACTAATTTCACTTTTTCTTAATACATCTTACATCTCCGTCATGACTGACGTACACAGTATGAATTACTTGTTCTTACTTGATCATATTGTTATCGACCTACCGTGCATCTATCACGGCGAGGCGTTCCTCCCAGCGGCGGTGAGTTATGAGATATTTAGATGATATCATCAGGTTTTCTCTAGTGCTCTCTCATATTCCTCATCTGTCCATGAGTCCTAACGAGTATATAGGTTTAAGTGGCATCATTATCCTCCTCTCAAATACAGCAATGTCTATGTATGGAATACAGATTATTTGCTGGTGCTGTTGGTAATTGCCCTTCTACTGGCCCCACAGCATTTTGCAGATTTTGAAGCCATGGCTATCGATTAGTATCATGGAAAAAGACAACTCATAAAGCAAACAGTGTTACCGCCTTTGCATATGTTTTGATTAGATTGGGCATTGTAATCATCAACTGTGTGTAATTGGCTATGCAACGCCAGCTGCCCAATTGATGGGACTCGGAAGTTGTATCCCACTATCTTGATATAGCCTGAGCGAGGAAATATCTATGCCCTGCAGAAGTCCATTCTGGAAATAAGACGGCCAAGTTATGACCGGCATATCGATGATTTTTGTGATGAAAAAGGAGGGGGGGCATCCAGGAGTTCTACCAATCGGTGAATGGCTGGGAATGAATCCCATGCATATCATGACCCTACGCAATTCGCTTGTGATAGGAATATGTACTTTGTGAAAAGGTGGCCCCAATCGAAATGCAGTCGCAACTCCTTTCAGCTGGTTCGTTTTCCAATTTACAAACCAAGTCTAAACAGCACACTACGCAGGGATTAGACATGCGAAGTTTATGAACAAAAAAAAAAGAGCATTCTAGAGACTGAGGCTGATAGACGTACTATATAGTTACTTTTAATACTATAGCCACTACGTTTTCTCATCGGTGAACAAGCATTCCAATGCCAACTGCATATGTTCGGAGTACATACCTCAGCAACAGGGTCGAATTCTCATCAGGCTGAGTTCTCCCAAATGGTCCACGTGCGTGAGGATTTTTGTTCAGAAACAAATGATCTGTCCTGCTCTTGCATAGGTAGCCGTTGGAGGAAGTAATTTCATTGCGATGAATGCTTCTCTAGAGAGCAAAAGCCCTCGAGACAATACAAACGTCCACCCAAACGTCAGAAGGAAAAAACCAAATTTCTGCAGTGTTTCATTTTTCAGCCCCCATCTAGTTGGCTCCAAAATGTTAGAGTGCATGAGGTATGCTTTTTCAAGCTGAGGTCAGGGTAAGATCGGTTCATGAATACATAGCAGTCGAAAGCCTGTAGATAACAGGATCGGCTACATTCTCTAGTAAGACACCATTTGCTTTGTCTGATCACCTGGTCCAATATTTGATTGTTACAACAAGAACAATATACTTGTAATTTCCCATGTCTACCTCGTCTCTTCCTAATGAAGATCAAAATCATGGCGCGCTTTTGGTGGCACCTCTTTGGGCCATGAGCGGCGTCGCCACTCTCGCGGTCGGTCTTCGCTTCTACGGCCGCAAACTGATGCGCAATTTTGGAGCGGATGACTATGTCATGGCTTTTACCTTGGTTAGAACTACTCTTTACCATGAGCAGCATGTGTCCTTTGCAACTGACAAGGCTGATCGCGGCCCGAGACTGATAGGTCTTGTTGATTCTTATGTCTGGCTTTATGACATACACAGTGAAGAATGGAGCTGGCCGACATCAAGACTCTTTGACTTCCCAGCAACAGTTGCTTGCTATCAAGTACAATTGGATTGGCCAGGTCTTCGTCATTTTAGGGCTTTCTACAGGCAAGATCTCGGTGGCACTACTAATCAAGCGGATTGCCGGTCCCCATAACAGCTGGATAAAGTGGGCGTTATGGTTCATCATGATCACGCTGGGGCTATTCGCCGTCTTGGATATCATCTTCACTTTTGTGCAATGTAATCCGCCACGAGCCCTTTGGGAACCTGACATTCCGCATAAATGCTGGGATAGTCGAATCCAGAGCCACTTTGCAATATTTGATTCTTGTATGTGTGTGCCAATTTCTTTCAAGATTGGTGACTTCATTTCTTCCTGTCGATTTATGGCTAATATGACTCTCAGGTTGGAATGTTACAATGGACTTTGTCCTCGCCGCACTGCCTATATCACTCATATGGAAAACTGCCCTGAGTACCAGAAAACGCTTCAAAACCTGTGTTCTTCTGGGACTAGGCCCCTTGTAAGTATTCATTGAGATATCCAATATATGGAAAAGGGGGGAATGAAAAAGGCTTTTAACACCAAGCAGAGCAGGAGCTTGCGGCATCGTCAAAACCCAGTATCTTGTCACATTAACTGCCCGGTCTGATTTGACATGTATGTTGTAATCTGGATATTTCTCTTCCACTCTTTTCTTCTTCTTTTTTGAAGGCTTTTTCCATGCGATATCTGATATATCATGCTAATCCTTGCTTCAAGGGGAGACAGTACCTCTCCTCGTCTGGTCCGGTGGCGAGTTGTTTGTTAGTATGATTTGTGGTTCAATCCCTCCTATGAAACCCGTGTTCGACCTCACATTCAGGAAACCTCGTCCACTTCCCAATATCTATCATGATTTCACGGCATCTCAACGGAAAACGCGCTGGGCTAGTTACATTAACAAACGAATCGGAAATGAATACGACATGGAAGGATTGCGCAGCAACGGAAGTTATACTGGAAGTCTAGTATTGTCCCCTAACGATGGGAACATCTACAGAGAGGTGAATTTCTCAGTAAGAACTGAGGAGAGATAAGGGAATGGGCGTTATTTGTCTCATATTTTTTTGTTTACTTTTTCTCGGGCAGAATCATATTCACTTTTGGGGAGTGTGTGGACTGCGATGATGATGGAGGCATTGGCTTACTTACTCCTACAAAATCTTAAAATTGCCATATATTCGGGTATGAACCAAGCTATTTGAACTTTGCTTTTTTCAGTATTTTTAGGAGTAGTTTCACAAATCATGCTCCACCTAAGATCAGTCAATTTTGACGGTGAAGTGTTCGTTGTGCGAACAATCCATTGGTTAAATAGTTACATAACATGAAGTCACAAGATGTAAATAATAAGGTCAAGATTGACTATGAATGCGGCAAAAATTAAATACCCTACAAACCCGAGTCAATCTGGTCGACATACTGGGTTTTGCTGAACTCGGCCCAGTCGCGACAGGTCTGTTTGCTCTCTTCCGGAACTCGCTGCGATCTGATCAAGTCGGGTTGTTCCTATATCTACTTGTTAGATGTGAGAATCCAAGAAAGGGAGTTCAGACTAACAATCACATTGATGAGCAAGCCATAGCTGACGTGAAATGACATGTGGCAATGCAATGGCCATACTCCCGGATTATTTTGCTGCCATTCCAGCACCAGATACGACGGCTCCTCTTCCGTGCCCGGCTGTATAATCTGCGTATCACGGCGAGCTGGGTTTGTTGGGTTTGTAATCGTGCCATCCCACACGCCCGATCCTTCAGCCAGGATCCAAAAGTTGTGGCCATGCAAGTGCATGGTGTGTTGCATCTGAAATGAATTCAATAGAACAAGCCGTACGCTGTCGTTGGAACCAAAATTATAGATGTTGAAATCGGGCGAGTCTGGATATGAGGTGTTGCCGACCCTTCCCAGAAGGTAGATTGGCGTGTTGTAGTCAATACGGAAACTGGAATCGTTCATGAAGAGCAGATTATATCCACTGGCATTTACACTGTAGGTAATCTGAATTGTCTGGGTCGTTGTCGGCTGTATTGGAGGTTCCTTTGGATAATATGGTACCGTGACATTAAGGGGGTCATTCTGGCAATTGGCACTCTCCCATGGCCATCCCGCAGGGCCGCTCTCATCTTCTGGTGGTAGGGCCGATGTGTTTGCCTGCTCGTAGTAGACAGGCGCGGTGACGTTGGGGATACTGGCTGTGGTGTTGAGGCAGTTCATGTCGATTGCACTGCGCATCCAAAAAGCATCGTCAGGGCTACCAACACCTTTGACGATAACATCGGTGCGCTGTCCTACACCCAGGGTGATGACGTGCGTGCGGTAGGGCTTCACGGGAACAAAGTCATTTGCAATAACCATCAGCTCATGTCCATCAATGCTAAATTTCTGGTTGGCATTTTGCCCGGTATTGATTATACGCAGCCTGTGGTGCTTCCCTGATGTGAAGTTGAAACGGGCCAGACCATGACCTTGAAGACAACCGTTGTGATTGCAATTATCAGATCCCTTGCCGTTGATGAGGTTATTGTCCACGCCAGGGAATACTGGTGGTCTCTGAAATATTGACTCTAGCACCTCATAGTAACTCAGGTGGCTATACTCTGATACCATGACCGGGCCTAGATCAAAGTCATATGTGACGTCTGGCTGTAAAGGTCCGTGAATTACAATCGGTCCGTACACGCCGTCATTATACTGTGCGCTGAAATGCGAATGATACCAGCTAGTGCCGTATTGATCCGCCTGGAACGTGTACGTGAAGCTTTTTCCCGGCACAATTGGACACTGAGTCACTCCAGGAACTCCGTCGGCCCACTGCGACTTGGCCTGTGTAAACCCGTGCCAATGTATAGATAAACCCTCACTTGTGTCGGTCTCAATACGGTTGTCCACGGTGACCGAAATCATGTCCCCCCAGTTTGCCTCAATCATCGGACCGGGAAACTGGCCATTGATATAAATCACGCTTTTGTTGAAGCCATCCGGCCAATCATAGCTTCTTTCGACAACTAAGTGGTAAGATCGTATAACGTTTGTATCTGGAGGAGGACCGTCGGGCGCTGTCGTTTCCCAACCGCAATCCTTGGGCACTCATATCAGCAGTGAACTACGCAAAACCCTATTTAAAACTTACATGGCCTAAGCATAATGCAAGGTTCGGGGATGGAAGATTCCCATATGGAGATATATCTGATCTGCTGTTAGCTTTTGCTATGATATTGCTGTTTAAGAACGATTGTCAAGGAATGGGATAGGTGGCGTACTTTCGCTAGATTGCCTCAAAGTAGCGGCCTGGCAAAGGACGCAAAAGAAGGTGAAAAGCCAAAACATCGAAATGGATTCTCTGTAAACGCCAGTGCATGTCCAAAGCTGTATCAAGTGATGAGCCCTATTCAAACCTTTCTGGACTGCGAGGCAAAGATCGTATATTACACACCTAGACAGGAGGTAGCTCCTAGTATGGACTTACCTAGATTAGGTAGGTGGTTGGATATATTGGAAACCAGGCCAGTTCCCAATATCCTCCGATGGTATTCCATTCTTGGCTTTTTTTTTTTGACCGGATTTTTTTCCCCTCTTTGCCTTCAATTCTGTATTTCCAAGATGCATGCAAGTAAAATATTCCATCAGAATAGCCAGTCGAGGTTAGATGGGGAAACTTCTCCGTTTGGGTAGATTATATCGCGAATGGAATCACCCTGCCAGTATACCTACCTAGGCTCCCGGGCATATAATGTAAGTATCCGACGGCTGAATTGAAACAAAATCTCCTTTTTGATTTGAGAATATGAGATACGTTGCAAGTTATACCTGGCTCCATTTCTGAATATCCCGGCTAGTTAGCAAAAAGACTGTGATTCTTTATATATGATAGGTACTGGGTTTGCTCACTTTGTCTAAAACCGGCCTGGTTCCTTCACAGAGAGCACCCGTAGGAAAAATGGAAGATTTTCGAGTGTTTCGGAATTCGGAAATTTCTAGGATTTGCCCTCAAACAATTGCAGTTGCACGGTAGAATGTGTTCAGTTCCATCCATCGGTATGCACTGAGGCATTTTTGACGATAGCAATGGCCTATTTGTAGCTTTCATTCGCCGAGCTACAGATGATATCGTAAAGCAATTCTAGAGTGTCGAGAGCATTGCCAAGTTCACCATTGAGTTTATATGACGGCGCCTGAGTTAGTTTCTAAAGTTGCGTTGAAGAGATCCTTGTACCGCGGAGAAGATTCTGCATCGCTGATTGTATCCAGTGCACCGCCCTGAATGTAGTCCACATTAGCATGGATCAGGTAATATGCATCGAAAGCCCATTACTCACGGTGGACGACTCAAAATGTCATGCGGGCCCATACACTACGTTAACCTCATCAGGCCATTGCTCAGGCGTCAGCTCAACTTTTGCGGTTGCGTTGTACTATCTAGTAAAAGACGCAGAGGCCGAGTAAAAAGATGATTCCTGGTAAGTGCGAAGACAACGACAACGTGTGAAAAAAAGGCGGAGGGCTCTCTTTATACGGTTCTAGATTTGAAAAATATCCGCGGATATGTTTCGGTCGACTCATCAACTCTACACTGTGCTTCTATTCAGCTTCTCTGCATTCTCGAGACGGTCTATATATAGCAGACTACGTGGAGATTGGTGAATTAAGTCATGCATTTCATTTGTTTCATTGGTTACCTGGATACTTTAATCTTAGGCGCATACGTGCCAGATGCTAGATGGTAGGGCTAATTGGTTGTGCAGAGTAGAGAGGGCAGTGAGAAGACTTCTATGCATAAGAAACAGTCTAACTAGTCCATACGTAGTGACTAGTCAGACATACCTAGGTAGAGTAATCAGTGATGTCAGCTATGGAATCTGACTTGGCATATACAAATCCCAAAATGGCTTCGGTCAAATTCCGGAGCGCGTAAGGGATTAAATAATTGGGCACGCACGACAATGCTGCATGCAACACAATGCAAGGTTATGCATCTGTGCATACCAATAATAATAACCATTAGAGATGATTATGATTATCACCGAGGTCAATGTGGACACTGGAAGGGAAAATAAAAAGAAAAAGAAAGTCCGAAAATCCCTATGTATTCGGAGTGATGTACGCAATACCTACTAAATTTGTACGGATCGTGCATAGTCCACTTTCGAATCAATCAAACTGGGACAAGAGTTATGCTCTTGGCTGGCTGGCAAATCTGCACATGCAATGCTGTACCACTGCATTGGTAACTCGGTTCATGTATGGGTGGGGTGACACGAAAACCGCAAGGACTCGATTTTTCTTCTCTTGATCTCTTCTGTTCATCCTTCTCTTGCATTTCTGAACGGAATTCTGCTTTCACAGAGGTGCTGCAGCGTAAGTCAGTTGCCTGTCGCTCCGAGTGCATACCTCTTCTTAACGCGCACACAAATATAGAACCACACGAAGTTCTACGTGTGCAATTAAGTACAACGCTGGAAATGGAAGAAGACAAGACATTTACCGTTGAAGATGGGCAAGCCTCCCCGCCGGCCGGGGACAGCCAGCCAAAAATGCGTGGAGATATCATCCTCATCCCCCAGCCGAGTGATGACAAGGCGGATCCTCTGGTTGGAACCCTTCGTTTTCTTTGCTTCTGCCCTATCCTGCAAATGAGTATATATAATGTATGCTGACCGGACATATGCTCGAACATCAAGAACTGGAGTCAGCGCAAAAAGTATATGATTTTGGGCATTCTGAGCCTGGCGGCTTTCACTTCGCATGTGGCAGCTCTTGCAAACCAGCTTGGAGTTAGTGCGCAGGCTGATCTTTATCACAATAGCCTGAATGACATGGCTGATACGGTTGGAAACCCATCAACACGTTCAATAATTCACATCTAGTCTAATACTTGTTTAGATATCAACAAGTATAGCCGGCCTTGTTGCCGGTCCGCTGTTTCTCGTGCCATTGACGCATGTATTCGGTTGCTGCTCTATAATCTTCTGGAGTATGATTGCAGCTACCTGCGGTAGTATATGGTCGGCTCTTATGACCGGGCCGGATCAATATGTTCCATTCATAATCTCGCGTCTGTTTGTCGGTTTATTCAGCGCATCTCCGACTATCTTGGGCCCCCAAATGCTGGTCAATATCTTCTTCCTCCACGAGCGAGGAACAGCCTTTAATACCTTTATGGTATGGTCGTCACTCGGGGTAACTGTTGGGCCGACTCTGGGAGGATTCGTTGTCCAACACGCTCCATGGCCATGGGAATTTTGGTGGACAGTAGCGTTGCAGGGTGCAGTCATTTTACTCTGTAGGTCTGCTGGCTTTGGAGAACCCATGAATGGAACTGATTTCTTCCTTTGCCAGTTTTTTTCTTCCTGGAGGAGACCGGCTACACGCGGAAGGACGAATGGGAATATCCCCCTCAGCCTTCAGGTTTCGTGCAAAACCGCCTTGCCACATACTTCCCAGGTACGCGTATAGCACACGTGGGTGCTATAAAAGAGGCGGTAAGTAGATATCGTTTGAACAAGCCAAATTTCGCTGAGCTCACCATTACAAAGCCACATTCGGCAATAGCCCAGATCTTGATTGGTATCAGTCCAGTGACTATTCTCGTTGGAGGCTTCCTCCTGATAATGTCCGGGTGGTTTGTTGCTTTTAACACTCTTTTGAGTGTATTTCTGCAAGAGCCCATTGAATCTGGGGGTTATGGATTCACTGCTCAGCAGAATGCTTACTGTAAGTGCCCCAACGTTGCGCGGATACCTATATAGTTAAGATCAGATGCTGAAATGTTGTTTTTCTCAAGTCGCATTTACGCTTTGGATTGGCACGATTGTAGCGCAAATATGGGGACATTTCCTCAATGATCGCATTCCACTATACTTCACCAGGAGATATTCTGGGACTTGGAAGCCCGAATATCGCCTGCACGCACTTTGGATTCCTTCAGTCCTGATGCCAATTTCACTCGGCTTTGTTGGTGCCTCGTTGGAGTATCATCTGCACTACATGGTTCTTGCTGTGGGTGCTTTCCTCGTCACATTCGCTGCCACCTGCTTGAACCCACCCGCAATAAACTACCTGGTAGAATGTTTCATGAAATATCCGACCGAGTTGAACTCCATCCTTGGTGTTTATCGTCTAGGTCTGGGCTTGGCAATCCCCTTCTTCATCAACGGTTGGGTGGCACAAGTCGGTGTCGGCTGGGTCTTTGGCATGCAGGCCTTTCTATGCATTGTGGCATTTGTACCGATCGTCATTCTGCTGCTTTATGGCCACGCGCTGCGTTCAATGGGTTTCCAGAAACTGCACAGGGACGAGGAAGGAGCTAAGATTATAAACAAGGAGTGATGCTTTGATGGGTAGGATCAGGCAAAATTTCTCAAATAGAAGGCGTTTCATGATAGTGCATGGCATATAATGTGTACAGTGTAGCATAAATTAGATATATGTAGGATGGTTTGTTGAGAATCGCACCAGGAGAGATGTTGGTCGTTGCCTGAGGCCGCTATCGTTATCGTTATCGTTATCGCACGGAGAGCCGTGCACGGACCACCCGCGAGCCACGGCAGAAAAAGTTTCAACTCCGAAAGCTTCATTCAAGTCCAAGTCCTCTTTGCAAGAACGTCAACAACAGCGTTTTTGCTCCTTCACAATTTCCTCCCGTCAAGATGAGGGCCAAACGCTCGAAGAAGTATCGCAAGCTCATGCACCAATATGAGCTGATATTTGGTTTTCATGAGCCGTACCAAGTGCTAGGTATGCAAAATAATGGTCGCAAATAATTCAGGAATTCGTGCTTACTTTTTGTCTCAATAGTCGACTCCAATTTCTTGCGCGCCGTACACCAATTCAAAATGGATCTCATACCGGCGCTGGAGCGGACATTGCAAGGCAAGGTCAAGCCATGTAAGTGCGACCGCAAACCCGAGCGACAAGACGAGCTTGCATTGGCTAATGACATATTTTAAACATCGTACAGTCCTCACTAAATGCTCTCTCGCCGCCATTATGGCTGCCCAGCCAATCAACCCCAGAACCGACAAACCTTTCAGACCTCAACATCTTCCCCCTCCCACAGAGCTCCCACTGCGACGTTGCTCACATAACGATGATGATACCCCCATCGACGAAGTCGAGTGTCTTATATCGCTGCTCTGTCCAAGCACGGAATCAATGCGCAACAAAGAACATTATATCCTCGCAACCGCCGAGCCTGTCGCGCTGGGTCATGATGATGTGAAGTCGGACAACCCGAAGAAGCGGAAGCAGGCAGAAGCGTTGATGGCAGACAGAAACGAGAAAGCCGCCGCTCTTCGCTCAGGCGCTCGCTCTGTTCCGGGCGTGCCTATTATTTACGTTAAGCGATCAGTCATGGTCTTGGAACCGTTGAGTACATCATCTGAAAAAGTGCGTGTGGGTGTTGAAAGGAGTAAATTCAAGAGTGGCGTGGAAGCCGCATTGGATATTGTCAGTGGAATTAAGCGGAAGAGGGACGACGACAACGAAGAGGAAGAAGAGACACCCGCCACCACTACCACTACTTCCAAAGATCGGGGGGTTAAAAGAGCCAAAGCACCTAATCCTCTAAGTATGAGGAAACCAAAGAAACGGGCAACGCAGAATCCGGCGGATCAAGGGAAGACGAAGCAGAAGCAAAAGGCGCCTGAAAGCGGCGATGGTCAGGACAATGCGGCTGAAGCAGAGGCAGAGGGAGAAGCAGATTCATCAGTCAAGAAAAAGCGGAAGAGAAAACACAAGAGTTCAAAAGCTGGGACTGAAGCTGCACAGGCTGCTGATGACTCTGCCTAGGCTCCGGAGGAATGAATTATATAAAATTGGCGACTTTCAAATCATTATGCGGCGTTTATTGGGTTTATTTATGGGGGTTCCGTATCATATCAATTCTAAGTAGGATATGTTGAATGTACTTCTTCGATGAGAACTGAAATGCCTTTTCATGGGAGATTGGAGAAGTCTATGTACAAATAAAAACACGACCATTTTGATGGTATATGATACAAATGATTGGTCTTTTAAAAAAAGCCAATCCAACATTCATCTTTAATCTTTTTTTCAAACGCCTAGCAAATGCTCCATCGATTGACCCATCAATCGCTGAAATGTAAAACCGCTTTGACCAAATAAACCCAACACATCAATCAATCAATCAATTCATTGCTTCTGCGGCAATTCTCCTTGCTCCCTCGATCGTTCTTCCGCCCAGATCTTCTCAATGCGCTCCCTCTTTTCTCTCGCCTGGTCGCGGTTCAGTTTGGCGCGTTTCGCTCGTTCGGCGCCTAGACAGCGATTGACATCACGTTTGATGTCGTTGCATTGGCCAATAGCTTTCCAAAGGAAGCCGCGTGCGTGGCATTCGTCTAGGGCATTCATAATGTCCTCGCAATCTGCAGGATAGCAATCAAATAGGTAAGTTTGTGCCAGAGAGATAGTATGCGGGGGAATTGACATACTTATGTTTTCGGGGGTGTGGAGATGGGAATGCATTTTATTTTTCTCTTCTTTTCTTTTCAGCGCAATAATTCGTTTATATGCGAATAATTGGGATGTTTCTTTCTTTCCGGTCTGTCTGAAGCAATTCCGAAGCCGCGAATTTCATATCGCCTGATCCGCAAGGCGGTGAGCAGATACGGACCACAATCTTCTTTTCTGCCGGGTGGAGAGATTAAAAAAAAATATTATTTTTATTTTCAAGCTCTTCAAACATCGCGCAGCCAGATTTTTGGCTGAACGTTTTGTGTTGGTTTTGGACAGACTACTGCTCTGTTTATATCTCAGTTGTTCCTTAACTGGATTTGCCAAAAATTTTGTTCAAAAACGTGAGAAACACAGAGCTACAGTTTCCCCGCTCTAGGGCTAGCCAACTTTTTTTTTTTTTTGCTATCCTCGAAATCTCGAGATCAGCCGCAAATATGAATTCTATGATTACGACTACGACATGGGTGCGACGGGGTGTCGCTGCTCAGTTCCCTATCAAATACGAGATTGACGAGGAGGAAATCAATCGGATATCGGAGATTGCCAGGCTGCAATTGGAGGACGCCAAGGGAGATTTGGAGGCTGCTCAAGAAGATGAGAAAGCAGATGAGGCCGACGCAATGGACGAAGAGACGGATGGGAAGGCGGCGAAGACGGCAAAGGGTAAAGGAAAGAAAAGTTCAACGTGAGTATTATTATGTTATTTGTGCTTGCGGTTTGTATCTGACAGCTGTGATTATAGGAGCCGAGACCACGATGATGAAGACGACGATCTAAAAGAGTACAACCTCGAGCATTACGATAGCGATGAGGTTGATGATGACGGCGAAGAAGTCACCATGTTCGGCAACGTCAAGTCTCTTGCCTACCATAAACCAGGCGAGAAGGACCCATATCTCGAGTTCCCAGAAGACGAGGACGATGAAGATCGGGAAGAGCTGCAGATTTTGGGCACAGATAATATGTTGATTGCGGGAAAAGTTGAGGACGAAGTCGCACACCTGGAAGTGTACGTGTATGAAGACTCGCAAGACAACCTGTACGTCCACCACGATATCATGCTTCCGGCCATCCCGCTCTGTGTCGAGTGGCTCGATTTCCCAGTCGGCAAGGCCGCGGAAGGCCGCACAAGCGGAAACTTTGTTGCTGTAGGTACCATGGAGCCCGAAATTGAGATCTGGGACCTCGACATTGTCGACTGCATGTATCCCAACGCTATCCTGGGGCCCAACGACGACGAAAAGAATAAGAAAAAGAAGAGCAAGAAAAGCAAAAAAGCAAATGATGAATATCACGTCGATTCCGTGTTGGCGCTATCAGCCAACAGACAGCACCGCAATCTTTTGGCTTCTGCATCGGCAGATCTTACGGTCAAATTATGGGATCTCAACACGCAAAAATGCGCCAAGTCATATAGCTATCACAAAGATAAGGTTTGCGCATTGGACTGGCACCCCACGGAATCCACGATCCTGCTGAGTGGAAGCTATGACCGTACGGTTGTTGCGGCAGATATGCGAGCTCCCGACGCCAAAGCACCCCGCTGGCAGGTTGCTTCTGATGTCGAGAATCTTCGCTGGGACATTCACGACTCCAACTTCTTCTACGTCACCACCGATAATGGCCTTGTCTACAAATACGATGTGCGCAATGCACCTGCCTCACTCAGTGGCTCTAAGCCAGTCTGGACGCTGCAGGCACACGACGATTCCGTCTCGTCCTTCGACATCAACCCGACCATCCCCGGATTCTTGGTAACCGGCTCATCAGACAAGCAGGTCAAACTGTGGGACACGGCAAATGACAAACCCAACATGGTGGTTTCCCGCAAACTTGAGGTTGGCAAGGTATTCTCGACATCGTTCGCGCCGGACCCAGAAGTCAGCTTCCGTCTTGCTGTTGCCGGTAGCAAAGGTGTGGTGCAGGTCTGGGACACGTCGACCAATGCCGCTGTGCGTCGGGCGTTTGCAGGCCGTCTCCCAGATATTGCGCCTGGTGAAGGTGGTGAAATCAAGGAAAGGATTATGGGTGTTAATCAGAACGATGACAGTGATTCTGAGGATGAGGAAGGGGAAGGAGACGATGGTGAAGCTAAGGATGGGTGGGAGTCTATGGAGGAGTAGATATTTCGTTTGTCATGTTGACATACCGATGCCGAAAATCGAGATACCCGTTCTGTACACGTTTTGATCTTGCAGCTAAAAGCACCTCGAATTGACATATGGAGTGACCACGTACTCCATTGCAACGAGAACTAGCCTAATCCTGTAGAAAGGTGATATCTAGTCGAAGCTTTGAAATGTAAATACAAGTGTATGGTATTAATTTGTCTATAAGACGAGATATACAACTATTTATAGTTTCTGTATAGACTGAGAAAGGCCTTTCTACGTATTCTGCAGGGGAACGCCTTCTAATTCTCACCAGTGTTCCTCTTAGCCGTCAGATTTTCTACCGGCGCATCGACCCTGTAGTTCATCGTCGTGCGTACATCATCTAGGAAGAAGCACGCGAGACAAGTCACGGCACCAAAGGGGATCGCGATGTAGTAGACGACGTGCAGCGAGTCCGCGTACGCCTGCTTCATGGCCTCCGTCGCCGCGTTGATGATGGTGGAGTTGACTCCAGGAATCGCGGACAGGGATGCGGTATCACTTGTCGTAAGAGCGCTGATGAACGCCGATACATTGTCGGCTGCAAGGCCCGCTTTGGTCACGGCGCTGCCTATGTCAGCGGGCAACTTGACATCGAGCTCAGAGCTGTATGCCGCGCTGAAGATGGCCGTGAACACCGTTGCGCCAACCGCTCGGGCGGAGGTCGTGACGGCGGTGGCAGTGGCGATCAGGTGGTGCGGCGTCGAGAGTTGGACGCCCGTTATAATGAGGATGAGCGGGGCACCGAAGCCCAGACCGGCGAGGCCAGCAAATATGAGGGATCTCGTATTATCGTGGGGCTGGATGGTGGCGAGGCCGACGAGTCCAGCGGTGTAGATGAGGAAGCCTGCGAAAAGGGGCATGCGAATGGTCCGGAACCGCATGCTCCAGTAAGCCCATAATGTGGTGGACAAGCCCGAGACGACCCAGAAAGGCAGTCCGCGGACGGTAAGGAGGAAGGGGTCTTGCTCGAAAAGTTCAGATGTCCTAGTTTCCCCTAGTGTTAGGTTGCTTGTGGTAAAAAGAGAAGATGGATTGAGATACTTACATGGTAGGATAAAAGATGACATATGAGAACAACATTATGCCTTCGATCAACATGAGGCCAATGCAGATGCCAAACGTGCGGCCTCCTTGGAAAAGCCCATGATGCAGAATGCCTGCCTTTGTACCTTTCCACTGATAGACGCCAAAGCCAATGAGGGTTACCAACCCTATAATCAGCAAAGACAGCACACGGGCGTTGGTCCACGAGAAGAGCCCGCCTCCGAGGTTGAGAGCGACCAGGAACAAGGTGAGGCCGGCTGTGAGTAGGCCGAATCCCGGTAGGTCCAGGTGTGTAATCTTTTGCCAGAAGGAGAGGTGATCGAGCTCAGTATGTCGCTTTGGGGGTCGGTAGCCAAAGAACATGCCGATTGCGGTCACACCCCAGAGGGCCATTTGCACCCACTGTTGAAGTCAGCTTGCTGTTCATAGCATAGATAGAAATGTGGCCGGCTTACATAGAATTTCTTCCAACCATTCACCTCATCCGCCTCGGTAAATGCCCCGATAACCAGGGGGCCAGCCACCGCACCGAGACAAGAAGCGATGTTCATCACCGCCTGAGCCACTACATCAAAATACCAATACCGGACTTACGTGCAGATGGATAGATAATAATCATCACTTACTAGGCCTCCATTGCCGCGGCAAGATCTCACTCGGTACGGCATAAGCCAAGCCCACAGAGGAAAAGCCAACGCCAATGAGTATCGTAGCCCCGATCAGCCGGTAAAGATCGGTCGAACCGGGCGCAATGGCGGCTCCAATTAACGAAATAGTCGAAGTCCCCACGAGAAGCAACTTGCGAGCCTGGAACATATCGGATGTGGAGGAGACGAGCGGGGAGATGACGGCTTGCATGAGTGTAAGGGAGTTGCTGACCCAGGTCTCGGCTTGAACGTTGTCGAGGGAGGCGCCGATGTACGAGAGCTTTGCCAATCAATCTTCACGTCCTGGGACCTTGCGGAAGGGGAGCTTGCTTACAACTGAAGGAGGGCCTTGAAGTGCAAACGTCTGAACGAAATTCATCAGGAACATGGAGGCCAACGCGATCCATGTTCGTAGGTGGATGACAGGCTCTTCGTCAACGTTGTCGTAAACGAGGTTCTCCGTAGGAGGACTAGTGGGCTTTTCGAGGTCTTCACCCCGAAAAACTTCCATGTTGCTCGCTGTTTGAAGAAAGACGCTCCAGTGGTGTGCTATAGATGAACGTGCCTGGTGGATAGGAACTCAATAGATGGCCAGCGGGGCCATTGCCTATTAAAATATATCCAAATGTTAATCCAGATAGGAGAGGTTCCGATGTAATTGTCGACAACATATTTCGATGTTGATGTTCCCCAGATATGCACAGCAGCGATAAGGGCAGGGATAGGGTTATCGCTTATCAGCCCCGGATTCCAAGCGGCGGAGATCTGCGAGCGGCGGAAATTTGCGAGTGTCGGACCTTGGCGAGTTGAGACTAACTCCCGTATCAGATAAGTGTCGGAAATCTGCGAGTCCCTTACATACCTCGGTCTCTCGCTCATGATAGTCTTCCAGGCCGACTGATCATGTCCTACTTAGCCGACGTACGGGCCCATATTTTGATCTCCAGTCCAGCATAAAGAATTGTCAAGTCGCTCTATGATGTCCATGTAGGTTAGAGGCATAGTGCACAGCTCTACAATTTCTGATAAAATGGAAGCGCCCTGGGTTCCCATCGCCCGTCGCAAACAAGCCGAGCGGGATGCCTGCATCCCGCCACAATGGCGCATATCCTCCTCTCACTTGCCTAAAGACCCTCCGCACTTCGAGGATGGACCTCAAAATGTACTAGATGTTCCTTCTAAATTTTTATCAAAGGAAGAAATCGACATCACCGAGCACTACACCGTCGTCACGCTCCTTGCGGCTATAGCACGTAAACAGTTCTCCGCCGAGAGGGTGATAGACGCTTTTTGTCATCGTGCAGCGGTGGCACATCAGTTGACGAATTGCTTGACTGAGCCCTTGTTCAAGCAAGCTGCAGAACGTGCGAAGTTTCTGGATCGATACCTGGAAGAGCATGGGACCACTCTAGGGCCTTTGCACGGCTTACCGGTCAGTGTCAAAGATACTTTTGATATAAAAGGGGTCGATAGCTCGACAGGTTTGGCGTCATTGTGCTTCAAGCCGGCAGAGAAAAATGCACCGCTGGTGGATCTCCTATTGTCGCTGGGGGCAGTCATTGTGGCCAAGACCAATGTGCCGCAGACGTTGTCAAGCCTCGATAGCGTAAACCATGTCTTTGGAAGAACGATGAATCCCGTTAACCGACTGTGCACTGCTGGTGGAAGCTCGGGCGGCGAGGGTGTCATGGTGGCGATGAAAGGCTCTCTCATCGGGTTTGGCACTGATCTTGGTGGTAGCGTCAGAATCCCGGCCATGACGAATGGAGTCTATGGTTTCAAACCGAGCATCGGGAGGATACCATATGGAGGACAAGCAGTTTTGGTGACTGAAGGCATGACCAGGTTAGGCGTACAGCCCGTGGCAGGTCCGCTTGCGCGGAGCATCGATGATATCAACTTTGTCATGAAAGAGTTGGTGCCACGGGCTAGCCTATGGGGGGAAGATTGCGTGTCTGGTCAGTGGACAGATTCTCAAGAACGCCTCCAAGGCGCTGGGCCGAATGGAGAGGTTGTCATCGGTGTGCTGCGATGTGATGGGAACTGCACCCTACTACCACCCGTGGACCAAATTCTTTCTGAAGTTGCATCGAGCCTGAAGCAGCATTCGGGTATCAAAGTGGTCGAAGTCTCGACCCCAAAGGCGTGGACACAATCACAGAGCGCCATGAACAAGCTGATGGGCATCGACGGTGTAGTCCTCATGGGAAAGCTCTTGGAGTCCACGAAAGAACCACTGGTTCCCTGGATGCAATCGAGATTTAAAACCGGCAAACCCCGCCAGCTTGAAGAAGTAGCTCAGCTACAAACTCGGCGCGCAGAACTCGAGCATGAGATGCTACAGATTTGGTCAGAAGTGGACAAATATGGCAGGAGGACGAGGAAACTCGACGCCATCATCTGCCCTGTGGCACCTCACCCTGTGCCCGAGATAGAGAGATGGAATTCTTTGGGCTACACGACCTCGTTTGCCATGTTTGATTATCCTGCAGGCACTATCCCCATCAGAGACGTGGTCGAGAAAGATCTTCACCTGGGACAACCACTCGGGGGGAAGTCGTTGAGTAGCTGGGACGACCGGTGCCGAGAGCTGTGGGACGAGACAACTGTCAACAGGAAAGTATACCTGGGCACCCCGCTGAGCGTACAAGTCGTTGTGCCGCGACTCGAGGATGAGAAATTGGAAAGAGTCATGGCGTTGATCGATGGAGTGGTGAAAGGCCACTCAACCAGTCCCAAACTGTAGTCAAGATAGTCAGTCGCATGGATAATATTTCAAAGATACCCATCATTAGATGGCATGGTAAATATGACATGGTTCTCCAATGAATCCATTCTGGCTGTATTCCTTGACCAGTATTGAATTATGTACTAGATTTTAAGTATGGTCGTCATGATCGTACAATTCTTCTAATATCTCCGAGAATCCCATTGACAAACTGGCCGGATCAGCCTCCATCAACGCCATAGTTGTTAAGCAAGATCGTACTGTTCGTTGCCAACCATTATGGTCTCGCTTCTCAGAAGAAAGCAGATGAAGTGCGGCAGAGAAAAGAAGGTGAGAAATGGTCCAATCCGTGGGAAACGCCGGAATCTGATTATGTATCTCGTCCCCATCGTCGGGAATAGCGCAAAACGAATGCTGATTTTGTCTGACGATGAGGCCACAGCAAGATACAACTTCTCGAACAGCGTTGAAAACATATTCAGCTGGTTCTGACGAAAACCTGGAGAGCATGAGAATAATCGCATTGTATTGCAAGCTGGCCCATGCCGCGAGATACTGGACAGCTCCTCTCCAGTCGTGCAACTCGCTCGTAAGGGCGGACATCATAAAGTCTGTTTTCCAAGATTGGTGCCATTGGAGTAGTTCTTTTCGCAAATTATCACATTTTTCCTGAATTTTTCCTGGATTGCCCTGCATCGTTGCTTCAGAGAGCAGGAGGCTTTGGAATTGCATCTTCATTGTCGAGATTCGGTAGAATTGTATAGATATGCGTTCTTCTGTGGTGTCACAGATTGGCTGGGTCAATTCCTAGAAAAGTGTCAGTCAGTTTAGCCTGCATGAGGTGAAAATTCTTGTCCTGACATCACGCAATTGATCTCCCGTTATCAACACCGTTGGCCGGCCAAATGCGGTAGTTACTTTCCTGCTCTCGTCATCAGTCTAGTTCCTCTATTATTATAGTATCTGCACGTACCCTTCGATGCAATACAAGGTTCTGACAAGCATAGCGAGATGACCTTCATCCAGGTCAGGGATGTTCTCTGAACGGCCGTGCGACAAATCAAAGTAGAGGCGAATCGCAAAACCGAGGTTGCTCCAAATATCGCCTCCACCAGGGCTCAGGAGCAAGTATATACATATGAGCAGAGATCTCTGCATCATATGCAAAGTACTGGGACCCGACGAATGATCACAGCTGGTGTCGACATGTGAGGTGGCTTTGTCAAAGTATGCGGCCGGCGTGAAGCCTACCCAGGGCTCGGCTCTCTTCGTCAATTGACAGCTTATGGCGAGAATCAAGTAGAACAGCTCCTGGTTGTGGGTTAAACAAGAATCTGGAAGGTGTTCGGTGTAGCAACATGAGAGCAGACCCTGTAAAGAGTCGTCGTTCATGACGGGGTACCACACGTGGACTGATTTGTAAAATACCGCAAACAGACGCAATGCGGTGGAAATACCCGGGGGGTTAACCTGGACTGTTGATGTGCTGGAATCAGGAATCGCTCTGCCAGGTTGGCGTCCGAAAGTTGCAGGGGCGTATTCTGCCAGCGGAGGCATAATTGAATTTATCGACGCAAGGTGGCTTGTCACGCCAAAAAATATATAGTCTGGATTTGTGATCCATATAGAGGACTGTGCCTTAGGCGAGCCAAGCTTGGATGTTGCCGCAGCTGGGATCAAGAGATTGATACCCCAAGTTAGCTGTGAGTAGGCAGGCTTCGAAGGGAGTGTTGAAGGCGTCTGTTGAGGCGTTGGTACAGATTGGCTTGCCGCAGCGATCCTTTGGATTAAATGGTGGATATTCCTAGGATACGAAAGCGCTCGAATAAGCTCTGAGTCCAGGCAAGTACGAATAGAAGAGAATGACTAACCTTCGGGGCACTTCTTGTGATAACATAAGATCATAATAAACACACTCCCGGCCCGATCTGTTACAGGCACCACAGCATGGAAGCTCACGATCACACCGTATGTGTTGATCGCGACAGAAGCTGCAAGATGGCATTGAGTCAATGACATCCTTGATGTCTTTTGGAATCTCTGGGATTGGTATTTGGTTTGAAGCATCTGCAGTACTCGTGAGAAGTGGCGGCGGCTGCTGCTGAGCCAGCCAAGAGGATTCGAGAAAGCTAAGCGAATATGCCTCTTCAAAATCGAATTGAATGAACTCCTCCCACATATCGTCTGAAAACGGCTCTTGAGAATATCCTTGAGGCGGTGAAGGTTCTACAGATGGAAAGGCATGCTGGATCTCAGTCTTTGCTTTATATATACTGCGAATGCGACGTTACGAGAGCAGTAATTCAAGCTCCGCCAGGAGTTTTAAATCCTTTGCTGAGCCGATTGAACCTGGTTGATTTGACAATACGACATCTCGGAGATCTTTGATATACAAGGTGGTGCTATAAATTATTGGCCACCTCTGTGTCCCAACCTCCTATCAAGATTTAGTGTCCGTTGAGATTTCAAAGACCTTGAATGTTACTCACAAGGACATCCATCAAGTTGTCAAGTGCAGAAAGGAGTTTATTTTCTAGAGAAGCTTCACGGACGATGTACCCATAGTTCCCGAAGATGTACAGCAGTACAATTGCTGCTTGAAACGCATTGTTAACCACTACAAAAGCCCAGGTTAATATCGGAGTCCGTAATGTTTTGTGGTAGCCATTGATTAGGCTGATCGCACTTGTCGTTGCGGCAATTAAGGAAGCATGACTTGGTGTCATATTTCCGGGATGAGGTCGATGCAACAAGTTCTGGCTGTGATGTGCAGTATTGACTATCCATTGCGGAACGACACCATCTGAGGAGACTGAAACATTAAGCATGCTTCTTATACGCTCCTCCATGTGCTGAACCCAGTTGGCGTGACTCGGAAACTGGTCTGGAATAGCCCGGTCGAAGAATTGGATCTCGTATATTTCGGATTGAAGCCGACATAGTTGAATCTGTAGCAAGAAATGTTTTGCATTTAGCCTTCCATCACTATATGATGTAGAGACATCGGCAGGATGACTCCCTTCTTCACCACCACCAGCAGGCAAGCATGTAGTGATATGCTCGTCGCTCACACAGGGAGGCGTTCCTGTTGAAATGGCAACAGTCCTGTCAATCAAATAGACCTTTTCCGCTGTTAGTCCCGAGCCAAGATCGTTTTTATGGACTTTCAAAACTGTACCATCCAAAACACCTGCCTCCGGATATTTACATCTCGTGAAGTAAGCCCCTGAGTAGGATCTACCGCTTGATGAAGGCCAAGTCCGATGGCCATGCGTACGGTTTCACCATTCAAGAAGAATACATTATTTATATATGGTAACACAAAGCCTACTTGTATCAGCAAAAGAAGCCCCTGGAGTGATTTGATATTAGACCGCTTTAGAAAGGTCGAATGGCGCATCGCATCGCGGTAAAGCGCCTCGCTCATTGACGCGACTCTGGAGAAGTCTTCACGTCGCGATGTGAGGCAGCTGACTGCCAACACCATCGATACGATAAACCGGCTGACATCTGGTGATAAGAGGTAGTTCGCCGGCTGTTTAGAATAGACCTGCCCAAAGTGATACCATAGCTCACTGCTGGTAAAACATGGATAGCGCGGTAGGATGGTAATCACGTAGTTGTCAAAGATGTGCCTTGCAACTTCAAAGGGAATTCGCAGAGCATCAATTCCTGAGAATTGAGACTCATTGCCATAGCCTGCTCGTTTTCCAAGATGTTCGTAATAGAGCCCATGAACTGGAACCTTGACAGAAGGTCGTTCTGTCGGGTAAAATAACTTGGATTCATGGAGGAGCCCTGGATTACTGACTACACAGCTCGTTGTAGCAAGCTGCGTATTGAGATGCTTATATTCTCCAGAGCTTGAGTGTAAGCATGTTCAGAGACGTTGGTTGTCTTTAAAGGTGTTCTTTCTGTCTCGATTTGTATTTCTGACTGGCCTCTTGGGTCTTGCTCGGTCTCAGCTAATCGCTTCTCCAAATACTGGAGCACACTGCGAACGTCTAGCCTCAGCCAAATGCAGGCACAAAAATGGGTGAGCAGCACCTTCGTGGGACTTCTTTGCGGGTATGTCGGTTAACGCCTACACACTCTTTGCCTGCTGAGATGCATCGAGAACATGAAGGCAGCTTCTTGTCGCACTGAATGCACTACTCAGCCCCGCAAATTCAAGATTCGAGATTTCTTTACCTTCTTCTTTAGCGAATAACATCTAGCGCAGGCCAGAACAGGCTGGGCACGCTGACGGCCAGACATCGTCACAGCGGCGGTTCCCAGCGAACGCCGGAGCTGATCCGACAAGCATCAGCACTCTGTGAATCTCCAATCGAGAGACGGCTTTGTTCCAATAATCGTGAGTAGAGTAGTGTAGCTAGCACATCAGGAAGGAGGTCTCTGGGCAGTGGGGAGTCCATATGGTCCACACTTCCGGAAGAGGTTAGACTCGACTACGACTAGCTTCACCTTAATTGAGAGTCACTTTTTCTCTTTGGACTTCATCAAAAACACTATCTTGGTACCTGCCATTTTGCTCCAAGAGTCGTCTCTGAGCTATCAATATGATAAAGTCGCGATAGTTGTGGCCAATCATTAGGGCAAGGGTCCAGCAGACCAGACTAGCAAAAGTCCGACAACAGCTCCAGTCGGAGATAGGCCCGGGTGGGTCACTTCTATCAAGACTGTGATGGTCGCCCTTCAATGCGACAATAGAGCGCTGCGCGACGAGATGGGGTGAGCTTATTGTTCGGCGGCCTTCAAGGTTAGCTGTTTAAAGCCACAGCCTCTGACTTCAATTACCAAAGGCTCTTCCTTCTCATCTAGTATTTTCGGTCCAGTTTACCATTGATCATCGAAAAATCTCAACATGTCTATTGTCAGAGTCGACGCTGAGGCGCCGAGGGTAGCTGTCGAAGATGTCGTGGACATCGCTGCCCAAGGGGGCCTAAAGCTATCTGACCAAATGGCAACAGATTTTGTCACGCTCGTCAGCGGTCTCGAAGCCGTGATTGCCAACCTGCCGGATGATAGCTGTGTAATTCCCATTCCGGACCTCAGCAAGTACCCACGGACTGATATTCACGTACCCGAAGACAACCATCTCGGCGGATGGGCAACGAAGGTTACTGCGAAATGCACAGCTCCCACCAGCGATCTGCTCAAGGGTCGAACGATTGCATTGAAAGACAATATAGCGTTTGCTGGAGTGCCATGCACAAATGGAACATCCATGGTAGAGTGGACACCGAAACGACGCTACCGTCGCGACTCGTGTGATGGATGCCGGCGGCCTCATCGTCGGTAAGGCCGGTAAGAAGAACCTCACACCATCCAAGCTATAAGTCGTTGCTGATCCATACAATTAGCATGTGAAAATGCATGTTTCGAGGGTCTATCGGCGTCCTCTATTACCGGCACTGTACACAACCCGTGGGCCAAGGGGTACAGCGCTGGGGGTTCCAGCAGCGGCTCCGGCTCCCTCGTAGGGGCCGGTGCCGTAGACATGTCCATCGGGTGCGACCAGGCTGGCAGTATCCGAATCCCTTCGGCTTCCTGTGAAATCGTCGGGCTGAAGCCGACGTGGGGTTTGGTGCCGTCGTGGGGTTTGGTGCCGTACACGGGCATAATCAACCTGGATGCAGCGATTGACCACGCGGGGCCGATGCCACGCACAGTACGGGACTGTGCCTTGCTTTTAGAGGTTATTGCCGGCCCAGACGGCTGGGATGACCAACAGCTTTTACTAGGACTCGATGACGACAGGCTAAAGTTTGTCGGCCCTGTCGACGAGATCGTGTCGAAGCCACACGGCGAAATGTTGAGTGGTATCAAGATCGGAGTTCTCCAAGAAGGCTTCCAGATCGACGGCCAGGACGAGAACATTGTCAAGTGCGTCCAGGCTGCCGTGGACAAGTTTGAAGCCTTCGGCGCAAAGGTTGCACCGGTTTCAATCCCCGAACATAAACTAGCGTCCCTTGTCTGGATGAGCTCTACTGCGCTCCCTTGCGGACGACAAGCCTTGTTAGGTGGGATGGAAGGAAGAAAGCAGCTTTACATGACCGACCGGTTGGCGTTAGTTGGTCCCCGCCTTACCCAGCAACAGTTTGACTCTCTTGGCCCTGGAGCAGCCAACTTGTACCTCAACCACCTGTGGCTCTCGGAGAAGTACGGGCCAGCGCATCAGGGAAAATGCATGAACCTACAGAAGTTTATCAGCGTAGGTCACTCACTCTTCCAGCTACCCATTATTTTAAGCTGTGCTGACATTGGTTCAGGACGCCTACGATAAGGCGCTGAAAGAATTCGATGTCTTGGTCATGCCTACTCTGCCACACCCGGCCCCGAAACTGCCGGAGAATGGCTACGAAGAGGGCTTACTAAAATTTGCAATGAGGACAACGGGCATGATAGCCAACACATGTCCATTCGACAGTGAGTTTTGTATCTTTTCAAGTCGACGTGTGGTGACTAACACATAGCCTACAGACTCTGGACACCCTGCTCTTTCGATCCCAGTGGGCTTTGTTCCTGCTAGAGAGGATGCTAACGTCAAGCTTCCTGCTGGATTGCAGCTGGTTGGCCGCAAATATGCGGACGTGGATTGCCTAAAGGTTGCAGCTGCCTGGGAGAAAGCATATGACTGGAAGACTCTGTAGGATCGCCAAAGTACTGAATATAAGAAGAATACTGCAAGTCCTACAATACTGTCACTTTCCAAGGTGGATTTTGTGCTATTCTAAAGGTAGTAAAAAATCGGAGCCTGAAACACATAATTGAAACAGTGCACAGAGGCGAAAGATGATCGGGATCCTGTTCTATCCGTTTTGGTCTTGAAGCAAAAGCACCTCGAAATGATATACAGTGGCCACGTACTCTATTACAACAAGAACTAGTCTAATTTTATAGAACAGATCTAGATCTGTCTGTAAGTTGTAACTCTATTATCTATTTATATAAGTACAAGCCACAGCAAAGCCCTATGCTACCTTCCACGCCTCGGAGTCCGCGTGACGAGGGCCTTGTATGATCATCTCACCGGCGACTACGCACTTTGTCTGCTTAATGCAAGTTACCGGCCCAGGTGACCGGGCGAGTTTGCTTCATGTAGCATGACGAAACCCATGGTGACTGTCACCCAGGGTTACTCTGTCGTTACATGTCGTTGTAGTTGTACGTACTCAGCGGCCCCTTCACTAGCATATATAATGTAGCATGGCAACCTTGAACCCGGGGCCGATTCATCATCTCGATCGCTGCGGCTAGTACTGATTCGACTAGCGCGGATGATGAGACGTATTTATAGACTTTTACTCCGAACGCTCAGTTCTGCTGCAGTTTCGCGTTTTGTTTTTGGGCTTGCGTGCGTTCTGTTTCGAGTTTTTGTTTCGAACTTTCGACTGCTCATGCAGTAGATTGCATAGGGGCAGGCCCAGTAAACACAATTAATAAATAAACGGTTGGCGGTTGCGCCGTTGTATCAACTAGAACGACGTCAGTCAATGCGGCGCAAAATAAATAACAGCGCTAAAGCATTCAACATGCTCTGATTGATGGCTTAACGGCTCGCACTTGCTACTCCGTACTCCGTACTAGCGCTGGTAGCGGCGGGCTAGGTTGCAATTCATGCAGCCAGTGTGCCAGACCCCGGCTCGTTTCTGCGTGTGTGCATGCCGATTGGCTGTCATGCCGGAACACGCGGGTCCTTGCTGGCTCAAGTTGTTGACCACGCAAGGATCTGCGCCGTTTCAGGCATAAACTATCGCTTCTGGCCTGAGAGGTCATACTGCGTGCCGGCCCTGGAAAACAGGCGGCAAGGAGGACGCAGTTATTTGGATACAACTACGTAGGTACGCACACAGTAAAGTGGCTAGGAGTTGTGCTATGACTGGTATGGCAAGGACAGTACAACCGTGGCTAGACTAACTAAAAAGTGCGACCTGACCCACCGGCCGGGGAAATGGGCGGTATGGCCCGCGCTTGTATTGGCCAAGCCAGCAATCAAGGTTTTTCTTCCGCGCAGCGTGGCAAGTCGAGTGTTTGGTACCGTATCCATTGTTTTAATCTGTACCTGCCCGTACCGTGGACACTGCACCCGTGGCTCGGGCAAAGAACAAGCCCTCTTTGTGGCAGCCCAGCCAATGATGTCTGCATCAAACACTCCACTGCCCTCGCCCAGCCAACCACCGCCTGCCAAACCGAAAAAACGAACCCTTTCGTTTCGCACTGGGTGGAGCCGGGCACAAGTCCAGACTTGCGCCTGCCCTACCCTACTGACCTGGCCGGCCGTCACGCTTTCTTACTCACTCTCGGTCGCCCTCGTCTTTCCCTCCTTCTCTGGTCATCATTCCTTTCCTTTCATTCCCTTAAGCACGCACTTGCCTGCTCGAGAGCGGTATTCGGCCCCTCTCTGCGTTCCATTCACTTTTTTTTTACTACACTGCGTGTCCTGGTTGTCCGCTCCTTTCAACAACAACTATCTTATCCCTGCGTGTCTGTCCCCGGCGACAAACCCTCCTTGATTTTGACGCCTTCCATAAATCCGGTTGCAGAGCAATCCCTTTCACCTTCATTAACTCGGCCAGACTATAGCGAACGGGTTACACGCCACAACCGAAAAGAAGAAAACAAAAATCACATCGACCATCTTTCAAAGAGATCTGTGATCTCTTTTGCGAAACTAAATTCGATTCGATCTTGAACTGGACTTTGGGATCTATCGACTATTTACAGAAACAATCACTATTTCAAGGCAATCGACACATCGATCTACGTTCGCCACCTTCTTTCACTCTCAGTCTTGAGTAAAACATCACACACCACCAACACCATGTCGTCGATTACTCGTGCTTTCACCAAGCGCCATAAGCGCCCCGACATTTCGACTCCTATGCCATTCCGCGAAGGCCTCGTCAAGTATTCAGCGGGTACCATCAATCGTGGCAAGATCTCAGGACCGGTGGAACTCCTATCGGCAACGAACCCGCTCGTATACAACGCCCCCGACCTGGGCTCAGTGTCGTCATCTTCTTCCGCCTCGTCGCTCAGATCTGGAGATGATAGCGATATGACTCCTATTTCTCCCATTACTCCTATCTCGGCTGATCCTGAGCCCGTCATGCAACCAAATCACCTCTCAGGCTACTTCCCCAAGCGATCGGCAACGATCGCCAGCACGGCTCGCTCGTCGACAGATTCATCGGGCCCTGATGTGCCCAGTGTGCCCAAGCGCGCGCTTTCGCACACCAAGAAGTCGCATCAGGATCTCGCCCGCAAGCGATCTGTGTCACGCATGTCCCCGCCACCGTCCTCTATGGCCACGAAGACAGTGACAGCTAGTCGCAGCAAAGAAGCGTTTACGTCTGTTCCCGAAGAGCATCCTTTCAGTCGTGAACTCGACAAAGTCAATGAAGTGGCGGAGGATTTCGGTGCCCTGAGAGTCTTGGAAGAAGAGGAGCAGCTCCTTCTCAATAAGGGGTTGAAGAAGTTTTCGTTGGATGATTATCTTTCTGAGATTGAAGAGTTATATGGCGGTGTTTTCGACGACGAGATTGGGCCCCTGGCAACCAAAGTTTGGTTCTAAGAATAATCGCTTTTGATTCTTGAGCCATGTTTTGTCTTGCTTTTCTCCTATGCCACGACCCAATACCCGACGACTCTACGATATCCCGCTTTGCCTTAACTCTTTGTCTTTGTGACAAGAAATTGCCTGTGTTTTTGTTTTATACGCCATGAAAAATGGTCCCCACTCATTACGATCTTTTTTTTCGGTTGTCCACTTTCCTTTTTATGTTTTGGGTTTCTGATAGCACATACCACGGGGTTTATAAGGTTTTATGTTTTTGTCAAACTTTCCGCCTTTGCGGGAGGATCCCTTTCTAGCTCCGTAATGGAGCGAATCTTCATGCACATATTTACAACTTACTTTTATCTATTTTGTTTTGGCTTTATATCCCCCAATCCCCGGGCTTGTCACTTCGTTATGACGCCTAGGCAGTGCACAAATATTTTCATCTCTATTGACATGAATGGTTATTCGGTATTAGTGTGAATCTGAAGAATACACATTTCCTTGCTATCGATAATCGTTCTATCGTAGTACAGTGTAATAGACAGTAATAGGAAGAAACTCACGATGCATTACGCTGGCATGAGAATATGCCGGAGCACTTTTCCGGCAGACGTCGACAGCTGCTTAAATTCAGGTAAATGTCTTCCAGACTTCTTTATTCCTACTCACCTATGCTCTTAAAATAAAACAAACAAGCATCAACTATCGATAAAAAATCAATTTTACCCCTTCTGGAAACACGCGACCAAGCGAAAATCGCACAAAGAATTTGGCGGTGCTCACCGCTTTCTCCAGGCCCGTCCGTGTCTTTGCTCCGCGCGCCCCACTCTGAATTTTTTCTTCCTATCGTCACTCTCTCTATCATCAGCAGTCGACCTTCTTTTCTTTTGCAACGTCGACACTACACTTGTCCATTATTAGACGTCTCATCTTTATTCTTATCCTCTATGGCAGACGGTTAATTACCGCCTGCACAGATCGTCTTCTTCGGCAGACAAACACTGACAACCACGTAACAGTGGGTCCGTCGGGTTTCTCTGTCGTGTGCGCGTCTTTCATCTCTCTCCAGAGCGTGTTTGATGGTAGTCGATCTGAAATTGAAAAAGCCATAATACTGTGTTATTAAGCGGTCGCTGGTAGTCTACTACACGGTATACCTACTGTGTACTTGTGTTTGTCTTGTAGAGTACTCTGTCAGATTTTGCAATGGCTATTTTCCCTCCCGCCAAACCCAACCGCACCTCGACTGCGGCTATCAACATGCCACGCCACCCATCATCCTCTCCCGGCCCCTCGATTCTAAAGTCGTCCAAGACGACCGCCGCCGTCAAACCTATGGCCGGCACAAAACGCAAGATGATGGAGATGGACCTTTCCTCTCTACCTTCATCATCATCCTCTGCGCCATCTGATGCGGGTAGCCGCGATGGCCCGGCACCTCTCAAACGGGCCCGAGTACAGTTTGATGCTTCCGCTGAAAAGGGGGGTAGTCATCGCCAATCTGCAGCTGTGCAGCAACAGCAGCAGGAGCCGCCGCGAGAGAAGAGCGTTGCTCTGGTTCGGGAAGAAGTTCGCCGAGCTATTCAGAGACATGTATCTGGCACAGATAGTGAAGGCTATGATCTGGTCAAGGAGATTTTCACGACTGATCCTAAGAAACTATACGATGAAGACTCTCTGGAAGTCCCCAGCCCCACGACGGTAAAACGCCATTTGACGGGGTTGCTGTCGAATATCTCTGCGTTGGACCGGAGGTGCTCCGGTCTTGTGAATGCAGTCTTGAGCAGCGAGTGGCTTGGTCGCGACGAGTCCTATGTCAAGCTATTTATCCGGTTCTTGGGCAATCTATCTGCGGCACACTCGGGATATCTGCGGGCGGTACTGAAGATGCTGATGAACTACTTTGGAGAAGGTAAGACACAGCCTTTAAAGTTTGCATATTGAACGTTTACTGATCAATATCAGTCCCCAAAGGCACCGGTAAACTTCCCGGCTATGACAATGTTTCACATGAAGAAATCTACGACCGAGTCCATCTAGCACTACGACACATCCTCCACATCCTGCCTGCTGGAAGCGGCACACTATCTCCTATTCTGTCCGGGCAGTTTCCCTTCGATACCGATTCCGCAAGGGCTAATGTCGCCTACACTCGCAATCTCCTGAAGATCATTGATTACGCTCCGGAACTCCGCGCCGAGATCTTGGCTTTGATTACCGAGAGACTGGTCAAAATCGACGTTCAGATCCAGGTTGACATGGAAGACTTTGAAGATGAAGTGGGTGAAGATTTATTAGAAGATCTCGCCCTTCCTCTAGACTTTAGCACAATGGACGATGACGACGATGATTCAGACAATGATTCCGTGGTCAGCGACGACGATATCGCAGATGTGGAATTGCGGCGCCTAAAAACTGTCAAAGACAACATCCGCAAGATCGACTGCATGATCGATCAGCTCTTTGAGTATTACTCGCCACCGTTCAAGTCCGGAACAGAAGTCGAGAAGAAGAACGCTTTAGATTTACTGCTTGGTCATTTTGAGAGCACCATCCTACCTACCTACCGATCGCGACATACCCAATTCCTCCTTTTCCATTTCGCCCAGTGCAGTCCGGATCTCGTCGAGCAGTTTACGACGGCTTGCACTGAAATTATTTTCAGCAAGACCCAACCTGCTATTGTGCGTCAGTCAGCCGCTGCATATCTAGGAAGCTTCATCGCGCGAGGCAAACACGTCCCCTCGCGTGTGGTCCAGGATATATTTGCGTCGTTGGGCAATCACGTCAACTCCCTCCGCGCAACCTACGAAGCGACCTGCCATGGACCCGACCTGCGACGCTATGGACCCTTCTATGCCACCGTCCAAGCGCTTTTGTACATATTCTGCTTCCGCTGGAGGGACCTGACGACCGCCGCGGAAGAAAACAACGACGACGACACAAACAGGACAGCAGTAGTCGACGACGATGGCGACGATCCTTTCGAAATGGACGACACTACATTCCCGCCTTATGTCAAGGACATACTGCACGGGGTAATCCACTCCAAATTTAACCCGCTCAAAGTCTGCTCGCCGCCTATTGTCACCGAGTTTGCGCGCATCACCCGCCACCTTAATTTCTTGTATGTCTACTCCATACTCGAGTCCAACAAACGCATACGCATGTCCGCATTCAGGAGTATTGCCACGCTCTCATCCGACCCGCGCTTCACCATCGTCGAGCGCGAGATCCGGGCTGGCAACGACAGCGGCGACCAGCTTGATGCCTATTTCCCATTTGACCCGTTCCAGTTGCCGCGGAGTCAGCGCTGGTTGGACGGGGATTATATCGAATGGCGCGGTATTCCGGATGAGCATATTAAGGCTGCCGATGACGATTCGTCGGATAGCGAGGAGGATAATGATGATTACGATGATAATAATATTGTTAATGAGGATGACGAGATTGCCGATTCAGATACATCGGATGAGGAGTGATATGTTGACAGATTCATTCATGTTGGGGATACGATGTTTCGGTGATTTATATAAGATGCATAGCGTCTGGCTATTTAGTACTAGACTATCAGATTTGAATAAAAATGGTAAAGCTATCCAATTTAAACACTCGATCTTTTGAAATAAATAAGTAATGTAAATGATATTAAACCCGTCTATATGCAATATATACCCTCGATGCGCTCGCTAATACAACAGCAATGAATAAAAATACACATCCCATCTATCCTAACACAACAAAAAAAAGAAAGGGGCAGACTAAGCATGATCAAAGATAACCTTCATCTCATCACAAGCCGTCTTATAAATAATATTAATCTTGTCCTGGTCCCGGAACGGATTGGGCGACTTGTCCCACGCATGAGGCACTTTTTCCACCATCATGGCGCGCACACGTTTCCCCATGCCCTTTAGGCGGCGCACGAACCGCTGGCCTTCATGTAGGAGCATGTCCCATTCGCAGGTATACAAGAAGATGTCATGCGGCAGGGCTTCGTCGAGCATGTCGTCGGGCGCATGTTCGGGGGATGCAAAGGGTGACGCACGCAGGTTCCGGTCTGGCAGGTACGATTCATCGAAGAGGTTTGTGAAGAATGCTGGCATCGTCTTTCCGGGGATCACACTGGCGGCGCGCCGGTGTTCACGCGAGGCTACAAAGTCGAGGAGGGGGTACCATGCGAAAGTGGCGACAATAGTGAGATTGCCCTGGTTGGCGACGAGGTGTTGCGTGGAGTCGAGCGGTTCGACGAAGTGGACCATGTCGCTGCCGGCTTCGTTTTTGATGCGGTCGCGTAGGCGCAGGGGCACGGTGATGGCGAGGTTGCCGCCGGATGAGAAACCGGTGAGCGCAATGCGGGATGCGTCGATGCCCAGTTCGCCTGCGTGCGAGGCGAGATACAGCAAAGCTTCGACGCCGTCATCGACGGCTGCTGGAAAGGGGTTTTTAGGGGCGAGGCGGTAGTCGACGCTCACGAAGACGGCGTCGGTTTCTTGGAGGACGCATTTGGCCCAGAAGGCGTCGTCTGTTGCGCTTCCCAGGGTGAAGCCGCCGCCATGAAAGTTGACGACAACGGGGTATGGGCGGTCTGTTGAGGATGATGAATAGCGGTTTTCGCGACGTCGCCAGTATGATGGCGGACAGTAGAAGTAGAGGTCGACTTTTCGGCCCTTGGTACTCAAGGGGATGCGACGAACGAACGATGGGCGAGGTGGTGTTGACCAGCCGGCGGTGTGCAGGAACATGCCTATCGACATGAGGAAGCGCCAGAACACGGCCTGAACCTGTAGCCATGTCCGCCCGGTGGCCATGTTGGTGTTGCTGATCTCATTGGATTGGCCAATATCGATGTCGTTTTCGTGTTCGTTATTGTTACAATTATTCAGCAGGCGCTTTGCTGCATGTTCAGCCTCCACTACCATCGTTGTGTCTAGATTCTCCAGGCAGAGGCGGATTGGGGAAAGAGGAGAAGTCGTGTGACGCTGCCGGCAAGCCGGGCTTTCCGTAGCGACGACGATAGGTTGCTATGTTCGGATGAGAGCGAGAATGGGTCGTGTCTGTTGTTGACACGGTATATACATTAAACAATAAGTAGATAAATAAATATGTTAAAAAGTAAGATATATGTATGTGGTTAAAATTTTTACAGTTACGGAAAACCGTGGCTGAGATAAAACTCTTATATTTTCTGCCAACCAACTCTTAAGTCAAATACGCGTAATGTCGGACTCGCATGAGTTGCCTTTATCGGCTTAACTAAGACTTCTAAGCCACAATTCGAGAAGTTGCTTTTTTTTTTTGTGTTGGAAATCAAAACAAAGGAGCAAGAAAAATATATTTAATCAGCGGGGCGTCCAATTGATTATATATTGTTTCCTTTCTTTATACTCTGTACTGCTCTTACCTACATACAACAGCGAGAGGCAAAGCACATTCCGACGTCATACGATCAGCCCTCGCTATCTTATCGCGCTGCCGGAAGCGTCCGGTTTTCCACTGCCAAGTCATGACATAATCCAGCCCTACCCCGAAGTCGCCAAGGTCACTTCACTCACTGCCTTGCTGCTGCTGCTGCTGCTGGCTGGAGAGCCGAAGCGAGACGAAGCAAGACGGGAAGAGGTGAAACGAGTGATATGACTGCATCACACGATCACACATTGGCTGGGTGTGTCTTGCATGGCAGAGACGATGACTGCATTTGTGTCTCTGTTTGGCTGGTGGCTTGACGGGGTGGGACTGGTCTGGTCTGGCACAACAAGGAACAGGGCAGGCCATTTGATGCAGCGCTGTCGTTGTTGTTGCGTATGTATACAGTGTGAGGGACAGAGGAGCGAACATGAATATGCAGATATTTGAATATTTAAATATCCAACATAGACATACATCAATTGAAGGCATCTTCATAGATGACTCTACATTCCAAATCTTCCTGCCAAGCCACTACGCGGACTAGCGGATTGGTCAGCGTCTTATATAAGCTCCTATATAAGCGCACCCCTCCAGAGGGACCCTCGATTGTCGGCCTAACCCAACTTTTGCGTGCAGTCGCTAGCTCCTGCAGTATTTAAGTCTCCGGTCCTGCTTGCATAGCATGTGCCTCAGCTTCTGACTCGCTCGTCCAATCTCGTTCACGCTGCGAGGGAACAAAGAAAGCCATTCTGCAATATAAGACCGAACGCCATCCTGTCTTATTATCCCCGGACCCCGCAGCACACTCCCACGCATCACAAAACCCCCCCTCCGTTTCTACACCTTACTCGAACAATTTAATCGTTATCTTCACGCCCACCAAGGGCTCTATTCCTAGCAACCATGTCGGGGATCAGACGTGCTTTGTCCAAGATCCGCCCGAAGCATGACGGCGGGGACTCGGACAGCGCTGCCACCCCTCAATCGCCGGTCCGCCGCTCGCTGGTGGGCTTTTTGCGCGATCATGGCGAGATATCCTCGTCCGACGACTTGTCCGATGATTCCTCGTCCGTGGGCATGAGCAAAAACCAACAGAAGCGTCTCGCTCGTCAACAGGCACGCCAGAACAGAAGCCGTCTGAGCGAGGAACAGAGGAACAGCTCGGAAATACGCCGCCATGAGAAAGAGGAAGAAATTGCTCGTGAAGAGACCCCGGAAATGCGCGAGCGTTATGGGGACTTGCCTCTTGTGCAAAGTCAGCAGCGCCTGCGCGAGCCACGCGTTCAGCTGACCGAGATTTCAACTGATATGATCGGCAACGAGATTTACTTCACGGCCCGTCTGCATATCATCCGTAGAATGAGCGCCAAGTTGGTTTTCCTGGTCTTCCGCAGCCAGCTCACCACTTTTCAAGGTGTGCTCCATGCCGAGGAGGGTAAGAAATCTGCTGGAATGGTTGCCTGGGCAGAACACTTGCGAACAGGAACCATTGTCCGTGTTCGCGGTATCGTCCAGAAACCAGCCGTCCCCGTCTTAGGCTGCACCTATCATGATGTTGAACTCAACATTGAAAAGCTTCACGTTGTGGTCCGCCGCGAAGAAGCCGTTCCTTTCTCCGTTTATGAAGCTGAGATCCGCACCGAAGAGGAAGAGCGTGTTGAGGGTCGCTACAGCCACATCGCAGATCGAACTCGACTTACCAACCGTATCCTTGATCTTCGAACTGGCACCTCTCAGGCTATCTTCCGCATTCAGTCTGCTGTCGGTAACCTGTGGCGGGCTGCACTCGACGAGCGAGGTTTCCTTGAGATCCATACTCCCAAGCTACAGGGCACCGCAACGGAATCCGGTGCGAGCGTCTTCGAGCTGGGCTATTTCGGCCGCCCCGCCTTCCTCGCCCAGAGTCCTCAATTAGCCAAGCAGATGGCAATTGCATCCGACTTTGATCGTGTCTACGAAATTGGTGCCGTGTTCCGAGCAGAGAATTCAAACACCCATCGACACTTGACCGAGTACACCGGTTTGGATCTTGAAATGGCCATTGACGAGCACTATCACGAAATGCTTGAGACTATTGACGCAGTGCTCCGTCACATTATCACCGGAATCTATAGCAAATACCGTCGCGAGGTTGAGGCAGTAAAGCATCAGTTCCCCTCTGAAGACGTCGTCCTTACCGAAAAGACACCAGTAATTCCCTTTGTAGAGGGAGTCAAGCTTCTCAATGATTCTGGCTGGCGCAGCGAGGACGGCGAGTTGATCCCGGACGACGAGGATCTGCACACTCGCGATGAAATCCGACTCGGAGAGCTAGTGAAAGAAAAGTATGGCTCCGACTACTACATTCTCGACAAATTCCCCGTCTCCGCTCGCCCGTTCTACACTATGCCTGACCCCAACGACTCCCGATACACCAACTCTTTCGATATGTTTGTCCGTGGCCAAGAAATCGTCTCCGGTGGCCAGCGTATCCATGATCCCACAATGTTGGAGGAGAACATCAAGAAAGTTGGCATTAAACCAAGTCAGATGGCGGAGTACCTGGAAGGTTTCCGCTGGGGAGCACCGCCACATGCCGGCGCTGGTGTTGGTCTGGAGCGTTTTGTCATGCTTCTTCTCAAGCTGGGCAATATTCGTCTGGCTTCTCTCTTCCATCGCGATCCCAAGAGCTTCCCGCCTAAGCCGGCGGTGGTTGAGCTTCGTCATCCTGAAGCTTCCACTCTTGAACCACTATGGCAAGCAAGTGACAAGGACCGCACCCGTAAAGCCCTTGAGCAAGAGTACCAGCCTCTGGAGAAATTGATTGCCAACTATGGTGATGCGACATCTACATCATGGATGGATGACCGGTATCTGATTTGGCGGGATCCTCTCACCGGGGCTGCTATCTCATACATCCCCTCTCAGAGTTATGCCATCATTCCTGGTGATCCACTGTGCGATCCAAGCCAGTACGACCGTATTATCAGTGCCTTTTTGCGCTGGCTGAAGCGTGAAACCAAGCTGAAGCCCATTTGGATTTTGGTTTCGCCTCCCGTTGAAGAGTTGCTAGGAGAGAAACTAGGATGGCGCAGTCTGTCATGTATTGCCGAGGAGCGTGTAGATCCTGGTCGAAACCTCATGGCGTCGGATACTGAGGTTGCGCGAAAGATTCGGCATGCCGAAGCTGAAGGTATCAAGATCACGGAGGTTCCGCACGGCGAATTGCCATCGGAAGAGGTACGAGCGAAAATCGACAAGCGTATCGCGGATTGGTTGGCCAATCGCAAAGGCACTCAGATCCATCTGTCGGAGATTGTTCCCTGGCGCGACTATGAGCACCGTTGGTACTTCTACGCCAGCAACAAGGCCGGCAACATCGAGGCATTTGTTGCGTTGGCTATGCTGGCACCTCGTCAAGGCATGCAAGTGAAGTACAGTTTGGACTTCCCCGACGCACCGGGCGGTACGATTGAGTACATCACGACGCACGCCATCCAGACAGCATCCAAATCCGGGATCAAGGCGCTTACATTCGGGGCTGGTGCCACAGCGCACCTGACACCGGGTCATCACATGAAGGGCGCCAAGGTGCGCATGTTGCAACACACGTACGAAGCCGTGGCCAAGCAGTTCCACCTCACACGCAAGAGCGAGTTCCGAATGAAACTGGGAGCCCGCGAAGAGCCCTTGTACATTGCCTACCCGCCTCATGGATTGGGGTCACGTGGTATTCGTGCGATTATGAATTTCTTTGAAGATTAGACAGACCTTTGCTATTGCGTTGCATTCATTGCATTGCACTGCCATTGCGAGGCGCATTGAGGTACGGAACGGCACGTACAGGTGGGACAAGCAAGAATTGTTAATAAGCGGTGGATGTTGTAACTGTTAATACGTTTATGTCTGTCGATGTACGTCTTTTTTTTTGCTGTTTGCTTTTTCGGCACCTGACATATTCCCCCTTTGTTTGATTGGTAGCTTTGTATACCGTCAGTGATGCTTGTATCTCCGTTCCCCTGTCTGGGTATGTTTTTTGGTCTATCATGCAATGTTTTGTTGAATTTTTTTTTTGTTGCGTGCGTTGGAGGACGACAGATGGTTACGTAGTGTGACCTACATACAACATATAAAACTGCAATAGAAGGTTAGTCTTAGTACGTTACCAAGGTTATTATTGAGTTGGGCAGACCGATCTCGATTTAAGCTGCATAGACCTACCCTATATTCCAGTTTAATTATTACTCTAGGTACCTAACTACGTATGCACTTCTAGAAGGATGCCGAGTTCGCTTTGTCAAAAAAGGCCTGACCTGACGCAGCTTTGTTTTGTTAGGTACCGTCGGATAGTAACTTTGTTACCGATGGCGAGAAAAGGATTGGTGCAACACCAAACATATGCGCTGTGCTGGAGTCTGGACAGCATGCAAGTTCCCCCTAAATTCGAAACTCCAACAGTCCAAGTGGGCCGTGGGCTAAGATTCCCAAACTTTGACCGTTGGATTGGATCTAACTAGCGGTGAGCGCCAGACAGATCAGCCCCAGATTCGATGTACGCTCTGTAGCTGTGCCTTGGCGGTCGAGGCGGTCGTGCCTGCTCTACAGACAAGAGACACCGCAAGAACAGATGCACTGCAGCTGGGGCCAACAGTTTTTTTTATTTTTTTTTTTATTTTTTTGTTCTTTCTTTCTTCTTTTGTTTTTTTCTGTGCTGGCGTAAGTCGAGGTATATCAGGCGCGCATTTCCCCCTCTCCGTCTGCTCTCTTTTTTTGTGTTCTCGTGCTCAGACAGAAAGATGTCGCAGCTCCGGGAAAGAGGAAACGCTTTGTACAAGAGAGGTCACCTGACCGAAGGTTAGTGCGGCCAATCGCTGGTCACATGGTGGGCCTGCCTTGCAACTATACACCCATCAACAATTCAATTCATGTTCCTACTTTTCTCTTTCTTTCTTTCTAAAGGACATGAGTGCTAATTAGTGCAGCCATCAAAGCATACCAAGAAGCGGCCCGTCGAGCCGAACCCGACGACTATCTACCATGGTCCAACCTCTCGGCAGCCTACTACGAGGGCGGCAATTTGCCTGAATCCGTCCAGAGCGCCCTGCGAGCCCTGGCCATCTGCCAGAGACATGACCAGGCCAATGGCACGAAAACGAGTGCTGCTGCGGAGCAGAAACTCGTCCCTCGAATGATTAGGGCTTATATGCACACTCACAATTTCAATGCTGCCAGACAATGGCTTGATCGATTAAGCGCTGGCCAAGGCCCGTTGCCAATTGATGAGAATGAGATACGCCAGTACCGACAGGCTCTGGATCATGCTGAGACGCTTTGGCGAGCGATACCGGATGTGGATGCTTACAGGTCGCATCTGTTGACAGAATTGCCTCGCTATCGACCGTCTTTGTAAGTTGCCATTCAGCTAAAGGTTTTTGATATATCTAACGATGTTCTTGCAAAAGAAGAAGTAGTAGCCAACAAGCATCCAAGAACCCAAACCTCGACGAGGTTACTGACTTGGTCGACTTTGCCGTACATTCCAACACCGAGAGGAACCTATCCGTCTTCCTCGGCGGTATTGGCGACGCACGCCATTTCTACGCCCAGCTAGCAATCATTGGCGTCACTGAACGCATGATCGCACATTCAGCATCATCTCCATCCAAACGGAAATACCAGTTTACGCTGAACGACACCAATAGTGCCGCTATTAGCCGGAGTCTTGTTCTCTCGGCACTGTTAGATGACCTGGCTTGTCTGGCTGATCTGCCCCAGGCTGAAAGGACCGAGATTTATACGGTGGTGTACTATATATTCGCTGGAGTGATTATTCCACGTTATGCTCTGGATCGACTTTTCCGTACCGTCGATGTGCTAGTTGACCGATTACGGAACGGTGAAGCGGTTCTTCCATGGCTGCACGTTTATGATACGGATCGATTGGAATTGATTCGCGCTCTGGAGTCATGGAAGAATTGGAGTGTGATTGAGCAGCAGTGTCCTACGAGCGAGGTCATTGGGAAAACTGTCCAAGCCCTATATGATGCTACTACGTCACGCAAGACTAGTAGCGTATATGGTTGCGACGAGCGGGCGGTGCCCTCGGGCTGTCGAAAAGAGTTTGAAACGTATTTCAAAGCTCCATTTCTGCAGGCTCCGCGATGTGTCATGAGAGATCATGACCCGGAGTTGCTTCGGCTGTTGGAGACAGACGCTCCCACCGAGAAACTACATAGCTATGTCACCGAGAATTGGTGCGTTAATCCGACTCTTCTTGACGAAGACTGCCACATTCAAGAGACAAATGTGTCTGGCAATCCATTCGACGTCTGTCGAGCCTTGTACAACGCCGTTTCCATCCAAGAAAGAGGCGGGCCCCGGAAGACTAAACTGTTTGACTACGCATCGTCCTTTTTCCAAATGGTGGTGGTTGCTCTTCGCAGGATTCGCGGCCGGCTTAGTGCTGGGTATATCTTGGGCGACGTCGCCGATGCCATTGATGGGATACCATACGGCTTAATTGGGGGCCGGGATGCTGCAGCCCCTGTTGTTTTTGATTTGGTTCATCTATCAAACGCAGCCAGCAGTATTCCCATGATAATAAATGCCAGCAAAATTCTGAACGATTCGCAAACGGCAAGACTCATGATAAACGCCCATCATTTTGACTTTTTGAAGAATTTACCTGAGGAGAGTCGTAATGACTGCCTTTCTGCTAGTGACAAGGAAATCCTCTTCAAAACTTCTCAAATGCAGGTGACGGGGAAGAAAGTCCAACACGTTCCTACGTCGTCTAGCATACTGGAATTGAGACGCGATCGACTAGCACCATTTCCATACGAACATCTACTTTCGCGCTCAGAGTTGACGCGGTTCTTGTTTTCGCAGTTTTTCAAACTGACTGTGCCAGTGCCTAGTAACAGCTCAAGCAACGCACCCTCGGCTTCTAACCTGACCAACTTCTTCGACCTGCTATTTCACTTACATGAAATTGGCTATCCAGGCCATTGGCTAGCAGACGTTCTCGCAAAGATTCTAGACGACTTCAACGCCTCCGCTTCACTGTCCCCTCCAAGGACACCGGATGAACCTACGCCCCGAAGAATCAACAGCACGACAGCATTGAAGAATGCCTATGCTGGTACTACTACTAGCAGCGTGACGCCATTCATCCCCGAAATGTCCACGCTCACAACCATGTTTCAGCGCTTGTTGCCTTTTAATGCAATCACACCCGGTCTGCCATTAGCCAGCTCGATTTATCAATACACCCTCAACTTCACCAACAACAAACCCCTTTCTTTACCGGCGAAAGAATCTGAGACATTACTTTTAATTATATATAATAATATGCATGCCTACGCCCCTACAGCAGCAGCAGGAGGAATAACTCTCCCCTTCCCCGACGAAGAAAACTGCATAGTCATATCGACATTCACCTTTTCTCATGAAGACGATAATGCAAGCGCCAAGTTCTGGATGAGAGAGGACGTGATGAACCAGCTACAAACGCAGGCATCATCATGGCACAGCACAATCCTCCGCGCGGCATCGTCAACTGATTCTGCGAACGCTGATGAATCCGAGTCCGAATCCGAATCTGAAAATGATAATAAATGGAAACCGTGCTTCGAAGAACCCGTACAACTGGATAATGCGCTGGCGGTCGTGAAAGGGGAGCGATGGATGGATACTGCTGCTGCTGCTTCATCTTCATCTGGAGATTACGATGATGATGACTGTAACGATGGAATGATGGAGTTGGATGATTGATTTTTATTTATTTTTTTGGGAGATTTTTTTGGGTGTTATTTTTTTTTTTTTTTTTTCTTAAAATAGAAGGATTCAAATCGACGCAAGTCGAAATTTTTTGATTCCAAAATTGGGAGTTATATATGATTGTGAACTAGTACTATCTATCTATATCTATGATACAATTAAGACATACAAAACTTTTTGGTTAAATTGATTGCCTAGTACCGAGATACCTAGTTAACATACTATATACGAAAAAGAGAAGCAGAAAACAAAAATCACAAGAACCGCCCATCGCTTTCATCCATCCATTGAATACATTCGTTCAAAATATCAAAGGTCAAAAAAAAAAGACAAACGACCGCCCTGGAAGAACGCCATCTTTCACAGACAATAAGAATAAATAAAATCGATAGCATCGAAAGAAAGAATAATTTAGACACGAATTTAGAAAGAAGCAGAAGAAAGTCTCCGAAATAGGCTTAGGTTAGGATTTTAGAAGGTTGATATGGTAGGATAGGTAAGTAGTAGGTAAAGGAGAAGGAATAGGAGGGAAATGAATAAGAAAAGACAAAAACAAAAACACAGAGGTATATTGATTGTATCACACAACATCCACCCATTTCAAATCTTCAAATCGATATCGTCTTTTCACGCATTAGCATTAAATGTTCCCATCCCGAAAAATACTGAGAAATATAGAGAGGATCGATAATCAACGTCAAGAAACTTCAATTTTGCCCGTACTGTCGTTATTGTTCGCTTCATCATTACCAGAGCTGATCGGCTCTGACTGGCCGGAAAGAAGTTTCGTTTCGGCCTTTTTCAACTGTGCTTTCGTCTCCTCCAATTCCTGCTTCAGCGCCTTGATATAGTCAATGGCCATCTCGACCGTGCTGGCTTTGCTGATTGTGGCGGGTGTATTCTTCTCCTTGTCTTTGTCTTTGTCGCCGCCATTCTTGGCTGCTAGCGCGCTAGCTTCTTTGCTCTCTTTAATTGCGCGTTCTTGCGCAAAGCCTGGTGGTAAGAGTTGTTCGATTTCCTTCAATGCGGTGTTAATACGATTTCGACGCCCTTGTTCCGCCAGCTTGTGATTTGTTCGCTTGCTGCTCAGGTTCTCGGCGAGTGTTTCTGGATATGATACGCCCGGTAGCACAGTGCCGTCTAGGATGTGCTGATAATTTGATTTGGAGGCAAGATATAATGCCGATGATTCACTCGTCAGACCTATCGAATGTTAGTTTATTTCCTGTAGTAGTCAAACTGGGAGTAAACTCACCATCTCCGCGCACCAGAGGCTGGATGCTAGGACTTATTCTCGGACGAAGAGCAGGACTGGCATGCGAAGAGTTAACGCTCTGTCTCTTACGGGTTGCTGGAGTCTTGGAATCGGATTTCTTAGGAACCGGTCCACTGGGAGACGGCATAGCTCCTGGATGTAGTCCTGGAGTCAGCGAGCCCGAAGGCCGGCGAGACGAAGCAGACTGCGGCTCCATAGTTGGGGTATTGGAAGCAGATTTATCTTGTTCTTTTGCAACACTGATGGCTGTATTTATGCGAGTAGGTCGAGGACGGATTTCAGTTGCGGCTTCCGGTAGTATCACATCCTCCATGGCTTCATCCTGCAACTCGCTTGTGACCAAGCTTGCTTGCCCCGTGAATTGCCCTGACGGATCCTGTGTGTGCTGGGGTCGGTTCGTGATCCTCATCAATGTTGCCGGAGTCGCTGGAGTACTGGAAGTTGATTCTGAAAATTGCGGCACTATTGCAGGGGACTTGTGCGGCAATGCGGGAGGTGGCATTAGTGGCTCGGAGATAGGCTCAGGTGAGACAGAATCTTGAGAGCTCTCATTGCTGCTGTAGCGCAGTGAGCTATGTGCATTATTCAGAGGCCGATTGGACCCTTGTTCTTGTGTAGGAGTGTTTCTGCCAGCAAGATCATCCGCAATAAGTTGCGAATTCCTACTTTGCTTTCTCCACGTCTTTGCCTGAATTGACGGTGATGCTTTGGCGGCGCGTCCTCCAGTTCGAGTTGCGGTGGATGGGCGGCGCGTTTGTCGCTGCTTTTTGAACACTGCGGGCGACGGCGGAGCCGAGGTCATTGCAAGTCCATTCGTATCTATTGGCGATGGAGCATATCCAGCACTTTGCGGCGGCTGCGATGTTGTGAAGGGGTAGGCATTTGAATTGGAATTTTGGGCTTCCAGGGCCGGGGATGTGAGAGGGGTGAAGTATTCGCCGGGTATGGTGTATTCCGGAAGACGAAATTGTGTTTCCAACGGGGTCATTGCCGGTGACACCAGAGGAGTGTAGAAAGCAGCAGCCTGTTACATTACATAAAAAGTCAATTGAGAACAGGATCCGAGTTTAGAAAGCGGAGTGGGATTGTGTTACTTACCTGCTCATCGCTCATTTGCCCGTAACGCTCATATAGATCATTGCCTTGATCGACGCGCTGCATGTAACGAGCGGCACCTCCGTGAAGTTCAACGCTATTGGGCGTGGGGGGAATCATGTGTTGGCCCTCTTGGTAACGATGAGCGCTCATTTGTTGGTGTTGGTGTTGATGTTGATGGACTAGCTTGTCTGGATGCTGAGACATCTGTTGCTGGTGGAATACTTGCTGCTCCTGCGGAAAATGAAATGGGGATCCGTCTACTGGGCCATTGTTCGGGATGCCGATGGCCATGTGGTCGCCCATCATGGATTGGTACTGCGGTGCTTGAGTAGTGGTCGCGACGCGATTTTCATCGGCCAGGGAGGTTGCGATGTGATGATTGGCATGCTGCATTGCTTGCTGGTGCTGCACGGCGGCGGCGGCAGCATTATGGCCATCCAGGTCGGCGAAATCGATTCCGAACTCCAGGAAATTCGAAAAATCATCTTCATTGGCGGCTGCCATCAGCGTCTCGTCTGGCAGCTGCTCGGGCCAGGTCATGGCAGTGTCGTGCTCCATGGCCGCTGTGATATAATTGTCTCTTGGCTGCTGGACTAGTGGTGGTGTACTTTTCCGGAGAGATTCGCAGGAAGTCCTCGGAGGGGAATTCGGAAGCGGCTCCGATTATCGTGGGTACTGGTATTATCAATACGGCTCTATCGCTTGCCGCAGGTGGCACTGCGAGTGTATTGTTCACGGCGAGAAAGACAGACCGATAAGGCCAATGCCAGTAAAAAGCAGCGTTTGGCGTGTAGTAGCTCGAGATAGACGGCGAGGGAGGCTCGAGGAGAGAAAAAAGCAAAATTGCGTTGGTCGCTGGGAGTTGGTCTTGCCAGCTAAGTTCTCACTAACATCGGGTCCCTCAGTGAGTGGAGCTGCACGAGATGAAGGTACGCAACCTCTTCTTTTTGCTTCTTCCACAGCAACAAACCAACAATGGGATTATGTCGCTTATTGCTCATATTTCCGAGATGCTCCCATATGATATTATCGTGTGTAATACTAATTCTTCGTCTCGACATCGAGCATCTAGACGTTCAGTCTCTACGCTTAATCCTTGCCGCATCCTCGAGTCGCGGCAAATGCGCCAACACCAGTAAAAAATGCCAGATGCTACTTCGCTAACCCCACCCCTGCACACACTACCATCTAGAATCACGTCTTAGCCTGATTGAGCAAAAAGGAGGCACAAGAGATGCATATGTATTATATCCCACCATCTTGATATCCAGAGCACAATAATATCCTCATATTCTCTCTGGATAAATGCTTCCTCAGTAGCCGACGAGCGGAGACTGCCAGCAAGCAAGCCGTAAAATTACCCGTATCGGCGAACCCAGTGCATACGGAGTCCCCGCGCTGGAGCGAAAATGAGTGGCCAACCTCCGTTCCGGCGCTAGCTCCCCAGGGACTAGCCCGTATTAATGGCAGATTATGGATTATGTAAGATGTTGTGCATGCACGCTAGGCCCAGAACATCCACTGCGGGGAAACGTCGCCGCCCATTGGCCAGCACCCCCCAGCCCACCCCCACGTGATCTTATCACCATATCATCATCATCCTATCAGCCGATAACATCACCAGACAAGCCTCCTAGATTCATTTACCTCCAGGACGATGCGTCTTCTTTTCATCCCACTTCTCTGCGCAGTCTAGATGTCCTCAGAATGCGCCCTGTCGTCCCCGATTTCCTACCCTCCCCTCCCCGCAAACAAGTCCCCTCCGCCGACCCGCCCGTTCCACTATGCTCGGAGTCCGGCCCTCCTACCTCGTTCTTCCTGGCTCGAGAAACACATGACGACCTGTCATGCTCCAGAGACAGCACTTATGGGGTCCAGAGCCTAGAAGATACTATTAGTGCCGCAGATATCTCAACTGATGTGAAAGACGACTCGTATCGTCGGGATTCCAACGAGGGTTACGATGCAACTTCAAATTCCAGACGTAGAACTACTCTCAAGCCCTCGGACTTCCTTCACCACATCGATAGACCAGATGCATCCAAATCCATGCCTCGAGTTTCACCCGTACCATCGCGCCCGCTGACTCCGTTCGGCCAAACTGATGATGACCCGTTGAGCTTACCAAGCAGCCCCAAATCGTTGTCGATACATTCTTTCAACCCCCTGGATACAATATCAATAACAGATGAAATCAGTAGCCAGGCTTTAGCATCGAGTGGTGAGGAGGAAGATGCTTTGGAGATGGGCGACCACCCGCATCATCATGGAGCAGGCGACAGCTCCTCACAACTCATCATGCCGAGCATCCGCATGCCAAGCCGACGCCCGTTTACTGACAAAGGAAAGAACTTTGGACGTTTCAAGATTCTTGTTACTGGATCAAAAGGTAAAGCCCATGATACAAAGATTGAATAGCGAAGCAGTCATACTCATATACAATTATTTATTTGCTAGGTTCCGGCAAGACTTCATTGATCAAGTCAATTTTCCAAGCATGCGACGACATCGTTCATGTTGACCCCGTAGAAGGCTCAGCATCACCGGAAAATGGACGTCCCCGTTCGAGGCTGAGTATTAAAAAGTCTAATGCCGCTATACTTTCAGAAATATATGCAAGCACCAAACCATATCCACCGTGGTGGTCTGACCTCGAAGATTCGCGTGTCCTTAGGCGACGCAAGAACAACGGAGAGGTGGTTTTGGAGCGAAATCTATGCTTTGTCGATACCTCAGTATTGTGCAATAGCAAAGGCGAGTCAAGTCAAAACCAGACCACTGATGTTATCGTACAGTATATGAGGCAACAGTTATCCCGTGCGATTGCTGCCGTTAGTCATCCTAACTCTGATCTTCAAAACATGCTGGGTGGAAATGGGGGCTCGCAAGTCGATTTGATTCTTTACCTCATTTCCGAAGGTTAGTCATTTGCATGCTGGTTTTCGGTTGTTGCTATATCTAACTCGAAATAGAATCCCTTTCCACCGATGTCGAGTGTATTTGCAAATTGTCCAATTTTAGCAACGTTGTCCCTCTTATTTCAAAAGCCGATCTTCTATCCGCTTCACAAGTCACCTCTTTGAAAAAGTCATTTCATGTCCAAGTCGAGCAACGTGGTGTCCGACTATTTTCTTTCGGAGAGTCAAATGCAATAGAAGATGGACAACCTCAGTCACCATTCGCAGTGTCTTCAGCACAGTCGAGTGATGATGACAATATGGATGCAAGTGTTTTAATGAGTCCGGACTATGTCCAGCCCCTGGTTACATCTGAACTTCACGACTTGATTGGCAAAATATTTGATCATGATAATATGTCCTGGCTTCGTCATACTGCAGCTAAGAAGCTGGCCCAGAACGGAACTATTTTGGCTCCTCAGCGTTCGAATGCGGCTGGACCGCCTGCTTTACGCCGACGTTCTGTGAGCCCTGGTAGCTTGGTGCCACCTCCCAACCCAGTCTCAAATGCGCTGATGGCTCCTTTTGCAGTCAGTGGAGCTTCCAATTACACCTTGGCGCGAGTAGCAGATTACACTCAACAAGAAGAAAAGTTGGCTCAGGTACGATTGGCAAAATGGGCAGCGGATCTACAACAGAGCTTACAAAACGAACGCGAACGATATGCTGCGCTCGCGAGAGGTGACAGGGCAGCTTGGCTTACTGAGCGCCTCGGAGAGTGTGTGATAGATGGTACGCTAGTACCGATCCACCAGACGCCTGGCTTTCCGGGATGGGAGCTTGATACCGACAAGAATTCTGGGGGCATTATAGTGCGGACCTCCAATGGGCAGACTGGCAAATACCGGCTCACCAGGCTCAGTGCTCAGGATCCTCTAGGACTTGTTCGGTGGAACGAGGATTTACGCCGTCGGGGTTGGATGATCGTGCAGGTAGTTGGGAGTTTCGGAGTTGTGGGTGGTTTGGCAATCTGGCTGGCAAAGCTCTGGGGTCTCCCGTCTCAGAGCTTGTCTGAGTGGCATTTTGACTGGGTGCATTCGCAGGATTAGGCTCTAGACTAGATTTTCTATTCATGTGCGAGTTGAAGAAAATGGTCGGGAAATGGCGCCTGGGGATGTTGAGATGATAATGGCTGATTAGCTGAGAACCAGCTTAATGATAATAGATACACCTCTCTGTTTGATCTTGAAACAATCTTGTGACTGTTTGTGATTAAAATCTCCATCCAGCCTTGTCGTAAGCCATCTTCACTTGGAAGCGGAGCAGTTGCCATGCCAAATGTCTCCAAAGCCCGAGCTTTGCACTAGTGATTTGTGGGATGGCTCGCTGCCCGGGCAACGCCACCCCTCAGAGGAGCTTCTCCATAGTCAACAAAGAAAAAGTGCCTTTCTACTCTCCAAAGTCTTTGGTAGTCACCAGAACAACGCCAGTTCATGATGCTGTGGTGTGCCGAAAATCTGCCATTATTCTGCCGTATTGAATACTTTAGGCAAGGCATTTTTGGTGGTTTGGATACGATTGGCTGGAAGGCGCAGGCAAGTGGGGCAGAGATGTCTGGGTTGGCGCCTTCCCATGGCTCAACAATCACGGCACTAGTCCTATTATGGCGCATGCTTAACCTAGAAATTAAGGCACCAATTATACCTAGCTAAGGCAACAGCAGAAGAGCTTGCGTCCTGCTGCAGCTGCCTTGACTGCCAGTGGGAAAAAACATGAATAAGTAGCAACTTGGCTTCAGAAGAAGACATACTGAAAGAAAAGAAACAAAAAAGACAGCCCACTGCCTTCTGTCAGACTCCAAACAGTGCCGCAGTAGAAAGAGATCGAAAAATAGACACTGCCCCACTAAGCCCCAACCAGGACTAGCGGCTGGCGGTAGAATAGAATCGATTCGAAGCTACAGGAAGTTGGAACCTCAGCCCGTTCCTCCACCGCAGAGTATTTTAGCATCAGAATCTTTCCACTTTTCTATTCCTTCAATCATCCTTCTTCCTGCCTCTCTCTCTGTGTTGCTGGGTCCTTTGGTCTAGCTTTCTGTGATACCTATCCCATTTACATTGTGAGTAACGAACTGCTGTCTCCTCATTTTCCCCGCAGCCTCGTTGTCAACGGCGGTGTGAAAGGAAAACTCTTCAAAAGCCATTCAACTAACCGCCACTTCTGTCCAGGATACCCTTTTCGCCTCTCTCACATATCTTTCAAAATGTCTGAGACTTTCGAGTTCCAGGCTGAGATCTCTCAGCTGTTGTCTCTCATCATCAACACTGTTTACTCCAACAAGGAGATTTTCTTGCGAGAGCTCATTTCCAACTGCTCTGACGCTCTTGACAAGATCCGATATGAGTCTCTTTCAGACCCCTCCAAGCTCGACTCGGGCAAGGACCTCCGCATCGACATTATTCCCGACAAGGAGAACAAGACCATCACCATCCAGGACACTGGTATTGGTATGACCAAGGCTGTAAGTGAAAACTTTTTCTAACCTCAACAAGCCATAATTACTAGATGCTAATTTCCATCTGCAGGATTTGATCAACAACCTCGGTACCATTGCCCGATCCGGTACCAAGCAGTTCATGGAGGCTCTGACTGCTGGTGCTGATATCTCTATGATCGGTCAGTTCGGTGTCGGTTTCTACTCTGCATACCTCGTGGCCGACAAGGTCACCGTCATCTCCAAGCACAACGATGACGAGCAGTACATCTGGGAATCCAGCGCCGGTGGCACCTTCACTCTTACCGCAGACACTGAGGGCCCAGCCCTTGGCCGTGGTACCAAGATGATCCTTCACTTGAAGGAAGAGCAGATCGACTACCTTAACGAGGCCAAGATCAAGGAGGTTGTCAAGAAGCACTCCGAGTTCATCTCCTACCCCATCTACCTCCACGTCCTGAAGGAGACCGAGAAGGAGGTCCCTGACGAGGACGCCGAAGAGGAGAAGGCTGAGGAAGATGAGGAGAAGAAGCCTAAGGTCGAGGAAGTCGATGACGAGGAGGAAGAAAAGAAGGAGAAGAAGACCAAGAAGATCAAGGAGTCCAAGATCGAGGAGGAGGAGCTTAACAAGACCAAGCCCATCTGGACTCGCAACCCCGCTGATATCACACAAGAGGAATACGCTTCCTTCTACAAGTCTCTCTCCAACGACTGGGAGGACCACCTCGCTGTCAAGCACTTCTCCGTTGAGGGTCAGCTTGAGTTCCGCGCCATCCTCTACGTTCCCAAGCGTGCTCCCTTCGACCTGTTCGAAACTAAGAAGACCAAGAACAACATCAAGTTGTACGTTCGCCGCGTTTTCATCACCGACGATGCCACCGACCTCATCCCTGAGTGGCTCAGCTTCGTCAAGGGTGTTGTCGACTCTGAGGATCTTCCTCTTAACTTGTCTCGTGAGACCCTCCAGCAGAACAAGATCATGAAGGTCATCAAGAAGAACGTTGTCAAGAAGACTCTTGAGCTCTTCAACGAGATCGCTGAGGACCGTGAGCAGTTCGACAAGTTCTACAGCGCCTTCAGCAAGAACATTAAGCTCGGTATCCACGAAGACACCCAGAACCGCCCAGCTCTTGCCAAGCTTCTCCGCTTCAACTCCACCAAGTCTGGTGATGAGATCACCTCCCTCACTGACTACGTTACCCGTATGCAGGAGCACCAGAAGCAGATCTACTACATCACTGGCGAGTCTCTCAAGGCTGTCCAGAAGTCTCCTTTCCTTGACACCCTCAAGCAGAAGAACTTTGAAGTCCTGTTCCTCGTTGACCCCATTGACGAGTACGCCTTCACTCAGTTGAAGGAGTTCGATGGCAAGAAGCTCATCGACATCACCAAGGACTTTGAGCTCGAGGAGACCGAGGAGGAGAAGGCTGAGCGTGAGAAGGAGGAGAAGGAATACGAGGAACTCGCCAAGAGCCTCAAGAACATTCTCGGCGACAAGGTCGAGAAGGTTGTCGTCTCCCACAAGCTTGTCGGTGCTCCTTGCGCCATCCGTACTGGCCAGTTCGGTTGGTCCGCCAACATGGAGCGTATCATGAAGGCTCAGGCCCTCCGTGACACCTCCATGAGCTCCTACATGGCCTCCAAGAAGACCTTCGAAATCTCCCCCAAGTCTCCTATCATCAAGGAGCTGAAGAACAAGGTTGAGGCTGATGGCGAGAACGACCGCACCGTCAAGTCCATCACCCAGTTGCTCTTCGAGACCTCCCTCTTGGTCTCTGGCTTCACCATTGAGGAGCCCGCCAGCTTCGCCGAGCGCATCCACAAGCTCGTCTCTCTCGGTCTGAACGTCGACGAAGACGCTGAGACTACCGAGGAGACCGCAGCCGAGGAGGCCCCTGCCGCTGAGGCCACTGGCGAGAGCGCCATGGAGGAAGTCGACTAAATTTCTTGAAAAGAATTTGGTCATGACATGACATGATGGATGGCTGATGTGACACGAAAATTCGGAATGTAACAATTTCTTTTTCTCTCTGGATCGAATCGGAAAAATTCAGGGTCATGTTTCCAGACGGTGGATTGTGACTGGCGTTTTGAGCGTTAAACTTAATTTTTCCTCTTTTTCTTTTAATAGTTTACAGACAAGACAATTCAATTAATTGCTTTGATAATATTCTCTCTCTCTATATCTCTCTTGAAGTAGATTTATTCTGTAGATTCTCCTAATAGTAGCATCCATGTTATATACATTTCCGAGGCTCGGAGCCCGCCTAGCTATGTACGTACCTACTCCGCATATGGACGAATGTACTTGATGACAAGAGGGCACTCCCCTTTTTTTGAAAATCTTGGTGGGCTTAGACGTATTCAAGACGGTAGAAAAGGAAAACTAGCTACCTACATAGAAATAAAATAGATTGACTGTAGGTCTAGGCTAACTACAATATCGGAAACTGCATACTCCGACCTCAGTTGTTGTATATATATAACGGACAGACCCCCCGGGCCACTATTGTTTTTGAAGAAGCTCGGGGGCCTTAAAGGAGCAGGAAAGGGAACCCTGGCCAAATATATTGAGGGTAGTTAATTAAGAATACACCACACGCACGCTTAGGCAGCTTAGAAGCAACGTTGGGATTGTTTGGAGGCTGCGTTCGTAACTCCGTGGTCCTTGGATATTGAGGACTTAGCTAGAGGCCATCCTAGGTAGAAAGCCCTAGTGTTCAATGATTAGTCGATATTATGAAGACCTCAACATCAATCCGGTATGGTGTATCGGTAACATCGTCGTCTCTCATGTATTTCAAATTACAGTGCTCACGACAGCGCCGGGTTCGATTCCCGGTACCGGAAATTCTTTTTAATTTTTTGATTTTTTTTTTGCGTCTCAGAGAGAATTTACTAAGGAATACACTTCGATCATGGCCTCCCTGCAATCTTGCGAAGCTCGTTATAAAAATAAAATAGGTAGTTAGCAGCTCTAGGCTATTCAGAAAATCAGAAATTACCAGTTTCTGTCTCCGATTTATATACAACAAGTGCAGGAAGCTGCCTGGCAGAAAAAATGAAAGCGGCGGAAATGCCCTAAGAAGTATATATCTATATTATTTATATTTTCTTCAACCATCCGGCATGGTGTATCGGTAACATAACTCTCTTTCAATTCTACCACATTGGTACAAAAGGTCAGAGTAGCGCGGGGTTCGACTCCCCGTACCGGAAGAATTCTTTTTATTTTTTGTTTGCATACCTGACATGTTCTTTAATGAAGTATATTATCCATATTATTTCGACCTTCTTCAACCATCCGGCATGGTGTATCGGTAACATAACTCTCTTTCAATTTTACCCCCTCGGTAAAAAAGGTCAGAGTAGCGCGGGGTTCGACTCCCCGTACCGGAAGAATTCTTTTTTACTTTTTTTTTTTTTTTTTTTTTGCATACCTGACATGTTCTTCAATGAAGTATATCGAGACAGAGACAGATACCCCGATACATCCCGAATGAGGGCTCCTCCAGGGAGCGGCCGTGAGGCAGCCGGTATAACCACGCTACTAATCCAACAGTAACCACCAAAAAGTTCAAGTAAAAACATCAAAAAGAAGGACGTGCATGTCTGTACATGTACCAACACCTAACTAGCAAGCCAAGAAGTCATCTTGTTAACCACCAAAGAAACTTGTCAACAGACTCTTTGCTTGTCTAAGTTGGTGCAAAGTAGTTAAATACATCAAAATCAAAAGCCAATTCTAATTCCAAACCAATCCCACACGTAGTAGTAACCTCCGTAGCCCTCCATAGTAGCCTAATAGCCATATCTGCCTCGACACGAACAGCCGGTACTCTGACAAGTCGTATTTGAATGACACATTATGCGCCAACAACATGATAATGTAAAAAATCAGAGCTAGCCTATTCACCAGCAGTTTGGGGACCCCCTCTTACACTACCGGTGCGCGTAGTTCTCTGCATTGCATGGTGCTGCCTTCTTGGGGAGCAAGTGCTAGGCATGCCGACTGAGCAAGTACTTGGGGTAATGAATCTATATTATTTCCCTTGATTTCTCCAATCCGGTATGGTGTATCGGTAACATCGTCTCTCATGTGACGGTCCAAATCACAATGCTCACGACAGCGCCGGGTGTGATTCCCGGTACCGGAAATATTTTTGCATCTGATATGAAATATTCTATATTTTTACTGACCCAGTATGTGTCGGTATTAACAGAGTAGCGGGGTCTACCACTGTACGGTGCAAAAGGAGGAGCCCATAGGGCGAGGCCATTATGAAAAAGCCTAGGGATTATCTAGTAGATGGAAAGGACCAGTTAAAAATAAGATAGGCAGTTGGCGTCTCATAATCGCCAGAAACTATCTTTCTGATTGATATACAATAGTTGCTCGACATCGTTCTACCAGTCTACTATAACGAGGAAAAGTAGAATGAATCAATTTACACTGGTGATTATCAAAAGTACGATTTGTACTAATGCTAACTAGTATTGTAGTAGTGATAATAGGTAGGAATAGTGAGTAGATAGATAGGTATGATCAATCACTCCCAGGATGATGATAGTGGTGATGAGAATACATGGTTGAAAAGGAAACAAAAACACGGGGCTCGCTATGCTTGTAAATAGAACAGTAGAACGAAAAAAAAGGTCACACGAAATAGGAAAATGAAGTTTTCGGTCATGTCTCAAAACGATAAATGTCAAGACAAGACAGACGTATATTCTAATAGGAAGACAAAGTTGAAAAAGAGGAAAGGAAAAAAAAAGAACAAGAGGAAAAAAGAGAAAAAGTTGATACAAGAATTCAGAATCAATCGAACCAATCTGATTTAGTAGTCAGCCAGTTAATCAATTCAAGACCGCGCGCGCCCATAAAAAGAAACAAAAACAAAAAGAAGCGACTTTTCCCAAACCGCTAGCATGCTGTAACAGCTACAAAAGAAATCGTCACCCTAATAAATCCTTCCTGTCGTAATGACCACCTGTCGTAATGAGTAAATGACATGATAATGCCTTCTTTTTTATGTATGCATATGCCGTATCGATACGTGTCGCGCAAGACCTTGCAAATTGATAATCAAATCAAATGCTTATTAATATCCTTTCTCCCTCCTGCTATCATCTCAGCATCAACACGTGAGTCAAGACGTCTCCCATTTAAGCAGCCTGTGCCTGGCTACGTCCCTTGTTGCCGTTGACGTTGCTACCGCCACGTCCGCGAGGTGTGAATCCACCCCGTCCCTGCTCGCGCTGAAAACCGCTGCCACCGCGGCCCTGGCTTCCAGCCCGACCATCTGAACGACCACCGCGGTTAGCACCGCTGCTACCGCCACGGCCAGCTGCAAACCCGCTGCCAAAGTTACCGGTACGGACTCGTCGCTCCTCCACGGTAACCTGTTCGCTTCCGATCTGGTGAGGGTTGGCTGCAACAGCAGCGTTGTATGCAGCCTGGTCGGCAAAGTCTACAAAGGCACAGTTCTACATACAAATATTAGTTAGTCAAATCATTCAACAGACGTTCAAGGCAAGAAGAGTGAAACATACCCTCGCGCGATTAACATCAAAGTGAGAAAGTTTTCCGAAGCGAGAAAGCACGCTTCGCAACAGAGACGCATCAACCTTGTCGGTGACATTCTTAATGTACGCAGAGGATTTATCTTCGGTGCGTGCTTGCTTTTTGCCGTGATCATGGCCAGCAGTCTGCCATCCGGCTCCATCATTGGATGCGGTCTGGCTGCTAGTAGCGACAGCTTCAGTCGGTGCAGCAACAGCAGGCTGTTCTTGCTGGGGCTGAGCTTGTTGTTGGGAAGATGTTGCTGGTGCTGCTTGCTTGGCCTGAGGGGTAGTAGAAGCAGCAGGGGAAGCGGCGGCCGCGGCCGCAGCGGCAGCAGCAGCAGATGCGCGGTTGTTCGAGGCGATGGTAGCCCACGTCTTAGGGACAGCCTTAGCAGGAGGAGCGGCCTCCTTCTTGACGGCTGGAGCAGTTTCCTTGGGAAGGCTAACGGCGGGAGTGGGCTCTGGAGTTTGCGGCTCTTCGGGCTTGATTGTCTCGGGCTCGGCGGGGACAACAGGTACGGCAGGTGTAACAGGGACAGCGGGCTTTTCATGAATAGCATCGCCATTGACCTGTGCCGGAGCTGCGGGTTCTTCAACCGTCTCCGGTTCACCGTTAATGGTAACGGCTTCAAGCTTGGCATCGACCTCAGCGACTGCCTGCTCGTCGTCTACGGTCTCTTCAGGCTCAGGCGCCACATCCTCCGCGGTAACCGATACGGTCCGAGATGACTCAGCGGCTTCGGGTTCCTCTGCCACAGCTTCGTTACCGGGGACGAATTCTTCGTCGTCATCTGCAAGGTATCGGAAGATATCGTTCAAGACGTAGTAGCCGTTTGGCTGCTGAGCAAGAACGAAGGTCTGAGCGAATTTGCGAGAAGGCTCGGAGCGGTTGGAGATTTCTCCAATGACAGCAACGAGAATGCTCTCGAACGAGGCTTGAGAATCAACGTTCAAAACACGAACTTTGCAGTCGTGGAAGTCGAGTTCCTTAATTTTGTCGTTGATGGCCTGGGTTTCAATGTCAGCACATAACAATGCTGAGTCAAGTCTTCGGGAAAAAATCTGCTCACCTTTTGACCGACAATAACGGGGACGGGATCGGCTTCGTTACCAGAGACGAACTGTGAGTTCTTTGAATAAAACAAATGAAGTTTCTCTGGGCTGCGGCTCATGGTGGTATAATACTGTTCAACGAAGTACCAGCCAACCTCATCTTTTGGGATTTCATTTTTATTTTCGGGAGCAGGCCCATTTGGCGTGGAGGCGGGTACAGGATGGTAGCTGGCGCCTGTGTTATTCATGGTGGCGTGAGGGAGATAGCCGTCAGGGTAAGGATTGGGGTGGGCAGCATAAGTGCCGTTGACGGGTGCCTGAGTCGTGTCTGCCATTATGTGTCTGAGTTGAGTAAAATGAAAGGTTCTATTCTATCTTCTTCTAGGTGGTCCGCGGCGAGTAAATGTCAATGATAACGAGGTTGTTGAGATTGTTGGAGCAAAAAAGGAAGAAAAAAAGAATTTGTTCACGTCGTTCGCGACCTGAAGAATTTGAAACAATTAGCGGGCGAACAGACAAAGAAATGACAGGAATATGCGCAACAAAGCGGGAAAAACACTGTTTCTGTAGATGCGTTGGTCTTACCTGGAGACAATGCTGTACAGAATCGAAAAATGATATCAAGACTGCGGCGCTAAATGCGATGAAATTCGAATCAAGTAGTAGGTGGCGAAGATTCAAATTAACGGTGTAGGCGGTGGATATCAAAGATATAATGAGGTATTTGAGAGGCGTAAAAAATATGAATCTGAAAGAAAGAGTCTGTTTTTTGAAGGGGATAAAAAAAAGATGTTCTGTTTCAAGAGAAAGAGAACCGCGGGTGAAAATACAGTGAGGTGGCTCCGAGTCGGTTGTCAGTGCAAAGTGCAAAGAGGAAATTCCTTGGCGAATATGCAAAGGTCGAGCGAGGTGCTGAACAGCGAAGAAGGGGAGGAGGAGAGTGGGATTGTCGAAGATGGATGGATGAAGAAGATGGAGCAAGCGAGAGAAAGAGAGGAAGAAGAGAGAGAAAGAGCGATGGGCCGGCCGCCATCAATCTCGAAGCTTGTGCGAGCCTGGTCCGTGCACGCCTCTCTGACTAAGGCCGCAACGTCTAACCTCACCTCTCTCTTCTATACAAGAATACAGCACTGCGATTTACCAAGTGGCCAGAGAAACCGACTAGTTTTTTCGTTTACTTCTGTTCCTGGTTGTATATCTGCCCATGCCCCAGCTCATCCCCTGAGTTCTGAGCTAGATTATGATTATACTCTCATCAACTAGAGCATGCCTTCACCCAGACAATGAAGATTCGAAGAAAAGCCAAGGACAGAAACGTTCTGGAAGTCAGAGCATACAAAAAGCTTATCTTCTGATTACTGATGAAGCTCAAAGCGAACACCCCTGACATGGGTTCATGATCCTACGAGTCCATCGGTTTCCCAAGACCATCCTTGGAACCAGCAACTCAATCATGTCCTAGATTATACCTTAGATCATAATCACATTCACTCACACCTTATATAATGTCTCAGACACTGTCTAATTATCTTGACTTACTGTTTGACGCTTCGCACACTGTGCTAAACCTCGATAGCTTACTGGTGGCGTGATGTTACGAAGCTGGTAGTTGATATTACTGTGCATGGGAATTTCTAAACAATCACGTTTATTACTGTGCCATCTGTATGCCAGGTAAAGGTTTGGTACTTGACTGTCGAGCTGAGGGTACTAGACTGGCTTCGAAGTCAAAACGAAACATCAGTGTAGTTGCCCGGTCGTTGCCCGACCTTCCCCCTTACCAACTGAACAATTTGCTGCGTTTGCATACCCAGAAAGTGTCCAGACAACCTCCAGAAATAATTTTCCTTCTACTCTCACCCCCCACCCCAACTTTGGGCAGCCTTCAAATTCATATCCTATCTTGACATCCTGAAACCTTCAAAGGCCCTCCCATTTACATACATAACGGGTGGGATCCCCAACGATAGCAGTGACGACGACAGACATTAGTTTGTGACCACGGGAGAGCTTCACTTGTTTATGCGCTACTTCTTGAGTTTTCAAATTCAAGTATGGAGAAGCTTCCACTAGAGATCCTGCACATAATTGTGCATGAGGTCAGTGCCTTACCCCTGTCCCTGAAGCTTTAGCTATTCTAATCTTCTACAAGCTACCTCGCCCAAAAGACCGTGCCAGCTTATCCCAGGTGTCTAAAACCATGCACCAAGTCATGATGCCGTTGCTATACAGAAAGAAGGTTGTCTTAGTATCAGAGGACCATCTGTATAAATTGGAATTGCCTCTTGTGAAAACCTGCTTCAAGGAGAGCGGATCTCGTGATATCTTCAATACTCTTCAGTTCCTCAAAGACCTCGAGCTCGTTGCACCAATTAGTCACTACCAAAAGGAGAGGTGCTACAGTAACAAACAATCAGGGGAAAAGAAAAACCACACCCACAAGATATTCATGAGCATGTTAAATGACGCCTTTCAACAAGCATTTTTTCATCTCCCTGAAAATTCATTGAAAAGCTTCTCGTACGTTTCCTTAACACCTCTGTCTGTCTAAACAATGCTAATTCATTACAGTTGGCATCTAGGTTGCTGCATCCCCAGTCAGATACTGGACCTCCTATCATCTAAGCAACACCAAATCCGTTCCCTGTCGCTGATCACCGATGGGACCTGCTCTAAGACAGGAAAAAATCTGGATGGGCTCCTCAAGTTCACGGAATTACGGACCTTATCGTGGAAAGGCCTATGCCCTGGCGAACACGATGACCTCCTTCGGATAATTTTAAAAGCAAACTCCAAGCATCTTGAATCTATAGAACTAGAACCAGTCGGCTCTTTAGATTTCAATAGAGATGTCTCGTTTCGCTTCAAGGATGCCATTATGCCCAAAGATATAGTTGAATTCAGCTCTCTTCAACACCTGTCTTTGTCTCATATCGATATCGGATCAGCATACAAACGGATGACGTCTGCTTTTCGCATGGAACAATTACGGTCTTTGAAGTTGCTCGAATGCTCCCGCACACTACGTTTTCTAGACAAAGTAGTAAGCTCAAGCCAGGTTTTCAAACTCCGGTCTCTGGAGATTAGCGTTCACCACGCTTACGCACCCGATACATACGATGAAACGCACCCTCTTGGATTGTTTTTAAAATCATTTGAAGGCCTTGAAGAGCTTTATATTAGAATTCAAGACATTGTATACCATATGGAAACTGTCCTGGGGCCGATTCTCCATCATAAACGATCTCTGAAACGTCTTGTCCATCACGAAAGGGGATTCGTCAGAGATGAAGAGAGCGGCATACTTCAATTTCGTGATGGTACAATACCCTGGGCGAGGGATGCGGGCACTGCTCTTTTGGAGATGTCTTCTTTGGAATGTATTGGGGTTTCTCTACCTCCTTCCCTCTTGGTAAGGCTTACTTTAAGTCTATTCATTCCTCCAGTACTTTCTAACTTGAGAAAACATTTATCAGAGACAGGAATTCGAACCCAAAGCCGCGCATCACACCTTCAAGCTCCTGCACCTACCGACTACCCCGTTTTATTATGTCTCAATGGCGTGGGTGGATCCAGTGGACGTTGTTAATGGTCGTGTTAAGCTCAATAACCCCAAGTGCGTTAGATATGTGCAGGATGTATTCGACTTTGCACAATGGGCGTTTAGTCCATCTGGACTTCCTAAATTAATGGTCATCGCGTGTGGCAAATTTACACAAAACCAGGAATTCAACTGGCCCGAATTTCTTTTGACTCGGGATCCGAATTCGCCGCCTCGTTGCTTCCGAACAGATTCAGGGAAAGATTACATCCACATCCTCGATGAAATTGATGGTGCCCGTCAGATGTTGAGTGTTTTTTCAATGGAACAACTGTTGAACTTTGATGATGATTCTGATGATTCTGATGATTCTAGTGATTCTAGTAATTCGAGTCAATGAAATGCTTCATGATGTTTGTATGAGATAGGTGTTCACTGCATGAGAATTTGACCTAGAACTAGAAACACTGTAAAACACTATCTTGTGAGTGCATCTAATAGTGTGTTTCGGAGTTAATAACCCAATGATTTGTTAACTCTGTTAACCACACTCTTTCCTTCATAGAGGCGTTGTACATTCTTGGCCACAATCTTCAATACTCGCTCATTATAATGGTTCGAGTTTCCACTAACGTGAGGTGATATATGAATATTTGGAGCCTTCCACAACTTGTGGTCCGCTGGAAGTGGTTCGGGGTCAGTCACATCCAACGCGGCGCCTCGGATTTGGCCCTCTTCTAGAGCCGAGATGAGATCTTCTTGGTTGATGATGAAGCCTCTTCCTACATTGCTGACATATGCTTTCTTTTTGCTGAGGTGTTGGAATTGCTCCTTGGCAATCATGCCTCGGGTCTGGGCTGTTCCTGGGAGAGTGATGACCAAAAGGTCGAGATCAGAGCCAAGGAACTCATTCAGTTGCTCGCCAAAGAACCACTTGGAAGGGAACACGCCCTCCGGGTCGCCGAGACCAGGTTCCGTGAATGATTCGTCTTTGCGTGATTCTGGAGTAGCTCGCTCGTGCAAGGTGAACGCGTACACATCCATTCCTATAGCCTTTGCAATTCGTGCAACTTGACGTCCGATGCAACCATATCCGAGGATCCCCCTTGATAACAAAAAAAGAATGTTTCAGTCAAGAGAGCATGCGTGTTAAGTTGAGAATAACTTACACTCGAAGGCCCACAGCGTCCTCGGTATCCTCATCCGACTCGGGTTCAACCCATTTACATATTTTCATGTTTTCCATATGCTCGAGGACTAATAGAACAAATCAGCCTTTCCATCGCATAAAAAAGAGGAAGGATCCCATACTATGATGTTGGAATGATAGAAAGGTGGCGTACACCCATTCTGCCATCTGAGGTCTAGTAAAACACCTTAGTTTGTGTAAAGAGGAAGAAGAGGAAAACAGGGACAGCACATACGGGTGCACCCCATTAGCCGTGCAAAATGCAATATCGGTCTCTTCGAACAATGGAAGCCCGATGATCTGGTTACAGCCAGCGCTGATGAGTTGCACATAGCGGAGATTCGGCGCCTGTTCCTTGGTGGGGAAAAGCTTCCATGTGAGAAGCACAGTAACCTCTTTCCATGTCTCGGGCGATATCTCTGCTGGCAGTTCGGTGTCATACATAGAAGTCACATGCGCAATGACCCGAGTACCGGGGCTGACTTTTTCCAGGTGGTCGATGAATTGCTGTGGAGTTGGGTAATATGTTATGATGAGAACAACTTCCCCGCCTCCGTTGGGGGATGCCATGTTGAAATGATATATAAAGTAGGAATGCCTTTCGGGTTTGAAGATATATGTTGCTGAGGGGGTTATAATAGAAGGTACTCGACAATTCAAGCAGGATTAAAACTACTTGTACAACAGCACGGCAAGAATTCCGAGTCAACCCCCGCAATGATTGGAGATGCTTATCTGACTCGGCTCTCGTATACCCAACTCGGCCCACTTTGATCTATCATATGTATGGCTTGTACAGAGAGCTTAGCATTTGGGGGCTTCTCGATTCTACATGAATGGTCTAGATGATATTTCCAGGATGCTCCAAAAGAATACTGATGCGTGGGGAAATGCGAGTGTCGTTAGAATTTAGGGCTAACCACCTATGTAGGGCGAATAATGACCTGCAGGGGGTTATGTGCAGCTTCATTGCTAAAAAAAAATGATACTCTCTTATGGCATTTAATTCGGTTGAATAGCTATCCATGAGCCAGAAGTAACGTGATTATGTATTAGTTGTAATCTAGGACATGATATAAGGCATAAGTAGATACAATGATCTACATATGATTAACTAAACCAACTTATAAATAGTAGATTTCTAGTTCTTCAAAACCCCCTATAAAAAGAATAACCGAGTTTGTTAACATCATTCCATGCAGTCAAGATTTCACCACAGCGACGTCTAAACTGATACTCATCCTCTAGCGGTATATAGTCCAGTTTTGCGATATCCCTAAGAGCACGATCTATCCCAGTTTCAAAAATAAGATGCTGGTCTAACTCATCGACAGATGTCTCGACCAAGGCAAGCGTGGTTGACATGGTGGGCATATCCGCGGCACTTGGGGGTCTCTTCCTCCATATAAATGCCCTTTTCAATTTGTTTCGAATGAGTTGCACTGCACAAAACAAGACCAATTCAATTAGCTGAGGCCGAGACCGAGTGAAAAGTTAAGAGACAAGGGATCGGAATACATACGGTCTCTATATGAGGGAGCCTTTGCCACGCTGCAGTCACATGGAATATCAACTCGATGGCGCCTACAACAATACGCCTTGACGGAGCTCGGCAACTTGACACACAAGTCTCGCTCCCGCTCATAATTGTCTCTCAAGGTGAAATCGACGTATATGTTGAACGTATCCAAGGACCCTGCCATTGTGAAAAAGGGCCTGGCAAGAACAAGGTCCGAGAGGAGTTTGTGGTTCCCTTTTGTTAATTTTATTTCTAACAAACGTAGCCGTGGCATCTGCTCTTTGATAATAGTGCAAGCCTCGTCCCACTGCTCATTGGAACCTAGCACTGGTACATTGAAGCGGTTGGCTGGCTGTGTTAATAACCAAAGTTGCGTCAGAAAGTCGAGTTGTACAGATCGTATACTTTGAAATCGATCCTGGGGGACCATCGATGACAATCTTAGAACGCATCTGGCGTCTTTGAATCGGAAAGTGAATTGACTGAATATGAGAGAGATGATATCGGAGTATCTATTCTCTGATTGTCAAAAACCGTCAAACCAAACTAGACTTGATGCGTTTTATACATACAATCGTCGACACACGAGCAGAAGCGGCAGCAGGTTCAAATTCCGCTCTTTACGAACGGGGAAACGCTTGTTTACAGCATCGTACTCCTTAGCTTCGTGGTCACGGTAGGTGAGTCGTCGATCTCCCCGCCAGCATTGCATGGGCAGTTGGGGATGTACTTTGTCTGATTCGAAACCAAAGCATAGAACATGGTCATCATAACCCAGGATTTCTCGGTATATCAGATGTAGTACGTCGTTATGCAGTTTTGTGAAGAAGAGCGTCTCCTCGCCTCGGGCGTCTGTCCGTTTCGGTTCTTCCATCGAGTCTATACTGTTTTATCAGTCAGTCATGGACTTGTAGAAGGTGAACTTGTGAAGCGGTGATGGCTTCCCCGCATTAGGCATCGGAATCACGTGTAGGCCTATATGAGTCACTCATTTCATTCAGGCACCGTATTTTTATTGAATGAGTCAGGCTGGTAGAGATTTTCAATCACATAAGAGATCATTATGTACACAGCTATATAGCTTTCAAGGGCCGAGATGAGACAGCGCCGTACATGTTCGAATCGATTTCCCGAAACGGAAATCTAAACATGCGGGATAGATAGCCAGAATTGAGTCGATAACCCATTTTCTTGAGAATAATGAGTATATATGAAGGGTAAATGGAACCGATGTATAGACAGATTGGACACCCAAAACCTGCTAGTCATAAAAACATAGGGTAAGCAAGGCGAGAGGAACATCTCCAAAAAACAAAAAACAAAAAACTCTTATACCGAAAAAGACAGCAGAAAATACCAGATATATAACCAAAGGAAAGACCACAATTGAGACACCATTCAAGACAACTGAAGGGGGGAAATGCGAATAAAATGAAAAAAGAAAAGGGAAAAAAGGGAAGAGGGGTTCGTATTCATTGCAAAGTTCAATTCTCCAGCGCCTTCTTCTCGTCCAAAATGACAGGCTTTCGCATCACGGCGTCTTGTCCAGTCATCCTTCTTCCCAGCGCGCGCTCAACCTTGGCTCCGAGCGCCAGCTTATTCAGGTTATCCGTCTTTTCGGCAGTAGGCACAAATCGCTGCTTGGCCAGGGGCTTGTTTTCGAGGCGCTCGACGAAGTCGGAGTATTCTTTGATTTCGGCCATGCGAGGGTCGCCGCTGGGCAGACTGGTGTTTGTCTGGTCTGATGGAGCGAGTGAGGGAACGCCGCTGTAGGTTGAGAAGCGCTTGGAGTTGCGGTTCTGGTGGTGGTGTCAGTTGAATACTATATAAAACAGGTTTGATCGCGAAAAAAAAAGAGCGCAAATGCTTGTAGCACAGCAGCAAAGCTTAAAAAGAGGACATAGGAAAATGCATACCGACGGAGCCATAATTGGCGTTTCAGATTCCAACGAAGTCCGAGCCATTTGTATAGAAGGTAGGTTTATATAGGCAAATCCGTATATATAAATTTATATGCAGGTAATTATAGAGGCCAATGTCACGCAGACCTAGATAATTAAAAGGGCGGTATGGTGTCGTCGATCAAGAGAGGGTTTGTTTTTAGGGGGAAAAGAATCCCCTTTTCTTCGCACGAGCGTATTCGACGACGATCTCGGACCGGCGTAATAGTCTACGGAGTACGTCCGGGGTGGGTTGTGAGTATAAAGATCGAAGGTCTGGTATATGGACAGTCTCGCTCTCTTGGAGGCGTAAATAAATAGACAGAAATGGAGGAGAGAGGTGGGATAATAATAGCGGTCTATGAGCAGAGTGAGAGTCACGAACCAGCGAGGAACTTCATGAGGGGCTTGGAGGCCTGGGAGCCTTGGAGCCTTAGAGCCTTGGTATGTAACCGACTAGTTTGTTCGGTACGGGTATTTTACATACTTTGCGTATTTTACGGGTGGCATCGGGCGATCGCTGGCCAAAATGAGCACGTACTTACAAAGGGAAACACTTTTCTGAAACGGTTGAGTAAGACATCTGGATAGTTCGCGATTACTAGTCTATAGCTTGCTGCATATTGCATATTCCACAGATATTAGACACCAATTATCTAGTGGTTATAAACCAGGCTGCATTTCTCTTGTTCTGGCTGGTTGAGCAAGTCCGGGGGGGCAAAAAAAGGTTTGATACTGTACAGCCTCATACCAGTACGCCACGTGCCACCCTAGTTTCAGCAACGAACTAGACTCTCTAGTTCAACATTAATTTGTTGCTGCTGACTCGATCACATCTAACAGAAACTACGTAGGAGACCTGGTAACTGACGGTGGGCTCAGACGGCGTTATTAGCATCGGATCCTGCGACACGCAAGTGACTCGCTAAAGGTCCTCCTCTTTCTGCATGAAATCCATTCTCTAGTGTCATGCACGCGAGTCATTACTGTTGGCCGTTATATCGTTAGCATACTTTAATAGTGCGGTTTACTATAGAAAAACATGACCTGCTGCAACTGTAAGGCTTAACATCATATGGGGTCACATGACGGCGCTTTTTGCGCTCGCTGATTGACCACTTCAGATGAGTGGAGTAGCCTCAACCTGATTGGACAGAGACCGCTACTGCTTCAAGAATTATGACGACGAAGACTGAGCAGTGTGCCTTGAGGATATCAAAACAGTGACACCAAACGCATACAACGCACCCGATATATAACAGTCATGCCGAAAGGAAAACCCCTTCTAAAAGATCTCAACAATGCAAAGAACAAGTCCAAGAAAAAGGGCAGACATCAACAAGCTGTGAGTCCCGCTTCCCCTCTTCATTTCTTGTTTGCCGTTGATCTGACGGGTTTTTCTCACTATACAGGACCCAGAAACTGCCGATGAATTCTTAGCCGGTATGCACAATCCAACGAGACAATGTAAATACAAAACTAAAGTCATTCCAAGCCGGCGTTGATCAGGAAGAAGGCGGCGAAAAATGGCGGGGGGGCGATGCTGTGAAAGCTATGCGATTTTTCATGCGCGCCATTGAAATTTATGATAAAGGACTCAGCAAGTTCCCCAAGTCATTTGATTTGGCCTACAACAAGTATATATACTCCTAAAAGAAGCTTCCAAAAACCCCACAATTATTGACACCAATTTCTTAGAGCTCGCGTCCAATACGAAATCACTCAACATCCAAAATTAGCTACCCAGCTCCCCGCACCACAGATCAAAATCCTCCACATTGCCTTGCAGTCGCATCGGGAGGCACTCGTCCTCGACCAGGATAACGCAGACGTCTTGTTCAACACAGCCCAGGTTCTGACAAGTATCGCGGAGGCCCTTACGGAATCCAAACGGCCCGACGGAGGTAAAATACAAGAGGCAATGAAATTTCTGAACGAAGCGTTGGAGTTGTTTCAGAGATGTTTGGTGCTGCAGGAACTTCGTTATACCGAATGTCAAGAAGAATTCAAGATGGTAGACTCGGGGCAGCTGGATAATAACAATGGTGAGGGTGCTACGTCGCAGGCGGAAGAACCGACGCCAGAAGAAACAGAACCGGGGTCAGAGTCCGAGTCGCCGGTCCAAGAAGAGTGGGCCGCAGTGGTAGAGCCAGTGACAAAAAATACACTGATCGACACTGCCGTTGCTCAGCTGGAGACTCTGGCAACATTATGCGGCCTTCTGACCTTGGGCGGTGAAAATGCTTTGGCCTGGGTCGAAGAGTACTCGTACGACTTGTTGAGAGATAAAATCGGAGCCTACGTTGAAGGCACGGATAGGGAACAGGAAGTCGCTCTTGCTCGTGCACGATTCTTGGCTGCCCTGACAGAGGTATTGTACAGGAGTGGAAGAGTCGATGTAGAGACATATCAAAGGGAACTTAGCGGCGCATTTCCCCCGGAGCTAGATCTGTCAGATGACCCCGAAGGTCTCTGTAGCAAAGCGGAGGCTCTCACATCGTTCAATTCCGCCATTGCAGATATCCCTCCTGTCAGCAGTATTGAGGAAGGGCAAAAGTCACTTATCCTGCGCTGGCAGGGGTTAAGTACAGCCTTGGAGGCCTTGACTGCGGCATCGAAGTTAGCGACAGCAGACAATGTATCCAAGATCCATATTGCTAGAGGCGACGTTGAGATGGCACGATGGAACTTGGGGAGGCCGCCTTGGAATCATGCGATGGCATATGAGCACGCTGCGACGCTCCTGAAGAATGCCCAAACGTACTATCGCGGTGCTGCTGCGTTGGCACGTAGAGACGGCGATTCGGAGCAAGAAAAGGAAGGATCCTGTAAAGAAGCACTCGCTGCAGCTCTGGCTGGCGACAAATCGAAGCTGGATCAGCTCAAAAGCGCTGGCGCGGAAAAAGTGTTCGCCATTGTACAGGATATGGTTGAAGATAGCCTGATAGCGCTAGCCGATGCAGAGTCTGTACTCGGTTGATATGTTTTGATGTTGAGAAGGCTGTACATAGCATTAAAAAATAATGATAATGGCGGTGCGGTATAATCATCAAGTTTCAGTCTGCTTTTTCACTTCCTCGTCAATCCGTAAACTCTCCTGTCGCAGATTGTGCGCTTTGCTGTATTGGGTCGACGTTTTGGCAGAGGCTTCCAGATCGGTCATTACAGCTTCCAGTCCCGAGAGTAGGGACTCAATCTCCTGGCGCTGGGCTAGTACTCTCTCTGCAAGAGCTGCATTCTGGGACTGTGCTGTCTCAATCTTAGCGTTGAGGGCGGTTTCAGCTTGCTGCAGGTAAGGTGTCAGATGAGCCTGGTATAGTCCATCTGCATTTAGCATGTGCGGACTGTTTCCCACGTTATTAGCCATTAGTACAGAACACCTGAACAGCAAAGCCAGTCATGAGGGGGATAAAAAACATACGGCACAGCAGTCTCACTCTCGCCCTCGCTTTTCCGACGCCTGGCCTCCCCAACCAATCTATCCAACTCATTCAATCCCTTGATAACCTCGCGCTCTTTGACGATCTCGTTAAACTCAGCTGTCGCGCCTTCCTCCAACTTGGCGTTCAATTGGCGATGCACCGACTCCAAACTGGCGGGCACGTGTCTTGCGGGGGTCGGGAAACAGGCGGCAAAGTTTTCGTAGGAGTTTGATTTGATGGTCGCGCGAAGAGCCTTGCTGTAGATATCCTGTAATCGAGATGCGCGCGGTCCTGGAGTCAAGGGGATCGGAGCAGGGGGTTGAGGAGAGGGGGATGCGGCTGTATGTTCGGCGCTTTCGCCTTGTTGTTGTGGCGGTGCCATTGTAGTAATTCTGATATGCGAACTGAACTGCTAATGGCCTTTCGTCAAATGCAATTATTCAATGGAGATGGTCACGTCGGCATGGTTCGTAGTAGATAATATTTCTTGCGGTATACTGACAGCCCAGATGGCGGAGAATCTGTGCCAAACGCGACGCGTCTAAATTGCAAGAGGCTAGCGGCCGCCCACTCTGATTGGCTACGGGTTCAAGGTCAAGGACTCAGACTCTCAGAGTCAAACTGCTACATACTTCAATTTTGAATTGACAACATCATTAAACTTCATTATTCCTAACTAACTATAGCACATTCATTATATAATTCAGAAACATCGATAACTGCCACGCAATTTCATAACTCTTCATTTACTCCTGCACGATCTTTCGCAAACTGCATCGTACTTTCCGTGTCGTCCAACACCGCATCATGCTTTGGTCTATTGACGCCTGACGTGCTGTGTAAGCGACGATTGCTATTTCCACCGACAAACTGTCTCAATCTCATTGCTGAGTGTGCTCCTCCATTTGATGAAGACTGTTGGCGACGATGGGCGCTCCAGCGTCCAGTAAATTCCATGATCGTGGACCAGGAAACAGCAACATATATAATACTGTTCCAAAATCCCTGCAAGGGGAGCACGAATGCGGATACGAACTCGAGGCCAAAGTTTGCATCATTCGGATATACGAGGCTGTATACTCGGTTTATAGTCGATGGTACCTATTTATCGCCGTTGATTAACACAGCTTCATGAAAAGAATTGACGGTTGCTACCTACCCATGTAACCAGCAAAGCAATAAAGTACAACATGGCGTACTTGCAGTACGCAAATGCCGCCGCATTGACCGAATTGACGTCCGTCCGCGGTAGACGTCGGGATGTTGGCGAGTATTGAAAGCTGGAGCTTCCCACCTCTGAAACTGTCGACGTCGGGATTGGAATTGGAATATCCTCCCCTCTTTCAACAGTCACCGAATAAGTCGGATAGCTAGCCGCTTCTACATGGGAAGGGGATCGGCCCAAGGGAATCTTCCCCTCGGGCTTTCCGACTGCCCGCTCACTCGTGGATGCGCTTCTACTACTGCTGCTGCTCTTGTCATAGCCGTTGCTGTTTGCTGCCTCGCTGGTGACGTGAACGACCTTGGATGCATGGATTTCAAACAGTTTGTTTAAGCGACTCTCCAACTGGGCTTCGTTATTGAAGCTCTTGAGAAGACGCCGTTTCCGGGCGATGTCAATGCCGACGTGCGCGTAGATGGCGAAGGTGAGGAGAATGACAAACCAGACTGGGCCGTAGAAGACGGCAATGCGGAGGATATCCCAGTCGATGGACACCCAGCACCATAACTAACAGTCATAACTGATCAGCAACATGCCAAAGAGGAGAAGACAAGAAAGGGGAGACTTGCCGTTGCAGAGCCGTATATGGGGCCCTTGGATCTGGTGGAAATGAAAAAGTACACAACTGACGGTATTAAAGGCAAGCCATAACACAAGATGAGGTATTTCCATTCCAGCCTCCTCAAGCCGGAAGCGTCATACTTGTGAAAAAATGTCAGATAGACATTGAACGCCATTGCAAATGTCCATAATGCATCGGCGGGCATGAACCTGACAGCCACCACATCCTTTGATCAGTCCCTATATATACACACATATATAGATTGAGAATGTGGTGACGGGTATCTGCTTACCACTGGATAATAAAAGCCTGAAATTGGCAGAGAACATTCCCCTTTGCGCCTTCGAGAATGGCAGAACGAGAGATTAGCGTTCCGACATTGGTCAGGATATTGGCCCAAGAGGCATAGAACACGACACGATTGATTGGTTTGCGAAAGGCTTGGGAGCTCAGAAACGTGCCTATCACGATGGACGTTCCGATGACTGAGAGGATTGAGTTTGCCCTCTCAGCGGCGGTTATGGCGTTGAGTTCGCGGTCGGTGAGCGACATTTCTTCTCTTGATGTTATACTGTTCTGAAAGTATCAGATGGATAAGAGGAGTTGAAGATAACTAAGATAACTGATGATTGATATCAGATGAAGATCTTTCTTCGGCTGCTTCTTCTCAAATTGACACTTTTCAAAAAGCCTCGATTCTTTCGATCAAGCTTATCTGCATATGAAACTGTCTTCTTTCCCAGGGCAAACCTCCTCCTTTAAGAAGGAGAGGCAAGAGATATCCCTCGATTACTTGACAGGATTAGCTGATCGAATATCTTCCAGCCCGGTTCGAGAGAAGAGGGGAAAGATCTCATGAGAGTTAGTATGATCGGTGACCGTGCAATAGTTATCTAGGTTGGTTCCTGGCTTGGACTGGCATCGGAGATATATATTTTGTGACACCGGGGGAATGGACTAGATCACAACCTGGTACCAAATACCCTAGGTATCTGTTCTATTCGCGCACGTACGCACGTACCATTGACCAAGATGTCAGTGACCCGTGCCCATCGCATATATGTAGTTGCAGTGCAGTGCTATGCTATGCAAATGCAATGCCGTGCTTGGAACTAGGATAGGATCGGCATACTTTCCCTACGACCGCAGGATGCTTGCTACGTTGATAGTCTGAGCAATGTTTCACATGGTGCGACACTTCTCCAATGTCCCGTCCCGATTGTGGGGAGAGAGGGAAAAACTTGGTTGGGGATGCTCCATTCATATGAGGCTACGTATCGGCCAGGTCGTAACTTGCTTGACTTGTTTGATGTCGGTGCTTTGAACATAGGATCAAGCAGACAAACAATCAACATGTTTCGACAGACACAGTAGCAGCAGGATATGTTTGTCCGAGCGGTATAATGTACATTGGAAACTAAACAACTAACAAACAATAGGTTGACCTTGGTCAGAGACAGTATGTATGTATGATTGGTAAGGCGAGCACAGCGTTACTTGGAATTAGGGCTTTGTGCCACCCGACAATCCGCAACCCGACTACATGAAAGGAATCGCAATAATACTGCGGCGGTATGACCTGCAAAGTGATAATAAAATTAAATAATGAAAATAACAAGAGCAAGCAAAACATCAAACTTTTCTTGACCGGTTCTAAATTCCTTGCGGCTTAGGCTTTGTTTTTTGTGTTCCCATGGATAAATGACACGGCACATAGGGTGGTGATTTGCCCTCGAATGAAAATAAAAAATCTCTTTATTTGGTAATTAGTATTATGTGTTTGAAATTTCTGTTGACCGCAATTTCGCCATTTGACCGCTTTATCTCAAAGATAGACACGGTGAGCGTGCGATACATACACACTATACATGAAACGGCAATTCAATGAATCTATCCCAATGACTCACCCATCGCACTGCTGCTTCAATGCTCCTTGAAACGAAACATTTGAACAATAACATCGGTTACAGTAACACCCCCTAGATCTCTATGCTGCCTTAGACACTTGGGTACTCCCCCCTTTCGAGTCCGATGTATGAGCATCAGCCACGTCACGGCGCCCCTCGGCCTCGATAGACACAAGTCCCTTGTAGGTAGGCTTGGGATTAATTCCAATCTTTTGGCTCGAGCTCAGCCCACCGCCTGATTTTAGATATACTATATGCATAGCATCGGCGATCCGACTCAACGCAAACCGAACCAGTTCGCCAGGTCGGTCCGGATTCAAACTGCATTCCAGGTGTCCGTTCGTTCGATTCGACTATTTGTCCTGGCACAATAAGTTGCATAGAAAGGGGTGCATAATTTCTTCCACCTACCCAACAAGCTTATAGGCTGGTAGGGTCGTCTATCTCCGTCAATACATGGGCATGTCGTGCAAGGATCGGGGCAAAATATCGAATGTGATAATGGCGAGTTTATCAGCCATTAGGCATCTGAATTGGATGCGGACCCCTTTTTCACCTCTCACAACCTTAGTTTAGGTTATTAGTATTGGCTTTAGAGTATTGGATCGGGATTAGTCACGGTAACATAACACATAACTATCATTAACTATACCCAGGTGAAAACGAAAACGAGACAATCCTAGAAAAAAAAAAATAGGGGGAAGAATAACACGATACAAACATATGCCCAAGAAAAGAAGAGACAAGCCGAAAGCGAGAAAATAAAAAAATAAGAGCCAAGGGTGAAAGCAGAAAGGACAATGAATGATGTAGGTCTTCGGGTATCAACTGCCAATAATTTGAGTATCTTTTTTTCGGTTGATATCATTAAGTGGCATTCTCGTGTTTTCTTTCATAGAGAGTATAAATAAGTTTGACGGTTGTATTTTTTTTTCAAGCATGAATTAGTATCCCGGCTGCGCTGCAACCATTCCTCCGTAACCCGGCACCTGTGCTTGCTGTTGGTGATGATGTTGCTGCTGCTGGTGTTGTTGCTGTAGCTGCGCCTGTAATTGCGGCAAATCATTGAACCATGGGTGTCGTAGAGCGTCTACCGCGCTGATTCTCATCTCCGGTCGTAGCTGCAGCATGCGAGTGAGCAGATCCAAGCCGAGTTGATCGATTTGAGGAAGGATTAGTCTCAAGTCTTGGGTGGCATAGACGTGAAAGTTGGGCTTATACTCGGGGAACTGCGATATGCCGGGCCATGACCGTTCGGATGGAGTCCCCATCAGTCGGAAGATTTTCTGTAGTTGATCCTCGTTTGTCGTGCCGGGGAAAAGCGGGCGGCCAGTGTACATCTCCGCCATGATACAGCCGGCCGACCAGATGTCAATGCTGGTGTTATACGTCCTGCTCCCGAGAAGCACGTCCGGCGCGCGATACCAAAGCGTAACGACTTCATTAGAAAATGTGTTGACGGGAATACCAAAGGCCCGAGCAAGACCGAAATCGGCAAGCTTGAGCTGGCCCTTTTTGTTGATGAGCAGATTCTGCGGTTTCAGATCACGGTGCAGCACGCGGTTTTCATGACAGAAAGCAATACCTCGCATGAGCTGGTGCATGAATGATTTGATGGTGATATAGTCGAGCGAGCCGTGGTCTCCCCTTGTATCCATGTATTTCTTCAAATCCCGATCCATAAACTCGAAAACGAGCATGAGTTTATTTTCTGTGTGAATCACATCGTGTAGCGAGACGATACTCTCGTGTTTCAGCTCCTTCATCAAGGAAATCTCTCGAATGGCCGTGGACGGTGTACCTTCCTCCGAATCCAGATGAATCTCTTTTAGCGCGACCATTTCGCCGGTTTGGCGATTGCGGCCTTTGAAAACCTAGATTTCCACGCAAAATTCGGCATTAGTTGCGGCACAAGGGCGTGTGCGGGGTGATTAGATCGTTGACTCACTGTGGCATAGGTTCCTTCACCCAGCTATAAAAAAAAGTCAGCAAGATACGGAGACCAGAACAGTCTGGGATGACCGGGGTTGTGTCTTACCTTCTCCAACTGCTGGAAAGAACTTGGCTGCTGAGGCTTGTCCATATTGTGCCGATGTGCTGTAGCAGACGGGCGTGCTACTCTTGGTGATTGAAAGACTTGACTCTGCGTATGCGTAAATGTATGCGGGGGGTTGGCCGCAGGAGTACTGGTGGTGGTGGTCGGTTGAGCAAAGAGGAACGAGCTGGGAGCGACGAGAGAAGAAGAGGCGTTGTTTTCTAAGCGAGTGCGAATAGGCAGGCTGGTCGATGATTCCCCGGGGCGATGAGTAGTAGTGGTAGTAGGAACAGCAGGATGATCCATGTCCAGGCATAAAATACCCAGGGTACTTTTTAGTGATGGCTCTAGAACTAAAGCTGCTCCTTCGCAGCCCCGCGGCTTCCCGACGTTGTTGGCGCCGGCCGGAGCAGCGCTCGGCCAATCACCGGCCAGAACGCCGCCATCCTGCCTGAGGCGCGGCCAGTCCTTGCTGGCTTCTGTAAGGCTGTTGGCCGTCTATTTTTGTTTTTTCTTATTTTATTTTTTTAAAAACTTTGAAGCGAAACCCTGCAAACCCCTTGAATTTGATATTCTGTGCGAAGAGCTCTCTTATTATCTATCCTTTACTAGTTTTGGTATGCTTACACATTTCTACTATCTACACCGGCGGCAACCGTGACGCCACGTCAGGCAGCACCGTCTCGCTTCTGTGATCACATCGTACATGATTCTGTAAAGCTCGCTCGTTGAGCAAGTTCCCAAAAATCTGAGACTCATTGCGTACGCCGCCGACATTGATAACCCCAATCGCCATGCCCCGTTTGTGCGCGCGTTCCACCAGTCTATACGCCGAGTAAGTGGCCAAACTGCTCCCCATAATCAGCAGCCGGCCGGCGTCGTCGATGGCCTCTTCTGCGGCACTCCGCACGGCCGGGCTCGTAGATTCCCCAAACATGATGACTGCCGGCTTAAGGATCCCGGCTGTAGACGACGGTGACCATGCGCCATCGGGCTCCGTCTCGACTATGCCCGTGACTGGGGGTTCATCCTTGCTCGGCGAGAGCAAAGGAGGGTGTTCCAAGCAGTGGGGACATGCTGGGTAGCGAAATGTAGAGTAGTGTGCATTGGGAAGATCTACATCGCCATCTGGGTTGATCTTCAGGCCTCGCTTGCGCTGCTCTTCCGGGTTGTTGGTGTCGAGAGCGCCCGACTCCAACATTTCATTCAGGAATTCTGCCCAGGCGGGATTAAGGCGCGTGAGAGCTTGCTGAAAGTCGTCTCGCGGCACCAAGTTGTGGCAATTGACACATATGACCGACCGTAGAAATCCATGCAGTTCAATTGTCGACAGGCCGGGGTGCGCAATCGTATGGAAGGAGTCGACGTTTTGTGTAATCACGCTGCTGACATATCCTTTCCTTCCAAGCTCCGCTACAGAATGATGTGTCGAGTTGGGCTTCGATTTTAAGAGTCCCGGCCATCCGACGTAGCTTCGAGCCCAGTATCGTTTTCGAGATTCGTGTCGGGTGACGAATTCGTGATAGTAGGTTGGCCGGTACGACTTGTTCCGCACGTATGTGCCATTTTCTCCTCGATAGTCCGACAGGCCCGACGCTACCGAGATGCCAGCACCTGTAAGGAGAACAGTCTGTCCATTTTTACCAACGTCAATGCCTTGGAGGAAGGGCGATGGGGGCGCAGTGAAGAAGTCGGCGATGGCATCAATGGCCCCGCTGACGCTGCTGGCAGTCTTGGGGAAGATGATAGCAGGCGGAAACGGCTTTGTGTAAGGGATTCTCAGAGGAGACATGGAAGCATGGCCGAGCCACGAATACAGTATCCCTTTCGACACGTAGACTAAAGCATGAACAAATAAAAGACTGGACCTATGGACGGTGAGCGGGTGAGTTGCCAATGAACGGATGGCAGATGTTAAGCGCTGAGGTTGGGCCGGATCTGGCCTGCGGAAGCCGCCGTGATGTCACTCGGACTTACCCCTGCAGTGCCTCTCCCTCATACCAGCGACGGGCGATTTCGACAGGTCGAAAACCCTACTACTGCCATGAGCTGATGCTGTCCACACCGACATCATCTGATGGTCCCCGCGTCGAGCCCAATTGACGAATTGCGACAGAGAGCCTGACCAGTAAGACCATCCGGCGGAACAGAAGCCGCTTCTCGCTGCCGAATTCGGCCGTCGCTCGCTCGCACCTTCGAGATCAAATCAACATAGAATGAACCCTAGCTAGAATTTCCGAGACTCAAGCTAATAGAGGAACAATATTTGACGCGAGAAACACACCCCGTCTGGCCTGTTTTCCTGCTGCTTGCTGCTAACCAGGGTGACTTACGTATACCCCTCGTGTGGTTGGTGCCCTCAATGAGTCTCCTGCCGCCGCTACGACGCGGCGGCCTGCGGTGCAGCCAGTGCTACATCCTTCCCTTTCGTCACACGACAGCAACAACAACTCCCAGAATACCATCTCAATGCCGGTCATTGTGCACATTTACCACCCATAGACTTCGTCGAAAACCTCCGTCGTCTTTGCCATCACTTACATCTCAGTCTTCGTCGTTCGTGTGGTCTCCTGCTGCCGCGAGAGCGGCATTGCGGACTTCACTGGCAATGGCCACGCAAACAAGAGGCCATGCTGGCCATAACCACCACCACCATCACCATCACGACAATGTTTACTTGACATCCTCTAATAAGAAGGATGCAGGAGTACGGATAACACGAATTGGCTTGCTTGTCAACCTGGCAATGGCAATTGGAAAATTTATCGGCGGCTACGTGTTCCATTCGCAAGCACTGATCGCCGATGCGTACCATGCGCTGACAGACTTGGTATCCGACTTTATGACCCTGGGGACTGTGGCCTGGTCTCTCAAGCCTCCAACCGAGCGATTCCCCAATGGATATGGAAAAGTGGAGAGTCTAGGGGCACTGGGCGTCAGCTCGTTGTTGCTCGTCGGCGGTACCTTGATGGGATTGGACGCAGGCCAGACTCTTCTATCCCAATTCGCACCAGAAGTTTTCGAGACACTCGAACGTGCCGGTCTTCTTGTTCACGGTCATTCGCATAGCCATGACCACGGAGCGGAAGTGCTCGGGCCTAACATTAATGCTGCCTGGCTGGCCGCTGGATCAATTGTGGTCAAGGAGTGGCTGTTTAGAGCTAGTAAGATACTTCTTTCCCTTGACATAATTTGCATTTTCCCTCTTGACTAACGATGACCCTTTTCAGCCATGAAAATCGCAAAAGAGCGAAAATCCTCCGTACTCGCCTCAAACGCAATTCACCATCGTATCGATTCCCTCACAAGCATCGTCGCCTTAGCTACAATCGCCGGTGCACACATCTTCTCCAATGCGACTTGGCTCGACCCCGTTGGAGGCCTGATCATTTCCCTGATGGTTATCAATGCCGGGTGGACGAACACGAAAACGGCCCTCTTAGAGCTCGCTGATACTACACTGGATGAGGAGATCAAAGACTCCGTTCGAAAGACTGCTTTGAAGACGCTTGCACAAACACCCGGGCTGGAGGATGTACAGATTCGGGAGATCCAAGGACTCAAATCCGGGCAGAACTATCTAGTGGATATTGAAGTGGCAGTCGCAGGCTCTACGACTGTCCAGCAATCTCGAGAGATTGAGGAATTACTACGGACTCGCCTTGGTGCCAAAGTCCGTGGTGTGCGACGAGTCAAAATCCGAATGGTACCCCGGGAGGTGGAACACATCGATTTCACAGAGGAATTTATCCCCGGTGACGTGAGTCCTAGGTCAAGTCCCGAACCTGAAGAGCACGAGCACGAATCCGATCATCAACACGGTAGCAATGGCCAGTCTGAAGTGCATAAGCGACGTTAATTATACGCTTCCAGGAAGGAGGCCAATCCTAGTGTCCAGTGTTACATTTCACATATTCCTTTACGGACACGTCTATAGTCGGAGACCTATCAACAACCAAAGGAACAGTTGTCACAGATAATATGTGGTATTGGAATCTTGTCAAAAGTGATGGACCGTGTTGATGGAAATGTATATAAGGCGTTATTTAAAATTATATCTGACTTAAATCAGTATTTTGACACTCGGTGTATATATAAGTACCCCGAAGTACCTGTACCGTCTCGGCCGGTTAAATTGCGCCCATTTACCCGCTTAGCAAGTAAACCTGTGGGGTGGCTGACATCACAACTACTTTGTCCTTCTCTTCACACTTCACTCTCTACGCATCCATATTGATTTGAATGAAGCTATATGCAGCATATTTTCAATCCCGGCAGTTAGAAAGATCAACAAAGTTTTTGTCCCGAATCAATACCGGTTTTTGCTGCTTTGGGAACTGGATTGGTCGAAGGTGTTCCCCAGGTTTCGGCCCTAGCAAAAACATCCATGTTTAACTTTGCATAAGGCAAATTGCAGCGAATTTAGCCATTGCCTACCAATTAATTTATTCACCGAGAACTATCACGGGCTGGACTATAAGATTTGGTCGGTAATTTGGTTTTTACTGATTGATTGTCTTGAATTTTCCGTTCGGGGTCTTGAGGTTATCGTCGTTGATATCTATATATATATCCGGTCTTCCAGCATTCTACCCCTCCACAGACCGACTTTTAAGGTCGATCTTCGAACGCTTGATCATATCACTATCAATCCAACCCCAGTATTCAAAAGAAAGAATAAACAACAGCAACAATGGCATCCGAAGGGCCTTTATACATCGGATTCGATCTGTCGACACAGCAACTCAAAGGTCTCGTGGTCTCCTCCGACCTCAAAGTCGAGTATGAAGCAAAATTCGACTTTGACGCGCACTCGCACGGCTTCCAGATCAAAAAGGGCGTCATGACCAACGAGGCGGAGCACGAGGTCTTTGCGCCCGTGGCATTGTGGTTGCAAGCGCTGGATTGGGTTCTGAACACCCTGCAGAAACAAGGGTTGGACTTCCGGCGAGTCAAGGGGATCAGTGGCGCGGGACAACAACATGGGAGTGTCTATTGGAGCGGAAATGCAAACCAGTTGTTGCAGGGGTTGGATAGCAAGAAATCCCTGGAGGATCAACTCGCGGATGCCTTTTCGCATCCGTATAGTCCGAATTGGCAGGATGCGAGTACGCAGAAGGAATGTGACGAGTTTGATGCTTATTTGGGTGGTCCTGAGGTTCTTGCTCAAGTGACTGGTAGTAAGGCGCATCATGTAGGTTCCTTTCAACCTTTACCCTCTGTCTTGATACATATACTAACTTTATTTACTACTTTAGCGATTCACTGGTCCCCAGATCCTTCGTTTCCAGCGCAAATACCCGGAACAGTACAAGAAGACCTCGAGGATTTCACTGGTCTCTTCCTTCCTAGCATCGCTTTTCCTAGGTGAAATCGCACCCTTTGACATCTCAGATGTCTGTGGGATGAATCTATGGAATATCAAGGAAGGCTCGTGGGATAGTCGTCTACTCAAGCTTTGCGGTGAGGTATTTGGAGTTGATGATTTGAAGAAGAAGCTCGGAGATGTGCCGGAGGATGGTGGTCTTCACCTAGGAAAGATAAACAAGTACTTTGTCGAGCGGTACTCGTTCAGTCCAGACTGCACCATCATCCCATCAACCGGGGACAACCCGTCAACCATCCTTGCACTGCCTCTGAAGCCGTCTGATGCGATGGTGTCATTGGGAACCTCGACTACGTTTTTGATGTCTACACCAGTATACAAACCTGATCCTGCCACGCACTTTTTCAACCACCCCACAACCCCCGGTTTACACATGTTTATGCTATGCTACAAGAACGGTGGACTTGCACGAGAGCATGTCCGCGATGCGATCGATAAAAAGCAAGGTGGAAGTCCTGCAAAAGACTCATGGGCAAACTTCGACAAGGCCTTACTTGAAGCCCCTGCTATGGGCCAAAAGAAAGAGTCTGACCCAATGAAGATGGGTCTCTTTTTCCCGCGTCCAGAAATCGTGCCCAACTTACCCTCTGGCCAATGGAGGTTCAACTATAATCCTGAGGAGCAGAGCCTCGAAGAGACAACATCCGGTTCGGATGTCCCAACAGAGGAGGCGCGTGCAATTGTAGAAAGCCAGTTCCTATCGCTGCGACTTCGCTCGCGAGAACTCACTACAGCCCCGGCTGAAGGGTTCCCACCGCAGCCAAAACGCGTGTACCTCGTTGGCGGAGGATCGCGAAACAAGGCCATTGCCAGACTTGCTGGAGAAGTTCTAGGCGGCCATGACGGGGTGTATAAGCTCGATGTCGGGGAAAACGCGTGTGCGCTCGGTGCAGCATACAAGGCCGTGTGGGGAATTGAACGGCAACCTGGACAGACCTTTGAGGATTTGATCGGCAAGCGATGGCACGAAGAAGAATTTGTCGAGAAGATCGCCGATGGCTACCAGCCTGAGGTTTTTAAGAAATATGGTGTCGCGGTCGAGGGCTTCGACCGTATGGAGCAACAGGTCTTGCGCCAAGAAGGGCGTATATAGAAGTCTTTTTGGTCGTATGAATTTTAGAATAGACGAGACGATGAAATGTTATTTGAGTTAATGGACGAAACAGTAAATAAATAAGAAAAATGAATATTGAAGGGATTCAAATGATAGAGCCCATCAATGACGTTGGAGCCCCAATTGGGCAACGGGGGACGTGCCTGCCTGAGGCGGTCCACAGTGGCCCTTTTTTGCACAAAACAACCGACAGAGCTTAATTTCTTAGCATGCCGCATTAGTGACTTTGCCTGCTTCTTCACCAGAGCCAGAAGCCACCATCCACAATCAAAAAGCCAGTGCTTTGCAACAGCCAGACTATCATCTTCTATTACAGTGCCAATCTGACTCGCCAATCTTGGTGGTCAATACGCTTTGTGCCTCTTTCCCCCCCGCCTTTGTCGTCCCGTCCCGCCTAAAAATGGCTCTGTAAATTTCACCTCGGCCGGCTTGCTATGATTTCCTCTCGTCGATGTGTGCAACACTCTATCCCATTGCACACAACACGCCACACCTGTTAAAGCGAGTACATTCAGACGTCCCTTACTCGAGAGTCATCTCGACTCGTCGAGGCAGTTTGGCCGCTTTACAATGGAGGATCAGGTAAACCGCTACTGTCCTAGTGACGGCATTCCATCCGCTGCCCCGCCCCCTCCATGGACGATGATGATGATCACCTAAAATCTGTTGAAGAAGCTCTCTGTATATACTAACTGGCCTCCCTCTGTAATAGGTAGTAAACGCTATCGAGATCGCTTCGAATCCATCTGCGGACCAAAACCTCAAAAAGCAAGCCTTCGAGTACTTGAACCAGCTCCGTGCCGACCCCACCGGATGGCAGGTCTGCCTAGCTATTTTTACCAGAACACCACACCATTCGGATGTTACTCGCCATGTTGCACTCGAGGTTGTCAATAGCGCCGCCCAGGCTGGTCTGATTGACTTTCAGGGTTTGCAGTATATCAGAGATGGGTTGATGGGGTACTTGCGGCAGGTCTACACTGGGGAAGGAACAGCTCCTGATGGCGCCGCAATCCAGAACAAAATTGCCCAAACCATAACATACCTCTTCTCTGCTCTATACGGTAACGGATGGGAAATTTTTTTCGATGACCTTCTGAGTTTGACCACCAGTGACCCGTCAACGAATCTTCGCAACAATCCCCTGGGAGTGGTTTTCTATCTTCGTGTCGTCTACTCGATCCATGACGAGATTGGCGATGTTCTGGTTCCCCGGTCGCGCGAAGAACAGGACAAGGCAAACGCTCTCAAGGACCTTATCCGCCAGCGAGACATCCAAAAAATCACCAGCTCTTGGCAAGACATCCTATCACAATGGCAAGAAGGCAACGACCAGATTGTGGAAATGTCACTCAAAGCCATTGGAAGCTGGGTCAGCTGGATTGACATTGGCTTGGTGGTCAATCAGACAATGCTCGAGATTTTGTTTCAGCAACTTTCCCGTGCGCAGAAATCCGATCTGCGGGATGGAGAGGAGAAAGTCCGGGATGCCGCTATTGATGTTTTCACCGAAATCGTGGCCAAGAAAATGAAACCAGAGGATAAAATCGATATGATTATGTTTTTGAATCTTGACAGCATCGTTACCCAACTTTCGAACAGTCAGCCGTTGAATGAAAACCGTTTCACCTCCAAGTACGACACCGACCTTGCCGAAACCGTTGCAAAGCTTGTTAATATAACTGTCATTGATATCGTCCGGTCTTTGGATAACGATGCCGTTCATGTTGAAACAAAAGAAAAAGCCAATAACTTGTTACAGTCTTTCTTGGTCCATGTTCTGAGGTTCTTCTCTGACGATTACGATGAAATATGCTCTACAATCATCCCATGTGTTATGGACTTGCTGTCTTACTCGAGGAAAGTGTGCAGGACGAACACAGACATTCAAAACCAACATGCCCCAATGTTACTGCCTATTCTAAAAGCCATCATTGCCAAAATGCGATACGATGAAACATCGTCATGGGGCGAAGAAGACGACCAGACGGAAGAAGCCGAATTCCAAGAACTCCGCAAGCGATTAAACAGTCTCCAGCAGATTATCGCTGCGGCGAATGAGGGTCTTTATATAGATGCTTTATCAGAGGTAGTGGGAACAACTTTTGGAAACCTTCGCCAAACAGGCGGTCAACTGGATTGGCGTGACCTTGACTTGGCTTTACATGAGATGTTTCTCTTCGGAGAACTTGCCGTTAAGTCCGGAGGTCTTTACTCCAAGAATAAGCCGACCAGCGTTGCTGCTGAAAGGCTCGTTGAGATGATGTCCAGGATGGTGCAATCTGGTAAGTGTTGCCTCCCTTCTAGGCTATGGTTTGTTCTCGTGTGCTAAAATACGGCCTTACAGACATCAGGTCTTTCAACCACCCTGCAACCCAGCTGCAATTTATGGAAATCTGTGTTCGTTACAGCAGCTTTTTCGAACACCACACCCACCTCATTCCCGGTGTGCTAGAAAATTTCCTCCAGTTCGCCCATCATCCTATGGAGCGGGTGAGAACTCGTGCCTGGTATTTATTCTACCGCTTGGTCAAAACCATCAGGGTGCATATTGGAAATGTTGCTCAGTCGGTTATTGAGGCGGTGGCAGATCTTCTGGTTATTCGAGCGGAGCTTCCTTCGGAAGGTGACGATGCTGATGACATGTCTTCGGCGGACCATGAAAGCGATGCTATCTTCACTAGCCAGCTTTATCTTTTTGAAGCTGTCGGGACCTTGTGTTCGGTATCTCCTATTCCAGGCGACAAAAAAGTTGTGTATGTCCAGTCTGTAATGAATCCTATCTTTGTCGACATGGAGAACAGTCTCGCCATGGCTAAATCCAATGATGAGCGCGCGTTGTTACAAATTCATCACGACATCATGGCTCTCGGAACACTTGCCAGGGGATTCTCGGATACAACACCGGGCTCACAGCCGCCTACATCTTCCACTGAAATCTCGGAAGCATTTGGACAAGTTGCTGAAGCTACCCTGATTGCCCTTGAATCACTTAAGGGGTCCTTTAATGTGAGAACCGCAGCAAGATTCACCTTCTCTCGCCTGGTTGGAATAGTTGGCTTGAGATTGCTTCCCCAGTTGCCGAGATGGATTGACGGTCTCTTGACAGAGACATCTTCCAAGGATGAGATGGCACTCTTCTTACGGCTGTTAGACCAAATTATTTACGGCTTCAAGTCTGAAATATATGGGATACTTGATACCCTCCTAACGCCATTCCTACAGCGGGTCTTTGCTGGAATTTCAGAGTCCACAGCAGGAACAGACGACGAAATACAATCAGCAGAGCTAAAGCGGGAATACCTGAGTTTTCTGTTGGCATTGTTACAGAATGATCTTGGTTCTGTTCTTGTTAGCCAAGGTAAGTTTAATATTCTTTGTTCTCGATGAACTGTCAGAAAACTAGCTTGCTAATGTAAAATAGCAAATCAACCAATATTCGACTCGGTCATCACCACCATTGAACATTTCACTAAAAATATCGAAGATCCCATGACAGCTAAGATGGCGCTATCCCTCCTATCAAAGATGGCCAGTACTTGGGGCGGTTCTGAAACGGCCAAAAATGGTGCTTCACAAACTGCTATACCAGGATTCAACCAGTTCATGTTCACGCGATTCTCTCCTTTGTCTTGGGCGTGGCCGAGCTCGCCTGGATTTAACCCAAAAGACGGCCAAGCAAGAACCGTTTTGCAAGAAGCAGGAGGGCTACAACAATCGATATACCTCAAGGCTGGCACGGAGTATATTGATTATCTTCGTGGCCAGGAACTTCCTGGAATGGGAATGGGACCGGACTTGGTTGGAGAATACTTGAATGCTCTGACTCAGTTAGACGGCAAAGGTTTCCGAACCTTTTTCCTGGTTAGTTGAATCCTCTTTATTATTTGAGGACTTTGCTTGCTGACATATTATATACACAGTCCTTCATCCAACGCCTTAGCTCCTGAATTTACTCCTCCTCGTTCCCACGACTAGTTTTGCTAATACCACTACGAACATTCGAAAAAAAATTCATGAATTAGATTCCCCTGTTGCCTTTCTTTCTCTTTTTGTTTCATTGGTATATATTCTGTCATGTGCATGGCATGGCGTTTCCCCACCCATTTGCCTAAACAGGTGATATCTTTTTTCTATCTTATAAATAAGGGGGCAGTATGAGAAACCTTTTGATGTTGATGAATATTACGATGCGAAGAAAAATAAAAAGACTTGATGTCACGGGGCATGGGTTTGAGGCAGCAACCCGATATGAATAGGGAAGAAGATGTTGGACTTGATGATGCCTTGATAGCCGGGCGAAGTGACTCGTGGATTTCGGGTTGACTGTGACTGTGACTGCCAATGTAGAAGAGGAGATAGCAATGTCAATTAGCTATTTTTATTCAATATAATTATCAAGAAATGTTAAAAGTAAGTAGGTAGATAGGCTGATATCAATATGGTGCTGTGTTTATAAAAAACAATGAGATTATAATCGAAATTCTTTGTTCTGCAATTTCTCCGAGGTAATGGACCTGCTATGATGCGAATGGTCAGAAACGAATTTAGTTCCATATATGGTAAATGTGATTCATATCCCCAAACATCGCCCATAGTTGCAGGCCTACAATTTTCCCCCATAAAAGTTTAAAAAAGAAACGAGAGAAAACGCACTACTCAAACAAATACTTAGCAGCATGCTCAACATGGTCATCCGAAAAAGTCGCCATAGTGTAGTAACTATGATCGTAGTCTGGCTGATACCGTATATTCACGCCCGTCACACCGGCCTCTGTGGCGGCCTTTGCAAAGTTTTCAGGGAGCAGTTGGCCCTGTTTGTAGAAGTTGTCTCCTGTGCCCTGAATAACCACAACAATCAATTATTTTTGTCAAAAGAAAGGAGCAGGGGGAGCAGGGGAGAAGAAGACGTACAACATCAATCAACACATTCAGAGGTCCATTCCACTTCTTAACGAGCTCGGTAGCATCATGCTCTTTCCATTTTTCTTGGTTGTCTTCTCCAAAATACCCCTTGAATGCCTTTTGGCCCCAGGGGCAGTTGATGGGGTTTGTAATGGGTGCAAAGGCGCTGACGGATTTGTATTTGCCTGGGTTTCGGAGGAACTATATCATTTTTAGAATGAGTTTTCTTTCTCAGAGATTCGTATAATCCATTGAATTTTCCAAAAAAGACTGACGGAGACCTGGGAAAAGGGGAAGAAAGACATACAAGAGTGAGAGCACCATGTCCACCCATACTATGACCCGTGATACTGACACGAGTTGAGTCGATTTCTTTAAATGCACCAAAAACGGTCTGCGGGAGTTCTTCCGTTATGTAGCTGTACATGTTGTAGCCTTTATCGTAGGGTGCTTTTGTAGCGTCAACGTAGAAGCCAGCGCCAGAGCCGAAATCATATGCATCGTTTTCGCCTTCAATATTCAATCCCCCTGTAATGCATAGGTATTAGCCCTATTATGAAGGAGAAGAGAAGAAGAAAACTTACTCGGACTCGTATCGGGATACAAAACCGCAATCCCCTTCTTGCTTGCACCATGCTGAAAGAAGCCCTTTTCCGAGCAGTTCTCCGCCGTGCAGGTCAATCCGGAGAGATATATGAGCAAGGGAATCTTTGCAGGGGCAGCACCCACGGCTTGTGGTGGGAGGTATAGGTTGAAGTTCATTTCGCAATTGGTGGTTTTGGCATTGTGGCTAAGCTTCAAGAGCTTGCCGCCGAAGGATGCGATGGTGGCTTTGGTTGTGACTGCCATGATTCTTTTTCTTTTCTTTTCGGTCCAGGTGTTTAGTTAGTTGGAATTGGTTGGAGATAAGGATTGGAATAGGAGGGCGACCGTTTTAAATAATATGTTTTCTCCAAGAGTGGGTGCCGTGAGGGGCAAATTCGTGAGGGGAATGGTTGGCGGCCTCAGGCGGAGGGGCAGCACTCCACATACTTGAACAGCTCCCAAAAAGGTAAATTTCTCCCTTTCCATGAGAATACAACACAATGGAAGTACCTAGCCCCATTCCCTAATCCTAAAATGTATCTAATCCTTATATCGATGGCTGAGCATGGATAGGTATAGGTATTTCATTTAATAATACACGAATGTCATTGCAGTACCCAGAAAACTGATAGCTAATGAACGACCAACGCACAACTCCTAGAAATGCTTTCAACCACGCCATAAAAAATGCTTCACTTGCTAAGATATACAGGAATGCCATAAATCACCGGCGCCGCCCCGTTCAAATACTTCAATAAACATACGTTGCGAGACTGTGCAACTGCTTCATCAAGAGAGTTGCCTCCCTGCTGGGACTCAGCCCGTACCGCTTCCTTGCCTTTCGATGTCTTTTTCGAAGAGGCCCCCTTCTGTCTCGCCTTTCCAGTGTCTCCATTCCCATCTCTTTGTAATAATCCCCATTGCTGAAAGGTGTTCTTCGCAAATCGATCGATGTCTTTGTCCGTCACGTCCCACAGTGTGGCAACAAGAGCAGGTGAGCCGGCCTGCATGTAATTCATCGGGGTGCCATAAGGTTCGAGTTCTCCAGCTTCTGTTAGACAACCGCTGCTGCAGCCCATCAAAAATGCGACTGCGCACTTATCGAGGCGTTTGATAGTGCGTCCTCGAATGTATTGAGCGCCACTGCCGTGGCCGAAGTAAAGGAAGATGTCTCTGTCTTCTAACCCTGACCTGAACTCCTCTTCAGAAGGCGCGCGTCCAACGACAGCTGACCAACCTTCCACATGAGTCAAATCTTTTTCAAACGTCGTTTGCGTGGCTTTCAAGTCCCCGCTTGGATTCAATACGAAGTGTCCATTATGGCGGTCAATCTCGAATACTTCGTCTGCCGAAACTTCTGTTGATGTGAAATGAACAATCCTTTCTCGCAAACATTCCAAGGAAGGCATGCGGGATACTGGAAGTCCATGCAAACATGGCAAGGACTCCCAAGGGAAGGCGTGTAAAGACTTGTCCAGAATCAATATTGTATGATTAGGATGTTCAATGTCGGCTGCGCTGTTGGAATGGAAGCCGTTTAACAGGTCAAGCGTGTCAATGACCATCATATCAAAGTCAATTTCGTCGTACGCATTACGCTCTCCTTGGAACTGAAGGATATCGACAACAAAATAGAGCAGGTCTAGGACTGAATCTTCAGGGCTCTCCTGTTTGTCGAGGCCCCGAAGACCAGTAAAAAGACTGAGAACGTTTTCATGAACTTTGATCTTGTCCTTTGCATTTTTGGACTTTCGTCTCGACGGAAGATGTTTGTCCAAAACTGTCTCAAACGAACTTGCAAATTGGGCCAGTCGTTCGGAATTTCGGGGAACAGCATCAAAAATTCCGCGGAAGCCCCCAAACCATATGTCCTCCATGTTGTCCAGGAGAATCCCGAGTCGACGGTCAAGCGATTCGCGTGTGGCCCACCACTGCTTCTTTGAGTTCTTGTCTACACGGCTTTTGGCATCATGTGCACTAGCGTTTGCAAGCCTGATAATCTCCTTCATTTCGTTCTTTCCCCAGTCGAATGTGAAACCGTCCTCATCTTCATTTTCTTGATCGCCTCGTTTGAGCGGCAGGCGCAGAATAAATGGGGGGCTACCACGACACATTTTTGAGACAATAAATTCCGTGCGATCAGAGTTCAGCGAGATGGATAATACATTCCAGCTGCTGGGTAAAATATCCACATAATTTTGTGTGAAGTTCGCAATAATATCTGGCTGCTCGTCAAAGTCGTAGGGCATACCTGCAGGCCAAGCCATTGGATCAGAATAACCAGAAAGAGTCTTGTCGATGCTAATTGCAAGACGCTCGCGATCGAAGGCGGTAATACGTCCAAGTTCTATGTTATATTAGCAAAATATAAATATTTTAAGTTCCCTTGGAGTGACTTACCATTTGCATTCACCGGTGTCAAAATATCCTCGTCCACGAGACCCGGTGTTGTTGCATGCAAAAGCATAGAGATACGGCCCATAAGACCCGACGCGCTATGTCCCTCTACAGTCGACCCGGTGGAAATGGCATCTCTGACTGTTTTGCTAATAGCATCTCTGGCGTTAGACATAATGCTCGTGATATCAACATCCTTCTTCGCAACCTTTGCTGTACGGCTGCGCGGTTCTTTGACCGTGGATCTTCCTTTTCTGGTAGTTGGCGTCTTGCTCCTTGCAACTGGCTTGGCGATTGATATTGCTGCCTCTATGGAAGGCATGGATAAAGTGGACTCAGGGAGAACACAATATACTGCGTGGGTGGAAATACTCTTCATGGCATCTGCGAGCAAATGTTCCATCTCTTCAATTTGTAACGAGATCTGCGACGCCGCAGAAGGGGAAGAGTCTCTGACAATATCCAGTAGACGAGATGCCCCTTCGAGGTCTTCGATTGCTAACAAGGCATGAATTTGCTGTCGGAAAATTTCGTTCCTTAGCATGACAAGAGATTGTGACGGGATCGGGCTGTTTGGTTCAGTCGATACATCTTCCTCCGTCTTGGCCGCAATTTTTTTTGAAGGAGCCTTAGTTTTTCTGGTTTGACGAGAAGTCATCAATTCGCTTTCCTTTTGAATGGAGGCTTGGCGTATTTTCATATCAGCTAACTTTCCTTCAATGCCAGTCTCGCCTGATTTGACATTGAGTGAAGGGTCAAGTCGGACTTCAGAGATTCGATTGAGCATGGCCTCGGCCTCTCGTAAAAGACGCAGAACTTCTTCATAATCCTCTTGAGCTCTACTCAAAGCGGCCAAGCTGATCTTCAACTTCACAGTTTCCATACTGTTAATGAGATCTTCTGATAGTTTTGTTGCAGCGTCGAGAACGTTCTTCGCTTCTGAAACGTGATTGCCTCTAATCCACTCAAAACCAAGTTCAGCTTGACAGGTAAGTAGGCGGAATGAAGTGCCTAGCGTTTCGTTGACCTTCAAAGCCTGTTCACCGTAGTAAATTGCATCCTGGAACAAGCCATTATAAGCGGAGAGGCGCATGAGGTTCAAGAAGCATGCGTTATGGGAGGCTATATGTCTCCAAAAGACAGCACCTTCTGCATAGCTCCAAGCCGAGGGTGCGGAAGTATCAGAGAGATCAATGTTTGCAACGCCATCAATAACAAGATCGACATCAGATAGTTTCTGTGGCACCTGTCCAGATTCTCTTTTCCTGCCAGCTGAGCGTTCCAACTTGGCCCATAGCCGGGTACTGAGCCGTACAGCCAACTTGCCGTAGTATAATGCCTCTTTCAAAGACCCCCTTTGATCAGCTATACGAGAGTATAGTAAAGCCCCGTCTACAATCAGACGCTCCCATGCAATCTTTGATTGACTGCGACTTGCAGCCACTTCTGCCTGAGTCTCCTTGCTTTGGTAGGTCTTCTGAGCCGACAACAAGGCCTTTTCTGCTTGATCTATATTTCCGACTTCTAAATGATATTCCGTAAGCGCTAGTTGGTAGGCCAATGATGTATAGCACGACACATTCCCGTTATTTAAAAGTTGTTTGGAGCGTTCAAGAAGATTCAAAGCCGCCTTTTGGTCTCCGAGACGACAATACTGCAAAGCGCATCTTAACAGAGCTGAGATCAATGAGGAGTTGTTCCGGTCCTTTTGTAGTTCAAAAATGCGAAGGAGAATTTCTCCTGCGGCTAAATGCAGCTTCCAATATCCACGTGCTTCTAGATAATCTAGGGTTGCGTTGACTTGGGCAACCAAAAGATCACAGTCGTCGACGACGGATTGAAGAGAATCCCAACTCGTACAATTTCGTATTATTGAAGCCCAGCAGGCGATAATTTCACGAAACATATCTGTTTTCACATCACCATTTCGGAATAAGAGGATTAGACTGAGCGAATTTCGGACGTGTGGTGCATAATGCTCAAACTCTACGTCGTTTGAGATGGTTGGTTGAGCAGATAGGTGTGAAGTAGCATCTTCGGCTATAGACTCTTTCATTGAACTTTCCATCGAATTTGGGTGGTCGAGAACAAAACGAAGTACCAAACGGATCACGCGTAGGCGCCGGATTGGATATTGATTTTCGGAGTAAAGAGATGAAACCTCAGAAAGTAGTCTCTGGAAAAGATCTTTGAATCTTTCATTGTCCGCATCGTGGCTGTGGAAATCCGTGAGTAGTCCTAACTGCCATTCGAGAAGGATACCTCGTGCGTCAAGGTCCAAGTCTCTGTTATCGAATATATTGTGATCGTCACTCGTTGGCCTCCGCAGTTGCATTTTGAGAAACGAAGAAAGAATTCGTGTTATATTATAACCGGGGCTGTTCGAATCGTGGAGGGCGGTATGGGGAGGCCTGCCTGAAAGGTACTCCATATGTTCTTCAAGTGCTCCGGAATCGATATGCTCTTGAATAGACCTTTCAAAACACACAATAGACTTTGCCCCCATTCTCGCTTCCAGATAAAGGTGTGCGAGTCTTTCCAATTTAAGAGCGGCAAAGCCTGCCGCCCTGTCATGAGCGGGACAATCTTGCAACAAGCTTATAGACTGATCCAGTAGTGGAATGAGCTCGTTGTATCCTTGACCTGCTTCTCGCCTCTTAAGATAACGTGACCAAAACAGATTGGACAGCTTGACAATTGATGTGCGCCAATTGAATTCTTCATCCAAGTCATCGGCTTCAAGATCTTCAAAACTGCTTAATAGACGTGAGCAGTCTAGGAAAACCGGTTGTAAAAGCTCCCATGCTGGCACCTGGTTCAGAATCGACATTTTCCCTAATGCAACTGCAGACTCTGTTGCGGTGATTATAATATTCTTGACACTAGTCAATACCTGCAGTTGTACATTTGCTTCACCTTCAGCCTGGCTTTGTGGTTGACGACTAACGTATCGTCTCAGAAAGCGGATGAAAGCGTGCAAAAATTCAACCATAGCAATTACCATCTCGTCTGGTAGATTTTTTCCCGAAGCAACAGACTCTCCAAGTCTTGCCATGGCCAGTTTCTTCAACTTGGCTGATTCGATTAGCAAGGCTTCTAGGTCATTAGCGTTGCCCTTGTTGGCCGACTTCATTCCTAGCGTTACAGCCGTAAGAGCTTCAATCACTAATTCAGAACTGTAGTCTTGCTTGCCTTTAGAAAGGCATAAATGAATAAAAGCAATTCTGCATTGAATCAAAGTGGACGCCATAGGATGTTCCGCTGTGACTTTTTCAAGGGCAGCGAAAAAATGTGTCAAGGCTGCCTGTAGGTATGAACCGTCTTGGGCAATCTTTCCAAGGCTGTAAAATATTTTCCACGAATTCACTTCCCCCTTCATTTGGATTTTCGTCATCCTAGATTGTAATCGTTGCACAGTCACGCGTAATGCTGTAAACTCTGAAGGTTTGATTTTCGAGCCATAATTGGAAAACACCTCTAGGAAGCGTGATAAAGGATCCCAAAATTCTCGTTTCGAGTCACCCTTGTGGCCGGAGAACTCCCATGACATAACACGATATTCCATTGACAGCAGTTGCAAGGTGAGGGCGGAGTAAAGTCGTTCGCCGCGGTTTGATGTGGAATTAGATCCTGAAGTGGCTATTTTCTGTAGCGCGTTTGATAAAGTTAAAATAGTGCTTGAAATAGACAGCAGTTGAAGTGCTGCCTTGTCCTTGCTGAGACTCCCAGAATCCAAAGATCGCAAGATAACACTTGCAGGGCTACTTTGGTTACTCGTAGCTAAAGCCTTGCACGTCTTCTCCGTGACCACAACTTTCTTGTCCGAGATAACCAATTTCAAAACATTTGTTTGAAATGGAAGAAGTCCAGAAAGGATGGATGCCGCACGTTCCATATCTGAGAATTCTAGTAACTCCGCCGCCATCTCTCCTCCAGACTCCGCTTTTGTATCTTGGGTGGAGCGACTCGTGGATTCCTTTGAACTTTTCGTAGATGCCGATGATATGTATTCCTGTAATCTTTTCTTCAAAGCTTTCAATTCTCTATAAGCAAGGTCGTTGAGTCCCAGTGCTATAAGCCTTCCTGCAAGTATACAAGCACCTTGCTCCAGCTGCAAATTTGGATGGCCGGTGTTTGAAACATTTTCAGATTTCAGATTGCGCAGAGTTGCAAGAGCAAAAATAGCACATTCTGCTGTTGAAATTATCCCATCCTCAGGAGATCTTTTCGCAGTCGGCGTCGTCTTTGCGGGCTTAGTGGACTGTTTCTTGGTCGAGGATACGATTCGGTTGGGGGAAGTTGGCTGCAACGGAGATTTGAGCGCATTATTTCGTTGCGAAGCGTCTGATAGGGCTTTGGACGCTGTATTAAAAACTTCGGTGGCTAGGACAAGCCTTTGTTGTAGAGATAGTCCCGCTCCATCTTGAACGTTGGTAACAGTTTGGATGACTTCGACTTTGGTTTCGGTTTGTGGCTTGACTGATCGTGTCGACTTTGTTCGTGTAACGGACTTCGCGGAAGTGATAGACTGTGTCTTTTTGTGGGTTTTAGTGTTCTGGCGAGCCTTTTCAGTGGTCGGTGTCGTAGCTTGTAGCAGCGATTGCAAAGACAACAGCGTGGACGTTGTACAGGTGGAGGTAGATCTGACGGATTCTTTGACTGACTCTAGTCGAGAGTCTGTCAGCTCTTGGTGCATCGCCATCCTCGCAATTTGGCGATTGGCGTGAGGCTGCGCGAGGATGCTTCAATGACTGCGTTGAATGGTTGTCGCTAACGGATTTGCAGATGCGTTCATTGAAAGTCGCGATGGAGCGGCGGGCCTTACCAAAACGGGTGGTTGCCGGGACAACAGCTGGCTTACTAAGTGCGCCCCAAAGCCTCAGGCACATTTTCCTCTGAGTCCATATTAGGTTAGACTGCTGGGGTTAGGGCTATACTCGTTAGCCCTAACTTGATCATTGATGAGATACAATTAGGGCTAGAGAGCACCAATTGCGAGCCCTGGAAAAAGAACTGATTATCAATCTCATTATGCATATAGAAAGGTGCATTTAAGTTTGCCTTTTTCTCCATTCCAGCGGGGGAAACTATAACTGTTCATATGCCGAACACTATGAAAAAGCTTCTTGTACCAAAAAAAAAAAAAAAAAAAAAAAAAAAAGCCTGCGAGAACATGAAGATTTCTTAGAAACATGTACTACTTCCAACATCTATATGACTAGCTGTATAAATTGGCTTAAGCCATTACAAGACTTGAGAAATCTGTTTTCGCACATTTCTCTGTAGCCGACTCAGCAGGGTGGAATAATCCGGAATACCTGCTTTCTTAAAGATTTCTAGCTCCTTGCTAAGAAGTCCCTGTCTCGGTTCAAGGGATGTCCCAAACCACAAAACTGTTTCTGTCTGATTATCAAATGCGGGCCACTGATTGGGCTTCCCTGGGTCTCCTCGACGAATAAATGAACCATAAAGTTGGCCAAAAGCCTCCGATACCAATGGGAGTAAGGCGGGATCAGTGTCTTTGAAAGCTGGCCATCTCTCCAAGTCTTGGTCAATAAAGTTTCTCCAGATGAACGGCATGTCACCCGTATGTATGGCGCCTCCTCCTGCACGTAGATCAAATGAAAACTGGAATGCGTAGACTGGAAGACCATGAGATGCAAAATTCGAGGCAATTTCTAAAGACGACAACTTGAACATCTGCATGGACATGATGTCGTTCAGCAGTTGTGCCGTCGTGTGGTTTGGATATAGACCCTTGTAGGAGTTGAAGACGGTTATAGCTTCATTTCCCCCGAAAACTTGTTCGAGAATGGAGATAACATCGTGCTCAGTTCCTCGTTCAAAGGTGGAAGAGTGGCCGCGGAAAAATTGCCATTCGTCTTTTGCAAAGCCCATCATAAGTTGAAAATCCTTTCGGGGATGGGATTTTGTAGATAGGATTAGTGCTGGGTTTTCGGGAATGAAGTTGCCATCAACTGCACCACCGACGGGGCTCCAGGCGTGGTTTATGTCTGGCGAGAAAGTGCGCAAGAGAATGTTGTGTATTGCCACGAAATTGTCAGGATCAGTATCAATGAGTTTGGCCGGGGCGTCGTTTATGCCGAGAATGTCCAAGTATTTCTGAGCAATAACCGAGGCCTCTTCCTTTTCTTGGGTACACCAAACATTAAAGGGAGATAGAGATTGAATAATGGCGCGCCTAATTAGTTTTTGCGTGCCTGGATAGGACAGCAAATGGGACACAGCAGTGGCACCAGCAGACTCGCCGCCAATCGTTATATTGTCCTTGTCTCCTCCGAAGCCATCAATATTGTCATACACCCATAGAAGTGCGGCAATCTGATCCTGTAACCCGAGATTGATCGCCTCCGGAAATTCATCAGAGATGAGACCAAAATGCACCCATCCGAGAGCTCCCATACGATAATTAGGTCTGACAACTATTATGTTCTCCTCTTTTGCTAGGTTGGCTCCCCGTTCCAAGTCGAATGAACCAGCGCTCACTATATTCGCCCCTCCATGGTAATAGACGTATACCGGTAGTTTCTTCTCAGACAAGCCTATGTCTGCTGGTTTCCAAATGTCGAGATACAAACAGTCCTCGCTGATTATTTTCTGATCATAGGTTTTCCATACATAGGGAGGTCCGGGAACTATTCCAGGGAGCTCTTCGGGATGTAGGCGTTCCACCAAACTCATGATTTGTCCCATGTTATCGGTGTTCACTTGATATGGAGCAGGTCCAGACTTCGAGGCGTCTCGAACTCCATCCCACTTTGTTGGAATGGGTGCTCGAAATCGACGGTTGCCAACAGGGGGTTGTGCGTATGGAATGCCACGAAAGATATGTGTGTCTGCTTCGTGGCATCCTTGAAGGACGCCACAAGAAGTTTTGACTAAGAGTGAATTTGCCATTTTAGTAATATCCTTAGAGCTGTAGAAGAATTCACTTGTGTGGAATGATAACAAAGAGAAGATAAGTTCTATTTTCGATGTATTCGGAATTTATACTTGATGGGAAGGGACGATTTTGACGTTGTTGGTTTCGGATGTTGGTTTTTGGGCCGCATTAACTCCGATGCAGTGCCATCCACGCTCATATTTGGGTCGTTCCTATAATAATAACACGGAGGCCCCACGGAGAGTCCATAACTTATATTATGGCCCATTGAGAAACACAGATTGAGTTCATTGTCGATACCGTGCAGCACCGATAACACACACCTGGTGACTGGATGTGTCCTCTAGTAGCACATCGCGATACTAGACACAAAACACAAATATCGTTATGGAATGGACTTAGCCAACTAGATGTAATTCACTCAATTTGAATTCTGTTTTATGGATAAAGGCCTGTTAAGAACGTGGTGACCCCAAGTCGTTTGCGAAACATGAAGACCGTGATGATGGCTGCAAAATATTTCGGTCTGTGGAGCGGTGTAGAGATTATATACTATGTGTATATTTGAGTAGTCTCACTTAGCTAAATTTCAGCGCAAATGATGTGCCACATGTCCTATTTTGAGGGCGATGAAGAAGGGTGTAAAGGGTAGTTAGGGCTTGGGGTTAAATCCGGGAGGGCGAACTAACTCCGAACGTGGCCTTCGAGTTAAATTCGTACGTCGAGGTCTTGATAGGAGACGCGTAATACGCATGGTTAATCCTGTAACAACGGTTAAGAAATAGGAAAATTGCGTCATTGACACTAATATCAATTTTGCCTATCCTCTTCCAAGATCCTTCGGGGTAACTGCATAGAATACCTGGCAGCAGCAGGGGATCAAATCACTAGCTAGCTACTTGAGCCTTATGAGGTCCTGATTTGGCTACTACTTTTGACTGTATAAGTTTACTCATTGCATGGGTTATTTAAATAAGAAAATTGATTCCGTTGAATCTTAGCTTCTCCCTGGAATCTCCTTATAAGCCGAACACACCTTCTCACACTTAGGGTTATGGACGGCTAGGGTTAGAGTTGATCGTAACCCTAATTGATCCGCCAGCCCTGGGATTTCAGTCAACCACGCTCGCCTCAACGTCCTATGTACGTAAGATGTTGCCCTTGCAGAACCCCCACGAACCTAGATACCCACCGAGGGAAAGCTTACGTGTATGCTCCTAGTCTGCCCTACCTGAAAGCTGAAAGCCGAAGCTCTCAGTCGGAAAATGAGTACGGCAGATCGACTGTTCCCGTCGGCGACTTAGGGCTTGAGCCACATAGCGCCAACTCTGGATAAAGTGGTGCTTTAGGCTAATTGCAAGACACGAAACTAAGCCTGTGATTGGACGGTATGCATTCCCTGGTAAATACAGCTTGATCCTGGAGATTAGCAAAATATCCGGGGTTCGGCTGTTCCCCCGCATTCTCCCATAGTGGAATTCCAGCCCCCGGACTGAGTGGCCCACAGACCTTACGAGGCACAATATTGAACAGACCACGTACGCTGTTCTAGCCATTTTGCTTCTAGCTTAACAAGGGGATTCATTTAGTTTTCGCACATTCCGTTCCTTTAGCCGATACAAACCGTAAAGCTCGGACAGGTTTCCGGTTAAATCCCAAGTTTATATCTGGCCATGATGACCCGAAGAATCCTCAGTCCGTATCGTACCCACTACTTTCATTTCATCGGATAAAGAGCACAAATCAATCAGTACGGTCGTTGCAACGATTGCTGCAGTATGGATACCGAAAAGGTTTCCCCAGCAGCCGTCGACCATGTTGACCATGTCGAGGTTGCGAAAGAGAATGCCAAAAAGATGGAAAATGCCCGTATAGTCACGGAAGACGAGCATCGCTTGACGGCCTTTGAAGCTATCCGAAAGCACTACAAGGCCTGTCTTTGGTCCATGGTGATCTCTTTGACCATCATCATGGACGGCTATGATGGAGCCCTATTGGGTTCGCTCATTGCGTTTCCAGCATTCAAGACTCACTTTGGCACGTACGTGGATGCTACTTCTGGCTACCAGATCCCTACCCACTGGCAACTCGCCATAGGTAGCTCGAGCTCTGTCGGCAATATTGTCGGCATCTACTTGGGAGCTATTACCACCGACCGCTTGGGCTACAAGCGTTCCTTGCTGGTCTGGTTGACGTGGCTGACGGGCTGCATCTTCATCTCTTTCTTCGCTAAACATATTGCTGTTATTTATGTCGGCGAAATTCTCTGCGGTATGTCCTGGGGAGCCTTTGCCACAATGGCTCCTCCGTATGCTGCTGAAGTCTGCCCAGTTGTATTGCGAGGCTTGTTGGAGATCTGGGTCGTCATCTGCTGGGGTATTGGGCAGCTGCTCTCATATTCCGTTCTCCTCACGCTCAACACAGACCTTTCTAATTGGGCGTGGCGCATCCCTTTTGCTATACAATGGATCTGGCCGGTTATTATCTTTCCATTAGCCCTGTTTGCACCGGAGTCGCCTTGGTGGCTAATTCGCAAGGGCAAGCGTGAAGAGGCCGAGAAAGTCGTCAGGCGTCTCGGCACCACTGATATGACCGAGGAAGAGGTTCAACGTACAGTAGCCATGATGATCGAAACAAACAACCTGGAAAAGAGCATGCACGAAGGTGCGGGCTATCTGGACTGTTTCCGTGGAACTAACTTGTGGCGAACCGAGATCTCCTGTGTCGCCTGGGCAGCCCAGCTCTGGTGCTGTTTCGTCATCTCTTCCTATTCTACTTATTTCTTCGAGTTGGCCGGTCTTCCATCGTCGAGCGCATATAAGATGAGTGTGGGCCAGGGCGGTCTCCATATCATTTGCAATCTTATCTCGATTCCTATTGTTGCAAAGGTTGGCCGCCGTACTCTATATCTCTTCGGACTGGCATGGATGGCACTCACATTATTTTTGATCGGCTTCGTGGCACTGGCGCCAACAACAATCGGCCAGGGTTACGCGCAATCCGTACTCTATTTGCTGTGGGTGTGTGGCTACGAGATCACTGTCGGACCAGCCGCGTACATTCTTGTCAGTGAGGTCTCTTCTACTCGTCTTCGCAGCAAGACAGTCTCTCTATCCAGGAACGCGTACAATCTATCGATCATAATAAACTACTTTGTTGGTCCATACATCCTTGACCCGACAGAGGGTAACTGGAAGGGCCACACCGGCTTCCTCAGTGGTGGTATCAACATTATCCTATTCACATGGTCTTATTTCCGGCTTCCGGAAACCAAAGGCCGTACTTTTGCCGAGCTGGATATTCTCTTCTCGAAGAAGGAACTGAAAGCTAAGGATTTCAAATCGTACCAGGTGGACTTTACGGAAGTTAGCGATGTCAAACTATTGCCTACTGAGGGCGATGCGGGCGCTGCTTGATTGCAAGGGACTCGAGAATAGCGGAGGAAAGATATTTTGATTTCTCAGCTTAGTTGGTTAGGACATGTGCTTCACATTACATTATGAATTCCATCAATGCTAAAGGACTACCGATAATTTCTTTTTTTTTTTTTTTTTGACTTAGCTGAAAGTAACTTTGATAAATTAGTCATTTTGTAGACATAGGGTTATGATTTAAGGTGAGTTACAACATCATATATATTGATTATTTTATTACTGCCGCAACTACGGTAATCATCGAATCTCTGCCAAATATGAGACCGGTCGCCGGAGAGACTCGTTGGAGACAAAAGCAGAGAGGGCGTATTCATCACGAAAAATAGGGCGCGGTTTGACTTGGGATTGGCCCATTAACTATTCCCTCAATCACCCATTTGCCGATCTCAGGATCTTCTTCCTCCAACACCCAAAATTGAGTCTCAACGCGTTGCGAGACGATTCGCAGCCAGTCAACTATATGGCCGAAACGATTGTAATCCGTTTGAGCTCGAATGCTGTATGCTTGTTGCCATTCTATTGCCATTCTATTCGGGCAGCTTGGCTGGGCCAAGAGGTGACTGCCATGAATTTATGGGTTTGGGTTTGCGTGTCTCCTTCTAATCAGCCCTTAGGACCACCACCTGTTGGAGGTTGCCAATCGAGTGATGCATAATTACGCTGAGAATACCCGGTTCTATTATCAGGAATACAGGTTAGAAAAAAGCATTAGTGGTCAAGGACTAAGGAACAGGTGATGTACTCACCGTAGGTGAGTAGAGTAGGCATATTCAAATGCGCGTTTGTCGTTTTCATTCGCTGGTACATGGAAAGTGGTTATTTCGAAGTTCCTAATGTGTCTTAGCTGGCCAGGACTGTATATTTGCGAGCATGAGAAGTCTTGTATCGCGTCTGCACACTTCGTACGGAATTCTTCGATAAGGGGCTTGGACTGTGCTGCGTAGAGGTCTCTAAGACCTGCGATGAATTAAAACGGCAGAGTAGAGTGCATCAGCAATTTTTTCTATCCCCCAGGTACCGAGAGGGAACAGAACACATACCAATGAAGAGCGAAATTCTCGTAAACCAGCCGGCATTCTCGTTGTCGGTGCCCCAGCGTATGTCCGGCCAATCTTCAAGTTTCCACAGCGACAGGCGTAGATCCTTGAACGCCCCTAACACAAAGCGATTTGAATTCTGCGTTCGGAAGGTAATCATTTCAATCACTGCTGGCTTTAAGGAAAAACTTGGCTCTGGGATAATATAATGTTGATTCATCAACCCCATAGGATTCTGCTGACCAGCAGGACCTACGGTGATGCGTTGACGTGACCTTTCTGCAGCTACACTGGCTAGATGTACCTCGTCTTTAACCCCTGGTCCAATTGAGTCACTCGCATTGTATTCACGCATTACTGGTGAATTCAAGGTCGGGTGCTGATAATTAGACTGCGTAGAAATACAAGGCTAAACTGGATGTTTCAGTCTAAGAGATTCTGAAGACTCAAAGTGCAGTTTCTGTGTGAGCAAGGACACGACTGCAATTGCATCCGAAGAGAGCTCTTTGATTTTATCTGCAATATTGTGCAGGTTGGATTGTATCAGCCGTTGCAGATGGTCTGCGTGCATGTCTGCTTTCCAGAACAGTAAACCGGCAAAATAGCGGTTTTCAGCCCTATCGTCAATCTCCAGCCAGTCTCCAGACGCAGACAATAACTCCGTCTCATTGCCATTGCTTAGCAGTGGAAGAAGTGCCGACTCCCATCTGGTTTTGAAATCTTGTAAAAAATGGTCCCCCCTAGCAACCTTGCGACTAAACTGATACGAGACCAGTTCAAGGACGCATTTTGAGGTTGAAGACGAAATTGTGGCAGGCAGTGACAACTGCACACAGCGGTTGTAAGTCTCCGTTACATAGCCTAGGAGAATTCGAAATCCTATCGAGCATTGGAAACGCCTCCAGGCCAGGCCACTATCCCATTGAATCAAAACGAGCACCTGCTGAGAGGGTGACGCCTGGTCTACCAATCCCCAATGTAGTCCTTGGAAACCGGGGATGGTCGATACAAATTCTAGAGAAGCATGCCATAGAGCTGATACCGGCTGCGAAGGCTCTGAAAAATTCACTCCAGGATTTAGAGTGAACTGTAGAATACTGAGGATTGGAGTTGTGGGGAGCTGATTGGCCTTTTCTTCTGAGTCGTATGGAATGCCTTGTAGACACGGCTTGATTTTCACTTGTGCATATATTATTGCTGAGCTCGCATTGAGCTACCAATGGGTTTTTCAAGAATCTGCCTAGATCGTCTATGTCGTCTGGGCATAAAAAGGGGTTCAGAACTTGACATGTTGAGCGGTCTCATGAGAAGGGCACTCGAATCGTTGATCTCAAAATATTCTTCATCTTTATGATGTGCTCATGCGATATATCTTGACGTTGAAATCCCCTTTTTCAAATGATTAAATCAAACCTCGGAAGCCTCCTGAATATACAAACGCCGAACTGTGTAATGGATTCGCTAACCCTAACCTCCACTAGGTAATTACGGGGTCTCGCTACGGTCCGAGGTCCAGTTCCAAATTCCTGCTACTCCGCAGAGAATCCCGAATTTTGGGTCTTAAACTCCGGGGCAAGGATGAATAGCAGATACACTCAAGAACTATTCCATACAATATTCCATCATGTGGTGTTTCATATTACCCCTCCAGGCTAAAGGGACCGGAGACCAGCCCGCAATCTGCCCCCTCACCCCACGCTTTGCGGGGCTTGGGGGATTTGTCTTTTAGGCTAATATCAGGCCAATGGGAGCATCAACTGCTCTATAGCAGCCCTGGATCGACGCCATTGTACAGGCATAGCTGCTATACATAACCGGGAGCTTCCTTCGGCGATCTAGTATGGACGCCATGCTGTCTAGCAGAAAACGCCCTTCTTGGATTTATTTCCTTTCTAATTTATTTCTATCAGCCATCAATATGCTTCCTGACGAGAACGGCATCGATGGCTGGCTGCGGTATGCCCCGTTGGCGCCTGAAGTGGCCTCGAAGTTCACGCAGTACGGAAGCATCATTGCGTTGAGCAAAGACGAAAAGAATGCCGTCTTCACCGCCGCAAAAGAGATCCAAGATGGCTTGAACAGAATCCTTAACCAAGACGTTAAACTTGGCCACGACCTCACCAACGCAAACGACACAGCTGTGATTGTTGTCGGGACCATCGACAACTTCTCCCAGGCTGGTGGCAATATTGAGAATATTCCATCGTTAAAGGAAGACGGATTTTGGCTTAACAGGAACAGCAGCAACGAAAGCGTACAAATCCTAGGGCAAAACGACCGCGGAGCCCTATATGGCGCATTCGAGCTCCTGTCGCTGCTTGCCCAAGGCAAACCATTCCCTTCTGCCCACGTCTCCAACCCTAGCGCGCCTATTCGATGGATCAATCAGTGGGACAACTTGGATGGAAGTATAGAACGAGGATATGGAGGAAAGTCAATATTCTTCAAGGACATGGTTGTTCACGATGACTTGACCCGTGTCTCGCAATATGCTCGACTCATGGCATCTGTTGGATTGAACGGGATCATTGTCAATAATGTCAACTCGCATCACGACCTGTTCAGCCCGAAGAATATGGCTGGCCTCCGCCGTATTGCAGATTTGATGCGTCCATGGGGTGTGCATATTGGTGTCGCGCTCTTCTTCGATACTCCCAAGAGTCTAGGCGGCCTGCCTACGTCTGATCCATTGGACCCTGACGTGATTGCATTTTGGGATCAGCTCACTGCTAAACTATACCAGCATGTGCCTGACCTTATCGGATATATCATCAAAGCCAACTCCGAGGGCCAGCCTGGTCCATTGACCTATGGGCGTACCTTGGCAGAGGGTGCAAATCTTTTTGCAAACGCCCTTAAACGATATGGCGATGGCGTCCTCGTCTACAGAGCTTTTGTTTATAATCACCATCTGGACGAATCCAACTGGAAAAACGACCGTGCAAATGCAGCGGTTGAGTACTTTGATGGAATGGACACACAATTCGCAGATAACGTGATGGTCCAAATCAAATATGGACCAATTGATTTCCAGGTCCGCGAACCGGTTTCTCCCTTGTTCGCCCATTTGAGGCGGACACCAGCCATCATCGAATTCCAGGTCGCTCAGGAGTATCTTGGCCAACAGAGCCATGTCTGTTATTTGCCCTCTCTCTGGAGGACAATTCTAGATTTTGATCTTCGAATCGATGGAAAGCCCTCTCTCGTCCGAGACATCCTATCCGGTGAACGTTTCAACTGGAAGCGAAGCGGCTATGCAGCCGTTGTCAACGTAGGCAACGACTCAACATGGCTTGGTAGTCATTTGTCAATGTCCAACTTGTACGCATATGGTCGATATGCCTGGAACCCAGTTCTCGATGAGGTTGACGTCATTCAAGACTGGACACGCTTGACCTTCAACTCTCACCCGACGGTTGTCGACACCGTCACCCAGATCTCAATGGAGTCATGGCCGACTTATGAGAACTACACAGGCAACCTAGGCATACAGACTCTCTGCGAGATTACCAAGACATGCCATTACGGCCCACGACCTGATGCTATGGATGGAAACGGCTGGGGTCAATGGACGCGAGCTGATGCTGAAGCTATTGGCATGGACCGCACTGTGGCTACTGGAACTGGATACGCGGGCCAATATCCAGCAGAAATTGCACAAATGTATGAGAATATCGAAAGCACACCTGATAATCTGCTTCTCTGGTTCCACCATGTGCCATACACACAGCGGCTCAAGTCCGGCAAGACTGTCATCCAGCACTTTTACGACGCACACTATGAAGGTGCTGCGAATGCACAGACATTTGCACCGAGATGGGAGGCCGTCCGTGGTTTAGTTGATGACGCTCGCTTCAAGCAAGTCCTATTTCACCTTACTTATCAAGCAGGCCACTCACTTGTGTGGCGTGACTCGGTCAACCGGTTCTACTTGAACATGTGCGGCATTGCTGACGAGCATGGCCGTGTTGAAAACCATCCATGGCGTATTGAAGCTGAATCCATGGATCTAACTGGATATACTGTTGTTCCTGTCATACCATTTGAGGCAGCCTCTGGCAGCAAGGCCATCATCACGACGTCAAATGATAAACCTGGCACTGCTAAATGCAACGTACCATTCGAATCCGGGGTCTACAACATTGCAGTGAACTACTTTGACCACCTTGATGGCACATCTCGATATCAGCTGTTCCTGGATGGCAAGTTAGTTGGCAAATGGGCAGGTGATTTGGGCACGAAACTGCTGCACGACTTTTCAGACCTACGCGATGGTCATTCGGCAACACGGATTACATTCAATTCTGTGAATGTGAAAAAGGGAGACGCGGTTGAGCTTGTAGGAACACCAGATGGGACTGAGCTGGCACCGATAGATTATATTTCCTTCTTGCCCCAGGGCATAATAGATTAAGACTTGAACCAAGGTCCACTACCTAGACATTGATATTTGGAGCGACGATTGTTTGAGATTAACACCATCTTATTGACATTGTTGGCAGAAGGCCCCTGGACTATTTAAATCTTCTAATATAAACACTAGAATTGATTCTAAGGGTCTCCTACTAATCATACCAAGAAGGCAATATTCATATAGAATAATGTTAGGAAGCGTCCTTCAAGTCCTAATAACCAGACTGGGAGATACCTTACGTAGCTAAGATACTACCAAGCAAGTCCGCTTGAAAAAGATTTTGGTGGCTCATAGTCTTCGTCGTCTTCGTCTTCTTCGTCCTCCTCCAAAGGCTCACCCTCCTCCAAAAGCTCGTCCTCCTCCCAAGGCTCGCCCCCCTCCCAAATTTCTTTCTCCTCCAAATACATAACTAGAGTCAATGATTTCCCACAATTGGGACAATCAACCATGATTTCGTCCGGTGCTTCCTGGCTGCTGGTAGCGACAGCTTCCGTTGGTCCAGCAGGATCGGACTGGCGTTGCTGGGGTCCAGTCTGCTGGTGAGAAGATGCTGCTGGTGCTGAAGCAGTGGACTGGCCTTGCTGGAGTCCAGGTTTTTCGTGAGAAGATGGTGCTGCTGGGGCCGCAGCAGCGGACTGTTCTTGCTGGGGCCGAGCATTTTGTTGGGAAGATGCTGTAGCTTGCATGCGCCGAGGTGCAGCAGAAGTAGCAGGGGTCGCGGCGCCGACAGTGGATTTGTTTGTGGATTTTTTTGCTGCCAAAAGTCTGCTGCCCGATTTGCGGCCTTTGATCATACGTCGCGTTGCTTTCCACATCTGGCCGGTTGTCTTTTCGTCTTCGGACAATTGATCGTAGGTTTCAAGGTCTCTATATGCACGCGCCTCAAGGCTGTCCGTTCCATCATATACATCCGTAACTGGAGTATGGATGTTGTTAACCATCATGCGGATGGAATTTATTGCAGCTGCATCAACACCTTTGTCCATACATTCCTGTAGCTTCTTGTCCATGCGGTCCAGAGTCCGTTTGAAATTGAGATTTTCCGCCTTTAGGTCCAGTATAAACTGGAGAACCTCATCGGTTGGTTCTTGGTCGGCCATCTCTGATCACGCAGATTAGTCTTGTAGTCAATCAATGATAGTACTAGGAATTCGTTGCTAGAACCGCAGCATGGTTCAGATTACATGTAAGTGAAATGAAAGCTGTAACAACTCTCACTTTGTGATTCAGATCTCACTTCTGTTCTTGACTTACTTCTGGTGTTGAGGATCGAGAAAAGGTTGTTGAAGGTACTGGAGTTGGGAGAGGAAGGAGAAAGAGTTTTTGGAGGTTGGTGTTGAGAGGTGATCGAGAAAGAGTTTTTGGAGGTTGGTGTTAAGAGGTGATCGAGAAGTGAAAAGGGGCTCTCAAACGGGCGGGTGTCGCTGGATGAGGTCTCCTGGGCGTCTGTCAAGCAAACGCCTGAAGGAGGATAGGAAGGTATGCATTGAATGAGATTTAGCACGGACCTATCCAAGAAGAAACAGACCCTGATTAATTTTTGGAATACTCACAAGTTGCAGGGAGCGCTCGTAATCGTCTTGCCAGACGAATCTCCTCTTGTCCTGCCATCTCTGACCACATACATTAGCCTTGCAATCAATCAAGGAGATGGCAATCTTTGCATTTCGGATATAACTTGAGTTCTTGACTTACTTGCAGTTCATTTCAATAATAACAAAAAGTAGCGCATCCAACAGGTAGTTTTCGTGTATGTATGAATGTTGTATTCAAAAAGGGACGCCTCAAGGGGCTAAGCCTCCAGCGGTGCCAAATTGGGAAAGTGCTGTGGCCGCCTGCTCCAATCCGTGATTTTATTGAGCCCTCGTTTGATCCTCATGTGTTTGCGTGCCCTGTTGCCCTAGATTGTTTATGACTCCCTAGATCGTGATTGTATTTACAATTAGGCAGCGTGGTTTAGACGAGAAAGTTCTCCTATAGGGCTTGTCTGGATGATAACTAACAAGCTAAGGTTGGCAGAGAGGATATTCTCTTTGTATTCCAATTACCTAGGTAGTTCAATATGAATCCTTATATTATTTTAATACCGATAGCTTATATATACTCCAGTATAAGCAGCAAAATAACCTGACTGTCCAAGGGTTATCTGGGACCGTTTTACATACATGAGAAAAACGGAAAGGAGATAGGTGGCCAATCCGTCGTTTAAGAGCGGCCTTTTACCCCTCTGCGTGATGGATAAAAGCAATGAGCTCTGGCTCAATCGCCGAATAAATCCAGTGGGAAAGAATCGGCCAGCGTTTGAAAGGCTTTCTGATTCGGATGCAGGCGGTCCCCAGAGTCATACTGCCTGGCTAGAAGTGAGGAGTCCTTTGGGTCTCGCAACACGGCATCGAAATCAATGACAGCGTCAAACAGTGCATGATCGTGATCTCGGATCCACGCATTAACGCTCTGCCTCGTTAGCTCGCGCACAGGATGCGAGTACGGCGTTGTCTCTGCATCACTATCTGCGTCTTCCTTTCGTGCCCCGAACGGCGTCAATGTAGCAATAAACACAACAATCCCGGCTGCTTTTAACCGAGTTGCAACTTGTACATAGCCCGCTATCAGTTGCTTCTCCACGGTTTCCTGGCTTTGGGGGTCGGCCGACGCGATGCCAATGTCGTTGACTCCTTCGAATATCATTGCAAATCGCACTCCTGATAAGGAGAGGACATCCCGGTCCAGACGGGCGAGCACGCTGGGACCGCCGGGGCTGTCATCGACCACGCAGTTCCCGCCTGCTGCTTGGTTGACAAAGGCGATTGATGGCATGGAAGGCGAGAAGCGGGCAAAAAGGCGATCAGGCCATCGCGTATCGCCATTTGTCGTACTACAGCGTCCGTCGGTGATGCTGTCTCCAATCAACACAAAAGCACCGGACTCGCGAGGCGCTAGAACCTCGATGCCACTGATATAGTACCTGCATGTATGTATACTGTCAGCTACTATTACTATGCACAAAACAGTGACCCTGCGCTAAGCTGGGGCTACGGGAGACTAGCCAGTGGTCTACCTCTCCGACATCCTCGCCTGATAAACGGATCTCAGACACCTGGTTTCCGGTAGTATACCACGAGGTTGTCCGGCTACCGGGGTGCGTAGTGACGCCCTCTGGGCACACTCCATCTGGTAGAAACAGGCTGACAGTGAGAGCGGTGCCCGGGGGAAGAGGGCCCAGGTCGACCAGATTGGACACGGCCTGCGCTCCGGCAGAGATGCGTACCCCACGATCCCCGCTAAAAGTCAGGTGGCGAACCGTGCCTAGGTGGACCGTGTCCGTCCCCGACTCATTCCCCGCAGAGCGTGCTATCGTCGCCTCACCGATGGTCAAGGGTTTGCTGCCAAACGCATTGGACAGTCGCAGGCGAATATAGGATGTGGCACCGAGAGTAATACGGGCCGTTTGCCGGAGAGTCTGGGATCGGAAAGCATGTCAGCAAGACGATGCGCTGCTTGCAGCTTGCAGCTTGAAGGGCTCGCGTACAAACGGTTTTGATGGGAGATCAGTCGGCTCTCCATGCTGTGGCATCGCAGCCCAGGTGTGAACCCAGCGCTGAGACGTCATTGGCGGTGCTTTGATAACCTCTTCCATCTCCTCCTCTATTAAGATCTCCGCAGAGAAGGAGGGTGGAATATATGGAAGATAATAGAGGAGTTAAGATGACCCACAACGTATTATTGTTCATGTAATGCCTAATTTTAGTCGGCTAAACCGGCTGAAATGGAAGTTGGGGAGATCATTTCTAGTCCCAACTCTCCGGGTAAAGGCAAGATGCAGACTGACTATAAAATGTACGCCAAATAATTTTTGGTTTCCTTCTAATCTTTATTTTCACTATTATTTTTAATTTATACCCTGTACGCAAACATCTGCCGGACATACCTAGGTAAAATGCCGCCAGTACGCAACCCTATCCTCCCCGGCTTCAACCCCGACCCCTCGATTCTGCGGGTCGGCGAGGACTATTACATCGCCACGTCAACGTTCGAATGGTACCCTGGTGTGCAAATACACCATTCCAAGGACCTGGCAAACTGGGATCTCCTCGTACGACCACTGACTCGCAAGAGCCAGCTGGACATGCGAGGAGACCCAGATAGCTGCGGCATCTGGGCACCATGTCTGAGTTATGATGGCGATAAATTTTGGCTCGTCTACACCGATGTTAAACGCAAGGATGGCTCGTTCAAAGATGCTCTCAATTACATCGTGACTGCTCCAAAAATCGAAGGACCGTGGTCGGATCCCATCTTTGTCAATGCCTCCGGCTTTGACCCGTCATTGTTCCACGATGATGATGGTCGGAAATGGTTTGTCAATATGCTGTGGGATCATCGAAGTCAGCCCCGTCTTTTTGCTGGAATCGCACTTCAGGAATTTGATCCAGTCTTGGGAAAGCTTGTAGGGCCGCGGGAAAACATCTTCAAAGGCACTGAATTGGATCTTGTGGAAGGCCCGCATCTGTATAGACGCAATGGATGGTACTATCTTTTGACTGCTGAAGGAGGAACTGCCTATGAACACGCCTGTACTCTTGCACGGTCTCGAAATATTTCAGGCCCGTATGAAGTACACCCGCAAAAGCATGTTGTTACATCCAAAGATACTCCCTTTTCGGCTTTACAGCGCTCTGGTCATGGCAGCATTGTTGACACTCCGGGCGGCAAGACATATCTTGTTCATTTGACTGGGCGTCCTGTGGGCCAGGAACGGCGCTGTGTGCTTGGTCGAGAGACAGCTATTCAGGAAGTATACTGGAAGGATGATTGGTTCTACATTAAAAACGGGCCCGTTCCCTCTTTATACACAGATGTTCCGGGCACACACAATGACTCGGTTTACTGGGAAGAGAAGAATTACCAGTTTGAAAACGGCCTTCACAAGGACTTCCAATGGCTTAGAACCCCCGAGCCAGAGCGGATCTTCTCGGTCGAAAACGGGAAGCTCGTACTTACCGGGCGAGAGTCCGTAGGCTCCTGGTTTGAACAAGCCCTGGTGGCACGACGACAGACCCATTTCTCTTACGATGCAGAGACTGTTATTGACTTCTCGCCGACCGATGAGCGAGAATTTGCAGGCCTTCTAGCTTACTACTGCCGATACAACTTTTTCTACCTGACTGTCACGGCAGACGCAGATGGACAACGAGAAATTTCCGTCATGACTTCCGAAGCCTCTTGGCCAGATGGCGATTTGGACTTTGCAGGGCTGCAACCAATTCGGATTCCTAAAGATGGGAAAGTTAAGCTTGCTTTGAGCATTCGTGGCGGCCAGACCTTGCAGTTCTCCTACCAAGTGGAGGGACAGGAATTGCAGAAAATTGACACCGTTTTTGATGCTTCTACGCTGTCTGACGAGTGCGGAGGGCACAAGGCTCATGGAAGTTTCACTGGTGCATTTGTTGGCGTTGCATGTTCAGATCTGAATGGTACAGAGAGAAAGGCAGCTTTCGACCATTTTGTATACAGACCGGTGCAAGACGCGGCTGATCGATATGATATCTAGTTCCAGATTTACCATTATATAGACCGGTGATTCAATAGCAGTTCCCAAAATTCTTCCTATTAGGGCAGATTAAATCAGATTATCTCGCTTGTCAGACCCAGTAACCAGAAAATCTACAATCATCTCCAAAATACCCAAATGGATAGATCTAGGGCTAGGGTTAGGGTTGTGGAAGAAACGCACTAGGCTATATTTGGAACATGGCTTGGCGCGGCATCTTTTGCTGCGGCCAATTCAATTCAGTCCGATACGCAAATGCTTCATCCAGCAAAACACCACAGCCCTCACCATGAATGCTCTCACGCTAACGGGCAAACAAATTGCCACTCACAGTACCTACAGACCGTTATGGCGGACGTTACGATATCCCAAAACCGGTCCGACGAGGATCAATCCTCTCCAAATACGATTGCGCTCGACCGCGGAGGCGATGCCAAAAATTGCTCAGGCATCGACATGGACGTCAATCATTCCTAAATTTATGCGAAGTCGCAGTTCACCTACAGATCCTTCTTCATCATCGCGAGCAGCAAAATCGAAAGAATGGAACCCCGCGACCTTCTACATCGTGATTTTCATGCTCATAGGATCGCAGGCCATTCAAATGCTGGTCCTGAAGAAAGATTTCGAAAACTATACTCGAAGATCCGAGGCGAAATTACGGTTATTGGCGGAGGTTATTCAAAAGACTAAGAATGGAGAGAGTGTCGACGTGGAAAGGCTGTTGGGAACGGATGATGAGGTGAAGGAAAGAGAGTGGGAAGAAGGTCAGTATCATTCGCCCGCACAGACTCTAGTATCAACAATATGGATAATATGCTGACCATTTGTCGTTCTTGATTATTAGTCCTCCGAGAGATTGAAGACGAAGACTCTATGTGGCGCCAAAAGTCCCTTAAACAGCGAGATGCCCAGTCTTCCGCGTCGAAAGAGCTAGATCCCAAACCGCAAAATAGCGCAGCAATTGAGAAGGAACAAGAGAAACCCCCGAAAGCGAAGAACCCGCCGTCATCAAATGAAAGCGCAAGGACCGCAAAGTTCTATTAGATTTCAAGCTGGCCGTTTTGACTACAAAAAAAGTGATACCCATGCATGCACGTATTCTGCAGACGAATTGTGGCTCCAGCGTTTGTTGTCTTGTATGCTACTGCCACAAGGTCATTTACACATGTATACTATTGTAAATATTCTCCATCTATAAAACATGCCTACTGAACGAACACCTCACGATATCTGAGAATGGCTGTGTTGCGCTGCCCAATCGGTACCGAGCCAATTCTGTCTGAGCAAGACATTCTCTCAAATACGAAGGAATGGAGGAAATGTAGTTGCAAACGAAGACAATTCTCATATGAGATGAGAGGATGGATGATGTTGCTATGTTAAAATTTGTCATGTCAAATGGATCGGCCGGAGTTAGCGGGGTTACCGAGACGCCTTAAGAACCGCCGCCTTCTTAGCTGGGATCATTAACCTCAAGCATATCCCAACTGCATCCATGGTCAATCAATATGGTCTATCGCGGTAAGCCATCTAAATCTTGCCGGGAATGTCGGAAACGCGACATCAAGGTGAGTGTGGCTGTCCTCAATGCTTTCCCCATATGCTCATCAAACGTATAGTGCGACAAGAAGGCGGGTGGATGCTCGCAATGCGAGCGAGCGAGCTTGTCCTGCTCAGGATATCCAGATCCCACGCAATTAATCATCTATGATGAAACAAAATCAACAATCAACAGAGGACAACGGGATCAAGTTTCTCGCAAAAGCGCACCTCTCTTGTCGGACCCTACATCAATCATACTTCTTCCGTCTTGGGAAATCCGTGCAAAGAGCCTCTTCGTCTCACAATACGTAGCAGATTCGGACAAATTAAACCTATTTTCATATATGCGAGTCTTTTATCCTCCAGACAAAAGGCAATTCCCCCTTTTAGAAACAGTCATTCGCGCCGTTTGGTTGGCCTTCTTTTCTTTTTCTCACCAATCCCCCATGGCTCTCCACGATGCACGCGTCAGTTATGGATCAGCGTTGATGCTTACCACAAGCGCTATTCAATCACCACAGGAAGTGAATGAGAATAGGACTTTGATGTCCTTGTTGCTGCTGACTATATACGAAAGACTCATCAACTGGGAAGAACGCAATATGCCCCTTCAAACGCCCATTTGCGGGGCGCTTTGGGGCTCGCACTGCATCGAGGTGACAGTCAGTTCAGTGATCCGATCCGAATGAATATGCTTTGGGGGCTTTTAGAACTCATCATCCTCGAGTGCCTTGCGCATGATTTGGATATTCCGTCTGATTTGTTGGTGCTGAGCAGCAAGGTATCTGACAATGCGGCAGCTTCTACTCCGAAATGGCAATTTTTGAGGGTATTGCTCGAATACGCCCAGCTTAAAGAATTGCTGAGGCATGGGATCTCTTCAGATGTGGCAATCTGCTGGGCTGAGCGTCTTGGATGTAAACTCGACGACCTGTCGAACAATCTAGATCCGGTTGTCTCTAGCAAACAGACTAGGGGGCGCTCACGCACTTCTGGTGTTGAATCATTAATCAAATATCCGGACCGCAACGTACGAAGAAGTTGGAACAACATCCGCGTTATTCGCATGCTATTGGCGGACATTATACGCGAACAATGTGCTATATCACTTAGTACACCCGAGACAACAAGGACTGCACTCGTTATCGAAAAACTCCACAATTCGACACGTACCATAACTTCTCTTTGCTCGGAAATCTATCATTCTGCTTCCGACAGTAGTATCACAGCTATTAATTCTGAAAAGGCCTCAAGCGTGCAGATAAGCACGCTTTTCTTCCATCTCTACGCTGCAAATTCTGCAAAAGTGATTCCCGACAAGTTGAGGCAGCTGATACAAAAACGCTTGCAATCCCTCAGTGAGGGCCAATTTTCTGGCATTCAGAGACTCATGGCCCAGTTGTTACAGGATGATGATGTTTGCCACCAGAATATTTGGAAAGCGTGGCTTCGGCTTGGGAAGGAGAGTTTCTCAATTTGATATCTTCATGAATCTTGATTTAACAAGCTAGTACTCAGCCAACTTCGCCCCACCAGGAGGGTATCTGGCACCTGCGACTGGGTACTTTTCCAAAACAGCATTCAACTCTTCGAGGTCCTCGTCTGTCAGGTTTATGTCCTGTACATTTTCCAGCAGCCTCACCTCCGATTTTGTGCCAGCGATTGGAACGATATATGGCATGCCGGGCTTTCGACTTTGGATTTTGATCCATGTCAACGCTAGCTGTGCCGTATTGCATCCTTTTCCTCTCGCAAACGCTTCCAACTCTTCCACAAGCAGCCTATTCTTCGCGAAATTCTCAGGCTGCCACCGCGGAAAGTGGCGATGATGGTCGTGTGCCGGCATATCATCCAGACTCTTGATCTGCCCAGTCAACATACCCGCCCCAAGAGGCGTATGTGCAACGAGCACAATGCCCAGTTCTCCGCATACCTTTGCCACACCATTCTCAAAGACATCTGTAGCCCAAAGACTGATCTCGGCCTCGACCATGTCAATCTTTTCTACTGCCGCAGCTCTCCGAATAGTATCGACTCTGACCTCACTCAGCTGGATCCCTCCTATCTTGCCTTCTTTCTTCAATTCAGCCAGTGTCTTGATACTCTCTTCCACCGGAACGGCGGGATCGACTCTGGCACATCCAAAGATATCTATCTTTTTCTTCCCGTCCAGGATCTTGAGGGCATTGTCAACGAATCCCCGAAGAGCCGAAGGCGAACAATCCATTGAAAATGTCCTCATACTTTTTATTCCGCTCTTGACACATAAGACGACTTTGTCTGCATCCTCGGGGTAGGCGGTGAAGTACCGATTCATCAGATGGAGCGAGTTGGCGTCTGGAGGTCCGTAAAAGTCGGCGGCGTTCCAGAGGGTAACTCCAGCAGAGAGAGCGGTTTTGAGCACTTTGAATACTTGCTCGTCGGGGATCTGAAGGCCTGGATTGGTGAACCCTATATATACAAATCGATATTGTCAGGCACGAAGGCCGCTTTTCACAATGTAGAAGGATGAGATGTTTTCAGGTACATACGTTCAAGACCCAGTCCATTCTGAGAGATGACTTTTCCTGTAAGATACTGCATGGTGGAAAGAATGAGAGCAAAGAGGCTAATTGGAGCTTCTATAGAACGTTGTGAATGCGAAGGTGAAAGTTTTTTGATGGAGAAAAGGAGGAGGACTTTGAATTGCCAACATCAGCTTATTTATACCTTTCTCATGGCAGCTGAACCACAAAAAAGCCCACCGTGTCCTTGATTCATCAACAACAGTCATCCAGTATTTCGTATTTAGGGCAACTAGTTAAATCCGCTTATGCCCGGAAAACCAGCTGGTTACTTGTTCCGGTTTAGCTTGGGACGTCAACTTCGAATTGCCCAATGAGAAAGGCCCAATGGCCTGGCCGCTAAACTTGAAAGGGGATAGTTTAGTTGAAACAACGACAACAGCCCTACTTTGCTTCGTTGCTTTTCAGAGGACTAGAAAGATTGGGAAATGAGTGGGTTTGAGATGGATGATCACCGTCAAAGGAGGCCGAAGGAGAAGGAAGAGCATGGTTAGATTGTTTGCTTGATGGATAATTGGATCTAAATACAATATCTATACTTATTGCCTGAGTTATTATAACTTATTGCACAATGTTATATCTAGGTATCTCTTTCCAACTACCCAATCAGGATGGGTGTCAATCTGCATTTTGGTATTTATTTTGTTCAGCCTCTTCACGCTCCCGACGTCTTCTTCGCTCCATTATACGAATGCCTTCCTCCACCGTCCATGTCCTCCAATGAGGATGAATTACCATACCGTTATACACGAATCTCTCCCCAGTATCCGGATTTATGTAAGGATGATGACGTTCCGGCTCATCCATGTGATACAACTCCCAGAGACACCTCAAATCAACCTTCATCCAGCCGGGATAATCCGCACTTCTCGCGGGTCCAGATATTTGATCGGCAACCTTGATATACCCGATGCTTTCAAAGGGGTTTGGTCGAATCTCACTTGCTTCCTTGGGTGTGGCTGGTGCATCCAGGATGGATTGAAGAACTTCCTCGTCGATTAGGATGCAAAATTCGAGCTTGGTATGGTTGAATATAAAATTGACTCTTTTCTCCTCTTCTTTGTCGTCTTCCTTGTCGTGACCACTATCACTGCTCTCATCATCATCCTCGTCATCCTCGTGCCTGCGCCAGCCCCTGCCCCTGCGCCTGTCCATTTCTTTGAGCCAGTGCCTGCGCACACGACGAATGCTCATCCCATCAAATTTGCTCGCATCATTAAACACTACTACATTGTAGGCCTCTAGCAACTCATCAGACATGCAATGGAGATCTACGTCCTCGGCCTTCTTGACACTGTAGAAGAGGTACGAATGAAATTTCTCAATCACCGTACTCCAGACTTGCGATGAGTGCTCAGTGTAGACGGTGCGGTAGATTGTATAACCCCACTATTTCGTTCTTGTCAGTATAGGCGATTCTTTGGCTTTATATTAAGGAGTGATGATGGGTGGAAGGGGAGACGAGGGAATGAAGGCTAAAATTGACCTACAGGGCGATTAGGGTTGTTAAGCCAAAGCATCCTCGTTCTTGTTAATCGAAGATCTGGTAAGTCGGCGGTGGAAGTATTCGAGGCTTTGTATGTGAGTTCATTCCTGGGATGCAAATAAACAAAAGAAAGGAGAGAGGAGAGGGGAGGGGAGTGGCGTTTTGATGTTTTGACGGAACCCACTTTTACGAGCTTTTATACAACTTGAGCAGGCAGCAGGCTGGGCAACAGCCACAATCACATATAATATGAGTGTTTGATCAAAAAAAGGAACTGCTAGATTGTATCTGATATCTAAACATGTACAAGGGTCATTCTATCCAAACACACGAACACCACCGCCAGGAATTCGACATGGGAGAACTAAATATCATCATTGTCTGTCCCCCTATGACCGGTCGACCCTAGACTGCACTGTAGGTGTTTTTTAGTACACAAAGTCTTTTCTATGGAAGACATAGAATAATAAGGAAAGATAAATAGAAGATGGGAAGGGCAAAAATACAACAACCGTGCTGAAATAATAAACCGGGGTTTTGTAAGAACCATCACAAAAAAAGGATTCTAAATTCGTACTCTATACCAATCCAAATATTCAAACGAGGAGGAGGCCCGGTAGATGCATTGACATGAAGAGAAATAGATGGGAAAATGATTGCGGAGGGAAATGTTCACGCAGTAGAACTGGAAAATTAATATTAACAGCTCAGACCACAAATGCAATGTGACTACTGCAACTTTGGATCTTGCATGCCAAAGTATTGAAAATGCATGGTTCGTGTAACGGGTCATGCATCGATAAACATCGAACTTATTGTTGCTTCGATCCACCAAAGATTTTAGGAAGCGGAACACTTTCCGGGATTCGGATGCGGCCGAAGTTTTCGTCGAGGTCCAGAATGAGCTTCAGGGCATTTCGTGACCGAAGGTATGGAAGGGGGGCGCTTGTCGATGGCACGGAAGAAGTCTCAACTGTTGAGAGAGAGGGGGCGTGGTCTTCAGCTCCAGGCAAAGGCAAAGCCTTTTGCAGAACTTCGTAGGAAGCTAGAGTGAAACCGAACTGCGGGGATGAACGCAGAATACGAGCAGGTCCACCCTTGAAGAAGGCCTTGAAGCCTTCTTCCCTCCAAATGGAGGAGGCGCATTGACGCAGAGAAGTATATTTTGTCTCTCCCTTGCGGGCTTCCACTTGCAGACGCGTCTTGATCACATCACATGGTGTTGTGAGGTAAGCTGCAGGCATACCGGCAATGGCACCAGCAGTGAGAAGCTGCACAACACCAAGCTTTTTCGTGGGCGACTCTCCAAAGAAGTCCGATTTCAAGTGAGCATAGGTAGGGAAGTAGATGGCGGAGAACGGAACTGCAACAAAGTTAGCATTAGCATTACTGTAACTGGCCACACACTACATGTATCACTCACCATCGCGAAGAAGACAGGCACTTGCACCCTTGTACAGGCCAACGAGACCCAAGTTTCTCACAATCCACATTGCAGAGCGCTTAGGGGTTCCTTCAACGTTCTTGGCAAGCTCGCCCTGAACCTGAAGACGAATCTTGACAATCTCCAACGGATTTGTAAAGACCTGTGAGAAAAATCAGTAATAGTCCATATCTAAAATTTCGAGACACCAAAACTTACAACTTGACAACCACCAGCAGAGGCACCAGCAAGAATCTCCCAGGGCAATTTGATTTTACCCGTGTCTTTGTCACTAGCATATCCACGAACCAAGTCGTTGACTGTGAGTTTGATGGCCTTCTCAGGCGCAACACCAATCAATTGTGGTATAACGCCAGAATACAGGCCCTTGAAACCCTCGTTTCGAATGACTTTCTTGGCGCAATCAAGGGAATTGTTGTACAATCTTTCTCCTGGGCGCACACTTCGCTGATTCTGCATACGCGTCTTAACCAAGTCAATGGGGTAGACCATGAATGCACCAAAGGCACCGGCAATACTTCCAAGAGCAAAGTGGTGAGCAGATTCGAGCAAGCCATGCAAAAATGAAGTGGTCTTTTTCTCTGCTTGAGCAGCCCCTTCAGCAAGAAGGTCAAGCGCGTGGTCCGCTCTTTGCCACGAAGCATCAATCACTTTTGCGAAGTCTTTCAGGGAGAGTCTCCCGCTTGGAGCCTCTAGACCTGCGAAATGAAAGAGAATGTCTGCCTCCATGGGCGTGAACTGTGAGAAGCGTGTAATGCGAGCGGCTTCGTTGAGGAATTCAGCGCGAGTGATTTTTCCGTCCGGGCTCTTTTTAGTTGCCTCGCGTAGGATAATATCGATCATGTCAATCTCTTGGATAATATTCTGGAAAGCACGGACGTTGGCGTATGAGATCTTGCTGCCTGTCGAGATATTGCACAAGGTAGGGAGATGGTCTAACAAGTAGTCGGAGAGCTTGTGTTTCGCCGTCTCAAGAATGATGCGCTGGAAATCCTCCGGAGCGATATATCCATCACCGTCCTTGTCGAATAAGTGGAACGCCTGGCGAATACGTTCTCCTTGAAGCCCGCGAAGCATCTGGGCAAACTGTGGGTAGGTCATGTCATGACGTGTCTTCTTTCTTCCAATATACAATGAGGCCCATTCCGAATTCCAATCGAAAGGTATGGTTTCAGTGCCCTTGTGCTCATCGTACAATTGTTTAAATGATTCAAATTTGACGGCACCGGTGCCGTCTACATCGAACAAGCGGAAGGCGATCTCGTATTCGGCGTCAGGCTTTGCTAAAAGGTTCTCAAAGGCGGCCCAATCGGTCATGTTAATTCGGCCTGCCCTCCTGCGGTCTGCGACTCGAAAAAGGATACCGTATTGATCGCGTCGGATTTTGTGCTGTAGAGGACCAAGTTAGTCATCCATAAGAGCAACTCTGCAATCGACAGATCTGCTGGGAGAACGCGAACTGTTGACTCACATAATCTTGGTTTTTGGGCGCAATGGCATTAACAAATTCACCTTCAGTCATGTAAAGCTCCCCAGAGCTCTCGTCCTTGCGCGCATACTGGATAAAATTGGCCTTGATCTGCTGCGACATTGCGAGCTCCTCCTCCTGTGTCCCGACGAGGGAGGCCTTGACGGCTGCAGATACCTTGGACATATTTGCGAGCGCACCGGAATTTTCCTCGTCAGCGAAGGTTTGGTGGTTAGTGTGGTTATTCACTCTTTTTTGATTTTCAGGGTTAGATGGGGGCTGGATGGCATTAACAACTAGTTGTTATTGACTCAGTCCAGAAAAACGAGAACGAGACAACAAACAACCCCTCTTGACGAGTTGAAATGAGCATTCAAAAAAAGAAAAATGAACAAAAATCACAAAGGAAAAGAACGATTGTCAGCAGACAGTTCGCGAGCCAAAGACGACAGACAAGCGGTTAAATTGGTGGTTATTATTGACTGACTACTTTATGCAGCAGAAAAAGCACGGCAGGAGGACCCGGTCGCGGCGGCAAAAGCGAAAAGGTTTGCCCGCAAAGGCGGTGTGTGCTTCTGTTCCTGTCCTGACTGAGACTGAGCCCCTTCGGACATGTCCCCGTCGCTTTTCTTAACGTTTACATACTAGATCTACCCACATTTGCGCGCTGCTAAATGGCACCACAGGTCACATGCGACCGGGAACTTTTCTCGTCCCTAAACCCCAAATCCCAGCTGGATTGTGCGCTGTTGTGCGGAGTAAGGAGGTGAGGTATTTATTTCCAGGGCTTATTTAGAGTGCGGAACCCTCGGAGATGGTCCGGCCAGCATCGCCAACAATCAGAATCACACTTCTGCTCTTTATCGCAGGCTTTTTTAATATTTATTCCTCATTTATTCTTACAGATTTATGCTAGCATGGATGGGATGGCAAGCACAGACATCTTACACCGGGCTCCATTTTGATCCAAAAATCCCCATTCTCGGTGGATCACCCCGCACACTATGTTGTCTACTCCAAATTTCTGAACGCACATCCCGATTTGCCCCGTCGCCGTCTTCAGTGCAGTATTTATGGTATGGCTATCGCGATTAACTCTTTTCGCATTGTCCCTAACCATTATCGCAGATTTTGATAGCTGCTCCATTCACCATTGAGACCCTCCCGGCATGTTTATTAAGCGAGTCAATGCGACATCATTCTTCCTGTCGGCCCAGATCTGATAAAAGGAGCACGTTCCCTGCCTTACGATCGATGCAGAATGCACGTCAAAAACCTGCAGATGCTCGTGTATGGCTTGCGCATGGATCTTATAGGCCGCTCACACCGCTAGCCATCACCTGCGTTGCCGTTTAGATCGCCTGCGAGCAATTGATCTATCGGTGGCATGAACCACGATCTCTTGTTTCTTGTCCTCTTCGGTGTCATCTTCATCGAACTCTCGTTTAACAGCCAACGTGGACGTGACCTTTGTCTTCACTGGCGCATTGTCTTCCTGCTTGACTTCCACCTTGATTTTTGTAGCAAGTCTGTCTGAAAAGCTTCTCAGATCGGCTGTAAATAAGACACTGTGAGCCCACCCAGCTTCTTGACCCCAGAGCTTGCGAAAATGATTTCCAACAGCGTCGTACGTAGCCTTTGTCAGCGACTTGTTGCCACCTTTGCCGAACCTGTAATCTCTTTGCGCGATTGTCCAAACTTGTAATTCTGTTAGTCGATGCGGAAGAAAAAGTTGCCAGATTCTGAATTACTAACCATGTGTGTCAACCGGCACTGCTTCTCCCCATCCGAGACCCATTAAACAGACGCAGTCAGCGACCTTTGGGCCGACACCCTGAAGCTCTAGAAGCTTCTCGTGAGCAGTACGATAGCCTTCTCTACCTTCTGGTCGCATGTCGCCTCCAGGAGACGGTTCTATGCCAAAAGCTGGACTCTCGGGATTGCGTAGCGAGTCTAACCACCCCTTCTCCCTTTCTTCTGCAACCATGACTGCAGTCTGATATATGTACTTGGCCCTGTAGCCAAATCCCAATTCCCTGAGGCGAGATTCAACGTCCTTGCCAGTCAATGCTTCTGGTGTCGGGAAATCATGGTAAGGTCGATCGTCGACAGTGGCTACCAGATCGCCGTAATTCGTGCATAGCTTCTCCACCATTTGCGAAATCCGGGCAATATTATTATTACTGCTGCATATAAACCCAATCAAAGCCTCCCAAGCATCCTGTCGCAAAATACGTATACCTGTGAAATTTGGCGCTTTCTTCTTGAAGTTGGGATCGGAATCGCTCCACTGCTTATATAGTTCGGTAAGATTGGAGGACAAATTGAGGTAATGTGTGACGATGGCGCAGTCCTCGTCCGAAGATGAGATATCATTCTTGGATATTGCAGCAGATTCGGGTTGCGACGAGGGAGTAGATTTCAGCGGTGTCGCTAACGGTATTCGAGAAGTAGATGACCGGTAATATAGATGCGATGGATCTTGTCTCAGCGAGATAATGCGCCCGCGAAGGACACATCTCCATTCATCGGTTTCCGGGAGATTTTGCCATCTTGTTTGAAGTCAATTGGCAAGAGTTCGCGACGAATCGACGGGCAACTCACCTGAAAGATTGGCCGCACTTCAGTACGGTGTTGATACACACTTCACTCAAGGTAATGGGCAGTTTGCGCCATTCCGTAAAATGGGGAGACATGTTGTAAGGGCGACCAAAAATTCTTGTGTTCAGTCCATGCTGACAGGGATGATGAGTCTTCCAACGCGAATCGTCCGAGTCGTCGTTGGCAGCGCGCAGATCCAGTGACCGATCTGGAAGCTCCGCAGGTAAATACTTTTGGCACTCCCCTCCCATAGGCGGGATAGACGCGACGCGCCAAGAGCCGCGCTAGCCGGGCGGGTAGAAGCTCAACTTAGAATTTATCTGGACCTCCAGCCCAGCCCGTCCCAGACAAAGATTTGCAGAGAAGAGCAATCTCAAGCCACCGCTCCTCTTCCTCTCGCATACGAGCTCTATTTTACTCGTACGCTCTCCTTTCTGGGTTATTTTACCCCTCGATCTGCGTACTCTGCCAGGTCGTGTTAGGTGGCTAAGCTCTTTCTATCGATCTTGCCACGCCGATTTGAAGCCAAAATGAACGGCGACGCATACTCTTCCAGAGGTAAGTCTAATTCACGCACAACTTATGCAAGCGCCAGTACGCTAATATATACTCTTCCAGACTCTGGTCGTCCCAGAGAACATTTTGTAAGGACCCTCTCAATTCATCTGCCAAGCATGCTCAAGTTGTTCATCTTACTGATTTTATTTGTGAAAAGAGGGACGACAGGAGGGATCGCGGAGATCGTGACAGAGGAGAACGGCGACGCTCGCGATCGCCACATTACGGCGCTGGTCGAAGTTCGCGACGTGAACCAGAAGCAGACTCATACTCGTCCAGCCGCGATTACAGAGCCAGAGAGCGCGAGGACCGATATTCAGGTCGGAGAGATGAGCGAGAGTGGGACAGAGACCGAGGCGATCGTCGACGCCGTGATCATGATGAACGCCCGGCGCGGCGAGAACGGGGCGATCGGGGCGACCTCTTTGAGGAACGACCACGTCGTAGAGAACGTGAAGGACGAGGAGGAGGAGACAGAGAACGAGGAGAACGACGACGAAGCCCATCTCCCCCGAAACGGAAAGAACCTACTCCCGATTTGACGGATGTCGTGTCTGTTCTGGAGCGAAAACGCCGTTTGACACAGTGGGATATCAAGCCCCCAGGATACGATAATGTCACCTCTGAGCAGGCAAAATTGTCAGGTAAGTTGCTTTACCCTGCTTTCAAATTTGCTCTAGTCTAATTTCTATTCAAGGCATGTTCCCTCTCCCAGGCGCACCCCGTCAGCAGGCAGTCGACCCAGCCCGTCTTCAAGCCTTCATGAACCAACCTTCAGGAACATCAACCGACAATGCTGCGCTCAGGCCTGCCAATTCAAGACAAGCCAAACGCTTGTTCGCTCATAATATCCCTCCTAGCGTAAACGATGCCGCTCTCACCTCATTCTTCAACTTGCAACTCAACGGACTCAATGTTATCCAGGGAGTTGACCCGTGCTTGTCAGCCCAAATTTCAAAGGATCGTTCATTTGCGCTCTTGGAGTTTAGAGGTCCTGATGAGGCAACTGTTGCACTTGCTTTTGATGGCATCACGATGGAGGAACACGATGCGGCAGATGCTGCAAACGGTGGACCCCGGGGTCTCGAACTGCGCCGTCCAAAGGATTACATTGTTCCCTCTCACGCTGAAGATCAACAGCAATACCAAGAGGGCGTGATTTCCAACCAGGTTCCTGACTCTCCACATAAGTTATGCGTGAAGAATATTCCATTATACATCCCCGAAGAGCCCGTCACCATGCTCTTGAAGTCGATTGGAGAGCTCAAGGCTTTCGTGTTGTTCAAGGATAGTGGAACAGAAGAATCTCGGGTAAGTCATATATGAGTTAGATTTCACATTCAAGTACTAATGTCAATTTAGGGTATTGCATTCTGCGAGTATGCCGATGCTGCAGCAACTGCTATTGCCGTGGAAAGTCTGAACGGCATGGAATTGGGCGATAAACACCTCAAGGTCACACACGCCAGTATTGGGGCCACCCAGGCAGCTGGCCTCGACATGGGCGTCAATGCGATGTCTATGTTTGCAAAGACAACATCTGCAGATCTAGAGACCAGCCGTGTTCTTCAATTGCTTAACATGGTAACTCCCGACGAGCTCATAGACAATGATGATTACGAAGGTACGTGACAATCTGTTGACACTAATATTATGTGGATAATACGCAGATACTAATTTGTGTACAGAAATTGTTGAAGACGTGCAAGAGGAGTGCAGCAAATATGGCCAAATCCTCGACCTCAAGATTCCGCGACCAACCGGCGGCAGTCGGCAGTCGGCAGGCGTGGGCAAGATATTCGTCAAGTTTGATAGTGTTGAATCGGCGAACAAGGCACTGAAGGCGCTTGCAGGGCGGAAGTTCTCTGATCGTACTGTCGTGACGACATACTTCGCAGAGGTAAGTCGATTATCTTTGATTGCATATCTGATTATATCCGCTGACAATGAGTGTAATAGGAGAGCTTCGAAGTAGATGCTTGGTGATGCATCGTCGATGCATATGGTATCCGTGGTCTTCTCTTTAATTTCTACCAGCCCAGCTTATCAACTGACCGACAGTTGTTCTGATGTTCTTAAAAAATTACGCGGTCACGTCATGGCATCTTGACTGCACACTACCTTATATCCTGTTGCTTGATTAGAGCTTCTTCCCTTTGGATTTAGCTCTATCAAGTTCTGCCGTCTTTGCTGTTATAATGTAAAACTACGAAAGAAGACAGAAAAAGCCTGGCTGGGCTGGCAGGTTTCGAAAAGGGGAATTTTTATATTATTTGTATCCTCAATCAGCAATCGTGCGATTTGATCTATTTAGGGATTCAGCCAAGTGGTGTTATGTACCATAGTCTTTTTTCTTTTCCACACGCTTATTTTATGGTCTTTTTTCTCTTGCTTGATCTTGTGAATTAACTATGGTGGTCGTACTGGGAAAAGCATTATTGATGATCCGTCCATCAATATAGTAAGTAACAAATGGGTGGGATACGAATGTCTACCAGCCGGCTTTACTCGGATTCAAGGGTTTGTCTTGCCTTAACCCTTATACCGTTGTAACCTGGTTCTACAAGGCTATTGTATAAGACCAGTTCGTAGATAATACTTACTACTGTCGGCACAAAGAAAGGCAAGAAGTGCATCGAGATAGATGTTAGAAATGACCTTCCTAATCAAGGGCCTGAGATACATTGCCCATGTATCCAGATAATTAATCAACCCATGCATGAAGTGATAATGCATGCAAAGCGAGAACTAGCCATTGCGACAGTGACATCCACCTTGTTACTACATGTGTTTCCTGTTAAATTGTGATAGAAGGTAAAAGATAGAGGGCTCGCGTCTGAATCAAGACTGGTTACATGGAGCATTTATGCCATGCAGCATTTATGCAGGGAAAAAAGCAGAGGGTTGCGTTGATGGTTGCGCACACCTGGGTGACCTCATTTCAATATCAATCATCCATGCGTGGATACGCGTGGCTGTTGGGTAGGTAGGTACGTCTATGCAACCACCCCTTTATCAAACAGCCTCATCTAAATTTGTCTCCCTAGGTCCCTGTTTCACGCAACAAGAGGGATAGATGGGTAGTTCATGGATATGCGAAGGAGGCGTACACACCATCTAGAATCGCCTTCCTAATCTGTCCTCCAGAAACACAAGATGTCACAGGAAAAGCCGTTGTTGGTAGTACCACTATCTGGCACCTCAAATCGGGAATAGAAGATAGTGTATTGATCCTTCGAGGGTTTTCCCTTTGCTTCTAAAGTTCCAACGACTTACGTAGCGTAATCTAGGTACGTAGGACATCCACTTCCCTTCCCCCCTTCTTTAGGGTTGGCGTTTCATCCTGATACACAGGATCCAGAATGTGGATACAGAGTACGATTTCGCACGTTTTGTCAGTGATATAGATAAGCAAGAGAGTTGTGGATGTACTTATCCGATGTAACCTAGAGGCTTTCTTCCATCAACACGAGGGAAGTGGGTATCGATTGAGACACGGGGCCAATGATTACGTAGTGAACTTATCCTTGATCCGTGGAAGAGTTGCCTGCAGTGTGCACTATGTACTTTTTGCCGTCTAATTTATTATTTGCCTTCGGAGTGTGCCGTTGGGCAAGGCAAACCGCGGGCGAAGTCGGCATGCAGTTACATGTAGTTATGTTCGCAACCTCGGTTCTATACGTAAATGGTACAAACATGCGATCCTCGTATTATTGGCTACTGCCGATCACTGCTTCAAATAACGATGGAATTTAAACCAGTTTCGGCAACTACATTGACAGTGGGGAGCAAGAAACAGACGCACTGGAAAAAAGTGATGGAAAAATGGCAATTCTAGGCTCTTGCGGAGAAAATACCATACAGTCCTCGTCAGTACAATACAGTAACAAACAGGCCTGTATTAGACGATACACGATGGGTCTTAATAGTCTTCGGCATGGCATGGCCCGTGTTCCCCCCTTGTCCGCTAGTCCTATTGAGGATACAAGGCCGTTTCATGGTCTTCAGCTTGGACAGGGATTTGACTGGCTGTCCAATAGGAGGCTGTTTCCAGGGATTTTAGCTCTGCCACTAGTGTAAGCACTAAATAAGGCTAATGCAACTTAACCATCTACGCTAAAAAGTACGTACAGAAAGTAAAATACCCAGAAAGTAAAATCTTTTTTTTTCTCGATTTACTTTTCGCGTTGCTCTCTCTTGGCTTCGCCGTTGATGTTTATAAGTTAAGACTTAGGTTGTTTGACTATCTGATTGATCAGCCGTGCTATAGACTTTATATAATAGCGCACGGAGTGGTGCTACCTTGAGGCTTGTGGTGTATGGAGTCTAGTCGCGATTTACGAAAGTCTCCTGGTTACGACATACGAGCCCGTTAAATATCGGTAAATTATCTGCTAATTACGCCACTCCATCGTCCCGCTTGCAATCGTGCTACAACAGACAGAGGTGCGTCCGACAAAAGGCGTGGTGGTGGCAGTCGCACTTATCAATCTAGTTTCAGGCTAATGTACATCTCATTCTATCGCTGTTCCAGAAGGTCACTAAAGGCGAAAGCGCGGAGTACATAGTGTAGTAACCAGCAACACGCTGTACGTACATAGTTATTTTGTATTTTGTATCCTGTGTCGGTTTTACACGGTGATGCAATTCGCCGCAGGAACCAGAATAGAATTTGATAGATCAAGGCACTATGCAGGCCACCATGCACGAGGCAAGCTGGTGGCGCTCTTCGTACATAGGTTGCCTAATTAGGCTTAGGGTTAGGGCTCGTCCTGACTCCCGAAAACCTAGCAAATTCACACGCGCTAACCCATAACAAGCCTAGTCTGCGCCGCCACCTCCGCACTTGACGAGCCAATCATCTTCTTGAACCTCCTGTTCCTCTCTGTCTTGATGGTGAATCCTTGGAATCCTCTTGTAGTTATAGTTCCTGTCGTGACTAGGTTCTGTGATGAACGATGCATCTGACTGTCTAAGGGGAACCTTAACTGACTCATTTATCAAATGTCAAACCATATATCCCCAATCATGACTACTAGTTATGCCCAGACGTGAAGTTGACGCCTGAACGCGTCTATCATGTCGCTTAGCACACAGACGCCAACTACACGCCAGTCCTCCAAAGGAATGAGAACGCGAGGTATCCTATACGGCGCATACGCATATATGTGCATATTTCAGAACCTTGGAACGAAAGGAGGTGGTCGGGGCAGCGATCGACATGAACGACGATAGAAACTATCATATTGCCTAGGTACAAACTCTGCGCTAGCAGTGAAATGACATGTGCTCGCTCCCTGTCCAGTTCGTCGATCGAATCCTAGTTAGCCATCTGGCAGTTCTAGACTAACTTGCTAACAAGTTAGCATCAAACTGTCCCAATTAATTATTGAGCGCACGGTTCCTTGTTTAATCAATTGAGTTCTGGGCGGTGCCGCGGAACCACCTCGGTTTCTGCTCAAAGCCCTAATTTACTGCCATTTATTGCCTTTAGGCTTTTTGGTCCCCTAAATTCAAGGTTCCAATTTTTTGGGCCGTTCTTAATATGAACTGCGCTGTGACCGGAGATATGACTGGAAACGGCCTCAATTTCTTAAGAGTTACTCCGGATCCAGACTTCAGCATTCCAGAATTCTGGTAACGCTTGTTGAATCCCGAGATAGCTACCAGATAAATTAAAAACTGAAGTGCCACGTTTCAGAATCACTGGATGCTGACGATCTCGTTGGAGTCTTGGGAAAGGGGTTGTCCCACAAGCTGTCATTATCACTACAAACCTAATTGGGAAATCGAAGACTGTCTGTGTCACCATAACGTTTTAATCATAATGTCTTTTCATTTGTAACAGTGTATTTCGTAGTAAGGGTAATGATTCTAGCATTATACTTGTAGGGTAGTTCTAGAGGTCATTGATCAAAGAGGTATACAAACAATGTAAAGCATGCAGCAGATTACAGTGAATAAAATGTCTTGGTGGAAGAAATGAAAAAATAAAGAGAGACATGTTTGTTGCCATTTTCAACTTTTCCCTCCGTGATACATACCTACCTACCCAAAACCCTTGGCCCATGGCCGCACGTATATTCCAAAACCGTAGTTAGGGAAAAAACAACAGTAATATAGTGTAACAAAACACCGGCCGGCAAACTCCATGCTGGGATATAAACGAACAATTGAAGTGTACATAATTGTACAGGAAGTGAGGGAAGAGAGTGTTTTATCTCGACCCACGATGGTGATGACTCATCTGAGAATTTGATCTCGCAAAAGTGCTGGTGGCATCCCACGTATAGCCTGTGGCGCCAGGACTTCTCTGTGCAGTTGGAGGGCGCGGTGAGGAGAAGCTCATCGGCGGCCGGCTGTAACTGGTATGTCGCGAATGGTTCTGGAATTCGACGTCTTTGTCCTCGGCGTCGTCGTCTCTATGCCCAGTGATATATGCTGGGCTGGGTGATCGCATCTCGAACGCTGTCGGTTCGGGCGTCTTCATGGATCGCTTATGGCTAAGCATCTCATAATCGCGGTTGTCTGCAAAGTGAGTGCGCGCATCGACTGACACAAACTCGACGTTTTTGACAAACATTCCTTGCCAGAAGTCGAGCCAACCCCGTATCATTGTCCAGCGTATGGTGAAGATGAAATTCCAAAAGCTGGCTATACAGAGCAACACCAACGCTGCGTCCAACACTCCCTCGGGGAGGCCTACCGCAGATGCCTCGGAGGAACATGCGCTGGGATTTGTCGGGTTACTCATCAGACAGGCCAGCCATGGTTCTGCCTTTGCAATATTAGCGGCACTTAATTCCATTGCGTCGTCGAGCTCCACAAATACTACAGCGAAGTAGATGACATTGAACAGAATGACCAATACAAGAGCCATCGACCGCCATTGTAGTTGGATAACGCGGCGAACACGCTTGTATGCCTGACGGGCAGTCACTGTGCGGAAACTGCCCGAGTAAGATGGAAGACCCGTGCTGGTTGTGTTTGTTGGGTCAGATGGGTCGAAGAGTGCCCGGATGTATACGTGAATGCAGTAGCCCATGGTCACAAATTGCATAACAAGTCCCAGCCCGGCAAACACCAAGATTGGGATCCAGTAATCATCCAAACTGTCGATGCTGTTGATATGGCACACGTCTCCGAATCGGTAGGAAACTCCTGTAAAGACCAGCATCACAGACAGGATAATAATCGGTACTGCCAGTCCTACAGCCAAGGATGCCCACATAAACACCGGGCCGATGACCACCTCCCAGCAGACCTGAAGGTGAAGAGCGAGTGTGCGCAGGAGACTCCATGTAACAGTAGCGGCTCCCCCGAACAACATTATAGCCCCAGTAAACGCACACGACCAATTGGTGTGCATATCATTCGGCGTGATCTCGTCGTAGCATTGTTGCGGTTTTGTGCCCAGCGGAATAATAAGAGGAATCTGTAGACAGACGACGGCCAGAGTAAAGCAGACGGTAATGTAATTGCGGTTGGTGAATTTGACGGGCAGGACAATCCAGCTTATTAAAAGGAATGCAGTCAATGGTAATAGGGCAACACCGAGCCATCCAACTGCCCTCGTTTTGGACTCCACCCCTGATGAGCCTTTGTGTCAGTCATGGCCATCCACAAACCGGGAATTTATTGTGACTCACCATCAGGATATCTCCATGCTGTCAAGGGACATGGTAAACAACACGTAATCTCGCCGAGAGACTCACAGAAACGGCCGCCAATGACTGAATATCGCAATTATTTAGCACACCATACCTCCCAAAAAAAATAACACAGGCCACTCTCTTACATCCAGTCGAATTCCCGAAGAGACTCTCTTGCAGGAATGGCTCTGGGCACAAGCCCGATTTTGACGAGGTCGTCATCCTATATTATGTGCGTATGCGTGCGTCTTTTTACGAAGGTTACCAGATGTTGATGCGTGAAACGAGCGACTGCCTCATGTTCGAGGTGTGAACAGAGGACTGCATCCAGGCAGTCAAGCAATGACCGAGCGAGTGACAGACTGGGTGGTGATGTAACCGGCGGGCAGCAAGAAGCGAAAGGAAAAAAAGGTGTAGCTCGTTTGCGCGCGGGAAAAGAAATATTATTATATATACGTAGTGTAGTTAGAGGGAACGAACGGAATAGAGCAGATCAACGGCCCAAGAGCTGAAATGGGGAGGGAAGAGGGAGGGGGGCAAGCCGATAATCATATAACTAGCGAATGGCCACAGTCTAGAGCACGGATCCATGTTTAACTTTGGAGTAGTACGGAGGAGGGAGAGTCCAATCTACATGCAGCAGTGCATTGTTTTACATGCAATATTGGCTAATTCCTTCCTTGTACAGTACTAGGGTTCTATTCCCATGGGTCATTGGATAGAGGACCCCGGAGGGGCTGAGGGGGGGAGCCAGGAGCCTAAGCCTACCGAGCGGCGAGAAAGGAGTAGGCCGGAAATGGCATGTACGTGAAGTCGAGAGTGGTCCCGCTAAGAACTCGGTAAATAATATAAAATGCAATAGCATAGCCTATAATATCTGTTTGGGCCTCTCGAATGGCGGGCAGTACCTGCGTAGGCCGGCTAAGCGGGGGGGGCTTAGGGCAAGGGCTCTCGCCAATAGGCGCCGGCGGGTAAAGAGCGGGACAGGGGATACTTACCTCAGTTACCTGGCTGTATGGCGATGTCTGTACGGAAAATACCATACATCGATACGCCGCGTATCTTACACGATTAATGACGGCTCGCGTGCGCGATCGGGCCCCTGGCCTGTGCGTCCTGCGCGGCCCACTCTGTACATTGGCCAACCAGCACGGTCTGATACAATAGCTTTGTGTATTGTTACGTATGTATTCGCGGCGCAGCGAATGCGGGTCTTTTTGCCTTTAAAATTACAGTTTCGTACGGAGCCTGCCTGCCACATAGGTAATAGGGCACGCAGGCCAGAATAATATCGACATGGATTTCCGGGAAACTATTGATTCCAGGACATGGTTGATCATTCAGCTTCTTGGAATTGGAATATTTGGATTGGAGTTCGGCGTGTTTTCAGAAGTCTATCACGAGTCTATCACGCAGGGGAGATGCAGAACACGAGTCAACAATGGAATCGAGGCTAACCATGTCCTACCTTGGTTAGAAGAGGTGGCGTACTAACGGGCAGGAGAAGTTCGTGTTCGACGACTCGGGATTTAGACGAAGGATCAGCTTATTAAGAGGCCTCTTACGCCTCATAACCCATGCATATATGTGCCTTCCCCGTGCTTACTATCTACTACCTCGGGAGGCCACTGATTCATGGATTATTTACATCTGACGACTAATTAATCCATTACCGGGAGATTTTTACGGGCTAATTCCCATTAGCATCATGATTCATGAACTTCCTCACTCGCGTTTTACTTTATTAGACTTTTTTTTTACGACTTACCCCGTATTATGTTACTTTTATGCGTGTCATACATGCTAGCCCACGGATTGTGTACTGTAGTTAACTTAGCCAAGGGTGTAAGGCTGCCCAAGAACTACGTAAATAACGCATTTCCGCGACTAGACTCGTGGAGGCTGGATTCACGCCATGCTTGAACAGGAACTCTGGCCGGATGAAAGGTGGAAAAAATAAAGGCCACTATACAGGGCTGTTGCCAGGGTGTGTGCTTCGATCACACCCAGTAGATATTTATGCGATACTTTCTGTGCCACATCGCCGCATCACATCTGGTGGCACTTCTTCCCGCACTCCCCGGAGAGTCGAGACTATGCTGTGCCCATCTATGGATAATGGAGTAGTGGCAACGGCTTTATTAGTCTGTCTGATATGAAGCGGCTGGTCGTATGTGGTGGTAAACGGTTTGGAGCGATGGAACGTCGCCAGTGCGACGCCATGTGCTTGACATTTTGACTAATTTTTTAGACCCATTTTTCTCCTCGCAAAGGATCCTTCCTTTTTGTAACATCATAGACATATGTACGCACGTTCAACTAATTATAACCAATTGAGTATCCTTTACGAAGGAAGGATTCAGAACCCAACATTAGTCATCCATTGTGTTGGGATTCATATTCATACGTATTCAATATGCTTTTTGTTAAGATTTGAGCATTCGGCCCGTACCGAACCACTTCAAGGACGAGCCACATGTATCAACATGATGACGAACGTCGTTTGTTTGTGCCATGGAATTTGCTATCAATGAGAAGCGTTGGTTTCACCAATAGGGCTGTCGTCATCCAGCGACGAAGCAGCCCGGCAGTCCACGGATGATGCCTTGCCACTATAAAAAGATGTTCCCTAGGGAGGCAATATATGTGGCACAGTGAACGGTAACACCCGACGCGAGATTCAAAGTATGAAACAAAAACGTGGTTGGAAAAACTGTTTGTGGTCCATCATCCATGTAGTTGTTGATAACCCTAAGGCACACACCAACGGCAGACAACTGCCGGAGCGTTGAACAACTTGGACAACACTTTGGATATCACTCTGTATTACGTGCTTGGATAGAGATACGTCTCCATCAAACGATACAATTTAGTTTTTGTATTTCACTTTCACAGAATTCATCTTCCAGGTGTAATATTGATGCATCGAATAGAAGTGCGTTGCGAGGGGACGTCTCAACGGTGCGCCGTTATTCGCTTGTCCAAGGTGCACTAGGCTAGCTACTAGACGAGTCGCGAAGCTATCTAGAGCTTAACCCAATAATGTGATCAATGCGTGCTGAAAAACAAAAGAGGCGAAAATCAAAGACGCAGGAACAGCTGATTTGAGCCCATTCTTGATCGTGAGTGGTCGTGCTCGGCCGCGGCGTCGTTCGGGCATATCCAATCGTAGCCGCGCTGAGCATCGCCTCCAACATCATGAAGCGTATTGGTGTGCGTCCGCTTAAGCGCCGTCCACACATCAACAGACTTAAGACTAGGTGATTGTGGAGAGGCGTTGATAACGCAGTGATTTGGTCGCTTACTATTTTACCAAGAGGTCTTTCGCGGCGTCACTTTCGCCTTTTGTCCTACGACAGCACAAGGCAGACAAAGAGCGAACTCTGCTTGAGTCACTTTATTCCCGGAGGAATCACTGCCTATCCTTGTTTATCAGCTACGGACGCATGGGAATAATGGCTGTGCATTCTATTAATCCAATAGTATAGCGTTGTCTGATATCGATTCGAAGTCCTCCTGTGCAACCGAATGGTGCCCTGGTGTCACAAGACTACAGCGCCGGAAATTATGTCTCTCTGTCCATCACCTGGGCAAGTTACTGGATAAGAATGGAATGTTTAAGGTCCCCGACTTGACTAATGAGAAGAAGTGGAAGCAGAAGCAGAAGAAATCACAATGAAGGTTCACAAAGACTCTGAATCACGAAGGTCGGCTGCGGCGACATGCATACGAAGTTCGTGATAGAGCTGCATGGAAGCAACAGCTGAAATCTGGCAGCAGATGCCTCCATTAGTCCGTTTCCCACATGCAAGGTATCACAACAGTTACGACTGATGCTGATACATGGGAGTACATGTCTCTGGAGAAACGGAGTCAACATGCACAGTACGAATGCTGTGTCGCATCACTGAATCCGAGTTTCAATTCCAACTTCGACTCTACCGATATGCAATTACCAAAGACGGAAATGTATGTACTCGAAGCAATTCATATTCATTATATCTGCATCTCTCTAACGAAATCCACACACCAGACAGTAATCATACTGCTGCAACAATCGATACGTCATAATAATAATCCCTGTAACAGATCTTCAAGCCAAGTCAGCGAGGATGCTCAATACCAACACATGTGGAACAATAATCAATTGAGAGCAACAATATCAGATGTCCGTTACGATCATCGAGGCACACCAGCCGGAGGCCGATGCACCTCTGACACAAGAGGTACCAGAAAAAAAAGTATTGGGGTATCATCAGAGTGCTTGCAATGGGGCTAAGCAGTGAGAAAACACGTACCAGTTTGCTCATTATGAATGGGATTCGTCTACAAGGTGATCAAGAAATAACATTCAGATTGTAACAGAGCAGAATAATCTGCTGTTTGCAATCAGACACAATGTTGTTGCAATAATTCTCTGTTGTTGAGAGTGAAGAAAGACTGAGAGAAGAAAAAAATACCAAGTCAGAGCAAGTGGGGCCTCTCGGGAAAACAAAAGTTCCGTTAGCGAGCGCACCGCCAAGCCAGGTCACATGATCCACAGCAATTCGCTTCACCACCAAAAGCGGGAAGCCTTCGCGACATTTTTGCATATTTCCATTCCGCAGTCGACAAATCGCCCAACGCCAACGTCAAGTTCCTCCGGCACCAAACAACATTCAAAATGGGTCGGTATGTATATAATTCTTCTGTCTGAGATGTCTTCATCAGCGTCGCAGATATCATGGTGGTTCTTATGAAAGAAATGATGGTTTCTAACGACTTGTTTCAGTCTTCACTCCAAGGGAAAGGGCATCGCCTCCTCGGCCATTCCTTACTCCAGGACTCCTCCTGCCTGGCTCAAGACCACTCCTGACCAGGTCACCGACCAGATCTGCAAGCTCGCCAAGAAGGGTGCCACTCCTTCTCAGATCGGTGTTGTCCTCCGTGACAGCCACGGTATTGCCCAGGTCCGCAACGTTACTGGTATGTTGACAATCCTACTTGAAAATTAGTTTTAGACCAATACTGACTTGCTTGTCAATAGGTAACAAGATCCTCCGTATCTTGAAGTCGAACGGTACGAATCCCCTCCCTCTCGTTATCATACCCCCGTAGAGCGGCAAACGGAATCGATCGAACCGGAGAGCGAAAACAGATGTCGCAATTACAATCCCCTGGATTTTGCTCCTGTCTAGCTCTTTGGTACTCCGATCTTCCGATTGTCAATATGCTGTGCTATGCACATGCAAAAAAAAAAAAAAAAACATATCTGCCTCTGGTTGGTCAAATTCAAGGCTGACAGAGTGACTTTTGTAGGCCTCGCTCCTGAGATCCCTGAGGACCTCTACTTCCTCATCAAGAAGGCTGTCTCCGTCCGCAAGCACCTTGAGCGCAACCGCAAGGACAAGGACGGCAAGTTCCGCCTTATTCTCATCGAGTCCCGTATCCACCGTCTCTCTCGTTACTACAAGACCGTCGGTGTCCTTCCTCCTACCTGGAGATACGAGTCCGCCACCGCCAGCACCCTTGTTGCTTAAATAACAAAAAAGGACTCTGTCGACACATTCGGAATTCTTTCCGAAAGCCATATTCCCTCGGCCCGGTGGATTTGTCTCTGGGAGCAAGCGATAGGAGAGACAAAAGTTTCACTGAGTTTTTGTGAACTTCTCGCATTCTCAGTTGGAAGCAAGGAAATATGGATATCTATGTAGCCAGAAAGCCCATTCTTGGGTCGGAGAAATAAAAGTTTTATGGCCTTTATGACTAATTGATCATTTTTCTTGTAGATAATACCTGTAGCCTGGAGTTAATTGATAGCGTTTGATCTTATTTATCTACAGTATATACGTATCACACCTAAGTGACAGCTACCTTCTATATATGCCTAACCTCCTTTGCGACTGCATTGCACAGTTCAACTGTGACGCCTGCACCCATCAGCACATGTACCCACAACCTCTGCGTATCACTTAGCCGGTCATTCTCCGACTTGACTTCTGAAAACATGACCTCCTTCCTCTCTGGACTCCAGAGGAAAAGATCCGGAATCCCACCTCCTCGCTGCTGATACTCTTGTGCCATGACTTTGCACACCGTTGCCAAAGCGGAGCCGCTGAAACATTGCACAATCTCAACGAGATCGTCAATTGCGAATGTCCAGTCGATGCCAACGATGCAGGTCTGTTTGTAGAATTCGCGCTCGTGTACGTCGCGGATAATGGATTCGGCGGAGCCGTTGGCAAGCTGGACGAGGCGGTGGTTGATTTCTGAGGCGCGAGCTGCATAGAATGCATCCGTGTGTAGATCTAGTGGGCAGGTTTGAAAGGGCGTCTGAAAGACATTGGGGACGTAGGTGAATAAGATATCATAAAAGAGGTAGCCGAACTGTAGGGGTTCACTAGTTAGCCAGAAGAACGTTGAATGAGCAAAGAAGTAACCTACAAGCGTCCGTACAATCCCTCCTTCAGAGTGATACCCTTTCCATCCGTTTTCTCGATACCAGCTGAGACACATGTTTTCGACTCTGCATTCTTCGCCATCTTCTCGCTCATCAACCCACACAGTAGGACGTCCTCTTCGCGTTGATGCTATGTCGCCATTCTTGCTTGAATCAGGTTGTGGAAAGTCTTCTTTCTCAATGCGGATGCCCTCTATGGTTCTTTCCTGAGGTTTTGCAAGAAGAACATGTCCAAAGTCATGCTGCTCTCGCTTCACTACCTTTAACGATTTTTCGAGCTTCATGATTCTTTTCTGAAGATCATAATGATAAATGACATGGCAGTCTGGATCTTGAAGTCCGGCTTCACAAGTCTCCAGAGCAATTCTCTTCCAGCGCTTTTTCTGCGCCTCTTCGGTTCTGCCGTCATTCGGCATTAGAGTCCAGAGGTAGTGCTCCTCCAATAGAGCTTTCCTTTGATACCAAGCGCCGCGCCGTGCAGTATGAAACAGTTTTTGATCAAGTAGTTCAACCAAAATTTCATGTTCTCGTTTATATTCTTTGAATCGACCAAGTGGGTAAAGACCCTTGTGTATGATTCTCGTATATACCCAAGCTGGTAAAAATCGCCGCAAGTAGGCACCTTCGCCACTAAGATAAATGCTATTCTCCTTATTTTGCTCCTGTTCCAAAAGAGATCTCCATCTAGGGTAGATCCTTTCGCTTAGATCTTTAATTGTCTGTAAACGCTGCGCTGTGGGCGTTCCATTAAATTCAAGTATATTGTCGATATCGAACTGTGTTCTGAGAGCCGTTTCGAATTCAAGCAGAGCTGCTCGTGACGGAAATATTGCTGTAGATCGTGAAACGACATAATCAGGGAAATTCTTGCGCGAGATCTTCGCTAAGATGATTGTGGTGAGGGACTTTTCTGTCCACTCAGTCGAGCGGTAGAAGACCAGATGCACCCTTTCAAACAATTTAAATGGGGCAGTGGAAAGCCTGATGCAGTCACCTGTGCATTCCAGAATCTTTTTGTAGAAATGATGATCTCGATTACTGTGCTTTTCTTCTTTCCACCTTAGACCACTTTGAGTCTGGCTCGCTTGAAGGAGTGCGGCGACAAGCTCCTTCTTATTCTTCCCCTGAACTTTGGCTTCTTTGGCCATGTCCTTGAGCTCATCGAGGAGAAGTAAGGAAGAAGCTTCTTCTAGCGTAGTTATCTCGTCGGTCCCTTCTGCAAACCTGAAGGAGTCACCCAAAATATTGTCGCCTTCTAGGGACTCGGGGTCGATTATGTTTTTACCTTCGGAGGGCGACGCTGAGCATGGGAGAGAATGGACCTTTCTAAGATCTGCCACAGCCTGGTCCATATCGGCAATGTCCTGGTAGTATCCTAATCGATTTATGCGATGCCAAGCGGCCGTTTTGCGAAGGAAAAGTCGTACATATCTTGGTAATAGAAATCACAAATTAATTTTCTTTCTTTTCTCGCTAAATGTTCTACAGGGAATTGCAGGGCAACTAACAAGTATTGTGCCTCGTAAGTCAATCCATTCCATATACGGAAGACGTCCAGCTCTGCTTGATCAAACAGATGGGTCTCTTCTTTCAGCACTGTTTCAAGTGCGAGGTTGAATGCGTCCACGTAAATTGAACTCTTCCCCTTGCGCCATTTCCTTTCTCCAAGCCTTTGTTGCAGCGAAAGGGTTTCTTCCTCGGTTTCAGCTGCCTTGGAGGTCTCGTAATCCTCGATCGCATCTTGGTCGGTCTTGACCGGTGGGAGAGAGACCTCTAGCTCTGTCTGGCTGTTTCTAGGGACATCGGCGTCTTCATTGCCAACTGATATATCAGTAGTCTCCAACACCTTAGTCCGATTTCGAGGATGTGTCGATAAGTTGGAGCTCAATCCATCAGAGTCATCCACATCCCCGCTTTTAGACGGTGTTGACGATCCCGATCCCGAGCCTTCATGCGAAACTTTTCGTCGCTTTGTAGTGTTTGTAGTGGGTCGACGAGTTTCGAAGAAGTCTAGTAGAGAAGGCATCTTCTACACTCTCCAGAGCCAGCTCGGTGGTCTTGCACGTTTTTGATTCACATGTCGAGATGAGGGGGTACCTAAGATGACGGAAGAGTTGGCCACGCGACGCGGAAGGCTGAAGCACGACTTTGACGCCTGATCACGTGCACTTCCCCGTTGATTATCTAGCCCCAACATGAAGCCCTAAGATGGCAGCCTAATTGGAAAATGTTAACTATCCTTGAATCTACGAGTCAAGTCTTCGGGAAGACTTCCATATTCTATAATGCTCTGTCTACATAGCCCTATAATGGTAGACCTCGCGCCGGCCTACATGATCAGGATGCAGTTTTCGGGAAGACTTCAACCTATTATTAACTGGTAGAAGCTCTTATGATGAATTATGAGAACATCCTGTAAGGCAGCAGCCTGGGGGCCTGATAGGCAGCTCTTTCCTTCTTTCTGCTCCTCTTTCCTCATAAATGAATGCTCCAATCTCGCCGCTCTACCTACAAGCGAGACATCTTACAAAGACACGGATCCAGACATGGATAGCATTTCACTCAAGTCAAAACTCGAGGAGATTGCCGCCAATCCGCCGGACGAGAATTCATGAAGTCCATTCCCTGTACCCCAGCTGAATACCAAGAGGTGCGGAGTGATATTGAGGTGTTTGTTGAGTCTGGGGTATTCCGGTAAGTTCTCATTTCTCTAGCGTTCAACTTTTCTATTCTAACTATCCATAACAGTAGTATATCTTTCAATGCAGCCAGAAACATTTTACAGTTTTGCATGCACACATCATGGATGATTTCTGCTTGTGTTACTTGGTTTACAAAATGGGTGCTTGGTTTACCCTTTCCAAAACGTTACTACTTTAGCTTTGCCTTAAGTAGGTTTAAGGGAAGCTTTGTTGGATGGTAATAAATTCTTCGTTTATTTGCTATGATACTATGCTAGTACTAATACTAATATCAATATCAGTGTAAGACAGCCGGACGCAAGTCTTCTTATTCCTGATAGATACTGGCCCACCTTCGCTTTAGAGGCTGGTTATTCGAAATCCTATGATGATATGCCTGAAGATACGAGACTTTTACTTGAAGGCTCTGAATGCAGGATCTGCATAGTCATTCTCGTGAACCTCGAGCCTTTGGGCAATCATTTCACCACTATTCAATCTGGGTTCGTTGAAATTTACTTCTACGATTATGCTCACCAAGAAATGGCTCAATTGGGCAACCGAAAGGTCAGACTTTTATCATCATTTATTTATGTACCACTCAAAGACTAATGGTAATTTAAGGTTCTATACCCTGTTCCCCGCAGTCATGCTCGTCAAGAACTTTCCTTCCAATCGATAAGCCTACTTCGAGAAAAGGCGAGTGAGTACGAAGACATCATTCAAGATCTACCAGCGCCGCCACCGCTTAACCTCGATAAACTCCGGGAAGGGATTGATGATGCCGTCAAAGAACATCTAGCATTCAAGTCAGGCGAGTATCCTAGTGATGGGGATGATACTCCGGTTTTCAACTTTTGACCGTAGGTTATCCAGGGCATGATCGAGGGCACAAAAGCGTACAATCTAGGGTATTAGCTGAACTAGCTTATAAGTCGGTTTTTTCGGACCTCCTGCCTAGTAAAATATAGTGCCTTATACAAGAATAATATAATGGTATGCAGTGGCACTTCAACTAGCTTATGCATAACCAGCTCTAGATATAGGTGAATCAAAAACAATAGGCGCTGTATACGGCATGGGTATACTTGTAAAGACATATTTGGTGATAAGAACTCACATTTCTAGAAGAACTGGTTTCTCGGATTCATAATCTTCCAAATTAAACTGATACCATTCTAAAGTTCTTTTCAAACTACGTATCTGTCTGTATCAAACTTCCAAGAAACAATGCCTCCTGCTCTACCACTCATTACATCAAATCCTAATACATCATAAGAGCCCGTCCATTCCTTTCCCATGATTGTAGTTCCTTCCTCTGATAATCAGTGTTTATTTCTTGTTTATCATTCGAAAGAAAAGATCCCCGGTGCCCTCTATAACCTTCACAATCCGATGTCGACTCTTCAACTGACCTGATGTCTGAAAGAGCTCCTCAACCTGCAGGCAAAAATACTCCCAATCGACTTTCATTATTCTTACGCCCGCTGACTCGTCATCCTCAATATTTCTCAAATACTCGACTTCAAAACTCAAAGCCCGAGGAACCCTTTGTATCCAGTATGAATCTGGCAGGCGCCATTCAAATAAACCGGTGAATGCTTTATGGAGTATGGCGATATCACGGTGGTCCAGGTGGTTTAGAATGAGATATTGGATCTCTAGCGGGAGGTTGAGGGCATCGAATGGGCTTCTGCCGAGGGTCGAGATGAAGCGAGTGTACCTGGTTTTGTAACGTTTGTTGACCATTTGTCCCCTTTCATCCATGGCAGGGACTACTATAGTTTTCTTCTTTACCACTGCAGTCCTTAGCAGATGATCCAATTCCGGGCTTTGGAATGGGTCTATCCATATGGTTTCTTGATAGATAGGCCTACGGTAGCCAGTGACAGGGTGCCAAATCCCTTCCTCGTGTATCTGATCGGGTAAGTTGTCGATCAGCGTGTCGAATCGTTGCCGAATAGCCTCCACAAAAGTCTCCAGGTGCTTTTCGACTTCGGGGCCAATGAGACGCTCAATAAAGCTCCAGCAGCGCGTATGGATAGGATGTCCATATTTCTGTGGTTTCGAGGGCTCTGGCCATTCGTAATCGGAACTCTGCGGATCTCCGTCCAAGAAGACGGACACGGTATTCTTTGGATAATTTTCTAGCCAACGCATCTTAATAATGGCATTGTTACGAGCTCGCGGGACTCTAAGGAATGGGACTTTAAGGTCTGGATCTGCGAGGTCTGGATCTTCACCGTAAAAATCTGCTAGGTCTGAATTGAACATCATACCCTCGAACAAAGCAACTCCTGAGAGCCAGTATTGGCCGGGCTGCTGATCATTCCCGTGGTTCTTGACAACTAAAAACAATTATTTAATAGCCATCTCTCATACACGCATGCAGAAAAGCATAGAAATATGACACGACAATTTTCATACTCACTCATTCGATATAGACTCAGCCATGCATAACTATCAAACCCTTCCTCCTCTATCATTTCGGCTGAGCAGTAAATAGTATCGCTCCTATAATCGAATCCCTTTTTATATAGTGTGGGACAGATAGATCTAAATATATCTTGCTTGATAGGTAGCCCACAGGCGCAGCAGTCCGGGTCCATGTTGCAATGGCCACTAGTTGTACGATTTATCTGATCAATAGCGTAAATTGAGTCGACTGATAAAAGCTGTATACCTATATTCAATCCGCCTGAGACTAAGTATATGAATAACAAATGGATGTCATCGTGATCATTAGACTTTCAAGGTTTTGTAACTGCCCATGCAGAACCTTGGGAAGGAGACACAGGGAATACCTATCGAGGCACCATAATTTTAGTAGCCCCCTACATATTGTGGCTGCATTCAACATGAATGAGCAATTTTGTGCAAAGATCAACTTGATGAAGTTGAAATTAAGTATCATGCGATAAGACGGACCCACAATAATACTTGTATCTCATTGGTCTACTATAGTGCGATAAGATAGCTTCGGAAGAACTTCATTTCCGACGGCCTTCTCTCCTGGAGCTCAGGCTGTGATAACCTGTCTTTGTTTATCATCTTGTGGGAGCATAAGAGCCGGAATCGAGACGGTAGTCTTCATAATGATGAGAGATAAAGCTCCAGAAAATCTCGCGTTTCCAATTGAGTCGCGCAAGTATCGTTCGCGCAAACAGAAACCGTATGGATACACTGAACTCATCCAATATTCCACCTATGGGCCAATTCTAATGCGTATGTACCAGATGTGATCTTTGTCGAAAGAGAAGAGTATGCTGCATTCGCGAAGCGGGCAGCGATTGCTGTGCTCTCTGTAAAGCAAGAGGGAAAAGCTGCACGTATCTGGCACCACCGCCAGTCAGGCGTAGGATGCCACATGAGGCATCTCAGCGATCTCAGATGCAGAATGCCGCATACGGTCAGAATATGTCGCAAGAGGACTCATCGATACCGACCTCTTCCAAGTTTGACCAAAAGTTGCACCACACGCTACAGTATTTAGGACTGAGTGGGGATCAGGATCCTTATTTGCTGCAGCACTCGAGCCAGCAGAAATTGGAAAAGGCTGGTCTTGCCGTGTGGGCGTGCAAGAAAGTGAACGATAACCCCGAAATGCCTGCTCAATTTACAGTGTGTACTGCGTTTTCCTCTTTTCTAGTAAGGGTATTATTAATAACAAATGGCAGATCTTCCCGGACAAGCATTTGGATGCAAGGCCAATGTACTATCCCGACACTAACATCGAAGAAACTGCCCATCCTCACAAGGACGAACTTATTAATGCATATTTTGAGGCAGTCCACACCTCATTTCCTATCATTAGTCAAAGTGAATTCGACCCTCGCTCAGCATCTACTCTATGCCTTGCCTCAATATATGCGCTGTCTCATGTTTTCTGCCCAGAGGCAAAGTCCATTGACCCTTGGGTGTTCTTAAACTTTCTTGGACGCGCAATTCCGCTTGAGGCTCGAAATGCGAGTCTCGATAGTATTGAGGCGGCCTTGCTTTACTCTCAGAGGCATACTTATATTTTTCGGTAGGCAGTCTGGCATCCTAGTTAGATTTTGACTGTCATCTTGATGCTTATTCATGGTATAGGGCTCCGACCATGCCTGGTTTAATGTCCGAAATTGGCAATGTACGAAAACCCGACTTGGAGTCATCGGTTAATTCATGCTGACCAAATACAGCTCGTTGGCATGGCCCATGATGTCGGCCTCAATGTTGACCCAACAAACTGGAAAATACCAGAATCAGAAAAGAAGCGTAGGAAACGTCTATGGTGGGGAATATATATGCAAGACAAGTGGTAAGATGATTTTGATTTCCGAATTCGCCATATCAGCTGACCTTTTTCGTGTTTACTCTAGGTCCGCGTTGACGCTGGGACGTCCATCTTATTTGCACGCTGACCAACACAATGTCCCAATGCTGACGATAGCCGATTTTGACGACCCTAATATTCAAGCTGCACGCTCATCATCGTACAATAGCCGATCTCGAAAAGAAGATATTTCGAGGCGAATGTTCATCGCGATGGCTGACTTGAGCATCATACTTTCCGATGTGTTGTCTACATTTTATACACTGAGAGCTGTACATATGCTTAAGAATATGTCTCCGGATGAGAAGAAAGCATGCATATTCTCTTTTACCGAGAGGCTAGATCAGTGGAATCACGTATATGGTTCCCTCTTCCATGGAAACCAAGACCTTCTGCCCGACCCTACTGGTGCGTTCCTCCATGTACTTCCATACAGAAAGAGACTAACATATAAATTGTCTAGGCACTTTACAGCTTGCCTATTACACGTTGGAAATTGCTCTTTGCCGGGCAGTTCTTCGTGATCAGTATGACCACCCTATTCGGAAAAGGGGCGAACAAACTGTTCTACTGGTGATTGAGCTGCTACAAACGCTGCAGATTTCTAGGCTTCGTGCGTTTTGGTGGGCTGGTAAGTATACATAACACACCATCAGGCTACATCTTTATCTATTGCATACAAGGCTAATAATTATTTTAGCTTCCAAAGTGAACTTCTCCATTGTTGGAGCCTTCATGTTCAGCATGCTCCTGACGTCTATTGAGGAACAGGAGATAGAGTCTTGGATGTCGAGAATTACCACATATCTCAAACTCTTGAAGGAGCACAGTATCAATTTCGACACCACCAAGCTTGCGTGCATTCGGCTCGAGCTGTTGTCCAAAGTTGACCATCTCATGGACGATGGGGGATCTTCAAAAATAGACGAATCGAATGCTTTTATTGGCTCTAGTGCTGATGCTGGTATGGCTGTTCCTGAATCGACAGCCAACGCGACTGTTGAAAACCGACAACAGCACACTCAGCTGGTGGATACGCAAACAGATGAAAATACTCTTTACCCTATCGATGATCCGTTCGACTTCATGTCCTTCGATCCCTTTGGAGACAGCGAGAATCTGGATTGGTATGCATTAATGGGGGCATGAAGCTTCTATTGTATTCGTTACTCTATAAATTTTTACACCGCCCTCTCCTTTTTTTACAATGCGTCATATTCGTACAACCTGCACTCCCATGGCCGCAAAGCGAGAGATGCTGCACCATCTTCAGTAGGAAATTCATAGTTTCCATAGACGGGTCGACGATTTGACAGGTTGGAAGCCTCCGTTGGCACCTTCCACTCCACACTCTGGGAAGAGAAGTTCAGCACGACCATCGCAGCTTTCGACCCAGGGTGAACCCGCAGATAGGCAAATACCTGCGTGTCGTCTGGCGCCATAAGTAGGAAATTTCCATACACCAGCGTCTTCCACTGGGACCGTATGCGCAGCAATCCTTTCCAGAAATGGAAAGGAGACGTCTCATCTTTAACAGCTGCAGCAGCGTTGCAAATGGGGAATTCCGGATTGAGTGCCATCCATGGTGTGCCCGTCGTGAAGCCGGCATGGGGTGCTTCGCCAGTCCATGGCATGGGTGTGCGACCATTGTCCCGCCCTTTCTTCTGGACGTCCTTGAGCAGATCCGATATATCCGGGTTTTCTTGTCCGGTCTCTCGCACCCGTTTCTCCTTCTCCTCGCGGATATATGTTAACGTGACGACGTCATTGTACTCCTCCAGGTCCCATCCCTTGACGTTCGCCATGCCCAATTCCTGGCCCTGGAAGATGTAAAGCGTACCACTAAGGGTACCCAGGAACATTGCCAGCATCTTGGCTGACACTTTTCGGAACTCGGGGCTATCTGACCCGAAGCGGGAGACTGAACGTCCCTGGTCATGGTTCTCCATGTACAAGCTGTTCCAGCCACCGTGCTCGTGCATTATGGTCTGCCAGTTGTTGAATATCTGTTTAAGCTCAGGAAGAGACCAGGGCTTCCAGCCCAACAGACTGTTGGGGATGCGATCGATGTCCATGTGCTCCCATTGAAAGATCATGTCAAACTCATGTCGCGACGGGTGGACGTAGTCGAGTGCCATCTGTGAGGCGGGTACATAAGGTGTTTCACCGACGGTCATGGCGTCGTAGTTTGCGAACGTGGCGAGATTCAATTCACGAAGGTATTTGTGGACGTTGCCAACATTCAGATACAGGTGCATTGCTGGCTGGCAGTATGTGGACGGATCGACAACCTCGGCGTCGGGAAATCCCTCTTTCTTGCCAATGTAATTAATGGCATCGACCTGATGAAGAGATGAAATGTTAGCACTGATTGCATTCAAGATAGCCCTTTTGGAATTATGCTCGGCCTACCCTAAATCCATCAATACCATTCTCCAACCAGAAGTTTACGATATCGTGGACCGCCGTTCTGACTTTAGGATTCTCCCCTACACCAATTCATTCATGGTCAGCATACAAAAGTCAAACTTCCTCGAGGAGGGGGGTGAGGGGACCACCTACAGTTGAGATCCGGCTGTTCCTTTGTGAAAATGCGAAGATAATACTCTTGAGTGTCCTCATCCCACTCCCAAGCAGATCCCGTTCCAAAGAACGAGCGCCAATTGTTCGGGGGCAGTCTATCCCCGTTTTCGGCATACCTGGCTGGCTTCCAGTAATACCAGTCGCGTTTCGGATTGTCGCGACTGGACCGCGACTCGACAAACCACTGGTGATCGATGGAGGTGTGGTTCACGACCAAATCCATGATCAGTTTCATTCCAGCCTTGTGCACCACGTCCCGCAGAGACTTCCAGTCCTCCATGGTACCGTATTCGGGGTTGATGGCCCGGTAGTCGGCGATATCGTAGCCCATGTCATGTTGAGGGCTTACATAGACGGGGCAAAGCCAGAGCACATTCACGCCTAGGTCTTTGAGGTAAGGCACCTTGGAAATGATTCCATTGATGTCGCCCACTCCGTCGCCGTTGGAGTCACAGAAGGACCGAGGATAGATCTGGTAGATCACAGCCTCGCGCCACCACTTGCTATCGACTCCGGTGCCATTCGGGGCAAGTATGGCTGAGTTCCTATCGTCGGCCATGAGGTGAGGCGAGCTGTGAGCGCCGCTCGAAGTAGTACAAAGGAAGTATATTGGAGGCGCCAAACAAGAGCACAGACGATAAGGAATAAAAAGCGAACCAGTAAAAGCAGATAACTTTCCAAAGCCTATTCACCTCTCAAAAAAATTCCGCATTATTTCCCAATTGTTAAATAATAACATTAAGATTAAAAAAGATATGCTTATCGCTGCCCATCGGCCACGGGCAGCGTCGTTGCGCGTTGGGCAAGCGTTGGCCGTGGGGCAAACTCCCACGTTTCATGGGTCCTAAGGTTGTCTCCACAGGAACTTTCTCCGAGCAAGCGATAAAGCTTGAGATGCATGACTATATATATGGCCAAGAAGTCACGCCGATATCCTGCTATGCATTCTCTCAATTGGTCTCTGCATTTGTGTGCCGGCTTCTTGTCTTGACCGACTCGATTCTTAGCTGCTGTTGACATGGCTTCCAAGTTCGCGCTGCGAAAGCCGGCCTTGCTCAGGGAACTGACCCTGCGCGTGCTGGCGATATACCTTTTTGTTTCGGTGAGATACAATACCTCTTCTGCCTATTCATTGAACTATACTGACACGGTCTATAGTTTGGCTCAATTGTACGTCTCCCAACATCAGGCTATTGGCATTGAAAGCAGTCTAACACATGCCGTTTTATTCATACAGAACTTTGGCTTCGACATTTCCTGGTGGTCGTCATGCTTGGGCGTCACCGAGTTCAAGGATAAGTACGGTGTCTCGCCCGGACCCGGTGAAGCCAAGGTGATCCCCTCGAGCTGGCAGTCTGTGGCAACAGGAACACCCAATGCCGGCATGGCCATCGGCTGCTTGATAGGCGGTTATGCCAATCAATGGCTGGGTAGGAAGCGGACAATTGCCTTGCTGTCCGTCATTGCCATTATCGGAATCACCTTGCAGGTGTCTATTGATTCGTATTGGGGGATTGTCGCCGGACGGACAATTAACGGTCTTTCAGTCGGTAGGTTTAGACATGGAGCATAGGATAGGAGAAATAGTGGCTAATTTCATTGTCTCACAGGAATGGAAGCCAACGTGATCCCAACATACAGCGCTGAACTGGCTCCTCCCTCCATCCGCGGCCAGCTCGTGAGCTTTTACCAATGGTGGCAGATTTTGGGAAATATTCTTGCAAGCTGTTGCATCTACGGAACGTCGATTCACCTGAGCGGGCAGTGGACTTACAAGACAGTTATGATTGTGCAATATGCAATCCCCGTCATCCTTCTTTCCGGTGTTTGGTTCATGCCTGAGTCTCCCCGATGGCTGTTGCAAAAGCACCGAGACGACGATGCTCTACGCGCCCTGTCCAGCGTCCGACAGGGCTCTGCCGATGCCGAGGCAGTGGAGGCCGAGTTTGTGCTGATGAAAACAGCGATACGCCAGGAACAGGAGATGCATAGTGCGTCTAGCTGGCGGGATGTGTTTGTCGGCCCGAATTTGCGTCGTACCATGATAGCGACTGGTGTCCAGGTCTTCCAACAGATCCAGGGAAACTCATTTATGAACAACTACCTTGTTGTCTTCCTTCAGCAGATTGGAATCACCAACTCATTGAGTGTCTACATTGCCAGCAACTGCACTCAGTTGGGTGGTATCACCATCTCATTCCTGCTGCTCGACCACTTCGGACGACGACCAGTGCTGTTTATCGGAGCGTTCCTCATGGCAATGTTCATGTTTATAATCGGAGGAGTGGCTGCATATACACCGGGTGGCATCCATGGATCAAGCGCTCAGGGCTGTGTTGCGGCCATCCTGCTCTATCAGGCCGTTGCGGCCGGAGCCTGGGGATCATGCACCTGGACAACGACAGCCGAGGCCTCGACGCAGCAACTACGTGAGAAGACGATCATGTTTGCAACATTCTGGAGCTTCGTCGTGGTGATTCTCGTGACGTACATCAATCCGTATGTGCAGGATGCGGGATACGGCGACCTTGGGGCTAAGGTTGGATTCGTATTCGGCGGCTGCTCGATCGCGTCGATGATTTGGGTTGCGTTTTTCCTGCCGGAGCTCAAGGGACGCAGTCTGGAAGAGCTCGATGAGATGTTTAATGCCAAGGTATCGGTGTGGAAGTTCAAGTCATACAAGTGCAGCGGTATTGGCGCTTCAATCACCGAGGTTCAGAATGGGAATGCCGATGCCAAGGAGGTAAGAGAGGTTCTAGCTGTGTCGGAGGAGAAACCTAAAGCTAGCGTGTAGGCTTGGGAGAATAGAGCAGATACGAACTGTATATTAGCAGAAAGACGTGTAATCTAGATAAGTTTGGAGATTGAGGCAATTCACATGAAGGACAACGAGGCTAAGCCTGTTTGGTATTGGTGCCCACCTTAGCTTGGAATAGCATCATCATCGTTGCTCCGCAGGTCTTTTTTCGAGCAGTCACGATCACCTTAAACAAATTCTTTTAATTTTTCGCCCTCCGGAGTGACTAGTCAATTGCGCAGAGCTCCTGTATTTCTAAACCGTATACGAATCGTACAGCTGAGTGCGGCCACCTCCACTCCACGGCACGCGATAGTCAGGTACCGACGAACCTTCAATATCTACAGCGCGCACTCCTCCAACGATAAGCTTTCCATACGCTCTACTTTCCTCCACGGACTCCCAAACGTCCCTCTCTCTCTATCGCGTATCCAACGCCAAAACAAGTTCGCCATGAGCTCAGGCACAACCCCCGTCGGCAACAATGCCGAAAGCCACAACGCAACGACCCCGGCAACAGCAGCTGGAGCGCAACAAGCAGGGCTCGACAACGTTCTTCCCAAGGTGGCGGGCGGCGCACCGGCGCGGATATACTTGAATGAGAAGATTGTGCCATATCTATTAGAAGGAATGAAGGATATCGCAAAGGAGCAGTATGTTAAGAGACCTCCCGCTATTCAATTCACGCACACAACACACAACACAAGTGGCGTTCAACTGCAGATACAGTTTGACTAACAAGTACACTTTATTTCCTATTAGACCGTCAAATCCACTGAAAGTCCTTGGAGAATTCCTCATTCAGAAAAGCAATGAAATCGAGCAGGGTCGAACAGATTGAAGGGTGGGCATTAGGCAGATTACACATTCGAAGTGTTTTGTCTTGGGAATTGCATATATGGAGTATGGCGCAACAATGTACTATAATTTGGAGGGTTTCTTATCCATCGGTTTCTTCATGGGATGATATTATTGTGGTTCCATTTTTACGACACAAACCTTGCTGCCAAACTTGAACCATCAATCAAGCTGGCGGTACGGTTCAAGATTGTACTGTTGATAAGAGCATACCATCTGTCGTTGTCGCGTCTTGTATAAATGTTACTACAGTTGTTAAGGTAGGGACAGCTGCGAAAGATTCAATAAAAGCAATGTTCATTCAAGTTGTTTTATGCTATAGAAAGAAAGGCCTACTGGAAACACCTACATTTCAGCGGAAGAATAAAAGCATTGGATATCGATAGTGGCTTGACCTAACGTTCATGTTAGCAATCACTCTCCTCAGTAGCTCACCTACCTAGATATAAATTGGCCTTAATGCTGATCTTTGGCGATATTACGACTCTGTTGTTAAAATGACTGGAACACGAGCAGAGCGGCGATATAGAAACACCGCACATGATATTGACAGCGTGATCAAGCCGGTATAAAAATATCGCAACTGGTGATGGGGAAATGGCGAGGCTGTGGCTTGATGCAAATCTAAGTGATAAAAGGCAAGGATTCGAGCTGTCTCTTTTCTCTCTGCGAAGTCGCAAATGATCCAGTCGTTACGTGTAATAAAAGTTTCGAATACGGCGCACATAAGCTGGCTATCGATTTAGGATCATACCGGAAAGTTGCAACGTAGCAGTGCTGTCCAGGACGACCACGGTCATATTACAACGCAGTATTTAAGAAAGCTGATTTTTTGTTTTCCCCTTTCCCGTCGCCAAAACATGCCGAGAACAAGTAAATAAAAACATCATGGCGGAGCGCAAACTGACGACAAGATTGTGTAAGAGTTGATACAGGTCGGTGGTGAAAGATGTCTGGCGATGTTTTCGTACGGTAGACGTGCCAAAGCCGTTATTCTCCTTTTTGGATTCTCCAACGCACAGAGATGATGAAACATGGAATATTATGAGGCGTGTGCTGACCGTAACCCTTCGCGCCTGAGCCCAGCACGAAAAAGAACTGAACATACCGAGGAATACAAAGAAAGAATTGAAACTTGAGAAAGAAAAGGGTGAGAGCCAAAACAAACCATTTTAGGGTGGCCTGCCAACTCAAGTCCTGATCAAGTGTCGTTTACAGGGCCCTGCGAACCACCTACCTAGTGCTGTATCTCTCCTCTCCGCGGCCTTCGTAAGACCGACCACCACCACCGCTGCCACCACCGTTGTAAGGTTCACGGGCTTCACGCGGAGGAGCCTGGTCGTAGCTGGGAGGGTTTGCATCACGGTCGTAATAGCCGCCACCACGACGGTCTTCACCACCACCACCGCCACCACCACGGCGCTCTTCTCCACGAGGGTAGCGTTCCTCACGAGAAGCGTACCGGTCGCCACCAGCGCCACCGCTACCACCAGCACCACCACGATAACCGTAATCATCGCGGTAATCATCACGGCGGCCATAGTCGCGTCCACCACCTCCACGGTATCCATAGTCATCGCGGGAATCACCACGTCGGCCGTAAGAATCGTAGCGGCCATATCGGTAGTCATCGTAGCGGCGAGAACCACCGTAACCACGGCGGTCATCATAACGATCACGGCCTCCACGGGGAGGACCACGGCGGCCACCACCGAATTCTAATAAAAATTCGTCAGTAACATTTGGCAATTGAGAATTGCAGATAGCTTACCTCGCTTAGGTGGGCCAAAATATTTGCCAGGTGTAGGTGTACGGGGACGGCTACGACGAGCTTTCTCAATGCTCAGAGTGAGGCCATCAATAACTTCGCCCTGCAGACCTTCCTTGGCAGCGTCTGCTTGTTCAGCTGTAACCATTTTCACGAAACCAAATCCACGTGACTCTTTGGTGTGAGGATCAAGCATGATAGAACAGCTCTCAACGTCGCCGTATTTTTCAAAGAGTCGGGAGATGTCTGCTTCGGTGAGACGAGGGTGAATTCCGGTGACGAACAGGTTGGAGCCTGGGTTAACGGCCCCTTCGTCATCATTTTCAGGCGCGCCTTTCCTGGAGTCACCTGCTGGAGCTCTGTTCATTGTTAGCTTTAAAAATATTCTTTTTTAGGATGTCGCCACTTGAAGGTAGTTTCATTACCTGTCATCGTCACGGACTGGGGAAAGACTGCGATCACGGTCGGCGCGTGAATCACCACGGGGAGAGGCGCTACGGTCGCGATCATAGCGACGGTCGTCTAGGCAGCGAGTGATTAGTCGAGCTGAGAATTAAATTGAAAATATTGTAATAGGAGTCTTCAGACTCACCGTCATAGCGACCGTTCTCGTTTTCGTACTCCATGGCTGACATTTTTGCGATGGGTTTGATGGAGTTAAGTGATAAAAAAGAGAAGAAAGAGCAGGTCGAGATTTGGAAAAGAACGACTCGCGCTAGGACCTGGTCTTGGCGTTACCTCAAGGAAGACCAGAAAGCTGTCAACAAACGAGCCTTTATTGGCAAAAAAAATCGAATGATTTCCAAGAATGTCAGTGAGTGAGAGATCCAACTTCTGGGATGTTGAGAAGATAAAAAGAAAAGAGGCAGGAGTGAGGTAAGGGAAAGTGCTGCCATAGCTACCGTTCGCCTCACTTGCTCAGAACTGAAGGCAGTCGCCACGGATGACACCATTGGTCCATTTAGCTGAGTCATCTTTCCTCCCAGGCAGCCAATCACGAGGGACTAATTGCTGTAGGCCTAGGGCATTTTGAGGTTTTATTTAACCATCTTCACATTGTAGATCCTTTCAGATACACACAAATAGGTATGATTGTGTTATAAACTATGCTATTAATAAGTTACATGCCACCTGGACTACAAAATATCAAAATAACCCCGTCTGTGACGCAGAAGATTCCTTTTGCCATGCCATATCACAGTCCATTCGTCACAATACGCCCAGTATACCATTTAGAAAAAACTCCTTAGTTGAATCCCCGCCGCCGGCGTGTGCGATGAACCTTGACGGGTTCAGGCACATCGCCATTGATTATCTCTGAATCACCGTTCGCCAACTTCATGCCATCTTTGCCTTCGCTGCTTATCAAGCCCTCTAGCTCATCCTCGTCGAGTTCACTTAGTTCTTCGCTCATACACCGCAAGACATCACGACCAGTCCATCGTTCTTCATGTATTGTGGTTCCAACTGGGTCGAATGGTTGCATATACCATTGTATCCCTCCTTGAGCAAGTGGCCCCTGTTGTTGGTCGCCTTGGGAGCTGAGTGGTGGTGTCAACGGGCCACGCGGTGGTGCTAGGGCGGCGTGAGCATTTGATTGAGAGACAACACTATCATTTTTGTTGATGTCATTGATTGTGTCTTCAATAGCAATCTCTGAAGCATCGATTGGTTCATCCCCTTCACGATCACTGGAGGGTGCTGTGATAATTGTGCTTTGGTTGTGACCGTCACCATCTGGCGCTTCAATATCCCCGTTCGGTCCAGTCACTGGTGTATGTTCTGCCACTTCCATTTCTACGGGCTTTGAATCATCTTCGGTTTCAGCTTCGAGTAGCCCATTTGTCACCGCACCATCGTCAAATGAAGCATCGGCAGTCTCGACAATAGATATCCTCCGCGACAGGACACCGCTTTCGAAAATGGCATCAAGCTCTTTGAGCTCTTTTTCAAAAGGCAAACCACTAAGCTCGGTCTCCTTGCGAATAGCATCTTCGAGAAATGGTTGGATTAACTTTATTATTCTCTTTGCTAGTTTCCTTTTCTCTCGTTGGTCCAACGAAAGTTCTGGTGCTCGGCCAGTCATTTGTTGCTGAAGTTCTGCTGTGTCCTCAGCTGGCTGAGTACCAATCTCGGTGGTAAAGATATGGGCTAAATCGGCCGAAAATATGGCCACAGTCGTGTAGAATCGTGCTTCTAAGCGGGCACGTACGGCTTGTAATTTCAAATGAAAAACCCCCTTGGGATCAAGACTGGCACAAAGTTAGTGAAATGCTAGTTAAATAAATGAATACAGTTGAAACTCACGCTTGGATCTTCTCGAAAATTGGCCACAGTAAGGGAGGTATAGGGAAGTAGACAGTATCGATAATGTTACGGAGGGTTTCAGCGTCTTCGAGCTTGGCACTCTCGCGTTTCTTAACATCCTCACAAAGAGTGCGAACTCTGTCAACATCTGAAGACAGTCGTTCTGCAAAATCAATACGACGCTGGAGACGGGAGAGACCAATAGGACCCATGCCAGCGAAATTGCGCCTGGTCATCTCCATAGACGAAAATGTCTCCAGCTGAAGCTGTAGACGCTTTAACAAGGCGGCTCCTCGCCGAGCTTCCCGCTTCAGTGTCCAGTACTTACAAGCATCCTCCGCATATTGCTTCCGTTGACGCACGGCAAAGCGTTGCAACGAAGCCACGACTGAATTCAGCACTGTTTGGGGAATGACTGGTGCCCCGGAGGCTAGCCTCCACGCAGGTTTTTGAGGTGTAGTTCGTTTTCGTTTGTTGCTACCCGCATTGAAAGTCAGGTGTATGTTTGGACTTTGGTGTACATGACCTTCTGGCGCCTCGCTTCCATCTGGAAGTGACGGTCCGAGAGCAAGAGCAGCCGCCTGGCTATCGCCCCATCTTTTTCCATGCATTGTATTTTTGTAATATTCCACTGCTTCGGCATAGGCCATATCGGTTCCATGTTCTTTTCGCCAGTCCGGTGGTACATGTTTATGGCAAAAAGCTTTGAGCATGTGAGAGTCCATGATTGCAGAATTATGCCCAGTCTTCATCTTCAAGTACAACTGAGATCGCCTTGCACAAGTGACGTGGAAGGCTACAAAACAGTTTTTGTTGCTGCACTGAATTGAAGCCCCCATTCGCTGCTTGCATATATAACACTGAAGCTTCCATCGGCTCTTTGGTACTTTTTCAACATCTGTGACAGGTTCCATGAGGGACTGATTGCCAATGCCCACCTCTGGAATCCAGATAGAACAGAGCAGGTGTGACCATTTTGACGTGTTTGTTTGTTTGAAAGCACCCTCTGTATTCGGACAGAAAATACAATTTGGGGACCCTCGTCCGATTAGCTGGCATTTGCGACACAGCCATTGACCTTCTGGGATATACGGGACACCGTAACACTCCTGGTGTACAGCGAGGTCGCATCCATCACAAAATACGATAGCATTGGAATTTTCGCAATCTCCATCGTCACAAACTGCGCATTTACTGTCTTGTTCTTCTCCAGCTCCGACTGGCTCGCCATTAACAGCAGCAGCGGAGCTTGAGCGCGGACGTTGTGTTTGCGGTGGCTTGGGATTTGGCTTTGGTATTTTCTTTTCTAGAGCATACCACTCCTTTTCGATTTTGGTCATGGTGATTTCGAATATGGCTGGTTTTATCGACTCCAACTGATCAATCTTTCGTTTTGTGTTGTAATCTTCTAACCATTTTTCATCTTGCTCATCCATGTCATACTCCACCCTGCCGACGCCCAGCGAGCCAATAGCCGCATTGGTATTATCATCCGTGACAGGCGGATCTAGATCTAGATCTTCTTCGATAGCACCTTCTGCCATACGGAAAAGCCGGCGATCATGACGCACGAACAAATCACTTTCTTGATAGCCAACGCTAGCCATGGTACGATCCACATAATTTTGCTGGCTAACGCCTTTTTGCTCATAACGAACAAATGGATCTCGAAGATGAAAATTAGGCTTTGGGAGAGTAAGCCTCTCGCGAGGATTTGGTCCTGGAGGCGGAACGACTTTTGGTTGCTCTGGGGTAATGATGGCGCTGAGCATCGCATCTGGGCGTCGTGGAGGACGGCCCGGTCTTCGCTTAGGAGGTGTTTGAGGAACCGCAGGAACAGCGATAGCAGAGAGATCAAACCCTTCGGGAGTCGAAGGTGAACCGTTTGTCAGCTGCCCATTCGAAACAGGCTGTTGTGGTTTGTTGGCGCCATCCACTTCTTCAGCACTGAAAACTGCAAACTTGGCTTCAATATCTAGATCGGGATGGAACTCTTCCCATCCACGTTCCTCGCGGGGTTTATATCCATCTCCTTGTTGAAGTGCCAAAGCCGCAGCGGTAGCGGAGCTGTAACGGCCTCGACTTTGAGTGCGTTCTCTTCGAGGGCGAGTGGAGGGTGGCGTGGCTACAGGAAGCGGGGTGCTGACGATAGCAGGAGCTGCTTCGCGTCGAGGACGTGGGGAGGAATGGTTCTGGACCGGGATAACGGGGTCTTGCACAGGAGTAGGTGGTTTTCGTTCAGCAACAACATCTATTTCCACAAATCTGCCGCCGCCTCCAGGTCCACCAGGGATATATTTGCGCTTCTTCTGCGGAGGGCCATCAGTCGGGGTTGAGTTCCCATTTCGTGGATTTCGTAGTGGCGCCATCGACCGAGACGACGATGTTCGTCTTCTTGGCAGCGGTGCCATAATCTGGATATTATCTTCAAAACCTGGTGTCGCGCAGTTGTTATGCAACCGTAGTTACTGGTTTTTTGCACGAGCGAAGGCCAGGGGCTGGGTGTGTTTCCCAGCTCAAAAAGGCCAAATATCAAAGGAAAGACGCGGTTAAGAGCTGCACTGGCCGACACACATGCCTGAAAGATGTCGGAGCTGTCGCCCAAAAAAAGCCAACTCGTCAGGAGCTTGTCGCAGCCTCGCGTAAAAGACTCGTTGCGACAAAGCCGTCAACGTGCCGTGTTGAGTCTCGAAGCACGGGGTATCTGCGACTAGCCTGTTGTGGTTAGTGCGGGAATGAGTAATAATTCACTAGCCTTATACGGTAAAGCCCGCTTTCCCGCTGTCTTTTTGGCTTCCGACTGCCGAGTCCCTTCCCTCTTTAAAGGTCGACAACACGCAAACATCATTGTTAGCAGGGAAGACTACAATCGAGACACCAGAACAGCTAGTGTTATTCAGCTTGCAGTCGGAATTTGCTCCCTTTTGCCTCCTCAAAATTCAAAATTGTCTACCATTGGCTGACGTAGAGAGAGCATAGCGTTTAATCATGGTTCGCTTGCGAAATCGGCAAAGAAACCGAACTCGGTTTCCCCATAGATCTATATCATGGAGGCGCCATGACGGCGTAGATGGAGCTTCTGCATTCTCTCTAAATGAAAATTGAAAGGATCACAGCTTTTTGAAGATGGCATCTTTTATAGAAAGCAACTGGAGTTCGCTCACTCGAGGTATCAAAGGTTTAGCCATAGCCTTTGCCGTGGTTACATTTCTCCTCCTTCGATTTGTTTACAGAAGTTTGCTCTACCCAAGATTTTTCACTCCTCTAAAACAAATTCCTCTGGTTCACGCGTCTTCTGCAAACGACGCTGAGGATGAGCCATCCATGTTAAGAGGGCAGATGGCACAACTGCGCCATTCTAGTCAAACAGTGCCGAACAATGGTCTTCTCCGATTCTATCAAAGTGACGGACAGGAAAGAATACTGGTGACCGGAGCAAAGGCTTTGAATGAAATATTGGTATTGAACTCTACTCAGTTTGTCAAACCTAAAGTCATCCGGCGTCGACTTTACACCGTCGCTGGTAACGGGTTACTCTTGGCTGAAGGCGAGGTACACAAAGTACGTAGCCTCTTTTCTTTTTGCAATATCTTCAATTGAAACTCGACTCCAGAAGTTAATTTTGTTCGGTGCAGGCACAACGCAAAGACTTAATGCCAGCGTTTTCATTCCGCCATATTAAAGACTTATACCCAGTTTTCTGGTCAAAGTCAAAAGAACTGGCTGAACTTCTCGAAAAGGAAATCCACGGGAAAGCTTCCTCTGAGTCAAATGTGGTTGTGATGCGAAGCTGGGCTACTCGAGCCACACTTGATATTATAGGTCTTGCAGGCATGGATCATGACTTTGGATCCTTGCAGGACCCAAGTAATCCTCTTACCCGACAATATCAGCAGATGCGCCAAATGCCATCTCGTATTGAAGTCACCATCGGCATTATCTTGTCTCTATTCACCTCTCGCGCTGCATATATCGTCATGAGTCTTCCAACAAAGCGAAGAAAACAAGCGAAAGCAGCATCCGATTATGTTCGGAAAGTCTGCCGAGATCTCATCGAGGAAAAACAGAACAAACTATATTCCTCCAATTCAGATACAGACGTGGACATTATATCTGTTGCATTGCGAAGCTCTGCATTTACCAACGAGAACCTCGTTGACCAGATGATGACCTTCCTTGCTGCAGGCCACGGCACAACCAGCCACGCACTCCAGTGGTCTGTCTACGCCCTTTGCAAGCACCAGGACATTCAGACTCGTTTACGAAAAGAGATCCGTGACAACCTGTCTCCGATTAGCGACTTGGAGTCTGCCATAACGGCTAGTGATATTGATAACCTTCCATATCTTCACGCATTCTGTAACGAGGTCCTCCGCTTTTACCCTTCTGTCTCTACCACGGCTAGAGAGGCTATATGCGATACCACAATTGCAGGATATCACATTCCAAAGGGAACGGTGTTTAGAATCCCAATGGGGATAGTCAACCACGATGTTGAGCTTTGGGGCCCGAATGCCTCGGTCTTTGATCCCGAGCGTTGGATAGGCCAGGGCCGGGCCAACTCTGGCGGTGTTCAGAACCATATTGGATTTCTCACCTTCCTTCATGGGCCGAGGAGCTGCATCGGATCCAACTTTTCAAGGGCAGAGTTGGCATGTCTGGTGGCAGCGCTCGTCGGGAAATTTCACATGGAACTTGAGAATCCTAATGTAAAGATCGGCTTGAACACTCACGGTATTGGCAGTGCTCCACAAGATGGTGTCCGCACAAGGTTGGAAGTTCTAGATGGGTGGTAAAGCAGCTATGTATGAATGAATCTATGTATAAAGGCGGTTTTTTCAACAATCAAATCTAGCCCCAGTTTGTAGGTCACAATGTATCGATTTTTTTTCACTCTATACAGAAAAGAGCCTACATGTTATGACGTATTTTGGGGCATACATAACAAACACTCCATGATCCTAAAAACCCCTTTCTTGCATTACCTGCATGAAGAAAAAGGCAGTTGCAACCGCTTCTCCCCCTTTTTTGCTAGCTATTACCCCCATTCAACTTGGCCATGGAGGAATTTCTACCCCAGGCACCAACTTTTTACCCCCGGACAATTGCAAGCCCCCACCTACTATACACTAACTCCTCATATGAATTGTACGATCTTCCAAACAATCATCATTCCAATTGATACCATTTGTGGGCATTCAAGTTCACAATGGATACACAAGAAAATGTTCCTCACACTGGATCCAATGTTCCCCCAGAAAACGTTTTCCTCCTTATCCCAAACCTTGTCGGTAAGCTCGTACCTATTCAACATTCAGACGATGATACTAACGTACTAGGATATGCACGCATTTCTCTCGCTGTCCTTTCACTTTACTTTATGCCAATTCATCCTCGAACGTGTTCAATTCTTTACAGTGTGTCCTGTCTCCTCGATGCCATAGATGGCATGTTAGCACGAAAATTCAACCAGTCCACGCAGTTTGGAGCCATCCTTGATATGACAATCGATCGATGCACAACCTCGTGTCTTCTGGTATTCCTGGCAGTTGCTTATCCGCGGTGGAGTATACTGTTTCAGTGTTTAATTAGTTTGGATTTTGCAAGTCACTACATGCATGTTTATGCCACTTTGGTGATGGGAACGACCAACCAAAGTCATAAAAAAATCGATAAAAATCGCCCCTGGGTAATGAGGATATATTACTCCAATGTGGTTGGTATACCGGCGTTGAATGAGTCTATTGCGACCAAGCTAACATATAGTAGAAAGTACTTTTTACCGTCTGTGCGTTCAACGAGCTCTTTTTCATCACTCTTTATCTCCTGTCCTTCTCGACAAACATGCCAGCCAGGGCTCACCCCAATGGACTTGCAGATGGTACCAGGTGCGTCAATTTAAGAAAGAAATGGCTGTAGTAAACGAAATGCTCACCATAAGCATAGGACTGAGTCTGCGAACTTTGATATTTCCCAGGCTATTTTGTGGTTCTCGGGTGCTTTTATGATTTTCAAGCAATATGTCAACATTATCCAAATGCTTGAAGCATGCAAATGGATTGCTGAAGGTGATGTCGAGAGAAGAAAGCAAATGAGGGCTCGTGAAATGCAGTAAAATGGCCCACATATACATATGGAGTCGACTTCTATTCAGCAAAGGCCCGCGGAACGGTCAAAAGGTTTCGAGATGAAGCACACGAAAGGGAGTAGGAAATTATGGCTTTATGTAAAAACCCGATTTTTTCAATCTAGTGAAACAAAATGTATTTATCTTTTCCCCATTGCAGAAAGAAATTACATATGTGATGATGCCTGAGGCTTCCAATTTGGAAGCTAGACCAGAATTGGCGGGTGGGTATGCCGTCGAGAATAAGTCAATCCGATTGGCTGGGCCCATCGCTTCCTTCCCAATCCCAATATGTACGTGCTTTCCATCTCCAAAACAACACAGCACCTCAAGAGTCCAGAGGAATAGAGACATCTGTTCCTTCACTCGCCATGCGAGGTAGGAAACCGAATTTTGTGGCATGCGTACATTGCCGTCAGATGAAAGTAAGTCTGAACTACCATTTCATTGTGTCTGTCTGACTGTATATATATCAGTTAGGATGTGATCTTCCATCCAAATTTCCTGCTGGATGCTCAAGATGCACCAAGGCTGGGAAGTTTTGCTCGGTAGACCCTACCTTTAAGCGGACAAAGCGAAGACAGTACGTTGGTAAAGTCCCAAGGCTGCATTCAATTGATAATTCCTGACCATAGCCCAAAAGACGACTCCAACAGGTGGAGGAAGAGTTGCGCGAGGCGAGAAATAATTTAAGGGAACGATCAAAAGATAATATTCCCAATGAATCGCAACCTCCGCATCTACTAACAACGGATGTGGAAACCCCCCTAGGTGGCATGTCAAACCAACCACTATCGATAGAACCTGTTGCATGGCCCTCAAGTAGGTCAATTGGGGGAGTGGAACTAACAGCTTCCCAAATCCAGGAACTTGTTACGGAGTAAGTGTGACAAGGAAAACCATCTATCTGGATACTGACGAAGTATTCAACAGATTCTATCAATTTTATCATCCATCCTGTGCCATACTGCCGCCATCATCGTCATTCATTGCTTACTCCAATGAATGCCCAATTCTCTTCTGGACAGTTATGTTCACAGCAATGAGAGGTAGATCAGATTATAGACAGCTCTTCTTGTCTCTCGTAGACGAGATTTATACCATGGCCTATGCCTGCATTCGCCCGAGAAACAGATCATTTCATTCCATACAGGCCCTTTTATTGCTTTGTTACTGGCCTCCTCCTTTTGATATGTTGTCTGATGATCCGTCTAATGCTTTTATCAACATGGCGACACATGCTGGTTTACGGCTTGGATTGCATCGGCCAGGGTACGCGAAGGAGTTCGACCGAAAAACACAAATTGATGGGAATATGCAGATCCTTCGTCAGACAACATGGGCTGTCTGCTTCATCACCAACGTAAGGTAATGTCTTCTACTGTATTCAATTTTTCTAAACGACCATGGGACTAATAGAAAGGTAGTGTCAATGGCCAAAGTGGTCTTCCGCCTACTGTTAGATTGGACCGTGGTCTTTTAGACATGCTCGCTACGAAACCCACTTGGCTTCCAAATACGTTATACTGTCAACTACAGATTGCGCGTCAAAGTCTTAACATGTTTTTGACGCTGGGAAATTGCGAGTTATCCAATACTGGCTTACTTCCCAAACCACAACCCGTTATCCAACTATTTGAGACTCAACTACGCGCCCTCGAATTAGAGTTATCAGTATCTTGGCCGGAACACGATTATGTTAGCTTTTGTGCATGCAAGACGGTATTGTACGTGCTTGCTCTCGCTGCTGCCGATAGCTCTGATGATGAATCTCCCCTGATTGAGAATGAAACGCGACCGCATTGGGTGCTTCAAATATACATGGCTTCAATGGCCATTGTCCAGACCGTATCAACGCTTCAAAACCAACTTCTCAAAACACCAACACGCGTATCAAAAGCTTTAGCTGGTGCTGTGGCTTTTCTTATTTTACTGAAATGCTCCAAGTACCATCACCTAGTTGTGGACAGTACATTAACTGATGGAATCCGACAAGGATGGGATCTCCTTCGCGGCGCGGCAATTACGCCGGATGATTTTATGACACGAGTTTATTCAGGACTTGAGCGCTTGATCAAGTATTCCGAGACACTGAAGCCGGAGGATAAGACCCAGGAACTGTTGAGCGCCAAAGCGAGAATGGGTTATAATGTAGCACGAAGCATTTCGTTTCTCCTCCAGGGAAAAGTCCCGAGACAAACACAAGAGAATACGTTACCAAACGATGGACTTGAAATATCGGCGGATGACATTATTAACGCCGAAGATGCCAATATCTTTCTGGATTTTGATTGGGACGACTCGTTATTAGGCCTCTTCACCTAGGGGCAATTACTACTAGAAGTAGTCTCTGTACACCGTGGGAGTCAACAAGTTATAATCATATTAATTTGTTAACAGCCCTGGGCACCTTGGTAGCAAGAATGTTGGCCTACAGAGGGTCCTCCCCCTCCAGCTAAAGCTGAAAATATTCACAGCAGCATTTTCAGCATGAAAGACTTCCGAGGTCATTAATTCTCGCCAAAAATGCTCCATCTCGGGATTTGATGGCGTGGGGGCACGGCCTCGGGCTCCACCCCACTCTCGTTGGGGGGAGATTTTCTCTCACGTCACCCGCGTGCAATATCCGACTCTTTAACGGGCGGCAGAAAGCCCTGGCCCTCGTGCAAAGGTAAGAGCCGCAGATAAACGCGCGGTGCCTCCGTCGGAGTCTCCGTGGCGGGGTTTGCTTGACTGAGATTGAGATTGATAATGATTGTCATGATAAAGCCGAAAAAGAAGGTTTGGTACCTTCGCTGCTTTTGTCTGAAAAGGGATATTTCGCCCTTTCTCCGAGCCGATTGATTTACCTTGGTACTCATATAAAAGACCTATCCTGTCATTATCGGCCTTTACATTTTTTTGGTTACAGTACAGCTGTCATTCTTCTTCTTCTTTTTTTTCTTAGAACCGTCTCATCACGAATTTGCTCCCCTACCTACGGGTTTCTACATCATGCCTCCATTTCTCCCTACCCCCGAAGAGCTCGAGGCGATGAACAACGAATGGTGTGAGCCAAATGACCCTGCAGCTGCACCCGGCTTCACCTACGCGCTGTACGACACGAAAGTTCGTGGCGAGAACAAGCAAAGCAGCTACTGGTACTCCTTACCCGAGGGTTATGACGAGAACCCGTCCGCCACCTACCCCGTCCTCATCTGGCTCCATGGCGGTATGTCGCGTGCCAGTCGGGATTCGAGAAAGGTCTATGACCTCTATAAGCCTGCCATGAAGGCAGGGAAGATGCCACCAACAATCTTGATCCTTCCTCAGGCTCTTCCCGTAGGTTGGTATATCAATAGCATTGACTACGCCTTCCCGATCGAGGACGTTATGATTAAAGACCTTATTCCGCATATCGACGCAACTTTCCGAACAAATGGAAAGCGTGGTATTGAGGGCTTTTCGATGGGCGGATACGGTGCTTCACACTTGGGCTTCACATACAGCAAGCTGTTTCACGGTATCTCGGCGGTAGCTCCTGCCATTCTCCCTTCGCTATCCAATGAGCCCAAGGAACGTGTCTGGGATACCTTCCGAGGTGATCAGAGCTACTACGATAAGAACCACCCGGCATTCATATTAAAGGAAAAGAAGGAGATATTGCGATCGTCTGGCGTGCTGGTTCGACTGCTGTCTGGCGGAGATGACACCCGACTGACCACAGCCATTGAGAACATGGCCGTGCTTATGGATGACGCTGGCGTTGAACATTACAGGAAAGATGTTCCCGGTGCAGGACACGAATACGACCTGATCGTGGGTGGATTGGGCGATGATGCATTCACTTTTTGGGCACAGGCTTTCAATTGATAGACGATAGTTACGCATAGAAACTTGATTGATGTAATGACCATGATGTGTACATAGTGGACTGCGATCCGCCTCTTTTTACTACTCCAAACGATGTAATTTATTCTAAACTGATTGTGTTCTGGCATTCCCGACGAATATTGTGTACGGAGTAGATAGATGTAGGGACGTCTTCTCCAGAATTTATCCCCGCCTGAAAAGTATTTTTTTTGCCGACCAGCAACAGACCCAGCAGGTCCAATGAAAGATCGAGATTTTTATAAAACCAAAATGAGTGGCTGTCAGATGGCTGTGAGATTCGTGCTAATACCCGCAAGGAGCGCGGTGTATAAGCGCAGGAGACTAGTAAGCGGCCTGAGGCCTCTACTCCGGTTGGTTCCCCGCATTTCTGGGCGGTTGCCCCAAGTCCCAAACTTTTGCGTCTCGACTCCGTGTTGAATGACTGTGAGAAGCGCCCATGACTTGGCACGAACGCCGCCCCTGCCAGTGTCAATACCTATCGCAAATTAATAAATTATAGCTACAAGTCTCGCTGCGATTATTTGATAGATGCAGGCATCTTTGCGGACCATGTTCCACGACGGCAGTCCCGACGATGGCTCCAGCCCGGGACATTCGCGCAAACGGCCGAAGATGGCCTTTTCGTGCTCAGAGTGCAAGCGTCGGAAGATCAAATGTGACCGGTAATTTCTATTATCTGCTTTGTCATGTCTTTCCATTGAATGGCCAATACTAATACCGTGCCCGCTTCCATAGGAATGAACCGTGTATCGCGTGCATCAAGAGAGGAGCCGGCGATTCGTGCAACTGGGACGATGCGAAAATAGAACCTTCGCCGCAGCCCTTTGCTCTCAACAGCGACATGCGCGATGTCAAAGAGCGGCTGCGCGCCGTTGAGGAGATCCTGCAGAGCTTACCGGAGGAGCTACGATCGAATTGGCGAAAACGTGGTTTTCCAGAGAAACAAGGCTTTAAGACTGAAATCACCGACGGCGCAAAAGCTTCTACACCATCAACCACGCTTACTGGGACAACAAGCTCACATCGCTCTCGGGATTTATTGGCCACGCCCAGCCAACCGGCGCCCGCAAGCTCCGAAGAGCCTGTACATATACAGCCGCGAGGCTTAGATGAGGACTATAACGATGCTGCTGAGGATGCCGCGGTTGTCTTGGAGCGTGTTGCATTTAATCCGTCTTTGAATAAAACTGGGAATGGCCCGGAGTCGATTATTTCTCACGAGTATTGGAGGGGGAGCATGCTCACATCGAAGACGAATGAGAGGAATAGACTCGACCCAAAGATGCTTGAGGAATACACTACGGCTTTAACAATTATAAAGGCTCCCCAATGGAACCCGGACCTTGAACGATATAACCCGGCAATCATGTGTGATGCTCCTGATGACTCGGGCAGTCCGTCAGAGCTGCTTCAGCGGAGGGTCGTTGCTATCAATAGTCTACTCGCGAATTTGCCGACAATGCGGCAGAGCTATTACCTGGCCTCGTTGTATCGCGACACTGTCGAATGGCGGTATCATGTACTTCAGTAAGACGCCCGTTCAATATTTCCTAGATTCGTTTGGCTAACATATGGTTCCTCAAGTTTCCCTTCTTTCCAAGCCGAACTAGATAGATTTTGGGAGATGGTTTCGCAAAACCGCCATACGGAGGTTGACCCGCTCTGGCTGGCCGTATTCTTCATGGTGCTAGCCCTGGCACTTGACAATCGTCCTGCGACGCTTGGCGACTCAAGCAACCCGTTCCATGGGTATTCACATCAAGACCTAGGAAATCTAATTGACAAATATCATGCCGTTAGTGTTCGAGCACTCTACTTGGGCGATGCCATGGCTATGCCGCGAGTCCGAACAATACAGTATGTAATCTGACCTCTATGCACAACCTTTTCGCTAATGCCTTATGATTTAGAACAATCATACTATTTAACCAGTACTTTCAAACGTCCACCACGTGGAGAAAAGCCGATATGATGCTAAACTGGATAGCATTAGCGGTTCGCACAGCTCAGATTCTGGGCTTGCACACATTAGGAAGTAATCCCGAAATGTAAGCCCTGACATATCTTGTATACCCTCGTCAATTCATCACTCACCCTGATTTCTCTTTTATAGTATGCCCCCCGACGATCCAGCCTGGCCACCTGGCAAAAATGCCGTCAAGCGGCATCTCGCATTGCGAACATGGATGCTTTTGCAATGGGCAGATTGGATGTCCGCGTCCGCACGATTTCGGTGCTACATTATTCACCCAGAGCAATGCACGTCGCAAACAGTGGACAACGTTAATGATTGGGAACTCTCGCCTACAGATTGGCGCTACACGCCGCATCCTCGCGGCGTAATTACCTCTACCTCCTTCGAAGTATATAAATGGAATATTGCAAATATGCTGCGCCGGACGTACGACAAGTTCATCACCCAGGCGGCAACTTTTAGATACTCTACTGGTGAGTGGAAGCCCAACTGGCCTAGTAATTTTCAACGACTGACCAACTTACGCTTCTTGATACAGTTTTGGATCTAGATGCAGGATACCGCAAAATCTTGGAGGATCTTCCGTGAGTCCCTTGTGCATCTACAGTAACATTATGACCACTCGTTTGCTAATCTGCGCCCTCCTGTAGTCCACAATTCAGGTCACCGAATGATTCAGTGGCCAACGAAGATCCCAGAATCCGATGGCAGAGAAGTATGAAAATGCTTTTTTTTAATCGCTGAAATAGGCTAACATATTATTTCGTTAATAGATGTTGCCTTGGAGGGGGTAAGTTTAATCCTAGTGTTGTCTTCTCACAGTTTTCTGACCTGTTTAGATTCATTCCCGGATTGTTCGTCTACACAGACCATTCTTATCACGAAGCTACTCACGAGGTTCCAAGTTTGCGTATTCCAGAGACCAATGTCTTCACTCAGCACGCACCATTGTTGAATGTCATTACAATTTGCGGGATTTAACCACGACGGGGACTTTCTGGTAAGTAGCGGGACATTATATTGTTCTTGGAGTATGAAATCTAACCTTGTTCGGGGCAGGTTTGTGTATTCGCATACTTTAGGCGCTGCTATTGTGCTTTTCCTCGATCTCTTCTGGTCCATTGACAAGTAAGTCAGCTATACTGCTATTCAAAATAGAAGAGCCATCTAACATTCCCCAGTGAACTGCCCCATGTGGAACTCGCTGAGAAGATGAGAATCGTGTCCATGTTGCAAGAGATTTTCTCAAACTCCAGTCAAATTAGCAATCCTAGCCTCAGAACGATCGTGAACTCTTCATCTCGAATCATCAAGTAAGTCCAACTTCCCCCCTATCTCCGTGTTTGAAATGTGCAGATTGCAGCCATGCTGACTTGAGCCAGCGACCTCACTACCGAAGCTAAAACCAGGCAAGCGGCGCAATCCTTTAATTCTAATGGCCAGCTTGTCCCCACAAAGCGCGAGTCGTTTGCGGAAGTCCTTAGGCGCATCTCACGCAATTTGAGCATCTCAAACGGCTCATCGTCCGAAATATGGGACGGCACGGTCCAGTCGCTGCTGAATCCGACAAATATGCCTGTGGCCAACGTGGTTGGTGGGTCTATAAACCAGGCTGCTGGTACTTGGGCAGACCCCAACCAGATTGCACAAGATCGTCTTAATTCTGGTTTCTACTCAGCGCTGGGTGTTGAGGTTAGTTTTCCTCATGTCGTGTCAAACGTGTCTCGATAAATGCTAACAACCAACCTACAGAACCACGATGCCATTAGCCACCCAGCATTTGCCAGCTTATGGACTCTGAATACCTCACCTTCATCTCATGGTGAATCGCCCGGCGATTCTCAATTGGATTTGTCGGCTATTTTTGGTAACCAAATTGCTGGCTCCCATGATGAACGTTCCGCTCCCACAGTCGACGACCAAGAGATTTGGAAATTCCTCGTCGGCTGACGAACGAACACTTTGTCTTTTGAATTTCAAACGACCGATATTCGACTGTCATACCCATGAGCGATGCTGTAAATAATACACGAGTTCACGTCCAAGTGCACATAAGGGAAACGGTTGATCTCATCCTGACCTATCATGGGCACGTCGAATATATATACCACCTCTACAAGATCGATTCCTCGACTCCGACATAATTTATTCCCACAAGGCGCATGTATTGCTGATTAGTTTGCTAAAGCGTTATTTTATTAATATATACCCAATGATATACCAGACCAGTCTTTTGTCAACATCTTTTCCAAATCCTGTAACGCCTGTAAATGCCACGAAACAATTGATACCCAAGAAGAAAAGAATTGCACAAACAACCAACCCGATTCGCCAACCTCATCTGCCACCCCTACCTCCTCCACCAGCAGCCTTTGCAGCGGCGGCAGCTTTACGCCGCGGTTCCACGGTAAAAACAGTGCCAACTTTGGCTGCAATTAACCAAGCAGCGAGAATGGGCAAGGACAACGAGAGTGGATAGGCGCCGCCCTGAGACCATATATGTTGCTCAGCGAGCCACATGGCATGAGCTGGGAAGAAGTAGCTGACACGGTAGAAAACGTTGGACAATTCGATGGGGCTACCGGCGCTAGTTACTGTGTTGATGCCAGGCTTGCGTTAGAAATGTTGGCTGGAGAGAAAGGGGACATGACTTACCGTTGGCAATCATCCATGTAAACATGCAGTATGGCATATATTGCTGTGGAATAAAAGCGGTCATGATGTCTAGCACGTCGAATATGATCATGGAAAAGACCCAGTATAGAGTCCACAAAGCGAACAAGAGTCGTTCGTTTATAGGGTACGATTCTTTGAACATCATTTGCCATGCCGTAAGACACAATCCGGCAAAGCAAGCCCACGCCGTGGAGATGGGTAGTCTTTTCTTGAAGTAGTCTACTGTTGAGACATTGTGGAAGCGACCGAAAGCCATGGAGAGGGTGTTGAGTGACATCAAGAACTGCATAAAGCACTCCAATCAGACTTGATAATTGAAAGCTTCGGAGACATCTACTCACAAAAAACTGGCAGAGAACTACCACGACAATCATAAGGGTGTTGAACACTGTTCGGTCTCCGAATGTGAATGAACCGTAGCTGGTGTCGATGTATGTATAGCCTGTTGGTTCAAGAATGGTGTGAACCTGAGCTGATGACAGCCTTGTATCATTGAAAAGGGCATCTGTAATGAGCGAAAGCGATGTGTGTTCAAGAAAATAGGTATTTGCATCGCTGGCAATTTGCTCCAAGTTATCCAACACCACAGATGGGTAGAAGGCCGTGTATCGGGCGCCTGTTTTTCCATTAGTTGACCTGAGAAGGACAAAAATAGAATCATAAGGGAGGGGGTCTTTACTATTCCCAAACAGAACGTAAACGCTTTGAGCATTGTATTCCGATGTATTCGTGCCAGCAATGACGCCCTCAAAAGTCTGTGTCGCGTTTGCTGCAGCATAGGCAGCACCCCAATATCCCCCTTTGAACACAGCCTGTCTCACCTCGTCGGGAGTATAAGAGTCCTCCGAGACAATGATATACGTGGGATTTGTGGCTGGTCCATTGGCAGCGTTGACTGCGGCGAGGAGAGCCTCTCCAGCAGAAGATCCGTCATAATCAACAATGAGCATCTTCGCCTGATGCATATGTTGCGAGCCATTGTAGTAACTGCCCAGCAGCCATGTCAGATTCACTAAGTTATCAAATAGTTTAGTTAGCAGAGAAACAGGAGATTGACAGAAAAACCACTATTCTACCCCAGAGACGTACCCCAGAAGACTAGCGTAATGAGGGCTGAAACGACAGTGAGCTTTCTGAAGAAAATCCCATTCAAGTTCGGCACAAGTGACTTGGGGCCTCTGTTGACAACATCGGGAACTGCTGAAGCAGTGGCATCATCGCTGTTTTGCACGAGAAGGTTCTCTGGCGTCGCAATAGGGGTTTCCTTCTCAACGGCAGATGCCGAATCCTGTTTTTTGAGACCGTCTTCCCGGACACTTGATATCCCTGCGGAAGTAGACGAGACTAATGACATGACGCAGGAAGCCAATGAAGTGCTATCAGAGCAAGCTAGAAATGATACTATGCAGTAGCGTGTAAGCGAACAAGTCGCCTAATCTCAGTTTCGGCCCTGGGGCAATCTATCTATGACGGGGCGGAAAGACTTCGAACCCAATCAGTAATCCCATAAAACTAATTCGTCTGATCCTAAAGACGCAGCCTCTTTCCTCCGTCTCGACTCTAGCAGAAAATATTTTCAGGAAATCCATCTGCGTGCACTGTCAGTCGCGTCCACGTGTTGAGCTCGACGGAGCGTCCGCGTGGGGATGCCGCACGGAGAGTCCGTTGCCAACCCTAAGTTAGCCCTAATTGAGGTTAAGAACCTGCTGTCACCCCCACACTAAAGCTCAACTAGCCGAAAAATGGGTGTATGGAGGCATAAAATGCGCGGGGGCGGCCAATCGAGACTTGAAGAGCTGCCTTTCCTTTCTTCCGATCGATCCTCGGCTACCTTTTATATGGCGGTCGTCGAACGGAATTCCCGTAAACACCAAGCTTTCGGGATCTGTCATAAGCGACCCTACCGATCTTGCCGACACACAGCCCGTGCGGGAAGCATCCATGGATGCCTCTAACCGGCCCCCTGGGGTATCCTGGGGTCAGTGGTCGCTAGCAAACTCGCCAACGCAGACTGCTTAACTGGATGGGGACATGTCCAGGATATTTATAATTGCCTGCTGATCTCCCCCTCTCGTGGGTGTTAACTTGAATTCAACCGGGGTACCTTGTCATGTTCCAAGGGTCGAGCTTCCTTTAAATCCCCGCATCGTGGATTCTTTTTCACTACCTACCAGACCCTGGCCAGTTTCGATCAATTGGTGAAAGAAATTTAGTCAAAGAAATCACACGATGGTTACCACAGCAGTCACATCGGACGACAAGGGTCGAAATGCCGAAAAGCATGAAGATGATGTCGCCCATCAAGAATTCCCTGAAAAGCGTGGAGTGCTCTCAGGTGACAGGATAGAGGCCGCTATAGATATTACACTCAAAGAGGCCGAAAATCCATGGGAGGTCTTGAAGAAGAATACGCGGGTTGTGGCGGTGATGGCGGCGGTTTTGGTAAGTCGGGTCCTTCCATGGCAATGTGTTTATTAGACCCCTAACAGAAGAAAAAAATCACAGATCAATGGTATTATCGTCGGCATTGAATTCAACATGGCGGGTAATATGCTTGGAATCCAAGCATTCTGTCGCCAATTTGGTAAATGGGATGCTACGTCTGGCACCTACGCTATTCCAGCAAATGTGGTCTCGATGTACGTATATCCTGTAATTTTAACAAAGACATCAAACTGAGTTGTACAGATGGGCGGCGACCTCGGTTCCTTTCCAGCTTATTGGAATGGTTGCTAGTGGTTATATTGGTGATATGGTCGGCCGTGTTCCTGTTCTCTACGCTATCATTCTGGCTTGCGTCGGTGGTTCATTTCTAGAATCTTTCGCAACTACCTGGCAAGAATGGCTTGGTGCCAAAATCATCATGGGTTTTGCCACTGGTATCCTACAGGCAGGGTGCTCGACTTATATTTCAGAAATCGCCCCGCGAGAGCTGAGAGGTATCAGTCTTTCCACTTTCAATATGTTCAGTAAGTCTTCCAAGATGATTCTCCAACAAGTCCATCTATACCTGAAAATTCCCGTCACAATTCTATTCTATATCGCAACCAGCAGAATGCCTTCATGACCAGCTATTAACATTTGAAACAGTGAACCTAGGAAACCTGGGAGCTACCCTCATCGCATACGGAACCGAAAAGACCTGGCCCTCTGTCAGTGATGATCGAGGGTTCCGTGTTCCACTATACATCTGCATTGCCCTCCCTGTGGTCATCTTGGCCTTTGAATTGATTTACTTGGTTGAATCACCCAGCTGGTTGATTATGCATGATAAACATGACAAGGCTAGGAAAAGCTTGAAATGGCTCTATCCAAAATTGAACGAGGAAGAATTGGATATCAAGGTTGCGGAGATTGTCTACACTCTTGCCAAAGAAACCGAGTTTGAAATGGAGGTATGTTTAAAATAGCATTTCATTCTGTGGCTATTGCTGAAGTAAGATCGTTCTGGTTGTAGAGCAAAAACGCCAGCTTCATCGACTGTTTCAAAGGTGTCAATGCCCGACGAAGCTTCTGTGCAATTTTCCCAGCCCTCGCACAGCCTTTGTGTGGTAACATGCTTTGCGGACCCTACGCTACCTACTTTTTCTCCATGGCCGGTTACACAAATTCGCTGTCGGCAACATCAATCGCTCTCTGTAAGCAATCTACACTACTCAAGTCCTTATGGACCTAGGCTCGTAACTAACGTGTTTCTCGCTCAGCTGTTGGATTTGCCTGCAATATCATCGTTTACTTCATCATCGATAACAAGCGTATTGGTCGCTGGGCTATTCTCTTCGGGGGACTGATACTGATGTTCATTGGTGATCTTGGTATTGGTGTAATTGGCAGTATTCAGCCCAATGTTCAAGAGAGCTCGGCAGCTAGCGGTCTCATTATCCTCTTCACCTGCATACTCGTCTGCGGATCTGTCAGTGGACCTGGTGCTGTCGGCTGGACATATACAGGCGAGTCAGGAAGTGCAAGGCTTCGTGCAAAGAGCAATACGCTGGGAAATCTCGGAAACGCATCGATTGCATGGGTTATGTCTTCGACTATATCATACATGCTTGATACAAGCAATGGGATGGGCTTGAACGTTGGTCAGTACTACTATCAGGCGTATTCATTTCTTTTATATTGCCCCTCCTCTACCTTCTACCGTGTAAGGAGGAGACTAACTATTATGTGCAGGATATTTCTACGCCGGACTCTCCGCTATCAGTGTGGTAATAGTCTACTTCTTTATTCCGGACTATACAGGTCGTAGTTTTGCGCAGATTGACGAGCTTTTCGAGCGACGCATTCCTTCTCGCAAGTTCTCCAAGACCATTTGCAACGGTGACTATGGACGCGAGATTTAAGTCGCGCGATGGAGATGCTCAGTTAGCGGCTTGGGGTATGAGACAATTGGGTATAACACATATCAGGGAATATCGCTTGCAGATGTAAACGTTCATATTCTATGTGGCCAGTATACTCTAAGCCGTGTCTGATACAAATCAATTTAATTCATTATTGATGTAATGATCTAATGATCTGGATGTGGAAATACATTTGATAGCATAGCCCTAACCCTAACCGGTCACAAGATTTGCATATCGAGAATCTAGGCAAGGCGCACTCGAATTAAGAGACATAAATTTATAACAAATCATTCATTTCTATTTTTAATATAATTTCTATTTTATTTCTATTTATCGGAATTGGTTGTCCCAGATATAGACGAAAAAAAACCCCGACTGGGAAAGCGCAGCAACTCGGGTGTGGCTTAGGGCTTGCTTGCATTCACTAAATTAGCTCTTCTCTATACATCACGGCATCGCATGCGTATCAATATTTAGCACCACTGCAGACGGCTAACCTACTAGAGTGAATGCTGCATCTTCGTGATATTCCGGATATGTAGCTGAGAGACATCCAAGTCATATCCTCTACTGTGTGTACGCATGGCCCAATAGCCTCGGCGTATTAAGCGCCCGAAGGGAAACCCCATGAGTACGTGTACCTATTTGGGGGACTGCTTATGCATTGTTCAAAGATGCATTACACCGTCTGCATACACCATCGATAAGTATCTTGATATGTCACCAGAAGTTCAGATGCAACCATATATGCATCCCTTGATGCGAATATGTTGTCGGTCGAGTCATTCCATGCAGAAATCGCACCCCTCGCTTGATAAAATCCTGATTTCTGTCAGAAGACTTGCATTTTTACAAAGAAGCAGAGACGGCGGCACGTCGTAATCAGCTTAGTCCTCATGTAACTTGCGATGGTTTTTGATAACTTTTCGTAAATAACCCGACAAGTCGGAGAAAAAGCGGAAACTAAAATCAAACACTGTACGCTATTAGGACGGACATGGCTTTTAGGCCGCCAACATGCCGGTACTCCGGGGAGTCTCTGCAGTCAAAACCGTGCCACAAATAAACAGCCCACTAACACGCCGCCTAGACACTAATTAATCAACAACAACAAGTATTATCCACTAGTCAAATGCCGCGGGGTAACTTTAGATTATACCAAGTGCATCACATGATGAAGTGATTGACTAGAGTTGGATTTATAGCAGAACTTAAATGTTATGCATGATTACAGTTGTCGATCTCGTGAGCAATACGTAGTGCCGGACGAAAGTTGAGAAATCTGCCTACCAGAGATAAAAGTCATGAAACATTGGCACTCCAGAGGTACCATAGCCAAACTGTCTTTATCGTGGTTCTAGGTTCAGCTCGGATGGGCGATTTGCTAGGATCCTGAGCCGTACGCAAGTAAAGTAGAAAGAACCCTGTCAACCATGTGCATGTTGTGGTGATCTCACGTCGCTCACGACCAAGGATAATATGTCCGAGAAGTGTTCTAGAAATTCAAAATTAGATTGCATGTAGCTGTGCCACACAGAAAATCCCGGTCGATACCACTCCATGAACTGCAGGCTCAAATGTAGTGGACATGGAGTCTCGAAAACGGCGGCACCATGAATAATAACCACAGCTAGCGCATGGAACAGGTCTGGAAGAAGTCGCTCACGCCCAGAGCCCATCGAGGCAGTTACGTATGCCCATGGCGGCAGCGCAAAATCGTGAGGCTATCCAACGTCGACAGTTAAAATAGATCTGGAGAGAGTCAAACCCCAAAATAAACAGCGGAATGTAAATATAGCAACGCGCTAGCCCGCATGGGTGAAAGCGCCCACTGTGCTGGGTCTGGTTTCTAATATTATCCGCGTTCCGCCAATGGGCGTTCAGCGGCCCCACGAAAATTGCGGGTGCCCCCAAATTAGATCTGCGGGCTGCCGGGTGCCTGAGGATACTCTCACTTAGTCATGCATTGGGCCTGCCAGACGGCCGGCACAACGTACCCCAAATCTACACCCCTACCCATACCTACCCATACCCATACCAACGCCGGCGCCTTGGTGGACCTGCGTTTCCATGCATCGCCCCCAACAGAAACGGTTACTACCCACGCATTACCGGCCGAAATGGCTTCTAAACTGCGGTTAATCTCGCGACACGAGTGGCCGGCTCAACTGGGTTTGCTGTGCGCAGCCCTTCTTCCTCGCGTTTCGAATCCCAATTCAGCCATAGTGCCAAATTTGGTCAGCTCAAACACGCTAGAAACATTCATTCCGAGGTCATGCTTTTGGACCTTGCGCCCGGCAGTCAATTAATGTCGCGTCGACGGGGTAGCCTGGTTTCCATGACCTTCAGGTCCGAACTGTGCATATCTAGAAATGGGCCCACTCACACACCATACGTTCAAGATGCCACTCTCCTCTAAAGGAGGCTGTGACAGCCTCCCATGACAGACTCGAATACTTTAAAATGCATTGTCATCCAACAGACTCGCTTTATCTACTTAAGCCATTGGCTAGTTCGTCATCGATGGTCAGAGTATAAACAGGCACGGACTCCCTCACCAACACTGATCCTTCGTTCATGTTTTTATATATACTATCTTCTCTCATGAAAGTATAAACCAGTCCAAGCTCTGTCAGCCTCATATCTAAGCCGCGTTGGGGGTACGCTTCTCGTTGCCTGGCCCATGCTCTAGTCTTCCGGCACCAAAGTTCTTGGGTCTGTCCTTCTGCGACGAGATAGTTGTCACCGCCACCATATCGTCCCATTCTCAGAGATTGTCGAGCATCAAGCATTTGGCCCCATGCGATTTTCTTCTCCATCATCACAAGAAGGCTCGCCCTCTCTGACCCTTAGTGGCCAAGACTGTGATTTGGCGGAGATCACAAACGGCTTCGCTCACGGTGGGCCTCTTGACATATCCCCCCAGCATTCTCCAGGCTTGGTGTGGAGCTTCCAGAAACACATGTCCACTGTGGAAATGAGTTTGGCTTCGGAAAATGTTCTGCCTGGTGAAAGTACAAAGCCCTCGGAAGCTGACGGACAACGCCCTTTGCCCGAACCAGTATCCTCCAACCACGCATCAAATTGGTCTTCTAAAGATGACGCAATACTGCTCAGTGCACGGTCTCGCGGGCACGGATGGAATCAAATCCAGAGAGAGAATTTTCGAAATAAGACAGCAAATGCCTGCCGAAAGAGACACGAGCGTCTGATTGCCAAGAGAAGGGGCATAGAATGGAATCAGGACATGCTCGAAAAGCTATCCTCTGAGTACACCAAGCTCCGAGAACGAATCTGGCAACCGCTTGCGCTCGCTGTGGGCGAGAAATGGCAGGACGTTGAAAAAGCTGTAAGATTCAATCGCTGACTACTTGACTAGTTCTGGTACTGACTCGCGGACACAGTGCTTTGAGAAGGGGCTAAAATCGTTAACAACACCCAGCCGCTCCCATAGCAGGAAGTCTATCCTTCATCAGCAAGTTCAGCCAACCGAAATCTCCAAGTCTAATAATAATGACGTGCCCCGTCGGCCTAGCGTGTTGCATGTCAGAGACATCATAGACTGATCTTCTTTTTTCTTCCCTTTTGCTCTCGTCCTCCTCCTCCTTCTTCTTCCTTCTTCTTCTTCCCTCCTCTTCTTCCTTCTTCCTTCTTCATTCTTCTTCATTCTTCTTCATTCTTCTTCATTCTTCTTCATTCTTCTTCATTCTTCTTCATTCTTCTTCATTCTTCTTCATTCTTCTTCATTCTTCTTCATTCTTCTTCATTCTTCTTCATTCTTCTTCATTCTTCTTCATTCTTCTTCATTCTTCTTCATTCTTCTTCATTCTTCTTCATTCTTCTTCATTCTTCTTTCCCCTATTTTTGACTCTTCAAAACTTTCTTTCTATAATACCGCCTTCGTGCAATGCATATTTGGTCGTTACAGCCGTGGTTACATCTTGCATTGGGACATCCTTTTTGTCAATTGATTTACTCGGTCTTTTTCTCTTCTCCTTCTTTTTTTTTGCATTTGGACCACCACTCGTGGTCCGATTTACGCTCGCTATGACATTCATGATTCTCTCTTTTAACCCTTTGAACCCGCAAGGGCTTATGACTTACGACGTGATGGAAATATTCTTGGCCTGCATGATTCTGTATTGGGTATTTGGTGCTGGGTAACGGACTGGGAAGTTATGCTACTTTATTCTGCTATTTTACTTTTGTCCACTTAGGTTTTCTTTCTCCCCTCGTTTTACCTTTCTTTTTTTATATTCAATTTCTTTCTCTTCTTTTTATCTTTATGCATATTTATCTTCATCTTGTAACCGGTATTGCTGAGTGTTGGTTGCTCATTATTCTTTGCAATTGTTTCCGAGTTATTTGTCGATTTCAGGTTGGTTTCATTAACAAGTTTGTAATAGACAGCAGAACGGATACGGCGCGGTGTCTTTATAATTTTTTCATACTTTTCTTGTTTGAATTTGTGCTTTCATTGGGTATCATTAGGTAGTAAATTGGTATAAACTATTGTACACGTTTCTATGTCTATAAGAAATTCTATGGCTTAGCTGCTTCCTCTTTAATCCAACCATCAGCACCTAGAACACCACCGTCATCAGCGTTCGGGTCGAGTGTCCATTTCCTCCGGACTTTGCAGGTTAAATGTGTGGACCAGCCCGCTTCAAACATCTCAATGCCAGCCCAACCAATCATGGCCGCATTGTCGGTGCATAGATACGGAGGTGGCGCAACAACTTGGACGTCTTCAAATCCACGCACATCCAAGAAAGACCGCAAGACTTTCATGAGAAATTGATTTGCAGCAACTCCACCACTGACCACTAAGGTTTTGATCTGCTCGTGGCTATCATCAAAGACACGCCGTTTTTGCAATTGTTCCAGTGCGATAATGGTCCTGGATGCGAGGTGCTCAAAACTAACCCGCATTGATTCTCGCGCAAGGGCAATTCTTTCATCGTTGGTCACTTGAGCCTTTGCCTTCTCCTTGTCTGCCATTATTCTGGTCACTGTACTAGCAATACATGAGAAGCTAAACTTTAGATCCCTAGTGTTGGCAAATGGAGTGGTAAAAGACCATTCCCAGGCACCATTGTCACGTTTGACAGTCTCCTCTCCACGGGTCTTCAATGGTTGGTAGTCCGCGTAATCCGCGGGGCCACCAGGAAACGCAAATTTCTCCAACAATTTGCCGTACATTGTTGTATTAGCCGACTCTAAGATGGATTCTGGGAGTATAAGCCGTGCCGACTTGTCAAGGGTCTCGCCGATGGCAATATCAGCAGTCGTAGCTAGGATCTCGTGTTCAAGCAGTGACTTGGAATGAACCAACTGGGAATGACCACCGGAAGCAAGTATGGAAAGGAAAGGGAAACTAGGTTGTGGAGTATCATCTGGTTTTGAGCTGTTCAGAGTGGAGACCAATCGAGGCGTTAAGAGGTGAGCTTGCATATGATGCACCCCTACCAGAGGGATCTGCCACGCAACTGCCAACCCCTTTGCTGTATCTAACCCGACCGACAGGTTGGCTCGCATGCCGGGACCTCTTGTTACGGAAATAAAGTCAGGTAAACGGTGTCGCGTAGAGTTCTTCGTGTTTTGCCATACACGCGACGTGGCAGCATCATCTTTCGTCGAGCAATTTTCTTCACTTAATGGAAGAGAACCTAGTGCCTTTTGAACCAGTTGTGCCAGATTTTCTTGGTGCGACTGTAGCGCTTCGATAGGATGAATGCCTCGGTGTTTTCGCGTATCGGCGGTTATGTTTTCGAGAAAGTGTACCTTTGCAGTCGCATAGTCAGATGGGGCGGAGTTTCGGAAGGCGTTCTTCTCAACAATTGCGACGGAGGTGTCATCACTGTATTGAAAACCAGCTGTCAGAATATTTTTCTCCTCCGTTTTAACTAATATTATGCATGATGATTGGAAATAATATTCACCAGGAGCTTTCGATAGCAAGCGTGAGCAAACCCCGGCGCCTTGCTCTGCTGTCAGATGTAATGCATTTTGAGGTCGAGGATACGACAAGTGGGCGTCGCAAGGCTTGTAAACAACGAAAAGTGTTGGCTGTGGCTGGCGGTGAAATCAAATTAAACATTAGGACAATGCCAAATATAAAAACCAGAACAGAGAAGAGAGCGACAAAAAGCAAAGAAAAAAGCAGCTCGTTTTTTTTCTTGGTTGAGAATGGAGACCAGGAGGTCAAATTAGACTATTAAAGTTCGGGGGTGGTGGACCCACCCCGATCCACCCGAAGGAGAGGCATGATGTGATGAGAGATATATAGCACCACGCAACGTTCTAGATGCATTCTATGGGGATATACTGGGGATCATGGTTCTATAGAATGTCCTGCTTCAAAATTGGCATTCTTCTATTAACTTGAGGCGCCTCAGCAGGCTTTGATCGCTCTCGACCTTTTGTTGCCCAATGGAAGTCCACAAACCAAGAAGTTTGAGTGGAATTATAAGTGTATAACGTTCTATCAATTCTCAGGAGCTACAGTCTGTGTCTGTATAGCTAAATATAAGAACTTTGCAAAATTCAGGAAATCCCTTCTATTATAGATTCATGTCAATGACTGCTTTGCCCCCTTTCCCCTTTTCACACTCCTTGACAAGCTCGTTGACTTGCGAAAGAGAGTATTTCGTCGAAATAGGTCTGATATTCTTTTCCGCTACAACTTGGAACATATCCTGCAACCAGGCCCTACGACCAGGCAAGACTCCCACAATTTTAACATCTCGAAGGACCACATCGAGTGCCGACACATGAAATCCCTCTGCAGGTATTGATACCATCATACAAGTACCATGATACCGCACAATCTTCATTCCGTACTCAAATGCGGTTTGAGTCTCAGGTAAAATCATGACTGCGTCTACACCACGCTCGCGTGGGTCTTTCACTTCACCATCGTCAATTGCCTCGAGAACGTCTTCGGGCCGAGATACTCTCGCATCAAATATTTTCGCCCCCGTCCCAAGGTCTTTTGCAAGCTTCAAAGGGCCATCTTGGGCATCAATTCCAATCATATCATACCCCATTGCAACGCCGAACTGTAGTCCTACATGCCCAAGTCCGCCCCCGCATCCGACAATTCCTATTCGTGCACCCCTTGCCAAGTCGCATTTCTTGAAAGCAGAATAAATCGTATAACCTGCACACATCAGGGGTGCAGCATCGACAAAAGAAATATTATCCGGCAATACTACCACTTGTCGACAATCAACTAATGCATACTCGGCAAACCCTCCGAGAACATTAATCCCAAGAGTAGAAGCATTAGGACAGCGCAACGAGAATTTCATCCCATCAGCTGCTTCTCTTTGATCATCAGGAGCGTTACGGCATTCCCAGCAATTCCCACAGGGATTGAAAGGTCGAGGGGCCACGCCGATTCTAGTCCCAACTTGAAGCTGAGCTACCACCTCGTTAACATTGTTGAGTTTGACAACGTCGGGGCCAAGAGCGACAATAGTACCGGCAAACTCGTGCGAGCTCACCATGGGCAAACTGCCACCAAACTTTCCCGATGCAAAGGTGGCGTCTGTATGACAATAGCTGGCCGCGCCAACTTTGACAAGAAGCTCATTTCCTTGCGGGGGGCCTGGTACAGGAATATCCTCGAGTTTGTATGGTGTATTGAAAGAGCGAAGAACTTGTGCTTTCATTGTAGTGGGAACACTGTATACGTATTCCAATGTCATAGCTGGTATTTGCACATTGGCGAATTATTGCACGTTTTTGTCGTATATGTCTCAAAGGGTGAATCATGAATGATTGGATCGAACGTTTGTCTAGTGTAGCATCCATCAGATCTGCAAGGAGCATTTTCTTCTCCATTTTCTTCTCCACATGGCTACTACTTGTCCCCGCCCAACCCGAACCCTACGCAACATTAGATCATGGACGTGGCTTGGAATTGGCTAAATAATGGAAACTATTTCCTGCTATCTCTGCAGGTAGTTGGCATTACTAGTGGTGTTAAGGTAAGAGTTGAATGTTTATGCATCTAGTGAGGGCGCGAATGAAGAACAGTCAAAAAGACGGAAACATTTTCCCAGTCCACAAGACCAATGACTGCCGAAGCATGAACCATTACAATACGCACTAGTCGTATAATCTATGAAGAACCATACTATAACTATAATATGGTAATATATCCCATCGAACAACGTTCAACAGTTGCCAAGGGCAAAACAGTAAACAATAAAATCGCTAGCGGCGTGGCTGCAAACAAATGGATCGATGTGCTCGGGAAAAATTGCTCGCTTCAGCTAAGGCTGCATTTACTGCGCTGCCCAACTGTCTGTATGGTTTGGCCGCATAATTTCCAATACAACCATCACTCATAACAGCAAAGAATAAGGGGGAAAGAAGGGCAGCTTTTCTATGTCGGTAGTTAAAATACCACAAGTAAAACACACGAGTAAATGAAATATAGAGGAATAAATTTTTGGTCGTAAATTTTACTAAGGGAATCGTCATTTCCGCAGAAATACACGTTCCACAGCGGTAATATACAGTCGAAATACTGTCATGTCATGTACAGTTAGTTCCAAGTAATGTTAACACCCCCCGTTTATGGATTAGCGCCTCCGAGTCACACCGCCTTACTAATTAAGATATAGCCTGTCTCGTGGTGTCTTCTGGATCAATAGAAACTCACAAAAGTGATTTTCTACCGGCAGTATACCCGGCGGTGAGAAAGGGGTGTTAACATTACTTGCCCCCCACTGTAACTTTCTGTCTCACATACGTATTCATGCTCTCTTTCCTCACTGTGATGCCCTGCTTTAATAATTATAGAGAGTAGGAAGTTGCCGGTATTCTCCGAAAATTTTGATCTCTGAACGGTCGGTTGGAGTTGAGATACTGGAGAGAGAATAATTTAAAAACATAATGGTCAAAGAGATCCTTATTTTCAAAAGCTTTGCTCCAGCTCGTTTATATGCATTTTTTAGTATCAGATCATGCAAAGTCGTGATTTAGTCATCATGTCAAGTACTTAGGTAACTACAACTACCGCCATGGTCATGCGTCAGAAAAATAGTGGACAATTTGATAATTGTATTAAGCATCCTGAGTCGACATCGACAATTAAAGGTAGAAATTAGCTATTAGCTAGAAGGCATCATCTTCCTTCAGTTGGTCTTTAAATCATCGGTCTTGACAACTTGTGCCTTTTTCTCCTTCCATTCCGCCGCAATGGCATCCCACGCTTTCACTTCGTTGTCTCGCAGATCACCAGGGAAAAACGTGCCTAGCATGCTCTTACCCAGCTTCTCATATTTCTTTTCCACCTCCATAAGCGTCTGCATAACTTTGACTTCACCCACAACTTCAACAAAGTCAAGTGGAATACCATATGCCTGTGGGGTTCGCTTCCAGCCAGCGACGAAGATGTTTTGAAGCATTCCAATACCTCCAACGCCAATTAGATACCACGAGTCTTGATCCAAAGCCGATGCGGTGATTAGAAGTGCAACCCACAACACCCCAAGAACAATGACACTGAGCTGTGCAGTTACTGTGATGGTTGGCAAATCGATATTGGCAAACCCGGTTGCAAGATCTTCCAGATCCAAGCCATGACCGTTGCTAATAATGGCAATCGCATGTTGGGCCCCGTTCCCGCGTGTCAGGACAAAATTCTTGTTGGTTCGGTGATCCAAGCGCCGACAGGCCCATTTCTCGACTTTCCATTGCGTGAGGGCTCCGGTAAAGTAGCAGAGCAAAATAGCAGCAGCGGTAACCATCAAAACTCCCCAGTCACCGGTCAGTCCGGCCGGGATGGCGGCAACTCCCAGCTGGACTACCGTAACAATCAAACCGGACCAATGAAGTAGATCGTGACCAGGCTTCCCATGCTCAATCGTAGTGCTGGTTTTCCAGATGCTTACAACCAGACCAGCTTGAGTAGGACGAGGCACTATAACATTTGGGTCTTCGGCTGCTTCTTTCTCTTTGTCGAATTTCCAACGAGCCTCAATAAGGGACTCTGTCTTTTCCTCGACAGCCTTTCCCATCCAATTGTCGTAGTCTCGCATCATGCGTCCGAGCACCCATGAATTGTTTCCGCGGACAAAACCATTCTTTCCATTGATGAGAGAGCATGCAGTATCAGCGTCAGGCATGAGCCTATATTCTCCGAGTGCTGCACAGACGCATGAAGTCGCGTAAGAAACCCACCCTTTGAGTCACGAGAATCAGCAAAGCTACGAAAGCGATAAAAAAAGGGACGATGATGGATAATGAATAAATAAATAGGAAGTTTGCTCAGATACTCAGATAAAATAGGAAAATCAAGTAGATAAGTCTTGTTTGTCAACGAGGGAGTCGTAACATACCAAATGAGAAAGCCACAGGGGTAATAAAACCACCCGAAAGCTGTGCTAGGGCGCGGTTAATCAGATCTCCTCCGAGCAAGAGAAGGACGGTGAATGCATAATTCGATGGCTGCGACCATTCGTCCTTGAAGGCAGTGGCTGGAGCGCCAGGATCGAAATCGCGACGTGCAAAGAGGTTTTCAAGCATTGGGGGCATTGAGGCCATTGGAGCCATTGCAGCCTGGTGTGTTGTTGTGTTGTTGCACTTTTATCAACAAGTCGTGTTTTTCACTTCAAAAGTGCTGGTGGCAGTCGAGATCTCAGGGCTTGAATGGTATTAGCAGGAGTAACGAGGTCTGTCCTTGTTCACTATCGTCTTGCGACTTATGGTGTTATTTTAAAGGATGGCTGCGAATGAATGAAGGTGAAGCCTTGCGGAAAGTATCGACAGTTTAAAAGAAATCCATCAATAAAAGGCTAAGAACTGTGGGGCGATCCGCGTCCAAATCCAGCTAGCTCTAAGACAGCTTTGACTTAGCTGAAGGAAAAAATTAACGCGTTTGGCCTGATTGCCTCGTACAGCGTGTAACTGTCTGGATTGTGGTGGCTGGCTGCGACAGATCAGTCCCGCACGGGGCAACAAAAAGGCTGGACTCCAACAGCCGGTACCGTATCTGTCACCGTTACAGCTCGTTTCGATACACCGTACCAAATTTACGCTGCCGTGACAGCTCTCTTAATTATTAGACAGGCACATATCATCTATAAAAGAGTAAATGACGAAAAACTGAAGGAAATAGTACGTAAAACGGGGTAAGCATATACAATACGTTGACTTGGAGAATGAGTTGCATATACCCGGATTACCCTTTGAGGTAAGTTACTGGGCGCTGTGTATTCTGACCACGACTGGGCGTATGAAAGGATATCAATTCTTAAATCCCAATAAGGTATCCACTAGATATCAAAGCTGTTGCGTGAGACCAGCATAATCATACTGTAAGGAGATTCATGAGAAGCGTCAACGCCTCGCTGGACGACGTCTATTAGTCTTGGAATAAAGAAGCTGTTTACAAGAACATATCCACTATCATCCACTATATATCAAGTAGGTCGGCTCATTTGTTGATGAAGCCGGATTCTCTTTAATGTATCACTCACTCACCGGCATACTCCGGCCACTTAACCATGCGATCCTGCAAGTTGATAGTCTCGCCATCGACGGAAAAAGTCCCATCACCGCGGTGATGTATTGTTTTGCTATCGTTGAACTTGGGATTAGACCATGCCTGGACGGCTTCGAGGATGAACATATTGTATTTTGATACCATTCGAGTGTCAGAGACTCGACATTCAATATTCGCTCTGCATTCGCTGATTAGAGGCGCCGCAACCTCGCTTCCCGGTGTTATTGTAAGACCAAATTGCTCAAACTTGTCTGTATCTGCACCAGAGCAGTTCCCAATATCGACGACAGTATTGGCCATTTCAAGGGTGGGCACAGCGATGACGCATTCCTTGGTCGTGCGTAGGCTGCTGTAGCTGTGGTCCCACGGTCCTACAATAAATGCAAAGAGCGGCGGTTCGTGCTGGACAACCATGTGGAAGCCACATGTCATTACGTTGGCATCGCCGTCCTTATCCCTGGTTGTGACGAGAATGATTGGACCGGGTTCCAGCAATCGATGGACTTTGTTGATTGGGTATTCCTCCATTGCGTTACCAGGGGTACAGTTCATGCGAGGTCTCTTTTAATGGGAAAAGGACGGTAAATGCTGGAAATGTCCGATCTGCCGCGATGTGGGGGGCTGACGTAGCTAGATCGCAACAGCGCCTAAGCAGCTGCGGAGTGCACGATCAAAATAATGAATAAATGAAATAGCAGGGCACAATAGTAGTAGTACATGGATGGATGGATGGATGGATACATCCATGTTGGCTGCTTGTGCCCCAAGCCCTAAGGTAGGATCTATCCCCTTTTAAGCAAAAAAACCACCGTGTACGTACACGTCGTAAATATGTCGGAGGAACTTCGGTGGAACTAGCATTTTTTAGCTTAGATGACGATCTCTCCTGCATGTGATTCGCCAGATTCCCAATAGTGGTATTATGGTCTCCGTAACGGAATGTATTTCCATGACGCTCCTGTTCGTCGCAATATATCTGAGCAATTGGCGTCTTCTCACACTCGGAGACTTCATCCTTCCTTTATAGACCAATTCCATGCTTTTCACCTCATGGCCCTAATTTTCCATTGTGGCCTAGCATTTAAACATTCGCTCCTCCCTTCCATCCTACTCCCCCCTCTTCTTTGTCCATTCAGACTCTCTATGTGCAATTCTTATTTCATCTATCATTCCACCTCAAACCACTGCCAACAGAACTGGCAGAATACACCCGGAGATTAGGCTTCTGAAAGAAAATTACCATATTGTATCAATGTCTACATCAGCCCTTCCAACAGACCCTGCTTCTGCAGATGGGGGTGCCATCTCCACCCAGGGAATCCCTCCAAGCGCATCGGACGACGACACACGTGCGTTGAGAAGCGCCCAGAAGGAGCTTTCTGTCGCCCACGAAGCTCTAGAGCAGATCCTTGATGTCATGCGAAGAGCAGATGGCAAACAACTTCAATCTCTCTTCGCAGCTGCCCAGAGCGGCCTTTCGAAGCCCGAGATCTTGGACATTGTCAAGCAGTACGCCAAGGACATCGATGACTCTGCACCGAAGTAGGGTGACAACAGAATTGGCTGCTTTCACGTTGAAATTTAGCGGGTCATCTTGATATCACCGCTGTTATCCCGCAAATATCGGCTTAGCTTTTCGCTGATGGGATTACATACATTTAAAGAGCCTCTGAGGCTTCAAAGGCAAGGCAGACCCTCTTAAGATGAACAATCAAGAAACAGTAATTTCACGTCTTGCAGTTGGCAGGAGCACTGTTAAGAAAACGCACCAGAAATGATTTTACTTCAAGTCCAGCGTGAAAAGAACCAATGCGTTTTGAGGGATTTTTCCCCACCTATCAGATAGTTATTTAATACTGCGTATTAAGAAAATAAGAGGAGATTGATTATTAGGATCAATGGAAACCGACTTGGTTTATCGAATGCGAATAGGCAAATGGAGAGGAAATGAACCAGGCGATAGTATGACCTACATAGTAAAGGAAATTCCAATCTCTAATTTCAAATTCCTGATTTTACGTACTCAAAAAGACTTCCCTCTTCCTATGCCTCAGCACCTGGATAGATCTCTAAGCCATCTACACACAATGGGGTCTGTGCGTCATAACCAGAAGGCGAACGACCTTGGAACAACAATAATAACCATAGGGAATGGGTAGGTGCGTCTTGAGCAACGAAAAATGCAACGTGTCGTCCTCTCCTCTCCTAATAAATGCCACTAAGTCAGTGGCAACAAGATAAAGAATAGGCGAGAGCGGCGAGATTGTCGAGATTTCAGGAAGGTGGGATCTAAATTACTGCCTCACTAGGAATCTATGCTTAATTTTAGTTGAATGTGGCTCATCAACTTTAGATTGGCACTAGATAGCGCTGCTCAAGGCTCAAGCAGTACAGGTGGTCATGTTTATTCGCCACGCTAGTACCCAAGTGTCTCTAGTATCGTAAATCCCAGTGCATCGGACCTCCCATGTTCTGTATACAAGTCATGCTATGTCAAAGCATGTGATAGTTAACTTTTACCTATTGTCCATTGCCTTGGGTGCTTCCTCTACACAACCGGGAGCGTATGAGAAAAACTAGTGGAAAGAATCAAGCTATTGCCCATACTTTCTGCTTTTTTCAGAACATCAACATAACTTTTAGTGCATATACGAAGTAGGGATTTCTCCATTCCTTGCATATCCGGGAAATTTTCCCGCACAAGCGAGCAGTGGCTTATTACGGGCCATGCATTGTACAGACTGTACGTAGCGCGATGGTGCTGAAAGAAATAGTTTCGTATGTGGCGCCACGCACGAAATGATTGCAAGTGCCGGCTACAGTGGCGGCATCAAACCAGGTTTGCTCTAATGCCAACATCATACATGTATGCTGAGGACAATGCATGTCGTGGTCCCAGTAATCTTGGCCCAAGACCAAGTACGCCGGGCCGGATACTGACTGAAAATGAAAGAAGGAATAATAATAGGCAAGAATACACGACTTTCGTACTGTTTTTCTTCATGTGCTGGGGTTGGATCCTTCCTTATTCGGAGAGGATGGGATTGCTATGGAGCTTTGGACCACGACACGAGGCACAAAGCAGAATTTCGCCGACCGTGTGGTATTGCATGCATATTGATCTCTTATTGAATTGAATTAATGCAGGAATCTTCTCTCTATCACACCACTTTTGCACTCGAGAGTTTCTTCAGGATTGTACTCCTCCGTCCGGAGCGTGCGGTGTGCATGAGGCCACCGATATGCAGGAGAGAACTCTGAGGATAGACTCGGAAAAAAGGACGTGTCAGAAAGTAAAATGGCTCAAAAGAGTTGTGATAATGTGTGTGACAGAGGTGCCCATAGTACATATATTGGATGCAGGCAACCAATGTATTATCGATAAGCCGGGGGGGTGATAGAAGCGATAACTCAAAAACTTGATGATCACAACAAGCTGCAGACGGCCACTTCAATTTTACTAGCATTTCCTCTTGGCCGCAATGGTGGTGCGAGAGTTGACCCCGTGCAATGGCGGTGGTGCGAAGCTGGTTGGTTGCTATGGCGAGACTACTATGGCTAGCGAGTGTGATAGCACAGCGACGGTTGCAGAAGGCCGGCGCTTAGCAGTTGTGTTCGCAGCTTTTTATTGGACTATCACTCTGCACCCCCCATCACACTGCATCAGCGCACACCAATGACTCGTGAGAAGTGATTGACGCAGTCGAAAGAGAAATCCGTTGGAGACTTGCACTCCCAACCCCTCCCTTGACTCTCTTCCCATGGGCAGTATATAGCCGCTGGCAACGTCCGCCCCTCGCCACCTCTTGCATAGCAACTGTTTCATCAGTTACTATTTTTTCTTTGCTTAATTCTTTTTTTCTATTTTCATCTCTTTACTTCTAATTCATAGATTGGCTGGTCCAGTCGCTCCCCGTTTATATCGCTATCATACAAATATATAAAACAAATAATTCAACAACCAACCCACCCTTCTTTTCTGACAATCAAGAGAAAGCCGTGCGCTCTCTTTCCCCCAAGAAATACATTTGTTGATCAAATCGTATTTCTGGACAATATCCATATCTTTCACTGCACTTCTCTCGGATTTTCCCTGGCGGATATTCGGAGTCTATCAACATTCCTATTTTAATCCTCATATTTTCTTTTACGAAACGTTTCAAAGCAAAGCAAAAATGTACGCCGCCCGTGCAGCCAAGCCCAAGTTGTCTCTCAGCATTTCTGCTGCGACAACGACTACTGCTCGTCCTGCTCTTTCTCTGCGATCACCAGGCCCAATGCCACGAACACCAGTGTCACCATCACCTCTGAGCCCAGTTTACTCTCGGGACTTTGGCCATCAGGCCCCTCAGATGTATGCATACACAAACTCGAGCTCAGCCAAAAGTATCCTCAAGAAGGGCTCTGGCGCTTCTGCAGCACGCTCTAGTGGCAAGGCAATCCAATTTCAGAGCACGCCCACTGTGTACTGTGTCACTCCCATTGAGAACAAGGACGAGTACTATGGTCGCCATGTGAAGATGTCGCGCGATGAGCGACGATGGGGAACGAGGTCCTGAGGTCCTGTAAACGAGGCAGACATCCAGCTCTCTCTCTCTACCTGACCACCAGGCTCCTTAAAACTCTTGAGACAAGCAAACCCCAAAGTTAAGACTCGGTTTACAACGTCCGTTTTCCCACTACCGCGTCCGGCTTCGAGTGATAGAAGGTTCACATCGAATGATGAAAATGTCATTGTCTCTGCAGACTACTGCGAGGCCATTGCTATGCTGATGAAAGAAAGGACTTATGACGGCAAATGAGGATAAAATTTTCATCCTATGGGATAATCATGTATATAGTGCAGTTTATAAAGATAAAACAAAGAGACCAGGTACTCCTTTACCATCACACGTCCTTCGTTGATGTATATTGCGGCTCCTATCGAGGTTGTAGTTAGTACCTGTTTTGCATGCACTGTATCTCGTGTCTCTGCTGTCTGGTTGAAAAAAACCAACGAAGAAAACAATTTTCCAAAGCGAGACGAGCCTTCAGAATCAGGCATCCCTTATCTTATCAGTCGAGTCAAACCGCGCTAAACCATTTGTAGCACGGCTTATATCACGTGATGTTACTTAGTCAGCCACTACCTAATGCGGACTCGACGGCAAGACACAAAAATTGCGCGCTCACTTCGCATCAGCTTCACCATCGATCCATCGACGACACGACCTCCTTTTGACGTCGCATGCTTGCTGTCAGCGCTTCTACCCTGCATGTAGCGCTTTTAATCCATTCATTCGTCTGGACATCGCTTCGTTGCCAACACAGACATGTCTGACTGTACGTGTTATCCCCCCTCGTCCACAACCCGACCTTCGTTGCTAACTATGGCTGTAGCCGACTTTGAGCAGGTTAGGCGGCTGCAAGCCGAGAGAAACGCTGCTGCTGCTGCCAAAAAAGGTTCAAAGGCTTTTGATCCATCTAGTCAGCGCACTGACTTTTCCACCAAGGCCTCCTTGACTGAAAGTTTTGACACCGATGTTTATGGACGAAACGGCGTCGATAAATATGCTGGCTATCACACCTCCCTTCCAGTCGATGGCGATGAGGATATGGAGGACGCAGATACAGGACATCGACTGGTAGGTCAATACACCGCAAGCAGAGACCTAATCAACGAGATGGCAAGTGGCAACGGGGTCGAAGAGGAGGATATTTTGCTTGGTCGTGAAAAGTCCGCGAGGATTGCCGACCGAGAGAGCGACTATCAGAAACGGCGGTTCAACCGTGGCCCTCTAACCCCGACGCGAGCCGATCCCTTCGCTGCGAACAAACATGCCAACGTTGAGTCCGAGGGCCAGACTTATCGAGAAGTGATGGCCCTCCGCGAACTTGAAAAAGAAGAAGAGCGTGTTAGGAAACTCATCAGCGAGGGTCAGGCCGAAGGTGAAGGAGTTGAATACCAGGCCACTTTGAAAGACGAAGCTGACAAAGAAAATATCGATGCTGGTTCAACCGTCGCCGTCGCCGCCGGACGCAAGAGAAAACAACGATGGGACGTAGCTTCAGAGGAAGCCTCCGCTGCCGCAGAGGATGAAAGCACCAAAGTCAAGGCCAAGAAGTCGCGCTGGGATCAGACTCCAGCTGTACCTGGGCCAGAAGAACAAGGTACCAAACGCCGGTCCCGTTGGGATCAAGCACCATCCGCACCAGGAATTGAGGCCACTCCTGTTGGTCAACCAGGTCTTGCGACACCGGCGCATCCGTCTGCGGGCCCCGGAGCAGCTTTTGGGACAGATGTTTCCGGTCGTAGTGCTGTGTGGTCAGACGAAGAATTGGATTTGATGCTTCCTTCTGAAGGTTATCAGATTCTTGAACCACCTCCGGGGTATGAGCCGATCAGAAACCCTGCACGGAAGCTTATGGCCACCCCGGCTGCTGTGCCTAGCGCAAGCGGGTATGGTGGCTTCATGATGCAAGAACCAGAGAATGCCCGCGCTCTTGGTAAGCAGCTTCCAACAGATATCCCTGGAGTAGGTGATCTCCAGTTCTTTAAAGCAGAAGATATGGCCTACTTTGGCAAATTGGTCGATGGCGCGGATGAAAACAGCTTGTCCGTGGAGGAATTAAAAGAAAGAAAGATTATGAGATTGCTGTTGAAAGTCAAGAACGGAACTCCCCCGATGCGTAAAACCGCTCTTCGCCAGCTCACCGATAATGCTCGCCAATTTGGCGCCAGCGCCCTTTTTAATCAGATTCTCCCGCTTCTGATGGAGAAGTCACTCGAGGACCAAGAACGTCACTTGCTAGTCAAGGTCATCGACCGTGTTCTATATAAGCTCGACGACCTTGTCCGTCCATTTACGCACAAAATTCTCGTCGTTATTGAACCCCTGCTCATCGACCAAGATTACTATGCCCGTGTGGAAGGTCGTGAGATCATTTCAAATTTGGCAAAAGCCGCGGGTCTCGCACATATGATCAGTACGATGCGCCCTGATATCGACCATGTTGATGAATATGTGAGAAATACCACTGCTAGGGCATTTGCTGTCGTTGCATCTGCCTTGGGTATTCCTGCCCTCCTTCCCTTCTTGCGTGCAGTCTGTCGTAGTAAAAAGTCGTGGCAGGCTCGACACACTGGTGTGAAAATTGTTCAACAAATCCCTATTCTTATGGGATGTGCCATCCTGCCTCATCTGAAGGGACTAGTTGACTGCATTGCAGACAACCTCAGTGACGAACAAGCCAAAGTTAGGACGGTTACCAGTTTGGCTATTGCTGCATTGGCTGAGGCGGCCAATCCATATGGTATTGAAAGTTTCGATGATATCCTCAACCCACTCTGGACGGGTGCTCGGAAGCAACGAGGAAAAGGTCTTGCTGGGTTCTTGAAGGCTGTTGGATATATCATCCCTCTGATGGATGAGGAATATGCCAATTACTACACAAGTCAGATCATGGAGATTTTGCTTCGAGAATTCTCTTCTCCGGATGAAGAAATGAAAAAAGTCGTCTTGAAAGTTGTGTCACAGTGCGCTCAGACCGATGGTGTCACCGCGCAATACCTGAAGGAAAATGTCCTTCAAGACTTCTTCAAGAGTTTCTGGGTCAGGCGCATGGCGTTGGATAAGCGCAACTACCGCCAGGTTGTTGAGACTACAGTCGACCTTGGCCAGAAAGTCGGAGTTGGAGAGATACTGGAGCGCATTGTTAACAATCTCAAGGATGAGAGCGAAGCTTACCGCAAAATGACTGTGGAGACAGTAGAGAAGCTGATAGCTTCCTTGGGAGCGGCTGATATTTCTGAAAGACTGGAGGAGCGACTCATTGACGGTGTTCTCCTTGCTTTCCAGGAACAAAGCATTGAGGATATTGTGATTCTGAACGGATTCGGCACAGTCGTCAATGCCCTGGGTACCCGATGCAAGCCATATCTTCCCCAGATTGTCAGTACGATTCTCTGGCGATTGAACCACAAGTCGGCTACGGTTCGCCAACAAGCAGCCGACCTTGTTTCTCGGATCACTATGGTTATGAAGCAGTGCGGCGAGGACGCGCTGATGGGAAAACTCAGTGTCTTGTTGTATGAGTATCTCGGTGAAGAGTACCCTGAAGTGCTTGGATCGATCCTCGGTGCCCTACGATCCATTGTTACCGTCGTAGGTATCAATCAGATGCAGCCTCCAATCCGCGATCTTCTTCCCCGACTCACCCCTATTCTTCGCAATCGACACGAAAAAGTACAAGAGAATACTATTGATCTAGTCGGTCGTATTGCCGATCGTGGACCGGAGTCTGTCAACGCTCGAGAATGGATGCGTATTTGCTTCGAGCTCCTGGATATGCTGAAAGCACACAAGAAGGGCATTCGTCGTGCTGCCAACAACACATTCGGCTTCATTGCCAAAGCTATCGGACCTCAGGATGTGCTTGCCACGTTGCTTAACAATTTGCGAGTGCAGGAACGTCAGTCGCGAGTTTGCACAGCTGTCGCCATCGGAATTGTCGCGGAGACGTGCGCTCCGTTCACTGTGCTCCCTGCTTTGATGAACGAATACCGAGTTCCAGAACTCAACGTGCAGAATGGTGTTCTCAAAGCCATGTCATTCTTATTTGAATACATTGGAGAAATGGCCAAGGACTACGTTTACGCCGTGACTCCTCTGCTGGAAGACGCTTTGATCGACCGTGACCAGGTACATCGTCAGACAGCAGCTAGTGTTGTCAAGCACATTGCTCTCGGAGTCGTTGGTCTTGGATGCGAAGACGCAATGGTGCATTTGCTCAATCTACTATATCCTAATATCTTCGAGACCAGCCCACACGTGATTGACCGTATCATTGAGGCCATCGACGCAATCCGCATGGCTGTTGGCACTGGTGTGGTCATGAACTATGTCTGGGCAGGTTTGTTCCATCCGGCGCGCAAAGTGCGTGTACCATATTGGAGATTGTATAACGATGCCTACGTGCAGAGCGCAGATGCCATGGTGCCTTACTATCCAGACTTGGACCACGATGGGGTATCGAGATCTGAGCTTGCGATTATCATTTAGGTTGGATCTGAGATTGTTTTATAGTATATGCAAGGCGGGTGTTTCGGCGAGGGATACTTTTAATTCTACTTTTCATGCTGGTGTATATTTATTTCTTCCTCGATAGGTTATAAAGTTTCACAAAAGTATACCTTGACAATGCAATCTGGAACACTTGGAATTAGGTAACCCACTGGTCATTGATCATTCTAATTCCAAGTAAATCATAAGAATACCAACATAATAATTCTTGCCCTTCCTACGCACGACTCTGTTAGAGAAATGAGCCACCTCTGTCTAGGAGTAAGCATGGTTCAACCGACTTGAGATGAACAATAGGCCAGTTACTCTTTCTACCAACAAGGCAAAGCAGTTGGTACTACAGTAGGTAGACAGACGGACACTCGAGCCTCCCTCGTGTCCCCTCACCAACAAAGCAATTGACAAATCGTACCCCTTGTCTCCATGCAACTAGGCAAAGCTGCTTCGCTACGTCATTTCTTAGGAACCAAACTTTGGTAGCTAATATTTGAAGTTGGATGATGTCACAGCACAGATCGCGTGAGGGACCATAATCGAGTCTAAATTAGCAATGAACAACTAAAATAACTTATACGTAACTTATTGGGTGGCAGATGGCCTGGCAACACGATCGCTGTGAACGAATGAATGGATGAATGGGATGGACCATGTGTCGGAATCCATATCCCAGGTCCGGTGGCTAGCTAGGAAGCCGGGGTCATGACATGGCTTCTCCGCACGGCAAGCTGCTTCTCACAAAGCTCTAATGGTGTCTGTCGATCGATCTCTGTTCCTATTGTGTGTTGCTCTCCAATGAGAGAGTCCACCACGAATGAGCATTGAGTAGGTCTACTAGGCCGACTACATACGTGTCAATAACCGAGGGTCTATTAATAGGCTGCACGTTTCGTCATGCGCAGAGTCTTGGGGTCAAATCAGAATACTACTGGAGGAGTTGAAGCTGGGTGCGAGATATATGACATGACGAATATATCCATTCTTTTGTTTTGGCTCCAGTAACACTGAGTAAGTAGTAAGTACGTACATAGAGTAAGTACGTACTAAGTAAGCTGCGACATACCAGTGGCAGGGTATGATGTCATGCCAAGACCGGGCTGACCGAGAAGTGGTCTCACATGTTCGCTTTGTGGGCGGGGAGATAATCCTTTGGCGCGGCTGTCTCCTATTGGCTGCACCGCATCGTCTTTTTTGTAGGCTTGCTTTTATGGCTTTTGCTGTTATCGAATAAAAGCAAAGACAACGCGGCATTTCAATTCGCAGACGGGATACGTGAAGTTGGTGGGAGGAGAGCAAGGATTGCAAGTGCCGAGCCAATCAGACAGGGAATAAATCGCAGCCCCTTTTCATTCAGTATCTTCCACTCTTCTCTGGCCCCTGTATACGGAAAACGGAATGGTCGCCAACTGAATCGGCGAGTGGAGAGGAGGAGTCAGAGGACATTCAGAATCGTTCAAGCCTGGAACTTTGACTGTGGATAAGGGAGGAGATGGTGTCCTAAGGCTGCAACGGCGTGTTTCATGTAGATGCAGCGGGCGGCTTGGCAGCAGTGGAGTAACAAGGGTCCAGTAGTTGTTACATTCTGCCAGTGCCAGTGCTTACAGTACAGTACATGCTAGTCATGGTCATACTCATATAAGACTAAGTACGTACATAGATAGACTGCACATGTACATGATCATCGATCTAATCAGATAATCAACTATACATTCATATAAACTAATGAATGGCATGATTTACTTGGCAGTGGATGAGGTTATTGCAAAAGAGAAAAGAGAAATGTGATAAAAAGAGTAGTTGCCAGATCAGGCATGCAAGCGAACTATTGAACACCTCAGGCCAGAAATATCCCGTGACCCATGGAAACAACGCTCGGTGGTTTTCCGTTGCTTTGCTTGGGGGGGGAGTGGGTCGCTCTGCCGTCTTTAATATTTCCTCGGAGCGTACTCCGTGTCGAGGCTTTGCTTCGTATTTTTTATTACTTTTTACTCCATACACGCAGTAAGCAAGCAAGCAAGCACCCGACTGTTGTTGTAATTGTAAATGCCCCGTTTAAACCTTCCTCTCCCAGCGGCGGCGTTTATGGGCCAATCGCAATCGGCGCATATCGTTCGCTGGCACACAAAGCCGATCCGGCAGAGGAGACGAACTTTGTGATCTGCTGTGGCGGACTAGAGGCGTAGTCTTATTTTTATTGTTATTATTTTTTGGGTAGTTAACCTCCCTAGGAAGTCCGTATGCCATAGGGATGGGTACCTATGGAGACTCGATACTCGGTATGGTCGACTTCTTCGGAGCATGCGTGAGTTATACACATGCGCGCATGTGCGAATGCTCCGTCCCATGCATAATGCCATAAACACAGCCAATTGACTCGGCCATGCGTGGTCGAAGAAGAGCGGTGTGGAGGATTAATTCCCCCTCCTTTCTGTTATAAAACTAGGCAGCGTACGGCGTTAGTCAGTGAAGTTATTGAAAGATTATCGAATTCCTTCGACCCTGACCCTGAACTTAGGCGTAACGGTTCGCTATTAAACCCAAAAGTTTGGGACGACCCAAACCGCACAAAAGAGGTATATACTACCATATGCCATTTTTGAATTTACACACGGCGGTAGGGTAACCGATAACGGCACGTATAAATGGCTGTTCTATAGTAATGTACGAGTTGGGCCCAGCTTAAACTCTGTGCGCGACAAGACCATGGTTCGCCGAGGTCCCCCCCCCCCCCCCCCCCCCCCCCCCCCCCCCCCACACACACAGTCACAATCACACCCACGCGGAACAGGGCAACGCCCATAAACTTTGTTTCTCTGTTTCCTCGATTTGGAATTTGGTTTCCGACTCTTAATCTTACATAGCTAGAGAGCAAGAGACTAGGAGTACTCCGTAGGAAAACAACATAACCCGAGACATTTTGCAATAATAATAATAGAACCGCATATTTAAATGTACACGCGTTGCTCCATTCCTCTGCACGGAGTACATACACCTAACTTGCCTAAGATCTAGAGATCAGCTGCGATGACAGGGATCGTCGAGTGGAGGAACCCATGCTGTGATCTGCGACGGCGACGATCAAACAGCAGTTCTGAATGACTTTATCTATGTAACAGTGTCTCAGATCACAATCTTCAAAATCTTGATCTAAGTGTAATGTAATTTCGACAAATTTGCATGGAAGATGTTACTTTCCTGTTTAGGCTGATGACTAACGACTGACCCCTCAAGGCTCAAATGAGGAATTACAATACAGTAAAATACAGATGGAGAGGAGAGGAGAGGAGAGAGCAAAAAAATACGAATCGTGGATAGTCGCTATAAATAAGATCGTGGCAGTGCCGGCGCTTTTGTGGGGCCGGAGTTATCCTGCCAAGACCGGCTTACGTACCGCCCTTCCTTGCGTTTCAGCCGTCTGATTGGCTGGTCCGTCTTGAGATCTTGGCTGGGCTCTGGTGGTTTTATCGTCTTGACTCTTCGCTATGGCCTCAGGCCGATAAAATGATTCGGCTTCCCCGATTCATGCTAGCGCCGTGCATACCATGCCAGTTCTCACACAAAACATATTAAATAATGAGATTAATGCCAGATTCTTTCGAGATTGCAAATGCATCATCCTCTGTAAGGAGCCGTTATGCTTCGTCACCTCTAAATTCTTAAAACAAAAGGTGTCTGGTCCGCGACACATGCCGCCGTTCGAGCGTCACGTCAAGCTGAAGGATGGCTGGCAAAACAAAGTTTTGCCCCCGTTGTTGAATGTGCTATCCAATGCATCGCATCGTTGCATCGTCCTTCCCTTGCATTTGCATAGCCATACGTACTCCATCTCGACTCTCGACCAACTTGTCGATAAGTGAAGAAGACGACTGACACGGCGCGGCCGTCAAACTTAATACTCAGAGCGGCCCCCGGCGGGGCTATCTGACTGCATGGTACGTAGCGGCAGATCATGGTGTACGGTTAATTCAACCAAGTTATCGGCCTATTTGGCCCCAACGGCGGAAACTTTGCAAGTGTGTAGCAGATAGATAGATAGATAGTGTAGATATAATATATATATGTAGACAACTAAATACAAGATAGGAAGGCTATCAATGGTGCGACACGCAGATTTGAGGCATTTTCTATCGTCGTCAGTCAGGCGACCAGTCCAGTCGAGATATAGCCCAGGGTTAGGGTTGTATAGATGGCGACGCGCTAACCCTAGGGTATCCTAGTGCGGAGACTAAAGTAATCCGCAAGCCCAGTCACAAAGGTTATATTCCTTAGCGGCTTGGCGGCTCATTTCAGGGGCGCTAGGCCCGGCGGGGACAAGCGTCGGAGTAGCCCACTCCTCGGTATTTTACGTCTCTGCGTATTTGCGTACGGACCACAGACTAGTGTTGACGTCGCCGTGCAGCTTACTGTGTGCTCAGTGTGCTGTAGTCTGGTCTGCTGCAGTTACATTCGACTCTCGAGGCTCTCTAAATCAAGGTCAATTCAAAAAGAAAAGAACATGGTGGCTACCTGTTAGGAGTTAACTTAATCACGCCTATATCGTAGCTAGTGCTTATCATCTGTTCTATTATGATCTATCTGTTGCATCGCGGTTGGTCGGGAAATAGATGCGAGTAATAAAATACCTTCTACGGTTCGACATCTACATGTCCGATGTTGTAGAACTAGGCGATGGTAAGACATCTCGAAACAAAGTAAAAAGTAATTATGATGCTAGCCTGATTCTCGAGAACTCTCGATGTGACTGAAGTGATAAGAAAGTTGCCACATATATACATGTGCAGTACCGTGCCTCGGTCAAGATATTTGGTGTGGTAGAGCAGAATCATGGAAGAGCATGAAAAACATGCCAAGCATAAGAACTGGTTTTGTTTTGTTTTTCCCTGACCAACGAACCAACCATCTTTTTTTTTCTTTTTTTATTTTTCTTAAAAAAAATCATTAAAAAAACGATCAGTAGTTCGCCTGTCAAAATGCACCGATGCAGCCACCATCAAGCCACCAGGTGTGCTTTGAACCTGTATCAACCCATCACAACCTGGGCAGGATCAAGACGGCACAGCGCAATCCAATGAACGCACTCTGAACCTTGGACGGAGCGTATGCTGCAGGCGCTTTGTCCTTGAATTGAAGAAAAAAAAAATATGTGGTTAGGGTGGACATCCCCAGATTCATGGCTGTTGGCCCCTCATGCAATAGTAAATACTAAATAGTAATACCAACTGGAATTTAATCACTTTCTTTCCGCCCAGTATGTTTGCTCCGTGCTACGTATGTTTGTTATATCCTCCGTACCGCATAATTGCATGCCATTCCCTTCCAGAAGGTCGAGATGACGTGTGCCCACGCAAGGGCTCGCGGTGCGTGCTATGCAGTCAGTCAGTCGACAAAGGAGCGTTGCTGTAGGTACAGACATGTGACATAATGGCTCTGCAAAGAGCTGCGTTCAATACGAAATACTAGAATGGATGCGTATTTGCAGGCCACTCCACTAGCTGCTGCGTTTGGTCCGGCACGCACTCCATAGTGTGGTGGCAGATGAGGTGTAGCTTGAGGCGTTTAGGCACATCAGCGATCACCAATAAATGCCGGGGCTCCACTGTCCTAAATGGCATCTCCCGCAGCCCGCTGGCTTGGGGGGCTTGCAGCAAATATTGACCATGTCATGCCCGCAGCTGCAAGCGGGCCTGCACAATCCATTGTCGAGTCTCCTAGAGCAAGTAAAGTAGCCGTCCTTGCTGCTAGCTAGCCAACGCTACTAAAAGTAAAGAGTACTCCGTCCTCCGTAAGCAGCGTGAAGACTTTCGCTAGAGCAGCAGCATTCCTAGCGCAGCCATGATGAAACAAGTGGTTCGTTGCAATTCCGTCTGTTTGGGAATTTGCTCCCAGCAGCCCAACACTGGTAAAATTGGCGCTATCTGCAGTGGCGTGCGGCGGACCCGCTGATTGGGCGGGCGGCGGCGTCCTGGCGTGTCATTCGGGATTGATCCCCACCCTGCAACTATGTCGGGACGGCACAGGGGACGCTAGCGCATCTGTAAGGCGGAACAGGTATTTTATTTGTGGTCTCATTCGCTACCGGCCATCCCATCCTGTACGGAAATCCACTGGCCTGACCGCTCGGAGGAGCCCCCCCTTTAAAACAAACACCAACAAACAGGACAGGACAAAAAGTATGGCTGCCCCTTTGTTCGCCCAGCTGAAAAGTGAAAACCGGCTTTCCGAAAGGGTCGAATGCTTCTTTTCTTTTTTGGATGCGTGCTCGTTCCATGGTTTAAGGCTTTGGCAAAGGTTCGTCGGGCTGAACACGAAAGACATAGACTACATCTACATACTCCGTACATGGACATACATATAGTATAGCATATACATACGTACATATACATACAGTACACACATGAACGTATGAATATGTACTTAGTACGGATAGAGGGCTCGATTTCGTCACAGACAACACCCCCTCCTCCCCCACTGTCCGATGCAGGCGTGCCGTGTCTGTATAGTTAGTTGGTAAGCGTAATACGACCAAAAATCTCCCCGTTTCGACCGTGAGAAAATTCAAAAAAGTGACTTTGCTAGCGCACCACCACCCCCGCTGGGCTCGCCGCTAAGCCCAAAGAGCCACCCACACGGCTCGTCCAACTTTCTGCGGGCTTTGGAGATGCGCTCCGGGGGGGACCCTTTTTGGGGCGCTGCGGCTGCCCTATCAGCGCCGCCCAATCACGCCCCATTTGCATTTCCAACCACTCAGCGCGCGCTGCGTTTCCAACAAGGGAAAGCGCGCTTTCCTTCGACCTCTTCTTTGGGCTTCCCGTTTCGGTGTTGGCGCCGTTTTGTCGCAGGCCAAGTCAAACGATCTGCAGCCTTCCCCGACGGAACGTCGTCAGTGGCACAGACTGGTGATTTTGAATTCGGTACGTAGTGTACCTTTTTTTTTGGCCCATGCCCGTTCTGAAGCATCCATCCGGCTACTGCTTTCTAGCTCTATGACAGTAACTCGTTAGAGACTGATGCTTATTGCCCATGCTCGCATCTGGTAAACTACTAGTATTCTTCTTCCTCTTAAGCTACGTCGATCCCCTTCCCAAGACAGGCCGCGTTCCCAACTTCTACTTTCCCTCTCCTCGTTGTCTTCCTGCCACCACCACCACCACCACCGACACCGACGAAAACAAATCTGCCCAGAAATTATATTCCATGGGAAACTCCGCATCGCATCCCATTCCACTCACATCTTGCTCTGCTCCTGCTTGACGCCATCTGTACCACCTCGCGTGCCGTGCTGGTAACCCTCGTTGCGCAAAACAACTCTAAAGCGCCGTCCCCTGCTCCTTCCTTCTGTGCACCTCCCTCCCTGCCTGCCGGCCTGCCTGGTCCGCGTCGCACCTGCCTTGTCTGTGTGTGTATGTGCACAACAACGGCCTCGCTCCTACGACGTCATCTTGCAATCCTCTCTTTGCAGTCTTCATCTGCTTTTCCTCGCCTGCAAGGGATAGCAAACCGCCGTCTGCAATAACCGCCCTCTTATCTCCTATAATATTAAGTGAACAAGGTTCTTCTCGCCCACATCATCCTCCATGACGATGGTCATTGAGAACCAGAACCGCCAGTACGGCGGCATGGGATTCGATCACGTCTACCAGAACAACATGCCACACACTCAGTCCCCTCAATTCACAGACCCGTGGGCACACACATCGTCGCACTCCAACCCACCAGTTTACGCTACCGCCTCGATGGGCAACAGCCATTTGGCCTTGAACCCCGTGAAGCACGACGATGTCACTCGCCCAACCGCTATCTCTATGCCTTATTCAAGTATTCCTGTTTCTGGTCCGTCACTGGTTGCCGGCAGCAACTACACGTCAGCTGGCTACGGAGGGTCTGAGATGTTGAACATACAGCACGAAATGCCTCGCTCCAGCTTTGATACCGCGCCCTCGTATACAGCAGCCGCCCCTATCAACAGTTTCACACCTGCCAATTATGCGCCGCTAGGTTATGCTTCAGGAATTCCGCCGCAACAAGATACTCGTCGCATGTCTCATCCGTAAGTTGCTGCCACTCTGCTTGAAGATTGGCTTAAATCTTTATATTTACTTGTTACTAACATGCAATCATGCTTTCTAGCGCTGATGCCCGCATCCCTCAACCTTCCACCTCCTATAGTGACGCGATCGACGCCAGTCGCGGAATGGTAGCCCTGAGTCAGGATTTAACTCCACGTAATATCTACGCTCCTCGCAGTTCCCGGGGCTCAGCAGATTCTTATGGATTTCCTTCTACACACTCATCTGTATCTTCCATGTCATCCGCCAGCAATTACCCATACTACAGCGCCTCTGTCGCCTCGGTGGATTCTTCAGTGACCGATTACAGCTCAACCTCGGAGCAGTACGATGGATTGCCATCGCGAACTCTTCCCCGACCAAACGGTCTTTTGGGAGGCGCAGCACCTGCAGGTCCGCAGTCGATGATGGGTCAATTCAGCTCCAAGATGCCGTCAAATGCGCAAAAGAAACACAAATGCAAGGTCTGCGATAAGCGATTTACGCGCCCATCCTCTCTACAAACGCACATGTACAGCCATACTGGCGAGAAACGTGAGTTCTCCTTTTCTCTTACGCTCGTATTGAGCTTTGACCATACAAGGTTACTAACTTGGCCATAGCATACGCGTGCGATGTTGAGG